>CM026429.1:10895408-11495408 GCA_014871385.1 Ceratodon purpureus
GGGACACTTGAGAGGATTCAACTGCGGGGGTTAAATCCAGGTGTGCTCCCTGGGGGGCTCGGGGCGTTGCGTTTTGTGTTTGTGGCAATCGACTTTGGACATCGGTTTGAGACCTCCATTTTGAAATATTTCACTACCCTTCTCAAAAGGCCGGTAGTTGAAGCAGTATGTGTCCACTCCAAAGTTCACCACCGCGGAGCACAGTAGACGGTGGCATCTTGCTAAAGATATTTGGAGACAGGTAAGCGTTTGGTGAAGCGTCGCATCTGTGCTGTAGTACCTTGACTGAATCCTTCATGGTTGTGTTTGTGTAAATTACCGAGGGGGGGTGGGCAAGGTTTAGGGTTTGCTTTGATGGTGTTCTGGGATTGTTCTGGCACCTGCTTTGAACTCTCTTCTCTTCATTTTGGTGTGTAGATGTCGACAACAAAGTCAAGTAGTTTTTACTAGAAAGGTTTATGTTCTCGCAAGGAACTCTAACCTTGATGTGGTGTGTGCAGAATCTGCTTTCAATGCCCTTATCCGAATGAGAACACTACCATCTGCAGGTGAAGAACACACAGCTGCATCTCAACGCCATTTTCTGCATTTGTGTAATCGGTTTCAGGTGATGCTCTTTGTGTTTAAAATCCTGCTTGTTTTGGAGTGTGTCTTGGAGTTTCAAGTTTTTGTGGTTTGTGCTGTTTTGACCTATGTTTTCGGTTTTGTTTCTGGTTTTGTTCTTGCTGTGGTGAAGGAGAATGATATTGTGTCTGATTTTGGTGTGGAGTCTGTACGTAAACAAGTTTGCTATGTGGTGGGATGTGGTGGAAGGCTGCAAGAGCTGAATTCGTCCAAGCATCGGCACACTGCTTGGTTCATCAGGAACTCCGTTGGTGCTGGCGGGGACTACGAACACCGCCGTCAAGCTGCCACAAAACTTCACGCTTTTTACACTGTATGGATCAGGTTATCTGGCTGCAAACATATCCTCCGCAAAAACGAAGAAGACGAAACCTAAACCCTAACCACCCCAAAATTGGAAAAGCCATCGAGAGGAACCCTCCACAGCAAACCCTACCGTGAAAATTGAGAATTGAGACAGTCGCCTGATTGGCACACGTGTGTGTATCTCCTAGTCTCTCATATGACCAACGAGATGCTAATATCTAACATCAAAAACTCGGCACCTCATATGAAGGGTCCTAAAATCAAACTCTCTTCTCATCGGACGGTTGTCAATAGTTACCAAACCTGAGCCTTGAAGCGGTAAAAAAAAACATTCAATGGGCCCAGCGGTATCCGGCCGCGAGGGCCTCTGATATGGAGCCATCCAAGAGTAGTGATACTATAGATTGGCAGGCCCCACCGTTTGTATTTTAGTGACCCGACGCACTCATCGACCTGCAACTTTGAGCTTGGTTTGCGGAAGCTGCTGGTGAGTCAGTTCTATGTCGCTTGGGTACCTTTTTTGCTATATTTGCAAGTGAGGAACGACACACTTGCTTGTAGTGCCAAGTTCTCACCTGATACTACTCAAATAGGTTGTAGAAATTCTGTCAGAACAAAGCTGATGAGGAGCACCGTGAACCTCAGACCACTGTACGAACAAGAGAGAAATAACTCACGAAATAGTCTCGAACGAGATAGCATTTATACAAGTTCGTCAGGAAGATAAGAAATCATTTGAAAACGATTATTATAATAGAATTGTAGGTCAGAAATTTTCACCTAGTCATCAACGAAGCCACTCAAGGAAAAAGGAACCTCGGCGGGGCCTGCACATACAGTACCTCCGAAGTAACCCACCGGTTCACTTAGTCAAAGATGTCGTCCGGAATTTGTTTTGGGCGAACTGCGCCATGCTTTTCCAGCTGGAGACCAATTGAAACTTTGATGACGATGTTCGCACATCACCGTGCGTGTGACTATCGTTGCGTTCGAGATCAGTATTTAAGATATTAAATGACAGCGTACACACCATGAGAGTCGCATGGGGCGCAATAAGATATTCATCAGTGGATGTAAATACCCTACTTCGAGATCAGAATTGCTTACATGTTTACTTATATGTCAGGCTAGATGTACAGTAATGTCACATGATCGAAGTTGAGTGAAGGCTGTGCATTGACATCAGCCGAAGGGTGCACCAATGCGAGGACATCTCACGCTAAATTTTTCCGATCTCTCCGCTTCGAATCATCATCCGGGCCGGTCACCATGGCGGTGCTCACATGCGTGGTGATCCTAGTCCTGTCTCTCATAGCAGCGGCGTTCCACTCACACGTGATGAACGAAACCCCCATAGACGCAGTTTCACTTACCCTCGCCCCGTACCCCAAGGTGGAAGGTGTCTACGCGCGCAACAACCTCCTCGAGAGCGCTGAGAAGCTGGGCGAGGGGAAGATACTGCAGCCCGAGGACATAGTCCCCGATCCCACCGGCAAGTTCCTCTACGTCAGCACTTTAGATGGCTGGATCAAGAAGCTGCACCTCGCGGACAACACCGTGGAGGATTGGAAGCGCGTCGGAGGGAGGCCGCTGGGCCTCGCGGTCGGGAACGACGGGGAGCTTCTCGTCTGCGAGCCAACCCAGGGTTTACTCAAGGTAAGCCCCTCATCCCCACCCTCATAATTCCACTCCGCACAACTCTGCACCTCTTCCCTCACACAACTCCAATCATTCCAGGTCACGGAAGACGAAATTTCGGTTCTAGCAACCGAAGTGAACGGCACAAAGCTCCTCCTCCCGGACGCAGTAACCGTCGCGAAAGACGGACTCATCTACTTGACAGACGCCACTACGAAGTACTCCCTCGATCTCCACCTCCACGACACGCTAGAAGCGCGACCGAATGGCCGCATTGTCGTCTTCGACCCGGCGTCCAAATCCACCCACATCCTCCTCAACGACCTGTACTTCCCGAACGGCATCACCATCTCCAGAGACGACTCCTACCTCCTGTTCGCCGAAACCACCACGAGCAGGATCCGTAAGCACTACCTCAAGGGCGACCGCAAGGGCGAGACCGAGACTCTCACCGAATCTCTTCCAGGCTTCCCTGACAACATTCACTGGAGCTCCAAGGGCGATGTCTTGTATGTGGGCCTTGTTGGCGGGCCGCGCGACGCCGTGATCGATCTCCTGTGGCAGTCTCCGTTCCTGAAGTCGTTGCTAGCCTTGTATCCATCTCTGCAGAAGCTCTTCGACAATAGCTTGAAGTGGGCTGGCGTGTTGGCCATCGACGAGACTGGGCGTCCGGTGAAGTGGCTCGAGGATCGGTCCGGGAAGACGGTCGCGTGTGTCACCACCGGAGTCGAGGTCGATGGGTTTCTCTACCTCGGTGGATTGCGGGACGGCTTCGTTGGCCGCGTCGCAGCCTAGATTGTGAAAGAGATTGGGACTCTCGTTGTTGTCTTCCTTCGATTACGAAGTGTGTAAGTTTTTGTAAGAAATGAACTGTATTTTCGGTTTTTGCTGTCTGTTTTGTAAGAAGAATGTGTGAGTGGACTTGAGGTTTTCTTTGGATGTTGCAATTTGGTCGAAATTGAATGGGGTATGTAGTGATGCTTACCTGTGAGGTTGAAGGAATCGTAAGCCTTGAAGGTTTGTTGTCGTGACGATGTACAGCGTTTTGGAGGGGCTTTGGTTCAGCTTAATGAGGTGGATGTTTGAGGTTCGGACACATTTCGAAGCTTGGGAACTGTTTGGTGTCGAAGTCTTGGGTTGGGGATGGCTTGGTTATGGTATGATTGGAGCTCTGTATTGAGTAGTATCATGCTGAATCATGGAGGCTATGACAAGATGTGTACACAGCAGCCACCGGTTTTAGTAAGAGCAGTTACGGGTTGCAACGTAGAGGGGTCTTGCATTGAAATCGTCAAACCTTGCTGATGATTGAATTAATGGTTTTGTGAGATTCTGGAATTTGAGGTTTGGTGTAAGTTCAACTTCACCATGTTGCTTACTAACAGTATTCTGAGCACCGGAATAATCTGCGGCATTGATTTCTTACCTCGGGCTCCTTCCTGACATAGGATCCTCAGAAAAAATCCACAAGAGTATACAGTATTCGCATTGTTGCTAGGAATACTGAATAATGTTTGAATTGAAGAGTAGATGGTCAGAGAGAATGTCCTTTCTTAGCTTAGAGAGGACAGAAGCAGAAGAACAACCAAATCTTCACACAATAAAGGCCGCAAAGAGGTTGCTTACCAGCTTCAATATATGACATTCATCTAGATTCATTGATTAGAATCAAGAAACATAAAGGGCAAGCATCAGCAGGCATCAGCAAAACATCACCCATCTCAGCACACGTACCCGATGGTATCACCAAGTGGATAGAACGTTGATCAAAATCACAACAAACCTCAGATTACACCTGTCCGGTTTTGTTGGACCGCTTATCAAATCTGCAGCAGTGAACAAGGTGTTCGTCAGAATCAACCAAGAACGTGAGTTGTAAGTTACTGTAGATATCAGTAAAACAACTATTTTGCTGAAGGATTGAATGCCTCGTAGCAAAAGAGATATCCGAAAACGACTGCTCCAAACCTGTAGTTTGAGCCAAGATAACGTCTACGTCTATCAACGTGCTCTAAGGAGATAAGCGCATACTTCAAAACAAATGAAACTCCATACAACGAAAAAAGGAAACAGATGCTAGAACAGGGAATGCTTCCAACCGTAGTCAGTTTGAATAGACGGTTCTTACCATATCCTTGGATATGATCTGAAAAAACCGTCCAGAGAACCTAGCCTTCACGCTCGTTCAACAGTTCCAATGAATATTTTCACTCTTCACAACGTTAATCAGTTCTCATTGGGCTGTAATCAGAAGTATATATCAAAAGCACGCATGCTAACAAAAAGTCACAGCAGAGACTACGACAGAAGCACAGCGCTTGTACAGACAACTCAGTATAAAGAATGGCCGCAGTTCAGCAAATACCTTAACAGTATGTCAACAGTCACGGTCTCTTTATCAGACATTCTGCACAACACGGACCGCAACTCCCTAAATACTCATCCAGAATTCCGCGATCTTGGGGGAAATTGTGAAGGTTTTAAACTCGCTGAAGCACACCGACTCCCCATGCTCTGTAATCAAGAACCGACCAGAATTATCAGCAATTAGGTAGTAATTTGCACAAAGAGCAAAAAAATTGAAGACAACGACACTTTATTAATACCCGAGTTCTGTGAGTTGCGGAGGAGTACCTTGCCATAAAACACAGGAAAACCACTGATTAACGCCAGTAATGGAAACCGACTCAAAGAAATGTCCTTCCCATCACGGACGAACTAATGAAAGAGCATAGAGTAGCACGCACACAGAATAGACTCAAGATCAGAAGGAAGAAAAAACTCATGTGAAGACCAAGTGAAGTATTATGTTGTCAAGTGGAGAACATACGAAGACGCAAATAAAGAAAGAGGTCACTCAAACTGCCGACTAAAGTCTGCGACAGAATACTGTCTTACATGAAACTACACTTCGTAACAACTACCGACATGTGAACCTGAAATAATGCATTGTACAACAAGAGTAGAAACAAAAAAAGATGGTGACACCCTTTAACAAAAGCTGCGGCTGCAAGCGATAACCCTTTCAACGCCCGCCATGACCCAATTGGACACGGAATATAAAAATCAACATGTAGGAGTTTAAGGATTTAAAAACTCACAACAGCGCGCTGAGGAACACAGATTGGGAAGGAGACAAAGCAACCCCAGCTGGCCATCACGCGCACTCATAACAGGAGTACGCACATTGAACTCGCCAAGAGTAAGGAAGAACTGGTACCTGGCGGGTAGACAACCGCAGCGATCAGCAACGATACACCAGACTTGGCGACAGGAAGGTTCAATTTGAAACGCGACGTCAAGGACTCCGACAAGCATGAATAAACAAATAAGTAGGGGCGGCCTCCAAGCGACGCTTAAGTTACAGAGCAAGAGTGCTGCAAGGCATCACAGCTTCGAAGCACATCAACCAGAAGTTGAGGGACCTTAAGTCCCAAAGCAAGACAAGAAAACTTGTAAGAACCCGAACGGTAGGAGTAATTTGAAACCTTCGAAATGAACAAACAAGAAATCCGTGCAAAGAGTAGACATGGCCAAGCTTTTATTACAAGAACTGCCTCATATCTTATAATCATAATAATATAGAACTACAACAAGCAAGATCTGCTTGACACTACTTCTCAGGGAACAAATCTCCCTGTGCATTGTCTGTAATTGCAGGCCACAAGCCAATGTCATGTCCCTAAAGGCTGCAGCGCTCTCTTTTGAATATAGAACTCATCTCCAGTGAAGCTCCAACGCCGGCCATCGCCTACTCTCCCCATACAAATCCGAAGACAGACTCACTACCTAAGTGACCATCGAAGCCAGAAGGGTCAAGAACTAGAGCCAAAACACCACAATTGTGGACGTTGTTCTTACAAATCAGCTTGGGTTGAGCTATCAAGGCATGAAATCACCTTGTATCAAAGTGTGTAATCAAAACTCCGGAAACTCTAAAAGTATATCGCCTCTAGCAGCCATAAAAGAATCAAATCGCTCCTCCCATCCACTGTAGGACTAAGTCTCGACCGACCTGAGGGAACAGGCCGTTTCTGCTATTCCAATTTGTCGTGAGAAACGACGTGAAACGTTTAGATAAAAGCTCCCCGCACAAGGGGAGATCAATAAGAACTACTGGGTAACCGACTTCGCGATACCAAAAAATGTGTGTGATGGAGGAGGAAGAAGACAACTGAGCTCTCTACGAGCACCTTTCCTAGCAAAATGGCGATCTGTGAGGGGTCCCTTTCCTTCTCTTCACAGATACTGGTAATATTACAGACTTCGGCGACGTCGCCATGGCAGACAGACGACCACTGCGGACCTTCTTGGGCAGCAATAGAGTCGACGCCGTAGATACAACGCCAAACCCGTTCCCGTCACTGGCCGTGGAAGTTGACGATGTCTGCGTCGGCGAAACATCAAAAGGCGAGTCTGTCAATAGCTCATCCTCGAGCTCATGCTTACCCCCCTTCAAACTCCGGGTAGGAGAGCAAGAGAAGAAAGAGTAAGGCATGTTGTTGCTCTCCGGCAGGAGGCTGGAGAGGTCTCTCCCGTTGCTAATTACAGCGTCCACTTTGCAGGCAACGGAGCAGTATGCATACGAGTCTTGGAGACTTCTATCGCAAGTTCCACAGGCGTTGCCCATGCCCTTGGAAGGACGCGGCTGGGGTCTTTGGTTCAGGAACACAACCCGAGCGCTGTTGATGATGTATGTCTGCACAGTCGAGCAGTCGAGGAGGCGCTGGATGTCCTGCAGACGGATCACATCGTGGTAAACGTATCGCCGGATCTGAAGAATGCAGTGGTTGTGGTGATTTGGGACACAATGCTGACAGACACCAGCATTGCAGTCTACGCAGAACACATTTCGCTCGTTCTTCTTCAAAGAACCGTGCTTAGAGCACGGCACGAAGAATTTCTCCGCGAGAAGCGACTCTAACCAAGCTGGCTTCTGAGGCACAACGGACAAGTCGTACCCAACCATGGCTGCAAGGTAGCACTACAGCGAACACTGTGTGCAGTCAGCAAGAGACCGCTTCTCTACAGCTGAAACTCCAGATCCGAGCTCTCTACACTGAATATGCTGAATAAGTCATAGGAGCCAGTCGACGAAACAATTCCTCGACGAGAGAATGTAAGCTTAGTCACCACAGCTCTTCAACACACCAAATTGAACCAATTTACCGCCGACTGAATAATCTAACTCTCAACCCCGCACCACAAAGATGCATTCCAGTTTGGCTACTCTCTTCAGAAGAAAGATCAGAACTAATGGATCAGGAAGCAACACAATTGCCTACACGCTTCACCAATTCAGATCCTCTACACTCCGCCTTGGTTTCAAATCTCCGAAAAAAACGGAGACACTCTTCAGTCAGAATTTGAGTTTCTACGCCCAGACCTCGCCCTCAGCAATTGCGTAACTGACCTCGAATGTTCAGATCCGGAACTCTCACCAATTACTAACTCCAATTGAAGCTCCGGGGCGACTCCCTAACACTGGTAATCACTACGGGTTCCTACATTGACTAAAAACCCCCGAAATTTGCTCCTCTAAGGCGCAATTGTACACTAGCGTACGGCGCTTCAGTGAAGCCAAATCCGCCAACACAAACGAGCTCTCAGACGACGCCAGCCTCGAAAACTGGTTCCACACAAGAGCTAGTCGAAGTGAACACAGCCGATGCAAAGACAGCACTATCAGTGCAGCAAGTGCACACTCCTCTTCCTCCTCTCCTCCAAGGCAATCGTCCGGACTGTACGACTCCGAGCTCCAGAAGCCGCAATTATTTCAAAAGAAACCGTGATCGCCGCCAGCCGACCGAAATTCCCCGCGCCGCACCTCAACTCTACGCCTCACCAGAACCTCCCAATTGCATCCAATTCCACACGCCAACACTCCTCCCACACTACACACCTCAATTCCCCCTCCCTCCAACACTAGATCTCACTCTCAAGAACAACCACCCGCTCCCCGCTCACTACTCCACCAGATCTGCTCTCCACTACCTCCAAATTCTCGCCTCCAACACCTCAATTCACCTCCCCCGCACAACACCAAACCTCTCCTCCAATTCCACTCTCAATTCCCCGCTCCTACCCTCTCCGAACCTCTTTCTGACCTCCAACCACCAATGTCAGAGCTCCTAACCTCAGCTGACCTCAAATTGCGCTATTCACTCCGCGAGTAACACTCCGGAAGCTCCAACACTATCAGATGGACCTCAATTCCCGCCTGCAAACGCGAGAGTCCAGATCGCGAGAGCTCAAGTCACAGTAACTGGAACTGCAACTGATATTGTACTGAGCAGCTCCACTCAGTAGAGACTGGACCAAAATGCAAGCTCCCGGGCTTGACCGACTGAGGGAGAGCGCGGCGAAGTGAAGGAGCTGGACGTTGGAGTGAGAGTGAGAGTTGGAGGCGCAGTGGAGGCGATGAAGGCAGTGCAGAGTGAGGCCTGGACTCGAATGGCGATGGCACATGAGGGCCTGCGTCCAAAGAGCGGCGCGGCGAGGACGATGGCAGCGGCGGCGAGGTCGGCTGGCGCAGGGCGGGAACGCGGACCTCCCTGCCCGCCCCCCTGCCCGCTCCCCTGCCCGCTGCCCGCCGAAACCACCACGCCATTAATGAACTCCCCTCCGTCGTTACTCAGTCCACTGCGGGGAGCTACTCCTGCCCTCCCTAACACCGGCATTCTCTTCGCGCATCTACCTTCCCTTGATTACACTCTAGGAACCCCATAGATGATGGCGGAGTCACGGTTTATAAGGCGCACACTTTACTGCCGGAGGAGGGCCGGAGGCCAATGATCACTGTACTTCAAACCAGGAGCAGTTTCTACGGGTGTTGTAGATCGGAGAGGGGTCAATGTACATGTGTAGATGGTAGCGGATTTAGGTGTAGTAACAGTTTTAGTTTAGGTTCTATAACCGTCACCGTAATAGTGTCAACTGCTGATTGTTGACTTAGGAGTACCAGATCTATGTGTTTGGTAGATGGGAGTGCCTTTCGGTACAGTGATGGTTTTTTATCCCCACAGCTGTTGTACGGGGAGGTCACTTGACTTACAAAACCGTCACTGAACTCAAAACCGTGGGAGTTCCAGAACGCATTAAAACGCATGCTTCGTGGTAGTCATTTCGGTTTTAATGACAGTGCCGAGTTATAGCTCCCATGACGGAGTTGGGAACTGAGGGTCTGCCCGCTCGCCTCCACTGCCCGGCGCAATATTCCCCGGGCCCCGGGCCCTTTGCGGGGGGCTGCCCGAGCGAGTGGGGGCTTGACTGTAGCACGCTAGGGTATTCGGGGGGGTACTACAACTACTCGAGAGCGTGGTGTTGGTCAGTGGGACCCCACCCGGGTCGGGGAGGAGGGCGGGGCCGGGTTGGGGCCGGGTGTGGGCCGGGTTTGGGCCGGGTGGAGGGCGGGTGTTCGCCGAGCCAGTTGGCAGAGGCTATTGACAGCATATAGCTGCCCTAGAAACTCGCTTTCGAATCCAAATTTGGTCAAGCTTGCAGATCCCTTTGCCAATATCAAACCATTTCCTCCCCCTCACATGCACAAGGCCTTTTGGGCCCCCGCTCGAACTGGCTTCCTCGCAAGCGCCTTGTCTTGGGAGTTTGAACCGCGTTTCACTTTCTCATGTCAATTGTTCATGTTCGCCCATGTGAATGTTCACTCATGTGAGTTTTTGATCTTGCCTGATGGGGGTTTAAACTTGGGGGTGATGGATCATGGGGTGGATGCTTTTCTATGTTGTTGTTTACTATGGTGGTCAAATTTGGGTGGGGACAGCATTTGCATGTGTGTTTCAGACATTGATCAAGTTTGAATGGGTTTGAATGATGTGTGTTTGGTTCTTGTTTATTGTATGTGGTTTTTGGTTTAGGTGGTGGTTTTAAGGGGGGTGGTATTTTATTTTAGTTTTTTATTTTTGAAGAGATTGTTTGTTGTTGTTTGGGTATATGCTTTTGTTTGGATTGGAGGAGATCTGCCTTGTTTGAATTTTCTGCTAAGAATCCTATGATTTTATGGGTACATGGGTTTGTGTTTTACAAATTTGGTGCATCTCTGAGGTGGTAAAATTGGCTCAATTCCAGGTAAGAATCAGGCATGAAGTTTTTTCCGTGTTCCGTGTTTGCATGTAGTATGTTGCCTGAACGACCTGGTCTCTTCAACGGTGTAGATCATCCAATGACCACCTTCCAATTTGCACAATGGGATTTGGGATGTAATAAAGTATCAGACACCCGACAAGACAAAGTCCACACGACTTCAGTGAAGTCACAGGAAGCCCAGTAAGCCCTCAAGTGCCCAAGCCAGCTTTTGATGAAAACACAGTGTTAATTTTTGATGAAACACATTTTTATTTCACAACTACTAAGCTACCGGTATTCAGCGTAGCGAAATTTCCAAGACAGTAGCGAATTTGAAGTGGATTTGGTTTCATAATCTTTAAGTCAACTCCACAGAGTAGTTTTTGAACCAATTAAATGTCAAATAGATCACATGTGGAATCAGCGGACATTGTAAGCGAAAGCTGATGATAATTTCCTAAGAAGTGAAGGGTTCAAAAGTGTATCAAATTACAAATTGTAACACTTGTGCAGTATTTGGTATTTGTTAGAAAGAGAAGAACTACGATTTCTTTTGGTAAAAGATCGGCATGAATTAAGTTTCTTTTGGCTAAGTATTCTTGAATCTATATCCACTAGACATTATACCAAAAGTACAAGATTATTATCATTAATATTTCTTACATACATGAATTTCAAAGGATTATCCAATACTCTAATCTTCTGTAAAATTTGAATGAAAAGGGAGAAAAATGGAGTACATATAAGGGCCTCTTTACACTTGGAACTGAAAGGCCAAAGGCCGTTCAATAAAAATTTTTAGAAGTTTCTGATTGGCTGAATTTGAGAAGCCGCAGCATTTTGGCTTTATACCACCGGAATTCAGTCCAAGGGACATACGAGATGAAAGTGAGGTGGCGGACGCTTTTTTCCTACATGGCACCTCTGATATTTTGATTTGGAGTCCCCTGGAATTTTCGTCAGACCCACCTCGTTGAGATGTGTCTGATGGAAAACCCGAGAGACCATCTCATAATAGTTCGAAAAAGCGAGGAATTTATTTTTGAGAGTTTTTTTTAGTAATGGCTGTTCACTGTAACAGCTCAATTTTCACCCACCGTATTTAGAATTATATTAAAAAAATGATTTCCCCTGCTCAATGGGCTCTTCTCACTTTACACTGCACCGAGAGGCCAACTCTACCATTTTGCCGGCTTCTGGTTACGAAGCACATTTGGCCCCGAGGCTTCTGGTCATTCGGCTTGTGGATTCGACCTCCAAGTATAAAGAGGCCCTAACTTTCAACCTACAAAAGAAAATCCCATCTACTGTAAATCATTTCAAACAATAAAGTTTTAAAAATCAGCATTAAAAAAACTGAGTGTATAAATTTATATCTTGAAAACAATATGCATATCGATATGGTATAAAAATAGCACCATCCATTTCAATTCTTTTCTTGATAAACACTTACATTTGACACACCATTATGTAAATTACTCCTTAAACATTAGAAGTGAACAATTTGGCCACAAGCATCCAAAATAAGGTTTAATATCTTTCTATGCCATTTATAACTTTTCTGAATAGTGCTTAATCAAGTTGTATTATCATTTAAATAAAATTATTATTTGTAAAAAAATAGAATATTGAACTAAAAACCTACATACAAAAATAGAATTATTTTAAAAGTCAACATAAATTTGATTAAGAATATTGTTCATTTGCTAAAGGTTCACTTTTAAGATATATTTAAAGGGTGTGTGACATGACATAGAAAGCATTTGTTCTTTCAAGACAATACTAAAGATCAAAGCAGAAATCTAACACACTTTACATGAAAAAAAAAATTGGTGAATTTTAGCACCAAGACTTTGGCCTTTGATGAAAATTTGATTCAGACAAGAGCAAACTCTATATCATCAAAAGAATCTAAATTATATTATAAATTTTAAATGCACAAAATTCAAATGCCATAATTTATCTATAGTTGGTCATATTTGAACAAGTTTTCATATATTGATTATCAACCATTGGACATTCATTGATGGTATAAATAAATATGTCAAAAAATAAACAAAAAATAAAAATAAATAAATAAATAAAAAATATATATTTTGAAGCCAAAATTTATATAATCCAATAGATTTTTACAACTCAAAATTTTGGACTCTTAGCATAATTTGGGCACAACAAACCTTGAACTTTGGGTGTAGTGTCATCTTATCTTGAATTGCACTTGAAACATGTTAGTTGCTATAGGAGTGAAAGAGTTAATTATCAAATAATATGATACTTAGTTAAAGAAGCATACATTAAAAATATATATGATCTCAAATAATGTACGTTTTTAATTTACATAGTGATACATGACTTTTAAAGTAGGTGTTCTTATTTAAATTGTCAAATTGTATGGGTCATAATATAAATAAAAACTCTCTTCACTCGCCAGCTCGGTTTCATTTGGGCTCAGTTTCGGTGTGTATTTTTGTCCTGTTGCTCTCATGCAATGGTAACAAAGATACCATCTGTTCCAAAATATATATATTAAAAAATATACCAAAAAATATGGGCTTCTCAATTAAAGTAACCCACATTAATAAGATTTTTCAAATAAATGTGGAAATTTCTCCCAAGCCATGTGGTCTAAACTAACTTAACTGTAGCAACCGTACCATACAAACCACCTGCCTGACTGGGGCAGTGGAGGTGTGAAACTCAAGTTTGACAAATGAGAAAGTTAAAAGGGCACCGAGGCCTGAGTGGGTTTTGTTACAGGCAGATGCAAAGATGACACATCAGTTGGGTTCTGCAGCCCGGCCCAGCTTGATCCCGGGTTCTGTTGCTTGTCCTTGGGACAGGCCAGCATGGTCCTGCTCTCCTCTCCTCTCCTCTCCGGGGAGACCACTGTTTGAGGGGGTGAAGGAACTGAATTGCTTCAGAATTGCAGAGACTTGCAGAGTGTAGCTCACATGGCAGCTTACACTGGATTCTGGACCCTGCACTGCCATGGATCAGATGATGAGGCATCCGTTGTCTGCCCACTCTCTCACCTGTTCGTCGGGTTTTTTGTTTTTTGAATGTTTGATTTTTGTGTTTTTAGTTACACGTTACTGCATGCGAAAGATAGAGAGAGATCGGTGGGAGTTTTCATGGTAGACCCACTGTTGTCAGCTCATGTAGAATTATGTTTTAGGCTGTTGAGTTCTGAGGTGTCCCAGAAACCAAAGTTGTAAATACAAAATCTGTATATTCCCCTCACTTGCTTGCTTTGTTGGGAATGGTTCAGATGAGATGCTACGAATTTATGAATATATACAAGTTCCCAGGTATAAGGAAATTTATGTTATGATGTAGTTATTTATAAATACTTTGAATTAAAAGCCAATAAGAATTTTCATCGGAAGATAGCTTTGTTATTTATTTTTAGATTTATAAAAAGGACGAAGAGTAGTTGAAGTGTTGTTATTTTCTTGGATGAAAAATCTAATTGGAATTCTTGACATGACAAAGTGGATGTTTTTCCCCTTGAGCTATGATCTAACGTTGTGTACAAACCTTACAAGGTTGTTATACCTAGATATCAATGAGATACACTAGTTTCTAGAGTTAAGTAGAAATTCTAGAAACTTAAAATCATTGTCAAAATGTTTTTAAAATAGTTGTTATAAGAAAAAAAAATTGATAAAGAATAGGAAAAGAATTAATTTAGTTTTGAGAACTTTGGTGTTTTTATTGTTTAGATTATATATAGCTAATTTTTGTCATCCTTAAATTTGGATTGATAGTGAAACTTTCAACAACAACCAATTTTCAATCACTTTATTTTAGATAAGATTTGCCACTTTCAATGCCATAATCAAATAACAAAGCACCACTTGTGTTTTTGAATAGAAGCCAAAATCTTTACGTATAAATGTGCACTTGGTAGCACCAAGGAACTTGGACATGCCCTATACTCAATTGTGCATGTAATGGTATGGCAATTTGGATGCCGCCTGTAAAGCATGACCTGACAATGTATCCAAATGTATTATGTAGAGATTCAATTTGTATAGGTGGTATGTTATTGTGGAAAACAATCTCTTTTTTTGGTGGTTTTGAAAGGATGTAGAATCAAACAATTTTCTCACTAATTTTCATAAGTCCTCGTACGGTTCCAAATCACTGATGAATGAAGTGAATTTTTCTCTTCAAAACTCTATTACAACTAGACAAAATCTTCCCACACTTCCTTTGTAACTTGAGAAGTGAGAGAGTTTGAGTTATGGTATTACAATTGCATTGAAGTGGGAGTTTTGAACCACAAAATTTGGTTGCACCAAAATACATTGTATATTTGAGGTTGTCATACAATCAAGAGTCATATTATGGAGGTTATACTGTATTAATGATCTCACTTTGTTGATTGAGTAGGCTCTAGAATCCTGTATTTTTGTTTGTAGAAGCACCAGTAGTGATTAATATATCTCCTCAGAAGTTTGTGTGCATTTAATCATTCATTGACCAAAACACAAGGGTCCAATGCTTTGCCCTTGCGTCCACTTGGCTTTGATACTGTATGCAGGAACTGAGTATACTTCATTCCGAGACTTGACTTGATGAATTACATGTGTGCTGAATTCAAACCTTTGATGCCCACAAAATCACACTATTGTGGTGGCAGACCTCACACCAAATTTTTTTGTGAAAAATGGGTGATGAATTTGCAATCAAGGTTCAGATTATGAGAAACATGTTGTGCATCTTTTGGAATAACCCACCTGCAAATTGGACACTTACAAACAAGAAAGTACACAAATTTACAGTGAATATGGTATACAAAGAATGATGGGAAAGAGTTAGAAATTTTCATGAAAGAAGAACAATGCCTCAGGTAACAATACATTGCGGAGCCTCGTCAAATAATTCGCAAAGGAAGGAGTACTTTTTAATGGAGATTCTATGTTGTGTATTTTGCTTGAGACCAAGGTTTACGGATTAATTTTTGTGCTTGCATCCTTACCAATGCGCTTTTATTCTCTTTGTATAGACTTCAATTAGAATGGATTATGAAACACTGGCATGTGGATTAAAGGCTATAATTGTTGAGGTGTTGCTTGTTTTTGACAGAGTTGGAGGCACTATGCTTTTTTTCTTTTTTCTTTTGGAGTTGACACAGGTGCAATTTTATTCCATGGTAGTTGGAATGTTCTTTGAATCTTTATTTTTGGCAGAATCACAGCATAGAAATTCTTCTATTCAATGAAAACATCAAGACTGGGACACTTGTAATGTGTTGCTAGCTTTGAGGTCTGGTTTGGTAAGTTGCATTCATTTTCTCTCTCTAAAACATCTAATTTATTTTCAAATACAATTAAAAATGAATCTGAAGACACTCACATTATATGAATGATATCTCATGTAATATTAGTATCACAAAGCTGTCAGCCTGGACCCAGATTCGAACCATAAATCATATTGAGTCAAGAGGAAAGGATCACAGTAGTCATTAATTCAGCAATGCATTTCCATAAAAAATAAACAAAACATTGTTTATTGCTGAGCACATGAAATGCAACCTTGGCTGCTCTCATGAATATCAAAACTACAGAATTTGCAATAAAAATTCTATTTAATTCCCATTTGAGGTGATAGTTATAAATCTTAAATGCCAATCGTTATGTAAAAAAAAGTGATGAAAATACGAATAACGTAAATGATTTTTTCTTTGGAACTTGTAACTCCTGCAGATGCAAATGCATTTGGAAAAACTTACACTCTGATATTTTTATTTATATATTACTAGTTTGTATAACAAGTCCATGTGTATTTTTCACAAGGTCTAAGATTAGAGGTTGAAGATAAATTTTTATAGTTACTAAATTTATGTAAGATGCTGATTAGAAATAACTTCTTTGGAATAAAGTATGATCATACTTTAATCAAAAGAAGTTATTTCTAATCATCATCTCACATGAATTTACTAATTATAAGTTTGTACGTTAGAAATCGTATAAAATTGAATATACGAGCTTATAGACATATTTGTGTTATTAAACTTCCCTTCAATTTTCAAAAATACCAGGAGTTTTTCTTTATTGTATCATTATTTTTTTTACTCTTAATACTTGGGAGGCACGTAAGAGCATCCCGAATAGTCCATCACCAAGCAGCCTCTCTAAGCGAATTTGGCGAGCTCTTGTCGGTGCATCACGCCACTGTGGCGTGCGAATGCCCCGGGGCTATTTGCTACGCAGTCCCAAGATCAAACCCCAATGCTGTCGTGGCCGGGTAGGCCACTTTAGTATCAAGTTGTTTGGCCTATACTTAGGCTGAAGCAACCGTTGACTAGTTTTGGAGTGTTGAAATTATCTCCCTCTATACAGAGAAAATTTGGCAAGGGCAGGTCATGTTTGCCGTGGCTCGCGAGGATAGCGAGGTCGATGCAGAGTCTATTGGAGCAATTTTTTTGGCAAAAGCCCGATATCGTCCATTAGCGTGCCTAGATAGTGCCCAATTGGGGATGCTCTAAGAGCTTGATGGACTCACTATGTTTGGTGAGAAAGAGTAGGGTGGTCTCCAAACTCACAAAAAAAACTACTTTTGCAATCATCCAATCCTTAAAAACTAATCTTCATTGACTTAAGAGACCACTAAACTCTTCCATGCATGGTAAAACGACCAAAAATGGCGCAGTGCCAAAAATGGAGATCTAGTCATCTTCCCTCAGAGGTACACAATAGCTTCCCCACCCAACATTACCATGTACTGATGGAAAACATTATAGAGTGCCATTTTAAGGCGCCATTTTAGAAACACCTATGAATCCATCTTCAAAAATTCATAACTAATTGTAGAAGAATCCAAAAATGATGATTCCACTTGCTCCAACTTTTTAATTAGTTTCCCTATGCATGAAAATTATTTGCACTGCTAATTTCCCAGTAGATTCACCAGGCTGAAATTTGCGCCATTTTTGGTCGTTCTACCATAAAGACCACCAAGTTTTCCAATGTTTGTTAACTACTCAAAGTGAGAAAATAAGATTATGCTTATTCAAAATCCATGGTATCTAAGTCAAATACGGGACATCTTTTCAAATAACTCTATCAGTGACCCAATTTGCTCCGCTGAGAAATAGGGCTTGTGCGTGTTGGCAGGAACCAACTTGTAGTAAACAGTATCTGGTATGTTGGAGGAGCAAGTCTAACAAGTGAATACCATCACTTGACCTGAATTCTATGAAGTATTCTTGAGCAGGTTCAGGTCTGACTGCATTCAAAAAGATGACACCTCCCATGTCGGATGCCAGGTCTGAGTCGTAAAATACAAAACAGAATTGTATGTGGTCCAGTGCAATGGATGGACCAGCCGTAACTTCTAAGCTTCAATCAAGCTTTGTCAAATGCTGTACCTTAGCAGGCTTGTCCTGAAAATAATTCTTTAACGAAACCAAAAAATATGAAAAATTACAATGTAAAACTAAACAAAAATACTCAATAATGTTTTGTGATTTTTTTTTTCTTCCCTGAGCCATTTGAGGTATTTTCAATAATATTATACCAGAAAACAAAAAATCAGAAAATTCTATTTTAGAGATGTAAAACCTTGTTTTTTCACAAATGATTCTTCTGCAGGTTCTGAACCTGCTATGGTGTCATTTGTGTTAAAGAAAATTATCCAAAAAATTTATAAATTATAAATTATGGGAATTTTTTTATAAAAAAAAAAACCTCACACCAGGATAGGACCTAAAGGTTTTCTATGGCAGATCAGCAAATAATCTGAAATAAATACTAACGTTTATCACACCAAAAAATAATCTTGTTTTTGGAAAAATCTCAATTTTATCTTTATTGGATGTGGAGCACGTGATGATACTCAGTTTTTAGTTAGATCTTTTTGTTGATGTTCTTTAAGTTTAACCCCTAAATTTTTTGGCCATAAAATCCCAAATTCTGCCTCAATTCTGCCCTATTTTAGTTCAAGGTAGAATTATGCAAATTTGAACATATTTCAAAGAATCTAACCGTAGGATCTAGTACCTAACTTGTACATGTGTGTGTACACAAAATTTTAGATAATAACTCCTCACCGTTTGGAAGATTGTAAGGTTTGAACTTGAGAGATAAGTTTTTTGGGTAGTGTCCGGCAGGGACAGCCACTCTTCCGAGAGTGAAACAACCAATTTTTTGATATAGTGTGGTTGGAGGCTCTTCAGTTATCAGTGACGGGAGTCAAATGAAATGCATATACACTAGCTGTTTTTCCACACTACAAATACTAAAAAGATCGTCCATTTTTTGAAATCTGAACGGTTTATAAACGCATTTGTATGGAAAAGAACTTGTAGAGGAATCAAATCCAAAAAATAAATACATCCAAAATAGATATGAATTTTACAGCATATATTGTGGTTTAGGAGGAGAAAATGGTGAAGGAAAAATGGGTGACGAAGGTGACCCAATAATTGTTGATCTGCCTCAAAGTTTTTATAAAACTTGGAACTTTGACTCAATATATCTCAAGATCCGTACGGTTAAAATCTACAAAACTTAGTAAGTGTACTAATTGGATGGCTCTGAACAAGATCCTACGGTTGGATTTCTCAAAATCAAGTTTAAGAAAAAATTGTGAAACGATTTCAGAAATGATCATTTGGAAGTCACTGTGGACTGCCACAGATTTGGTACACCACTTCCATCGACCACAAACTTGCCTCAGCTGCCCTGAGTTGAATTTTGATCTTTAAACACAGATTGTTTTTTAACTACGGGCCCAATGAAAGTAAAATTCGTTCTTGTCAAAAAGATGTAACAATTTCCAATGCTTTGCCAAAATTACAGCCACATCCGGTAAAATTTGACTCATAGGGAGCCTGACCGGACCCTAAATCATACCAAAACTGTTGAGTTGATGCTTTAGGGATTAATGCATCAAATTTGTAGTCAAATGGATTCATAAAGAAACATGATCCAATATATGGTAAATTGATACCTGTATTTTTTTGAGATGTTAAAATAATTGAATAACAATACTTAGAACTATCAATTCTTGCATCAATAAAATTAAATATCTACATATGTTTTGCTAAGAAGTTACTATAATAATGTAGGCATCTTCAGTATGTTTTTGGATTTAGCTTTATAACTATAACATGATTACCATTTGTTGAATTAATGACATGTATTGTGGTAAGATATGGTCACAAAATAATGAATTTTATTTTAATCAAATTTTATATCAATTTTGAAGTGCCAAGTTTAATTTCAAAGGTGAAAGGAGTGCAATTCAAGTATATTGATTGAAAATTTGATTCCTACTTCAAAGTTTTTATTTTTTTCAGTATAACCGTGTATTTTAAGTTATCCTATCAAAATATGGTTACACATCTTTTCTATCACTTTACATATCAACTATTGGATGATTCACAAACTCTAAACAAACTACAAATTCACACTTGCCATCATCTACTAAATTCATAGAATTAGAATTCAATTTCACTTATACAATCTTAAAATCATCGCAGAACATCTATTCAAATTCCATCGGAATAATGTCTAACTTCATTAATATTCCAATTGAAACATATAATAAGCTCTTCATGCAAAACTCTCTTTTATCAATTACGTATATGAAGTTTCCATGCTCAGAGGGACTTACGGGCTAGGAGGGCGCCCGAGGCAGAGGGTTGGGGCAAAGCATGTCTTGAGTCAAAAGGCGACGTCCAGCCCAAGAGCCCTGATGGGCAGGCGCTCTTCCAGCATAACCTCGTAACACCTTTTGATTTGCTCCTGACCATGCCTACTCGGGTTATTCCGCAGATCGGGTTTTTTTCCATGGAGGGAATCCCACTAGAATTCTTGGGAGGAGTCCTGATCAACGAATATTGCTACGGGAAGTTTGCCTCCAAAGGGGTTTATGCCTTGGACAATAAACCTTGCCCTCGTCTTAATGACGAGTCGGGCCCTCCTCTCCTCCCCTTTCTCCTCCCCTCCCCAATTCTATTTTTAGGGACTTATGATCATTTTTAGTAAATTATATATTTTTAATCCCTAAAGGTCCAGGAAACCCGATTTGGGTTTTGCTATTTCGGGCAGCCTAGTTGAAGAGGTTAAAAGTAATATTTTTGCCTAGCATTTTTATTGGATGTTTCCTTTACCACAAGGTGTACGTGGTAAAATTTTCAAAGTCAAATTCCAATTTTAGAACCTTCATCTAGAAATTTTAGCTTTCAAGTCCAAAACGGGCAGTTTAAAATTAGGGTTTGTTTCATTTTTAAAAAAAATATATATGTTCATAACCAAATCACTACTCAAAATCCAAAGTGATCTAAGCCAAAAAGTTTACCAATTTTACAAGGGCAGCCTCCGAAAATTCCATGAACAAGCTTCAAAGTTTTCTGTAATTTTACAATTTTTCCTTTCAAAAATTGTCAAAATTTGGGATTTAGGATTTTTTCAATTTTTTTTTCTTCCAAAATTTACAAACTCATAGATGTAAATTTTCACCGTTCACTTTTTTTCCAAACCAAAAACATTTAATGTTATTTAAGTTATTTTTACCATATTGACAATTTTGTACCTGCTTTTGGAAAATAATTTGCATGAAGGCCAAAAAATCAAAATAAGTCTTCAAAATTTTGCACGGAGGTGCCCAACTTAGTTACCTACATGGAAAAAAGTACGAGCAAAATGTTTGGGTTAACAATCATCAAGTCTCCCTTGGCACTATTTGGACTATGCTTTTTGTGGAAAGCAAAAATAAAAAAAAACAAGAAACTTTGAACGTTATAATCTCACAAATGGTAAAGATCCAACAGTTGAAATTTGACATGGTGTTAGTGCAAGTAGTTAGGTTGAAGATTTTACGGTTGGAAATACCAAGAAAAGCAAAATTTATTGGAAACATACATCAATTTCCATACGGTGGTCAAAATCTGCAGTTTTTAGTTTTGGAAGTGCCAAAACACCTTGGACTTGTAGGGGTTAATGGAATCTAGGACCCCAAATTAGTTGACGGGGAGTGGCTAATATATTTAGATAGTTTATATATTTTTAAAGTTTTTTTTAATTATATATTTATTTTTCATTAAAATGTAAAATATAGGGGACTTTTTTCCCTGCAATGGGAACCCTGGTTGGGGGGGACTTGTCATTAAGACGAGGGTGAGGTTTATCACCGGGAGGTTTAAGCTGCATGTACTGTAATTACAAATAGAGAGAGACAATCCTTGGTAACGTTGGTCGGAAGGCTCCTTTTCAAGACCGGTGAGGAAGTGAGCATGACTCCGCCGTCTGGGAACCTAACCTAGGTGATGGAATTTGTGTTAAATTTCGAACCTAATTTGTGTGGGTTGAGCTTTGTCTCATGCAATGCAATGCTACTCCACCCTCCTTCCCTCCTTCCAAGTTCCGGCGGCACTGCTCTCAAAAGTGCTCTCTGCATGCACTGGCGTGGCTTAATCTTTAATATTTCTCCTGACAACAGTCAAGACATGGCTCTGACACTTTCGTTCCAATTCCAGCACGGACTCTATGACCGGGCCCAACCAAATTCACTCTATGCCCACCTCCCTTAGCTCCCTACACCGTCTGCTTCAGCCTAAACCCAATTTCGAAAAATAATGTGTTTTATTCCTGGTTAGATTTTTTAACTAATTATTACATTTAAAAATTTACTGTGAGTGATTCTTCCCGGCTCATTATTTGGTCAAAACAAGTTGTAATGTGGAGACTCAAGTTGTGGAACTCAAGAATTACAATGATTGCTTGCTTTTTGCAACATTGGTATCCGGTGGTTAGTAAATCCCATATTTTACTTAGGGGTGGGTACCTTTCCTAACCACTTTTGAAAGGTAGTTGGGTATTCTTGCTGTGGAATAAATTTACCATTTGCTTCGAAAAAAAAAAAAAAAAAAAGGTAGTTGGGTATGTGTTTTAATTCCTAACCACTCTCCTATGCTTGCTAGCTATCTACAATTTTGTGTACACTGTTGCAAACATGTTTTGTTATTCATAATTCATTTAATACTAAAATCAAAGTATGAAAATAAAACAGACACAAAAGTATAGTAACACACATATAATAAAAGGGTTAGGGTTGGGAAAAAAAAAGGTGTAATTTTGATTCAAAATGGTATTGAAATTGTTGTTATCCTTAAACCATGTACTTGGTACAACCGCGGTGAAATCCATGGATAAATTCAACTTTGGGATTTTAGTTTCATCAGTACTAACCCCTAAAGTTCTTTGACTATGTTTCACCAAAAAACGCTCCAAAACTGCCATTTCCAATGTAAAAAGCTTGAATGACTAAAAAATCATTATTTTCTAATTATAACCGTAAGATCTTCAACTACATTATTGTAATAGACAGCTCAAAAAATTTCAATTTAATCGAACATAGAGATTAGAAGATTATAGCAATTGAAATTTAAAAACAAACTTTTTTGACAAGAGTTTTGACTAGGTTATACACTCTAACTTTTCTTTTCTTAGGTTTTTTGCGTTATGGATTTTGGCAGTTTTGGTGCATGTCAAAGAAGACTAAGTTAGGTAATTTATAAAAAAAATTACACCAAAAGTCAAGTGTAGCATGTTGAAAACAATATTTTTATTAAGTTGAACACAAAAGAATGCTATTTCATATTTCTTTCCTAGAAATTCCATTATTCAATAAAGTCCCAATCCAAACGGTCAAAGTAAAGATTGATGTCCATATTTTCACCAAAAAAGGAAAAAACCAAAAATAATAATTTTTCTAACTTTTATGAAGGAAAGAAGAAGTTTTTTTAGTACACTGCCCAAAACGGTGAGAAAACTTTGATATTTTGTGGAGTGAACATTATGCACTCAAAGTCGTTTTTTTTTTTGGAAACCTCAAAGATGACATCATGAAGTATTTATAGAAATATTTTCAGAGGTAATTGATATATTTAGCATGGCTGCCCGAATTGCCCTTTGAGCAGCTTTTTCCACTTCGGGTACCATAACTATTTTTATAAATGTCCAATTGAAGAAAAAAAATAGATTCCTTCAAAGTTCTTGTTATGGCCTACATTCACAAAAAGTTTTATAAAATCTCGACTTCAATTGAAGTCACAGGTACATGCCCGAATTCTAAAAAAGCCCATTCTAGGACAATGGTCCTTTAGGGGCTAAGGTAGGATGCTGCAAAATTGTACACGACAGAAAACTGTAAACATCCATAACATATGTTCATTTCAAGTTGATAATGTAGGTCTCTTGTACATGGCTTATTTTTTAGGTCATAGAAAATAAGACACATAACATGGTACTACATTTCTACCCTATAATGAACAAACGCGCTACATGATTATGGTTTCTTGTCGTGTACGGTTTTTGCAGCATCCTACCTTTGTACCAGTAAACAAATAAATATAATATAAATGGCCAGTCTTTGTATTATGTGAAGAGCGAGATTACGTCCAGTTTCTGACCCCCACTCTATATGACAAACGTTAAGAAGCAGTGTTCATCAGCTGCGTGTAGGCATATAACCCACCATCTTGGAAAATAATGAAGTGAGGAGAGGACACTACCCAAAACCCATAACTTAGTGAAGCCCCGAGAGAAGTCAACTGGTTTCGTCCAATAGATTTGTGCCATGTCAAAGGTGCAAGGTGTTTGATCATATCCGCAGACCACTACCAAATTATGCAACACTTGGATTGATTCTTTGCACAACTGTCATGTTTGTCTGCACAACTTGGCACCTACAAAGTCCTCGTCTGTATTGAGCTGGGCCACCACAGTACAACTTCTCTAAGTCTATGTGCGCATAACTTAATATTTTTTGGGGTTTGATTGAGCTCTTCCTTTCAGGAGACCAGTACACCAAAATCACTATATAATGTGGCAGATTGAATACTGTGAGAAATTGATTATTTTAGCAATTTTATTCATCCGTACAACTGCTATGCATCGATTTCATATGTTTTTATTTACTGTTTATCCATCTTAGATTTTCTATTTCTAATTTTTTGAAAGGAAAACAAAAATTCCTTTAGAAGGGTCACCATGAATCAAGGTGCAAATGACTTGAATCATAATGAACTTGTCATCAAGCACCTTTTTATTCATATTTGAATTAACTATTTGATACATCAATGAACTAAATATTATTCAAAGCTTATAGAACAAAAGAATCTTTACATTTCATTATATTATTCCTCACATTCATCTAATCAATGTAACGATGCTTTTTGAATCCCACTCGGTAAGCTGTCTACTTCAACATAGGTGATGGTGTTTAAAATAAAATGATTTTTAAAGACACTTCCGCTATCCTTTGAAGGCTCATATTGTAAGCTATTTGAATAAAAGCTTTGGCCGCACCTCTTACGAAATTTGAGGTTACATGTCATTTACAAGATGTTCCATGAATTATTAGTACAAAAAGTAAGGATGAAACGACTTGGAGAAACAAGAAAATACATGCTTAGATAAACATATTTACTTGATTGGTGTTCAAGGTAAATCTACAATCCTTCCAAAATCCAACTTTAACTTTGGGATTCTTTGCAAGTCAGACATGATTGTGAGGAGGGGCCTCTGATGAACAGCAGAAGTGGGACTATGGTTATAACTAAATAGACAATGTCACGTACACGCAGTGAGTGGCAAAGATTTGCACAATTATCCAACACATGGAAAGCTTCATAATAGCAGTGATCAAAATCATACTTACAAGAGGAGGCAATGGAGGAGGTACCCCACATCAAGGGTGGGCCAAGCAATAATACATGCTGATACCTCACCGACCTCGCTCAATCTCATTGGTGGTCTGAACACACACACATTCCAAACCAAAAACCCTTCAATCCATGAGAAGAGCAGTTTGAACGTTGCAGGGATCTGATGTTCTATGAATTAGTGAAAACTTGGAGAAGGCAACACACATCCATCTACAGCTCAGGTTTCACTCGTTCAGGCAGCACATGCATCAGATGCATCCTTCAAGAGCTTGGTTTTCAGTTACTGATTACTGGCATATCAGGGGCCGATTACAGCATGGACCGATTCCACCATGGACCAAGAGTCATGACTGAGAAAAATGCATTATTTCCATGCTCACACTTTGTGGTTGCACTTCCATGATCGCATTTCAAAAGAATGTAATTTTCAAAGCCATTGGGCCTCTCACTAAGTGTAAACCAAACTTAGATTGGGAGGAATGACTATGTACCAAAAAGTGAAAGTGTTGATTAATAAATGATTGCCTAATAACCCCTAATTTTATTTAAACTCAATCCAGATTTTTGGATTAGATGAAATAGTAAAAAGTAGAATTATGGCGTTTACAGTTTTGAGGAAGAATATTTTATTGCAAATTAATTGTGTGAATTATTTGACGGATTTACAATTTTTGGGGAATTTTTTAACCCCTGAAGATTCATCATGCAAAAGTACCAAAATTATCCAAAATGACCTTCTTCTACTTCCGGCTTTAATAAAAATACAATTCAAGCATTATATAGAAGATCCAACCGTAGGATTTTAAAGTTAACTTGATCTTTTACCTTCGTGTCAAGTTTGAACTATTGATTCTTCTTCATTTCTCAGATTATCATGGTCAAACTTAGGTGAGTTCGAATCTCCATGTTGACATAGTGCCTATTACCATAGTCTACCCAACTATGGTGGGGGTCTCGAGACCTCATTCTATGGGTACCCAAAAAGACCTTGGGGGAGATGACATGTCGGTTGTCTTCAAGGTATTTAGTGTAGAAAAGTGTTTACCTTCAAAAGGGGCGAGTAGCTTTAGATTCATTATCCTTTGTCCAGTGGCCATCAGATAAGCGAATAGAATGAACAAACACTATATTCATGCCGGCCCCCTTTGGGGCCGGAGTTCTTCTTCTTCTGGTTAAACTTAGCTGAACTTCTTTCCTACGGGAAATTTCAAAAAGCTGATTGTTTTTGGATCTTTAGGGATTAATTGACGAACTTGTTTTTTCTTCAAACTTGGACAGGAAAAACTTTTTTATTTTAAATCTCACAAATGAAAAAAATCAACGGTCCAATTTTGTTATATGAATTGTTTTTCAAGTTAATTTAAAGATCTTTCGACAAAATTTACTAAAAAATGTTTAGATTGACATGTATCAAACTTGAAGTAGAAAAGAGTTAGTTTTTGGAGAGTTGCTTAAAATACACCAAGGAACTTACATATGAATGGCAATTGTGAAACGCTGATCTCCGTAAAAAAAAATGTTTAACCCCTAGACGGCCAAGGGTGTTTTTGCTCAAAACTGCCTCCAAATAGTCCCTTTTGAAAGCAAGCCGGATAGTGCAAAATTGGAACCAATTTTGGTATTTCCAACCGTAATATCTTGTATCTAACTACTATGTCTATATGCCTACCAAATCTCACACTCTCATTCTTTACCATTTGAGAGATCGTAATAATCAAAGTTGAAAAAAAAGTTTTTTGTACCCTACAAAAAGGGGGCAGTAGTATTTTGGGGTCCAAAAACCATTTTTTTGAGTAGATTTGGAATGCGTCCCTATAGATTCATGTTCCTAGGTGAGTTAGGTACATGTCCACAAAATCTCATGCCCATGCAAAGTGTGGAACCTTGAGAAAATCATCAATTTCCACAAGGGGGTATGCTGAAATTTATATACAAAGGCCATTTTTTTACAATAAAAATAGCATACAAAAAAAAATTGGATTGAAAATCCAAACGGTGGAAACATGTTCTAGTGCCTCCTCTATATATAAGATTTTTTTTTAGAAAAAAAACTAAAATCTTGATTTTTGGTGGAATTTCAAAGTTTTGTCTTTAGGCAGATTTGGGCAGTTTTGGGCATAAATTGCTGCATTCACAATGGCTGAGAGCCTGCCCGTGGAAGGGCGTTTTATGCTCAGAGAAGCATAACTTTTCCTCACTTCATCCAAAAATAAATAAAAAAATTATCCCCATAAACCTCTTGAAAAAACCTTTTTCTACAAAAAAATTCAAAAAATTTCAAGTAAATTTGAATTTTTAGGAACCTGTCCAAAATCCAAAAACGCCCATTCTAGGACTTTGGCCGTTTAGGGGTTTAAAATATTAAAATAACATTTATTACTTATGGTCCCCTTATTTTGGAGGGAGATAACCATTTTTGCCTCTTTCACTACAAAATCCGAGGACTCTTCAACATTATCCACTGGCTTGTTTTTAGACCTTTTTGGAACCTCAATTCATTTAGTCGCTTTGCTTTTTCTCTTGTAGTATAAACCCAAGCAATCACGGGACGAGTTCAAGGAGCCAATTACAATTTTTTATACTTCCATTCTTGATACATGGTGTTAACCACCCCTCATATATGCATGTTATATTTTCCAAGTTCATGATTGACAATAGCGTATGCTTAGGTTTGCACAATGAAGGAGTTCACTGAGTGTAGCGTTGACTATGATAAGTCAAGACTAAGCTAATCTACCAAAGATTTAATTAAGACTAAGATATTAGTTGCATTAGAACTAAGAGAATTAAGAGAAGATTTTCTAGAATGTTCTATTTTAGAAGGTTCTAAAATTAGAAAGAAAAATACTTTTATTTTGAGTGGTAATTGTCCCTTAACTTTAAAAAGCAACTAGGCATGGTGGGGATGTATGTAAGACCTTCCAAAGAGGAACCCACTTTATATTTCTACAATATATATTTGAGTTAGAGCCTTGGAGAGTACCTCATGGTTGGGTGGTTCATGCCATAAACTTAAAAACTTGCTAGGTTTGTCTAGAGATCTAGTTGACTTAGAAGATATTTGTTACATTTGTTAACCACCCCTCATACATGTATATCACATTTTCCAAGTTCCTGACTGAGAATACCGTATGCCTAGGTTTGCATAATGAAGCAGCTGACTGAGGCCCCAAACTTGACTTCAACTTCTTAAGCTCTTTTTTATCTAGATCAGATAATGGATAATGACAAGTTTAGATGAAGCAACAAAAATTAATATTTTGGCGTGATTTTTATTGTGAAATAAGATATTACTTTAATCAAGTTGTGTGATGCTTTCGGTGAATTTGTGATTTTTGAGGATTTTTTAATGGAAGAACTTGTTTTCCCTTTAAAGTTGGATAGCTAGATAACTTTTTATTTTATGACATTTTTTATTTTTTTATTGTAATTTATTCTTACCCAAATTTTACTCAAACTACAATATTTTAGTAACAAAATTCCATTGTTACTAAAAAAACCAATTTAAGCCCACTTTGATTTTTTACGATCTTATAAATGAAGAGAAATCATACTTCAACTTTTGTATTCATGCCCTTAGAATATCATTCAATTCTTCTTATGTTTAAGATCTGAGAATGACAAAAATCAAAACATTGACTTATTTTGGGAAGTCAATGTATCCTCAAGAATTTATCAATGTCCCTCTAGTGCATACCATTTCCCATGTCACAATTTTAGGCTGACATGACTAAACAGAGACAATTGCATGTGAATTACAACATGTGTAGAGAGACGCACGGAGCAAACTACTAAGCACTTCTCTCCCAGATTGCATTTTTGTGAAGGCAGTTTTCCACCAGCTGCCCCCACTGCAGATTATAACCTTCCCACACCATTGACCGTTTAATCCAGATTTGAGTTCCACATTGACTTATTTTTTCCCCTTTGCTTTGAGCAATATGGACCAGGCACACTTTAAAATTTCAGGAAAATAAACAAAAAACAATATAAATAATAACATAGACTTCCATTACAAACATTCTATTTTATAAGAAACATTGGTAAGTTACAGATCCCACAACCCCCAATCATAGCATGGTTTTATGTTCCCATGAAGAATTGTATGGATTCCACGAAAATTGCAACTAAAAGCACTTGCCACAAGCAGCCAAAACAATCTCAAATTTCTGTGTTGAACAGATCATTGCATATCCAAACAGTTAGTATGTGCAATATTACTGGTAATTGCTTATCATGAGGTATATATGTTGGCACAAATTCATACACACTGGACAGATATTGCAGATAAATCCTCAGTTAGAAAGTAGAAGCATATTTGAATTTCAAACACACAAAAAGATACTCAAATTGCGAAAAGTAATCCGTGTGTTCCAAAAAAAAAAAAAAAAAAAAAAAAAAAAAAGATACTCAAAGTACATGCAAATTTTGGACTTAGGGTGGACTTAGGGTGGACTTAGGTTGGACTTCTCTGTACTTCAGTTTGGCAGCCTCCCCCTCTCAGTTTCAAGCCCATCGTAATTTGTTTTGTTTTGATGTGAATCTAGCAGCATGGGTGAGGAGGAATTCTACATGCAATGAAATTTTTGCATGATTACAAAATATATATTTATTTTTTTTGGACAAATGGCGCTTTTATTACCAATGGAAAAGAACACAGGAAACAAAAGAACTCAGTGAACCAAGCCAGGGCCAAAAAGCCCCGGCTGGCGAAAGATTACAAAATTTTCAAACCAATTCATACATTAGAGTATAAAACATTTCTCATCAAAACATAGTCAAACTTGGATTTTGCAAAAGAATGGGTCCATAGTTGAGCTTTGGAAATGGCCTTACCAACCTTTTTAGTTAATGTTTTTTACCCACCCAGATTATGAGCAGCTTCCAAACACATCACATTGACAGTAGGGCCATGAGAAGGAACACATAAAACTTAACCCCTAAAGTTGGAAGGCCTCAAACCTGCAAAAATCCCTCCAAACCGGCCTCTTCCAATACAAGGTTTAAGTTTTCAAGTTTTGATGTATTTTAGGGAAAAATAACCCTCGGATGTAGTACCTTACTTGTGTTCGTATATATACCTCAAATCTTAAATTCAAACTCCTTACCATTTGTGAGATCGTAATGTTCAAATTTGGAAAAAAAGTTTTTTTTCCTACTTGCAAAATGGGTTTGAAGTGTTTCGCGAGCCAAAAAAATCAATTTCATAAGTAAATTTGAGCTTAGGATCTTCAAGTTTTTGTTCCTAGGTGGGTTAGGAATATGTCCATGCACTTTTTACCCTCAGATGACCTATAAAACCAAAATAAATGCTTGATTTTTCATATGGAGGTATGCTGATATTCAAATACAAAGGCCAATCTTTGATAGTTAAGCAAAATGCAATATGATGAAGTTGCCTATTGAAACCATATTACCTTTGATTCCATTTTTAAAAAAAATGATTTTGATTGATCTACGTGAAAAATAATTGGAATCAATGTAAAAGCTCGCTTTAATATTTTAAATGCATCTTTTTCGTTTTCATTTCAAATAGATTTTAATTTCATCAATATCTAGATTACCTAATTTAAATCAAAGAAGGTGGAAGAGCCACCAAGTTGAAAGGAACTTTGATGATGTTAAATGTAATATGTGACATTTAATCTCCTTACTCTATTTTCAATAGGTCAGTCTCTTCATTAACATTCTTTGATCTAAAAAAATCAACTACAGTAGGCTATTAACACTTTAGGCAAAAAATAATTACTTACAAGTGTAAGGTGAAGGATTTAAAGGTAGAAATAGACGTTTTTTTAATTGTTGAGGTAGAGTGGTCTCATGCTGCATACTCTCTATTGTGACTTGACATCCTTGTTTTTATTTTCCACTACTTCTTGTCAATGTATTTTGAGCTTTGATTCCACCTTATTTGAATAAAAAATCTTATGTCATGTTGCTCGGTTTCCTACAGTAAAAGCTTAAATCTCCTTGTTGGTGGAATTTAACTTTTGCTTTTGATGTTAGTCATTTGAATCTAATTGGAGTAACTTCGACATGTTTCAATCATATAGGAAGGTTTTTTAATAACCTTAAAGAAATTGTTGTTACTTTATAATGTCCTCTTTTCCATTCCTAACATTATTTTTGATATCTTTGAAATAGTCAATTGTCACATGATATTGATTGAATGATGAATTCCTCTGATGTATCAACTTTAGGCATTAGAAGCAATAGATCTTCATGTCTCCTTTAAGCCAAAGCAAAATTAGTTAAGATAAGCCTTGTTATTCCAAACTAGATGACATGCAAGTTGTTTGTATGCAGCAACATGAATTGTTATTAAAAGTGTCCCTTCTAGAAGTCTTGGATTTAAATCTTTATAAATCTCTATCACCAAATGTAGATGTGAATGACTACTTAATTGCATGCAAATCATGTTAAAGGCACATTGAATTCATTTCCATCAATAATGCAAACTCAGACATGGCAATACCTTATTAAAAAAAATACCAAAAAAATCTACTCCAATAATGATATAGAAACAACAAGAATGATGTAGTTGTGAGAAGAGCATAACTTGTTGTACAAAATTGTAAAACCTTCATCTAATTCTATTAAAATTCTTAGACATGTTAATCTTTGATTCCTTCACAAAATCCATCGAATTTTATTGGATCAAATTGTAACGTTTGATTCTTTACACCTGCATCTTTTATTTGAGTTATTTGAGATAACTTAAATGCAAGATCTAATTTTTTATTTTTTTTATCTTAAATTTTCTTGTAATAAATAATTTACAAGATAAGACCAAGCTTTGATAATGAATAAATAAAAAATCTTGTTAAATATCAAGATATGTGAATGTAACAAAGAAGTGTATCAAGAGCAAAGACAAAATTAGATGATAGCAAAAGCTAGTCTAAAGACAAAGAAAAATGAAACATGATGGATTCTTCTAACTATATCTTGGCGGGACTAAGATACACATGGTCTTACAATTTATTTATACCATAAGTTTAAGTCACATAAACTATCGCTAAAAGGTCACAAAAGTCAGGTTTTTAAAAAAAATGTCTATTCACTGTAAGAGTCTATACATTCAAAAGAATTTTTTTCATATCATATTTTTAAAGTGTCATATGTTCAAATTGAAGCAAAATTTGGAAATTTTAATTCCACAATCATATAGCAAACTTGCAATAAATGATATAGATCAAAATTAAATTCTTAGAACTTCATAATTAAAAAATTACAATGTTTTGATATTAAAATTCAATATTGAAATTAGGCTTTGGCCAATTTGAAGTTGAAGTGCTATTAATGAATCTTTACAAATACAATTTTTTTTTATCATCATCTTCAAAAACTATTGGTGCATAAAAAAATATCAGAAAAATATTAATATATCATATAATAATCTTATAATGAACAAAATAACTTAGCTTTCATAAAGAAAATAGATTTGGAAATCAAACTCTTCAATTAATACACATTACTAAATCTCTATTACACTTTTGATAAAACCAAGATTATATCACATAGATGTGATTTGAATTGAAAACTATAACTAAATGTTGATATTGAACTCTAGATGTAGAAAATGTAGATCTTTTGAGTTTAATTTACCTAAAGTGCCCAAAAATAAAAATTAACTCATTAAAAGTTAAAATTTCTCATATCAATTCGAAATAATTCAAACTCATATTTATTTTGTTGTATTTTATGAAAATGACAACTTTGCTCTAATATTCTTATGATCCATTTGATGAAAGTTGTTATTACATCCAATAAATTTACAACAATTATGACATTCATTTATCATAATACAATTATTTTTATTTTTTGTAAATGTTAAAATCTAGTATCCATAAGGTTTGGCACTCTAACCTAATGTAGAAGGATCACTACCTAAGAAGGACCAACAACTAACAAAACTAAGCCTATATTAATAATTCAAGATGGTACTGATTTTTTAAATCCATTTGTTATATCTATATCTTTTAAACAGAATTAGACATCCATTACACCTAAAGGCCCTTGGTATTTTTGGAGCAAAAACTGCCAAAAATACACCCCTTTCCCTTATTGGTAGAAACCTAATGTTTTCTACATTTGGATGTCGAAATGAATATTTAACCATAGAATATTATGATTACCTATACCAATTTTGATGACAATCCTTCGTACAAATTGCAAGATAGTGACGTTTGGAGTTACTGTAAAAGTTTCTCTTGACATTGCCCTTAGAGTATACCCAAGTTTTGATGCCCAAAAACTATACTTTGCAAATACATTTGATGTATGGAAGATCATCAATTCTTTTAGGTATGGAAGTTAGGTATAAGCTCACAAAGTTTGAGCCTCATATGAGCTTGAGAAGGGGAAAAAATCCTTGATTTTGTGTAAGCAGGTGTGCTGAAATTGCCTTACATTCTCTAACATTAAAATTACTTAAAGGATAATCTAGACATGTTGAGGTCAATGAAAAAAAGAACCACAAAAGATTTCAACTAAATTGGAGTAGACCTCAAATTTCTAGAATTTTTTGAAGTGTGAATTGTATATTTTCTTTTTATTTCAAAGGGCAGTTTTGATAATAGAAGGTCATGTAGATGGACCTCCTGCTATGTCATAGATACTCAATGAAATTGATTAACCCTCAAAGGACAATCATCCACATTTGGGCTTTTTTGGAATTTGGGCATGTACCTATGAATGCAATTTACATCGGGATTTTCTGAAATTTTTATTGAAGGTAGGCCATTTGGAGATCTTTGTGTGGGTATTTTTATTTTCAATTCCGACTTTGGAATCAAAAGTTATGAAGGTTTAAGTGTCAAACGCTGCTCGTTGGGTAGCTGCTGAAATTTTCTAAGCCACTGTGAATGCAGCAAATTCTGCCAAAACTGCCCAAAACTGCCCAAAGACGAAACTTTGAAATTCCACCAAAAATTGAGATTTTGATATTTTTCCAAAAAAAAAATTTCTGTGTATACAAAAGGCATTAGAGCATGTTTCCCCCGTTCGGATTTTTAATCAATTTTTTTTCATATGCTATTTTTATTGTCCAAAAACGGCCTTTGTTTGTGAATTTCACTGTACCCCCTAGCGGAAAATGATTTTTTTGGCAACCTTCCACAACTTTTTTGAATATATATTTCTTAGTACAATTAGGTAACTTAGTCTTCTTTGACGCGCATCAAAACCCCCAAAATCTATAGTGCAAAAAATGGTTTTTTGGGCCTTCAGAACTCTGTTGTCTCCTTTTTTTGCATGTAAAAAAAACTTGTTTTTCTACTTTGAACGTTATGATCTTGCAATTGGTGAAGAATGAGTGTGTGAGATTTGGTGGACATGTAGGCATAGAATTTAGCTACAAGATTTTACGGTCAGATGTACTAAAAAAGACCCCAAGTTTGCAAAATCCACCTTGCTTTGAAGAGGGGCTGTAATGAGACAGTTTGATGAAATATACCCTTAGAACTTTAGGGGTTAACTTTGGATGAAAATGAAGATTGGATGAAATCTTTTATGTGGATGGAAAAATATTTTGGATGCATAATGAATTATGGATGATGATTATCATTTGGATAAAAAAATTAGCAATCCCTCTAGATGGAAACAATTAGTTAGATGAAAAATGTTTATCGGATGAAAATTGTTATCAGTGTGTATGGTTGGAAAAATGTTGGACCCTTTATTTTGCAAGTGCCTACCCTTTGAATTTAGTTTTGTCACTTTTTGCCCTTGTAAATGACAAGCAAATTGGACAAAAAAATGGGAGATTATGATTGGTTATTGGCTGTCAACAAGATTCTTTTAAAATTCATAATTTTTGCATCGTAGCTCCAAATGTTTTGAAATTTGCGCCATTGAAAAGCTACTTTTAAAAGTTAGATGGAGTAAATATTTGAGAAAATAATCAAATTTTGAAACCTTAGAATAGTCTGCTTAGAAGTGCTACAAACCGAATATGGACCGAAGGCTCTTTAGGGGTTAATTAATCATAATGATACTAGACGTCTATTAAGTGAGCATAATGGCATTGATTTTCTTACTGGCTATATTGATCTTTGATAGAATTAGACTTCCATTAACTGTACTAATTTATCACTAATTTATCACCGGTTGTTTTAGATGTCAGTCTCTTTTCAACACAACTAGACCTCCATTAATCATAATGATATTAAACCTCCATTAACTTAGCACAATGGCACTCATTTCTTACTGACTATTCTTATGTCAATCTCTCGTTGACAGAACCAGACCTCCATTAACTGAGTATGATTGTACTAGTTTCTTACTGGTTGTTTTAGATGTCAGTCTCTCTTTGACAGAACCAGACTCTCATTGAGACAACCAGACCTCCACTGATCATGATGATATTAGAGTTCATTAATTGAGCATGATTGTACTAATTTTTCATTAGCTGTTTTAGACCTCAATTTCTCGACAGAAGTAGACCTCCATTAACTTAGCCTGATTGTACTAATTTCTTACTAGCTATTTTAGATGTCAATCTCTCTTTAACAGAATTAAACCTCCACTACTGAATGTGATGATGTCCATCTCTCTTTGACAGAACTAGACCTCTGAACATGATGATGTCCATTTCTCCTTGAAAGGTTGTACTATGATGTCCATCTCTCTTTGACAGATTGTACTAATTTCTTGCTGGCTATTTTAGATGTCAATCTTTCCTTGACAAAATTAAACCTCCACTACTGAATATGATGATGTCCATCTCCCTTTGACAGAACTAGACCTCTGAACATGATGATGTCCATTTCTCCTTGACAGAACTAGACCTCCACTGAACATGATGATATTAAACCTCCATTAACTCAGCACGATGGCACTCATTTCTTACTGGCTATTTTGATGTCAATCTCTCTTTGACAGAACCATACGTCCATTAACTGAGCATGATTGTACTAATTTCTCACTGGTTGTTTTAGATATCAATCTCACCTTGACAGAACTAGACCTCCATTAACTCAGCACGATGGCACTCATTTCTTACTGGCTATTTTGATGTCAATCTCTCTTTGACAGAAACATACGTCCATTAACTGAGCATGACTGTACTAATATCTCACTGGCTGTTTTAGATGTCAATCTCTCCTTGACAAAACTAAACCTCCATTAACTGAGCAAAATGGCACTAATTTCTTACTGGTTATTTTGATGTCAATCTCTTTTTGATAAAACTAGACCTCGATTAACTGATCATGATGATATTAGACCTCCATTAACTAATCAAGCTTGCATTAAATCTCCATTAACTTATCACTATGATTATATTAAACCTCCATTAGCTGATCAAGTTGACACTAATTTTTCACTCTCAAGTTTTGATGTCAGTGCCTCCACATTGGCCTAATAATACTAGAACACTCATCATTTTGGAGCCAAGTAGTGATAAATAATTATTCATGAATTATGATCACTCTTAGTTTTTGAACTTCAAAAGTTCATAAAAATTTCAATACAACTCCAAAAAAATGATATTTTTTAGTTCATATTCACAGCATTTACTCAACATTTCGGTATTTTATTCCCCTCTCCTGTCTCATTTAACCCACAAAAGTGCTTCAATTTCGTCAATTCCTGGTCCCTCTACCCAAACCCCCAAACACCCTCTTCCTGAGTTCCCCCTCTCAGCATCCAATTGGCAACATTACACCCCAAGTTCACCCTGCCACGTGTGTACGCGTATTCAAACTCCGCACAGCACAGTATTCGTATCGTACCGTATTCAAAATACAGTACAGAAAGGAACCCCAGTACGATGACCACCATCCCTTAACTTCCTTAAATCACGTTTGAAAATTCAAAATAAATCAAAGAAAATAAAAAAAATAAAAAATAAAAAATACTGGAAGTAAGTTGAAGGCCTTGTTGATATTTGAATTTGACTTGTCCCTCTCTCCCTCCCTGCAACGGCTTTCATTGGATCCCGCGAGCGAGTCCCAACGAGTCTCATCCTGGCAACGGACGCTGTTCATCTCACACGTTTGGGCATTGATTACTCGCTCACCATGATTGATATTCCAGCACCTCCATGTTGCTCCCCTGTGCCATTGCAGTCCCCCTTGCAGTGCCACCATAATAATAATGTTATGTGCCCGCTGTGGGTCTCTGACCCCTCCTCTGGCACTGCTCAGGTTGCCCTCCCCGCAGGGGTTCATCGATCAGCACGGCACTGATCACTGCCTGTGCCCCCTGCTCCTGCTCTTGATAGAACCCCTCCGTCCGTCCGTCAATCGATCGCAACATGTTGTTGCAGCCCGGCTTGGATCATGTGATGGTCTCACATCATCAACAGCTGGAAATCAAATTGTCCGAATCGTATGGTAATTTGCTAACACTGTTCCTGGTGATCATTCATGTGACCCATATGGATGTTATAGCATGGGATGTTATTTGGAACCATACGCAACCTTGGGATCCGGAACCGGAGTTTCATCGCCGGTGCTAGATTGGTATAACAGAAACTCTATATCATCTCATGGCTGGATACATGGGTTAGTGTGCCACTATGCTGTGGAATAATATAAATATCTTTGATTCATTTTTTTAATTGATTAAGAAATAGTTTTAAATTGAGTGATAATTATAGAGGAGTAGTTGTTTCTGTAGATACTAGATCGGCTCATTTCACTGGTGGATGTGTATTTGTGCATCATAGATTCAAGGCTCTGTAGCAGCACCGCCGATGGACAGTGACGATGATTCTTGAGAATATGCAGATGGCGGCAAAGAAAGACCAATTGGGACAATGCTCCAGCGCCAGGTAAAGCAATTGAGATGCATCCTGGGGTTAAAAACAGCTCCAAACACACACAATTTAGCATGAAAAAGGAACCGAATTTGGGAGTGTAGGCTGGGAGCTGATTCTGAAGGCAGCACTTGGGTCCATCCCAGATTTAGGCCCACTGCCAAATTAGGTGTTGGGACTTGTTTTGGTGCTGAATTTGGCCTCATGAGGTCGTCCCAAAGTCCCATGCAACCAGACTTGATTGCCCAACTTAGCATGCATGGGAGGACCCCCTTTCTAACTTCAACCTTTTGTCTATCACCAGAATAGCCTCATTTTGTTTCCAAATATCGGCCTATCTAGTGCTTGAGTTTTTTACTGATTTTTTTGGCTGGATCTTCTTCATTGTTTCGTGTGCTTTCAGGGAGAGATTCAAATGTTAGAGGATTTTTGAGTTTTTAATATTTTTGAAAGTTTGGAGATGTTGAATTGGAGTGGAAGTTCCAAGTTAAATGCCTTTGTGCTATGATTTTTTAAACTTTTTATTATATCGTTCAATCATGGCTTTCTCAGGGAAGACACTATATTCTTACATCAGCTACTGCATCTTTCAGTTTTCAGATCAAGACCTTTAAGAGGAAAAGCTACTTTGCTAGCTTAAAGAGATTGGTGTAAATCGGAATTTTAATGATTTTCTTCCATCTATCAAATTTCACATAATATAGGTTGGAGGTACAAAGTATTTAGCATTAATTGTATTATGAATGGATATTGGAAAAAGGGACTAATAAGTTGTGAAACATAGTAAGAAGAATAAGATGAACTCTGCTTTTTTAACCCCTAAACGGCCATAGTCCTAGAGGGGGCGTTTTTGGACTTTGGGCAGGTTCCCAAAAATTCAAATTTACTTGAAATTTTTTGAATTTTTTTCTAGAAAAAGGTTTTTCAAGAGGTTTATGGAGATTTTTTATTCTTATTTTTGGGGGCATGAAGTGAAGAAAAGTTACGGGATTTTAAAGATCTCAACCAATCTTTGGGTAGGCTCTCAGCCACAGTGAATGCAGCAATTTCTGCCCAAAACTATCCAAAATTGCCAAAATCTGCCCAAATCTGGCTAAAGACAAAAGTGTGAAATTCCACCAAAAATCAAGATTTTAGTGTTTTTCAAAATAAAATAAAATAAAATAAAATAAAAAATAAAAAATAAAATTAAAGAAAAAAACTACATACAGAAAGTATGTTTCTATCGTTTGGATTTTCAATTGAAGAATGTTTCATATGGTATTTTTATTGTAAAAAAACGGCCTTTGTATGTGAATTTCACCTTACCCCCTTGTGGAAATTGATGATTTCCTCAAGGTTCAACACATTGCATCGGCATGAGATTTTGTGGACATGTACCTAACTCACGTAGGAACAGGAATCTAAAGAGGCTCATTCTAAATATACTTTAAAAAGTGGTTTTTTTTGGATCCCGAAAGACTGATCTCCTCCTTTTGCAGGGTAAAAAAAACTTTTTCTTCAACTTTGAATGTTATGATCTCTCAAATGGTAAAGAATGAGAGTGTGAGATTTGACAGGCATATGGAAATAGAAGTTAAATACAGGATCTTATGGTTGGATATACCAAAATTGGTTTTAATTTTGCACTATTCGGCTTGCTTTCAAAAGGGACTATTTGGAGGCAATTTTAAGCAAAAACACCCTTGGCCATTTAGGGATTAATCCCTAAAAATCCAGGAAAGCCAAAATAGGTTTTTGCTGTTTTGGGCAGCCAAGATGAAGGAGTTAAAATTCATATTTTTTCCTAAGATTTTTACTAGATGCTCCCTATACTGCAAAGTCTATGTGGTAAAATTTTCAAAGCCGAATTCCAATTTTAAGACCCTCAACTAGAAATTTCAAAATTGCCCAAAAATAAAAAATGTATAAAGGCACCTAACCACCGTTTAGATTTTTCTAAAACCAAGTATACGTAACGTCATACATGTTTTACGATATCAACGTTTTTAGACCCGCTTCTAGAAAATAATTTTTATGAAGGTTCTTAAAAAGGTATAAGTCTCTAAAAGTTTTCATGGAGGTACCCAACTTGATCACCTAGATGGAAAAAAATATGAGCAAAATGTTTGGGATAATGAACATCAAGTCCCCATTTTCACCATTTACCCTATGTCGTTTGGTTTATACCCAAAAAGACTTTTGCTGCAACTTTGAACATTATAATCTCACAAATGGTAAACATCCAACGGTTGAAAATTTTCATCAGTACTTCTATAGAGGGTAAAGTACAAGATCTTACGGTTATATGTCTAAAAAAAGGAAAAAAAACTTGGTACAAACCGTCATTCCCACAAAGCGGTCAAAAATGATAGTTTTGGAACTTGGAGCTTCCAAAAACGGCTGGATTTTTAGGGGTTAAGGAGATCAGACTTAATAAAACGTTTGTTTGTTCCACCATTAAGTCTTAGTCCACAAGACATGGGTCAAGCATAGTATAGAAGGCTTTAGTACAAATCAAAGTTGTATCCAACAAGTTTTGATCTGAAATGTTATTGTGGATGAAATTTTTATTGTATCAAAATATAAGATGGTGTTAGAAATTTGACTTGCATTGAGTTATATCAAAGCAAAATCAATGCAATAAATGTTGTCTGAATGGAAAAAATATTTCAAAGAGCCAATATCATAATGTTGTATGAAGACTTAAATTTTGGAGAAATTAAATTTTGTTCAAGAATCAATTTTTTGATTATTTATAGTTTAATGATGTAACTTACAGATTCAATCAATCACAAATGACATTCTAAAGATTGAAATAAGAATATGTTGAATTTCAAAAAAATAAATTTATTGAAAATAAATTGTACGAGGTTAGATGCCATTTTATTGAAAATAAATTGTACGAGGTTAGATGCCATTTTATTGAAAATAAATTGTACGAGGTTAGATGCCATTTTATTGAAAATAAATTGGTTTGAAAACATAATATAAAACTGTCAAATTGTAAAAAACATTTCTGATGGGCATAATATATACATCTTTTTTGATAAAAAGAAATTTCATCAAAGGTATAAAAGTCACATTATAATCTAACTACGTTTTGCAAAAAACATCATGTCTTATAAATTTTTCGAAAATGAATTGAGATTTTTTCTAATTTCAATCACTAGAAAATGGTGCATCTATTTTTACATAAATCTGGATACAATAGGTTTCTTCTCAAATTATCTATTAGAAGCCCTTTAGATAAATTTTCATTATCACTTCATTTGAATTTATTGATTTTTTAAACATGTTCTTTTTTATATTTTTATACATTATATTTTAACCCTTTACACCACAGAGAGGTTTTTATTCTATACATGAATAATGAAACAAGTCTAATTTATATAAGGTTAGATGCCAATTTATATTTTAGCTAAAATGTAAGTTTGTAAGAATAACATCCTAATTCTAATACATCTATTAATAAATATCCGGAATCCAACTCACTTGCAATGCAACATTCGACTGCATATTCTTGAGTTGATGCCAATTCGATGAAATTCAATACTCCATTCAACCAACTGTAAGCTCATGATCTAACAAACACTAACCAAAAAAAAAATTTAAAAAGAAAAAAAAACAAGAAAAACAAAAAAAACAAAAAAACAACCATTTATACTATATAATTTAGCTATTATTTTGAATTATTTGTTATGAGCTATAAGTCATTCTTCAAAAACAACTATTTTTTAGAGGGATAATAGTTCTACCAATCCAATCTATATCCTACAAATGCATATTTAGATGAAGAAACACTTTATTCAAAATCTTTTTTGTCAAAAGTGACAATTTCAAGTATCGCAATTCAATCAACTTTAAAATAATACATAAAAAAACTCCGAAGGCTTTTAGGATATCAAAGGAACTTGACATCCGGTAAATTCCCATTACAAAAAGTATCCTATATAGGCAACCATGTCATTTTTCATCCATGCTTGAAGTCTTCCACCCGACGAGTCTTTGGTCGTAGACCAAATCCCAACCAAACTCAACTCTCATTCCTAACCAATCACGCTACCCCATTCCCCTATAATTCATGACGGTAGACCTCCCATCGTAGTATAAAAGCAGCCCTAACCACATGAAAGACAGGGTACAGGGGAGAGTAACACAACTTAAGTGAGTCCCATCTCCATCGTCCCACTAGAAACAAGTGTGTAGGAGGCCATTGAATCCTCCACTCGCAACGGACATAAATGCAGGTCATGGCCATCTTATGAGAAGACTCACTGACTCACTCACTGACTGACCACTGCAGAAGGCCATTGCAGAGGCCTTGCAGGACATGAGTTAGATATTAACTTAACCCGCCTCTCTGGCTGGTTAATTGTGTGGGAGTGGGAGTACCCTCCCCGAAGCGTGTGAGGCTCATCATGTCGCCTGGACTGACATGAGCCTTCATTCAATACCCCTCTTTACTGCCTCAACGTTTTTGGAGCTCTGCCCCCTTGGACCTTGGTGATGAGCGTCTCGGTCATACCCTACGACCGTGGGGTGAGTCAGAGGGGAGGTGATTACGCTACGCTACCCAGGTTTTGGATGGGGAGGCACCCCACCTGCTGGGGTGTTATTGGGTGTCCTGAATTATGGCCGTTTGCTGGTGGCAGGTATTGGGTGAGTTTTTTGAACCCATGTGGTTTGGGGCTTTCGGCCAATGGAGTTCGGACCACGTCCAGTTTGGGTGCTCCTTTGTGGCCGAACTGGGTCCAACCCAGAATGCAAAACTTCTCCTTGGTTCCAGCCTCCAGGTTTTGTAGAATCTACCAGTCACTCTTGTGCACCTGTGACCTGGAAGGATTTATGATTTTATTCAGTTGTTTGGTTACTGATCAAGGGTCAGGTTCATTTCGATTTACTCTGATTTTTACTTTCAGATGTATGTTTTTGGGTGGTAAAATTTGTCCATTTTGGGTGTCCCTACTATCCTCATTTTTGTCACTTTTGTTATGTATTTAAAAATTCAATATTTATTCATGTGAAATCTAGAAATTATGAAATTACTTGGATTGAAATTAGAAAGACAAGTGTAATTTGTTTTCATGACTAGATATTTTTCCTAATATAAGAGTTTGCTTATTCCAGTTAAAGTAGGTACTTCTACCTTATATGATTTGCAAGTATATTTGATTTTTAATTTTAATTTTTAAGGTTCTACATGAAATTGGCTTGTGGTAGATACATACAGTAATACCATAGCAGTTCTCTGTCAAACAAATACTTAATTGGTTTGGAAAAATAAGGTATTTTCAAATTTTTCATTTTTAGCAAAAAAAAAACAATAAAATTAACCTCAAATGGCTTAGATATAACAAAATATCACCAAGAAAAAGAATTATATATGTTTTTATCTTCATAATTTTCTATTTCTTTTGTTTCTTTTTTGAAATTATTTACAAAAAAATCTGCTGTAGTGTTACGGCAAATAAATATACTGATACATTCATTCTTATTATAAAGATATGGCTTAAAATAATTGATAGCGGTAGTGCATTTTCAGATGTTAATTTGGAAATATTGTGTAATAATTTGAGAAATTTAACCCCTAAAGTCAAAGAGAACCCTACCAGGGTTAATTTGACTTTGGTAAGGCTATCAATTACTAAATATTGATCATATGAAGTTGGTTTTTTTTATTGTAGAGTTTTCCAATTCCTCTCCAATATGACCATTCATGCTTTAAAATTCCTCATGCTTTAGTAGATATTTGCAGTCAAAGTTTGAAAACACTATTAGTGCATGCTAAAATCCACCCAAAATTGCAATATATGCTCATTTACCCTCAAAATCTGCCCAAAGTTAATTAGATCACATAAACTTCAAAAATTCACCAAATATTGAGATTCTACTTTTTTCATTTTTTTAAAAGATGTAAATAAACTTTTAAGGCATTATCTCTCCGCTTGGATTTTCAATCCAATATTTCTTTATATGCCTTTTTAACCCCTAAACGGCCAAGGGTGTTTTTCATCAAAACTGCCTGAAACCAGCCCCTCTTCAAAGCAAGGTGAATTTTGCAAAGTTGAGATCTTAATTAGTACATCTAACCGTAAGATCTTGTAGCTAACTTCTATGTCTACATGTCCACCAAATCTAACACACTTATTCCTCACCAATTGCAAGATCATAACGTTCAAAGTTGAAAAACAAGTTTTTTTCCCTGCGCAAAAAGGGATCAGCAGAGTTTTGAAGGCCCAAAAAACCATTTTTTTCCATTATGGATTTTGGGGGTTTTGATGCACGTCAAAGAAGACTGAGTTAGCTAATTGTGTTAAAAAAATTGTATTCAAAAAAGTTGTGGAAGGTTGCCAAAACAATCATTTTCCGCTAGGGGGTGTACTGAAATTCACAAACAAAGGCCGTTTTTGGACAATAAAAATAGCATATGAAAAAAATTTGGATTAAAAATCCGAACGGTGATAACATGCTCTACTACCTTATCTACAAACGGACTTTTATATTTTTAAAAAATATCAAAATCTCAATTTTTGGTGGAATTTCAAAGTTTCGTCTTTAGGCAGATTTGGGCAGATTTGGGCAGTTTTGGGCAGAAATTGCTGGATTCACAGTGGCTGAGAGCCTGCCCGTGGAAGGGCGTTTTCTATCACAGACATTAACTACAAGATTTAGAATGAAAATTGATTTGCTACAATCAATGCTCATGAAGAATGGCATTACTTACTTGAAGAAGCTCTCAGCATATCATTTTAATATACACAGACCACAAAGACCTTTAATGCTCCATAAAATATTCAATTTTTGGCTCCTCTAAGAAGAGATGTGATTTTGGCCAAACAAAATTTGTTTTTTGAAGCCATTAAACCTCCAATCAAGGCCTCAAAATTTCTAAAATTGTGGGTGTATCTTATTTTGCAAAGATTTGAGAAGCATTGAAGGATGAACCTCAACAACAATACAAAGACTATACAACTCATTTCCTGCCTTCCTGCCTTCAATCACTCACTCAACACTACCAAGCCACTTCATCCTCCACATCTGCTCAAATGAGTCCATCAAGGGCTCGAACCCAGACGAGTTATATGAAACAAACGCTCACCTCCAACTAACAATTAGCTCGTGGCTTGGTGGCCATACTTTCATGACAAATTAACTTATGCGCTAGATTATTATTGTTTTTGGTTACTAGTTATTTGTGAATAAAATGTCTACTCTCAAAAAGGGGGAGTAGATCTTTACTTCCATACCTTTGTCATGTGGGCTTTGGATTGGGGGTAGATTGAACAGACCCTTAATTCACGTTGGTCTCCTCCGGAGACCAAAGTTTCTCCCTCAAAACTATTTAAATAGTCATCACCGATTTCAATTTGATTTCCAATGCAAAGATGGTTTGTAGTATCTAATGCGGAACATCCCAAAAACACAGTCAGTCACCAAACTTAGAATGTCAATTCTTATGCTTATTTGAAGTTCTTCAATAAACAAACTTGGTCATTTGATGCCTCAAATTACCATCTTCAATGCAAATACATTATGATTTTTGTATTTCTTTATTAGAAACGTACAATTAATGGAACTTTGTCTACCACTGCCAATTGAAGTTGACGGCATAAAAGTCAACAAAATCTTTTGCTTTTGCGTTAAAAATTAAGGCTTTGTGTATTTCATTCATTGGACAAAATACGGAGTTGGTGAACAATACATGACCTTCTATTGAATGTCAAAATGTAGATGAAAAAGTTTTCAAGTTTCATCAATAATATCCACATATTCAATGACCAATGTTTTTTTTTTTTATTATTATTTTTTATTTTTTTATTTTTTTTAAATAATTTTTTTCATGGAAGTCATTGCTCTCTATATATGAAGATATATAAAACGACGCAATGTCACAAACATATAAGAAACATCAACTTCTAAAAGCTTCCATAGACTTTTGGAACTTCTGAAGTCTTTTGGATCATTTTATAATCTTCTAAAACCTTCTATACTCTTTAAAAACCAACATAGAGTTTTAAAGAACTTCTATAAACTTCTAAAATCTTTTGAAGACTTCTATGACCTTTTATGGAAGGTTTTATAGGAATCTAGCCTTCAAAATTAATATAGAAAAAATGCAAAACTAAAAGCTCTTTAGTTTTGTGTTGAACAATCCATCATATTTCTATATTTTTAATCTTTAAAAACATTCTTGCTATCAATCTAGTTTTTTCTTTTGATCTTGACATACTCTTCTCTCAAATTTTTGTGTCCCTTAGAATTTCTTTGTTTCACTTGGTTTCACACTCCTTGGTACTTTTTTAAAAGAATTTTCTTTTCTACTAAAAACAAATGCCATGCTTTTAGAAGGCAAGACCTAATTTAGTATCAAAAATTTGTTTTTATTATAAAACACTTAAAATAAAAAATCAATTGTCTTTAAAAAAGTCACTTCTTATTAAAAGGAAGTGACTTCAAAACCATTTGTGTGGCATTCATTTCTACACCTTCTTTTATTTTTCTTTCATGTTCAATTTGATAAAATCAAGATGGTATTCCAAATCATTTATTCACTATTTGATGGAAAACAATTCCATAGCCTTTAATCCAACTCTACTTATGCACAATATCTAGATTATTAACCATGGATAGAGGTATTGAACTTAGCATATACTACTTACACTGCCCATGCCTTTGCCTAGTGACAGTGCCCAAATTATTGTTTTTGAATTGTCGTCAAAGTTTCAAACACCTTATATTTGGCTGCACCTTATGCGGTCTGCAGTAGGAGCCTGCAAACTTCATGTAATCCTCAGTATACATGTACGTGTCTGTGCAAGTAAGCACATTATAAGGCTGAAGGACACTATAATGCAAGACTTGCTGTGAGATAGACAACAGGCCGGACATGAATGATGGTATGGCTCATGTACTTCTAAACCTTTTACCTTACCTACTCGACTTGCAATTGTCCTTCCCAAGCGGCCTATAATTCAATTCCAAGCCTACGACTTGTCCTCTGCAGATTGCATAATTTAGGCTGAGACACGGAGGTTAGTAATGTCCTGTAACTGTAAAAAAGAAAAACAATAACTTATAATTGTAAAACAATAAAAGAATGGTTTGAAATGCACCTTTGCTTTCCAGCAAAACTAGTGTGTTAGATGAACGTCACATCAGGGCCGCAAGTAACTTGAGCCTGGTACTAGACTCAAGTTGGCAAGATGGTGATGTATGAGCTTTCGTATTTAAAATTAGAAGACGGCATGCTCTTGGGAAGGGGTGAGCTTAAATTGAATTTTAAGTTGTCGGCGTATCCCCACTACGCAACTTCTGACCCTCAGATCATCAGAACTGTACATCATTCTGAGTACATACTCTTCATTATAACATTTGAGTGCGTAGTATGGAAAAGACTAGATGAATGAATAATGCCAAGCCTTGTTCTATCTTCTAGGTGACATTAATGAGATAAAAACAAATCCAAATAACTAAATGTATAGATATTTTACACCATTTTGATTTTTCCAAATTTAGAATTTGTATGGTTCTTCTTCTTTTAAGATCATAGTGTCTTATAAAGTTCAAAATAAAAAGTTTGGCCTCTCAAGAAGAATTTGATTTCCAATTGTTGGCAAACCCTCTAATCTCATCCAAACACACAACTTCCATTTTGGGGGTCATTAAAGGTCTTTACTTAGTGTTTTTTTTTTTTTTTTTTTTTTTTTTTTTTCTTCAAAAATTAAAAAAATAAAAAAATAAAAATTTCTTAGTTGTTAAACTTTTTAAAAACAATTATGATCGGCAGTGTAAACCTCCAAGATACAAACTTGTATTTTAGATTAAGGATAGTAGGCTTTAAACATGTGGTGGGATGTAATTTGACGAAGTTTGCTTCATCTATAGATCTATTTCAGGATTAGAGATTTATATAAAAGAAAAAATTGCATCTAATTCCATCAAAGAGTTAACTTCCAAAATTTCTTGGCATTTGTGAAGCCCAAACTCCCAAAAATAGACCCTTACTGATAGCAACATATTGTTTTCTAAAATCAAACATCACATAGAATTTGTAATTGTAGGATTTTGTATTAATCTTTTATAAAATGATGTATACGAAGTTAGAGCACAATCTACCAGACATATTGGAAGATTATAAGGTTCAAACTCAGTCTAAAAGTTTTTTTTGACACTGCTTGAGTGGTGTACCTAAGTTTTGATGTTCGAAAAGTATACTTTGTAAACACATTTGATTTATAGAGATCATCAATATAGAAGGTAGGTTTACGCTTACCAACTTTGTCCTGGATACATGCTTGGAAAGTGCAAAAAATCTTGGTTATAATCATTATAAGTGTGTTAAAAATGCCTTACATTCTCCAAATTTAAAACAAACAAGAGGGTAACCTTAACATGTTCAATTGGATATCAAAACCGTAGAGACGTTTTTGTCGATGAGAAAAAAAAAAATCTCAAAATATTTTAATGAAATCATATTAAAACTTGAATTTCTTGTTAATTATTAAAGTACAATCAATACATTTCTTATAACTTTGAAGGGTCGCTTCTAGAATAGTGGGTCATAGTGGGACTTACTACCATGTCTCAAAACCAACTAAACACATATGTTAGCGCCGGATGAAAATTGAAGGTTGGATATAAAAAAGATTTGTGGATGGAAAGTATGTGTTGAATTGAAACGAGAACTAAGGATGATAATTGTCAGCAAGATGAAAAAATTGTAGAAATGAAGACAATCCATCTAGATGGAAAACATTAGTTGGATGAAAAGTGTCCATTAGATGAAAATTGTCAATAATGCATATGGATGAAAAAACATTTGGCCCATTATGTTGAAAATGCCCACCCTTCGAAATCTACTCTTACCACTTTCTGCCCTTGTAAATAACTGACAACTTAGGCAGGTATTATGAAATTGTGATTGGTTACTCGTTGCCCAAATCTATAGCAAATTCTTCTAAAATCCAGAACTTTTGCATTGTAATTTCAAATGCTTTAAAAAAAATTCCATTAGAAACCTGCCAATCAAATCTATGTGTAGTAAAAACCTAACAAAATTACAATAATATATGAGTTCAAAACAACCTCCCTTGAATTGGTACAAGGACAATGTGGTCTCCAAGAGCTTTAAGGATTAATTGTAGTCATTGTTTTATAGATTTTACAAGTTAATGTGTTAGCTTCTTTCATTGGCTATCCGCTTTTAATCATTGTTAACCCCTAAACGCCCAAGGGTGTTTTTCATCAAAACTGCCTGAAAACAGCCCCTCTTCAAAGCAAGGTGGATTTTGCAAACTTGGGATCTTAATTAGTACATCTAACCGTAAGATCTTGTAGCTTACTTCTATGTCTACATGTCCACCAAATCTTACACACTCATTCCTCACCAATTGCAAGATCGTAACGTTCAAAGTTGAAAAACAATTTTTTTTCCCTGCGCGAAAAGGGATCAGCATAGTTTTGAAGGCCCAAATAACCATTTTTTTGCATTATGGATTTTGGGGGTTTTGATGCACGTCAAAGAAGACTAAGTTAGCTAATTGTGTTAAAAAAATCATATTCAAAAAAGTTGTGGAAGGTTGCCAAAAAAATCATTTTCCGCTAGGGGGTATACTGAAATTTACAAACAAAGGCCGTTTTTTGACAATTAAAATAGCATATGAAAAAAATTTGGATTGAAAATTGGCACGGTGGGAACATGCTCCACTGCCTTCTCTATACATAGAAATTTATATTTTTGAAAAATATCAAAATCTCAATTTTTGGTGAAATTTCAAAGTTTCGGCTTTGGGCAGATTTTGGCAGATTTTGGCAATTTTGGGCAGTTTTGGGCAGAATTTGCTGCATTGACAGTGGTTATGAGCTTGCCCGAAGTTTGGCTAAATGCAGCTTTTGACACTCAAAACCCCGTAACTTTTTTTCTGTATGTTAAAAATAAAAAATAAAAGAATTCTACACAAACCTCTTCAAAATGCCTACCTAAATTATTTTTTTCAACGATTTAGGAATTAAATTGGAATTATAGGAACCTGCCCAAATTTTTAAAAAGCCCATTCCAGGACTATGGGCCTTTAGGGGTTAATTTTGAGATTTGGGGATAGATTTTTGAATTTAAAGAATTTCCTCCTGATTTAGCTATGTTCCCAATAGACATGAGCTTAGGATAGAAACAACCAGGCACTTTATTTAGATAAGTAGACTCAAATCTTGCTACTTTGATTCATACAGTATATTGATATTCAAATATTTGATGACTTGTTTGATTCCAAAAATTTGCATGCTTGCAATGAACCAAGTTTTGTCATCAGGTGTTCAAATCATGAGTTGTATATGCCTAATTTAAGCAAATTTTCAATACTCTTCCTATGGCAGTATTTTCAAATTCTGATTCCATGTGAATACAAATACACCTTTACACAGAATGGTTGTGTCCTGAAATGGCCCAAGTGTGCAGCTGGGCCTGTTCAATTACATCAAGGAGATAGACAAAAGTGAGAACATTTTCTAGTTTGCTTCAAAGCTAACTCTCTTAGCTGCATTTAAGAAAAATTTCAAAAATTCACATCAGTGGGAGAAAATATCTTTATTCATGACAGGAAAACCTGAAAATGAATTCCTCAGTGGTTGAAATGTGAGTTAAATAATCTTTCATCATGGAAGAACTGAGCCTGCCAGTGTCTCTGAAAGCAATGATGGTGGTGACACTGCTGCAAGTCAATCATAATGCTTGCCTCCTACCAGACCAGACCAGTCACCACACCTCAATGCCTTCAAAACACATTACACAGCCATACCACAATTGTATGGGGAAACACATCCTGCTACCTGGCTGCCCGAAATACCCACCATCACAAAACATCCCGGAGCGTCCACATTCCTACATGCTAGCAGGTCTTGCAAGCTCAGGGTATTTGTGTGAGGAGGCGATTCAAACGACGCAATATTAACTCTCGTATAGGTACTACGAGCTTATTTCTGAGACAGATTTAAACAGAGCTCGATGATTTTCTCAAGTGACCCGTGAGTGCCAACTGTAATAGCTGATGGATCCAATTCTCTTTTTTGCAACTGCAAGGTCAATGACCACCGGACTTCCTGCGTGTGCAAAAAAGGCCGAGACACCCTCCCCCGGTCAAGCTTGTGCTCCTACCCGCTCCTTTTGTCTGCTCCTGCTAGTTTCTCGTTAGCATGCGCATGCTGTCTGTGGGTTTCAAAGGAACCAGGTTGTACATAGATAATATGATGCCAAGTGATACAGTTGTGTAGAACATGTTTTCTTTGCATTTCAGGTTGGTGTATCTCGTACGTGATTGTTCATAGGGTCAACAGAGATTACATCTTATTAGAGATATGTACATTGAGTCAACCACTGGGGCATGTAAAGAGTCCAGCTTGTCAGTACAAAGCTCAGCTATGATGAACTGCAAGATAACTTCAGAGGTGTTCAGTGACTTATGTGTTCATCACATTGTGTGTTTAAATCCAATAATGACTGTGGGTACTTTTGCAGATAAACTCATTCATGTGTAAAAATGAGTTTCCCGCAAATGTTCCTAATATTTGCAAGAATTGGACCAACTTCTTGTCCTCACTTTATTGGCATGTAAAACCTGGTTGGAGTTCAATGAAACCATCTTCTTGCTAACGTGTAGAATTCTGATGAATTGAGGGAATTCACAAAGCCAAACAATAAGTTAAGTTGGCGCAGAATCAAGCTCGATGAAAAAATATGGTGAATATACTTCAGAATGTTACCATTTATAAATAATTCTTGCAATTTCTAGAGGCTAAACAAATCATCCGTTTATTCAATGCTCTATTGGCGACACAAAGTTGGCAAAGGTTGGGGGAATTTCATAGAATTGAAAATGCCTTTATGGCATCCTTGGCAATTAAGAACATTGCCAATCACTTATATGTGAGTTAGCGGAGTGCAAGTGAAAGAAGTAACATTGCGTATTGTAAAACCTTCCAAATTAATGAACAAGTCAATTCTTTAATCCACAATTATTTTTCACTTATGTTATAAAATATGTTCATCCAAAATGTTGTTGCATTCACATTTTGTAATGCATTGAATATAAGCGTGGTTATTTTAATGTCTAGAATGTCTACTTCATTGAATGATAGAAACAATGCTAATTTTTAGAAATTGAGTTATCTACTCACCATAATTGTTTGATGTTTTAAGGAAAAGATAGGCAAAGAAGTTAAGGGGAGAAGATGGTAACATCTTGTCCTAAACCGTGACGTAAGGTTCATCAACTATAGAAGTCAATTACTAATGTCGACAAACAAAGAAAGTCAACTCAATTATTTGAAAGAACGGAAGATCCCAAAGACCGACATTAACAAAAATTAGTGAAGATCGGCAAAGATCATCATAGATTGGTTAACAAATTGTTACACTCACATGTGGAGGATTATCAAAACCTTTTATATTTTTTGGTATTTCATTGACTTTGCCAGCATATGTAAGTCTGCATTAAGTTCCAAGATTCACATGTAGCTGAGCAGTAGATTGCTGCAAATGTTAACCTCCCACATGGTGGTTGGGTGGATTGTAGTTGCAGCATTGATACACACAGCCTCCATGAAGGCATGGTGCATATCCCAATAAGACCATCTGGAAGGCACTGAAATCCTAACTACCTGTAGTTACACAGCAAATGCTAGTGGTAGAATGCAGGGGCTCCTCCAATCATCAGTGAATGTCATGCTTCTCAAGGAATCAACTTATGTGAATCGGGAGAACGGTACCGTAAGGTAGTGCTGTCAAAAACCGTCCGAATTTCAGGTTTGCTCATTTGGAATAGTGGTGGAATTTTTTTATAATTTTTGGATGAAGTGCAAAGCTAGTGCAAAGCCATCCCAAAAAAAAAATCATTTTTTGAGTAAGTCTACAATTTCCTATGAATTTTTGAATGTTCAGCCCTAGGTGCTCCACTAACCGTCCCTAGAGTCATGGTTAATATGACCACTTGGATTCTGTGAATAGGACGTTTCTGCACCAATCACAAGCACTCAATTTCTGCAGCCATAGACGGAATTAGAATGATTTTGCACAGTTTCAGGAACAGCCTACAGTCAAGCCTATGGGACGGTTTTTGGGACGGGACGGTTTTTGACAGCACTACCTTAATACCATAGCAGGTTTGTTAAAAAATTGTCCCTTTATCATGTGGTGACTCTTTCTTGCCATGGGCTTTGCCCGATGTGGGGCTTGTACTTCTATTTCCTTTGCAATGGATTCTTCTTTTTGCGTCAAAATTTATTTTAAGAAAATAAAAAATAAAAAAATAATGAAAACGTGAAAATAAAATAGGATAAATTATTTTTTGAAATGTTTTTTTTAAATTCTAAGCCATTCAACCCCTACAGGATGAAGGGGTATTTCCACATTTTTTCAGTACCTATAGTGCCATTCTTGCATTTTCCAAAGTGAGAAAAATTTGAGAATCACGATAAGCAATTTAACTGTAAGATCTTTAAAAGTAGTCTGCTACCAAAACCTGTACCAAATTTTGAGTTTGGACAAGCAACGGATTGGAAGATAATAACATGTGAAGTTTGGAAGATTAGTGAATTTTTGAAATATTAACAGTGAGTTTCCGAGTTTGACTAAAAATTGCTAATTCAAAAATTTATAAAAACTTGGAAACTAAAGCTAATTCTCTTCTCGAGTATGTTAGGAACATGCACAATTTTTTAAAGATTTTTCCGAGTTACCAATTTGGAGAAAATGGGTTTGACATAAATGTCACTATGAATTTTATTTTTTTCAACATGGCACTTTTTGTAAAATTCAGAAGAGATCTTGATAAATCCAAAACGGTGAAATCATAAAAGAGTAGTCATATAAGAATTCCCCCAAAAAAAATGCCAAAAAAATAAATCCACAAGGAGAGATCTTCATTTCTGTTTTCAATGTGCTCAAAGTTTGGTTGAAACGTTTTCACTGTAGAAACACTAACTTCACTGTAGAAACATAGGACCGACTCATGTTCTTTCTTTTTTCTAAAATCAAGGTTTCACTTTTTCACCAAAATTTTAGCGTATTCTTATTGCCAACTTGATTCTAAAGAGGTTAGGAACAAAAAATACTCAAATCCAACCCTTCTAGGGCATTTAACGCGGTTTTCAATATGTGGCGCAATCCAAAAGTGGTTGCTTCGTCCTTTAGGGGTTAAGGTCACTTTTACTGATATTTCTTAAAAAACAAAAATTGAGAAATTCAATTTTTGAGTAGCAAATCCTATTTTTTCAAAAAAATAAATAAATACTTGTTCACTAGGTGGCGAACCTGCTATACTATTAAGGCATGAGCATGGCCAGCGTTCCAAAAAACGGTCATGGCAACGACACTCAAGCCGGCCTAAGAGGTTGTCCGCTCTCCACCGTGAGCCATTGAACGGACTTAGGGAGGCCGGCCACAGCCCTTAGCCTCTCCAACCCAACAGTCTGCCGTGCCACTCCTCTTCTCACAAAGCGCTTGCTTTCCTGTAGGTATTGAATTTTTTGGAACTTATTCTTGTTGACATCGACTTTGTTTTGGACTTATTCTTATTGAGGAGGAGCAGTGAGATAGAAAAGACATAGAGGGACTTGCAAGGAACCACCTAAGGTAGGGACCATGAACCTGAAATGCCTCAAAACTAGATGAGGGCGGGCAACTGTACCGGCTGTGGGTGGAGAGTGGGCCGGGCTCTGACCTAGCGGCACTAGTAGAAAAGCCCCTCAACTACACTAAGATGTACACTGAAAAAAGGCCAAATTTTAATTTTTCAAAATGGTATAGTGAAATTACTGTTTGGTGTAATTGGGCACCATTTAGGCCTATTTCATGGCGTCTAAAAAGGAGCATTTACTGTGTGCATAGGTCCACTTGTATAACAAATGGCGTCCCCAGCCATGTGACTTACACCCTATATTTGAGTGGTGTGGTGACCAATTGTTGTAGAGAATTTATAGGTGAATAAAAAAATATTGAGTGATACATAGTACATGATTTGTATTTATGTGCGTTCTTATTATAATAGCTTGGTTGATATGACGTCACGTGTACTTTCAGCTATCACTTCCCTGTCACAACTACACGTTCTTGTTGAAATTGAAAAGTAGAAGTATGTTTTCGATGAAACAGTTCACAAAGTATGCCACCAAACATCAGTAGCCATTTGCAATGAAAAACCAACTTAGACATCAGTAGCCATTTGCAGTGAAAAACCCACACAGACAGTGTTCCATTTGCAGGTAGCCTCGGTCTGTAGAGTGATTCCAGGGTGCAACAATTCCACCCAAACACCCACACCACCCAAACACCCAAATACTCACCTCAATGCAAGACCTCAAGATTGCTAGAATAAAAACAAAAGAACAGACATAGAAAGAGTTGGAATGGGAGTAGTGTCGAAGTAGGGTTTTGTTGCTCTAGCGCTTCCACAAGAGTGGGCTAGAACTTGCACAACACGAGAATGATTTCATGGCAGGGCGCGCGATATGCACAAGTCTCAAATTGGAACCAATAGATGGATAGGGGACGTCGGAGTGGCGAGGGAGGGAGGGAGTGAGTGTGAGATAGAGCAACGACAGTCTGTGCGAGAGGGTGAGAGCGAGGGCGAGGGGGTGGAATAAGCTGAGGGTGCCATCGCCATGGCCATCAGTGGTTGCAGACCCATACATGTTGTCTGGTTGCGGATCCAGAAGTTTTGTTTACACCCAGGGATAGTAGTCTACCCTACTGATATGCAATATTCTTACAACTTTTCTTCCATGTAAACACCAAAAACGAACAGAGACCAATTAGAAAGCACTTCCTAGAACAAATGAACACCAAAGAGATTTTTCGGTGTAACAGCTCGGTGTAGTTAGAGCCTGTTTTTATTAGTGCGGGGCCGCAAATTGCACCGCTTAAAGGCTCGCCACCGGGGTTGTTGAGCCACGGGCGGCGATGCCCTAAGTGCAGGCGATGAAGATAATAACAATACACATTGAGCATTAATTTTTTTTGTTTATTTTTTTTACATCCAAAATGAAACATAATTTCAGGGTTTCAGTACAGGAAGGGTTTCATTATAAAACCCCCCAGGGGCATGCAGCCGGGATTAGTGGTGTTTTTATCCAGGGCTGACCAGCATAGGCCAAGGACAGAAATTTTATTTTTGTTATTGAAACAAAAAGGCAACATAGCCTGATGCTTAGAAGAAGGAAAAATTGGGTCCTTCCTATAAAACTATGTTAAATCCCAACACAATATTGCCCTCAGGATGTATATACACTGTTAGGATCTCAAGTCCATCATAACAGGAGTCTTTTAGGGATGGGCAGGAGGACACACATGGCAATTTAAATGACTTTCTGTTTTTATTTACGTTATATTTCATATTGTGTTGTCTTAATATTAAGAACTTGATTTGGAATTTAATGGTCTGCTGACTGGACCCTGGCTGGTATGGAAGGTAGAATACTGTTGAAGCCACCTGAAGATCAGGTTCTTGACGAAGATATTGATGATTATACAGATAGTAACGTGTAAAAAAATCTGGCAACTCAATGAACAAGAAGTAAGTTAAGAAAAGCTGTGCATTGGCAGAGCCTGACATTAGCCTTGGGTTCACAAAAACCTGCTGGACCTCAAAGCTTTGACAGAAAGTTTCACCATTCTCAGAACCTGATGAGCAAAGTTAACATTAGTCCAATGCTCTCAAATTCACACTCAGGCCAAAAGTGAAGCTCCTGAAAGGATTCCACCCATTGAATTCCAAGAACGCTGGAGATTGGCATCTTGACTTCAGAATAGAACCAAAAATTCAAAGCCTCACACCTTTCAAAGCGTCTACATGGTAACATTGTTTGTGAATTTTGAATGCAAGAGTATAAATTGCACACAAATGAAAACTTGATCTTCGTCAAGAAGGTTAACCCAGATTGCTTCATTGTGAAAATGTAGAGTAGACAAGGTCTTTGAGCCATTAGATCAATGCATGGTCATACTCCAAAACTCTCACCACAAAACAATCTTCTTCAAATGTTATTCATTAGTTCACACAACTTCTCCTGTTTTCCTCGTTTATGTAATGCTAATATTTTATTTATTTTTACAAGCAAAGACTTTGAACTCTTGCCTTCATTCAAGGAAGAAAGTTGATTAGTGCCTTTGGACTTTGGCATGAGTATGAAGTGGCCCTTATTGGTTAGGGCACCTGAAACTTTGGCCAAGGTCCATCTCAGCCCAAACTATGCTGAGAGACCAATGATAAATTCATTGTAAAATTAAACTCTTACCTAAACATTAGGTTTTTAAGTGAATTGTTCTTGCACTACGAGGATCAACAAGTTTCTCACTAATGCTTAGCAAACTTTATAATGAATTACGGACTATATTCATCTATTAGTCAACCTATGACTTCTCAACGGCCAAGGTTTAATAACTGTACCCAGGTTTACATGACTTTGTGATTGTATGCTCAAGCATTTAAATTACAAAGTCTTTCTAGGGGAAATGAAAATCCTCAGAGAAGAACATTCAAAAATGAAAAAAACGACTTCTGCTAAGATTTCCAATGCCTTCAAGCCTTTGGAAATCAATTACATCAGTAGCCTGATAATCAGCAAACTGGAGACACTATCTCTCTTTCAGTATCTCACACATGGTTGGTGTGGGCTTTACAAAAACAATATGAAGTGGAACAATGAAGCCACTCATGTGCTCAATCCAGTGTGAGATACTCCAACTCCCTGATGGTTCTCTGTCAAGCAAAAAATTGGTACACCCCATGTTTCTGATAGGTACAAGCATCTACCACTCTTAGAAAATCTGGTTATTTTTTAAGTTTGCATACAAACTGTCGTGTTTTGCTGAATAGTCTATGGACATGGTGCTTGAAAATTACTCGCCTTCTGGTATACTATTGCTCCCCTGATCAATGTAACCAGATATCCACCTCTGGGTTTTGACAAAAATTCTCCTCTACTGAATCTAATTAGTTAAAATTTTGTGGTGATTTTTGACTCTCCACACCAGAAACTGAAACAATTGTAGCATAACCACACTAGTGGATGGGGCGACCACTGAGTATACCAATGAGGTGGGGGACTGGCAGTTTACACCAGCTTAGTGGTGTACTCGCTCGTCGCGCGAGACCATCTTTCCACTAGTGCCATGAAGCTAATATAACATAACACTACACGAAAACAGAAACAATAATTAGTGCCATAAATTCTAAATATCTTAATTGTAATTTGTGTTACTATGTCACCAATACTCAATGTCAACTACGTATTATTTGGTCCAAGAAGGTAAGTTGTGACAAATGTATGAACATGGTTACAAGTGTATAACATCATGGGCGGTTTACACTACAAACCAAGAACTCCTCCCATGGAGTTAAAAAATTTGTGATTGGATGTATCAACTCCTCCCGGGATGACTTGGGTTTACACTACCAGAAAAAAAAGAAAATGATCAAAGGAGTTAAAGACCTCAAAGGGTCTAAAAACACGTTTAGTGGGTAATATTGAAGGATTCTTTGGATTTTGTGGTGAGAGGCAAAAATGGGTTTTTCATTGCAAAACCATGAGAACATATGCATTAAATGCTATTTTAATATTTAAAATATTTTTTTGATAAATAGAGCCAATGTCCTACAACTACCATAAATAGGTTATCTTTAAAAAATAAGCACACCTACTTTTTAGTTCATAGTCATTCCCCCAAGTCTAAGTTTGGTTTATACTTAGTGGGAGGCCTAAGGGCTTCGGAAATTACATTTTGCTGAAGTGGGAGTGACCATGAAGTGTTACCATGGAATCAACCCATTTTCTTTGATCATCGCTCTTGGTATATAGTGTAAAAACATACTCTATGACATTGGTCGTCATTCCAAATGTAATAATTAATTTGCCTAAAAATAGACATTCAATTTTTGTTTTTTGGGAGGGCTCACATGGCATTTTTTTTTGTTTTTGTTTTGGCCCTTGGCACTGCTAAGATTACCTCCAAGGTAAAAAAACCTTGACTATTACAGTGATTGGAAGAGAGCTCCGAGAGAGGTAGACAACCCTCACAGGATTAGGGTTACAAATGGCGCAGAGGGTGTCCCTGCCTTATATACCCATACCCCGGTTTAAATCATTGGGCTTGTCACCAATGTTTTGCTCTGTAAAAATTCAAGTAGGTTTTTCATAAATCCATTAAAGAAATGAATTGTAAGCCAACTTTCCGGTAATGCAAACCTAGAAACTAGATATAAAACTCTCCATTCTCTTGGATTTTCCCCCAATATTCTTTCACATACACATGCTGTAATCTTGCACAACTCGGAGAAATACAACATTTTGTTAAGTGCTAACCTTACTAAATACCAAATATAGAATCTAAAAAGAAAGTAAAATTTAAAAATAGTAGAATATCCTGCCTAGATGCCCATTTGTTGACATGCTTACCCATGACGCAGTTAGTTATCACATCACCAAAATTCAAACAACTTTCATCAAGTTGCATAGCAATTGTTGGGATCGGAGTCAACACCATACACAAGTAGGTGGTCACATGGCACACGAGAGCGAATCCTTTATGAACCAGCTCGCAGGGTCCGAGTCGAAACTCCCCACAAAGATATGAGCAGCCTTGATTCCACCTCAGCAGCCCTAATTTCCACTCCCAGCGAAGGATGCGGGGCCCTACGTGCGGTGATGCAAGCGAGCTGCCATTACAATATGGTTTATAAATACCCAGAGAAGGTGGGGATCTTGTGGAGCACCCACCCAGCGCTGCAACCCCAAATTTGGGTCAATCCGCCAAACTCTGCCCCTAGTTAGCAGCCCAAACATGCTCCTGCTTGCCCCCATGTTGGTACTTGAGATGCCGAATTCCGGGCAAAGTCGGATTAGCACCTCCACTAACTAAATTTGGTTACTCCGTAACTAAATTTGGCGGGTAGAGCTGCAAATCCGAATTTGGCTCTCTCCTCACTGCTCACACCGCTACAATTCCGCGCTTCCCCTCTCCGCCAAGGAGCCTGGCAGATCCGAGGGCCGGGCCGCCGACCACTGGTCGTTCACCGTGAGCGTGCACAGATTTCTATCCTCGCTTTACTGCATGCTCTGAATAATTAAAACTATAATACACCTAACTGTAATGCGGAAGTGGTCAAGCTCCTATTACCCTCGTCCATGTGGCTTTCTAAGAGAGCATTCAGCAATGCTTGTAGGAGTGGAATTGGGAGGGGCTTAGAAATTGAGGTACACTAATTTAAGTAAGACCCATGTACTAGAGTGGGTAGTCTAGGGTAAGCGAGTGCTGGAGTCGAGCTTTCGAAGTTAACTATACTGCAGAATGAGTAGTATGAATAAAGGTGAAACTAAGTGGAACATCAAGTTGGTATACCTGGAGATGCAGTGAATTTCACACCTGAAATCTGCACATGCTTTTAGTACAAGTCAGGTATGACAAGTCTGAAGGCACAGCTGCAAGCTGGAATCTGCAGAGAATGTGAGAATCAACCATGTCAGGAGTAACTTGTAAGTTAATGGTGAGAGCGGTCAGTGCGAAGTGGTCATAGTTCAAATTGACCGTCAAGCCCCCTAGTGACTGTCTTAGGATGGGATTTACGTGAACAAAGTAGGGAAATTAGTCTAATTCAAAGGGACTGCTGCTGTGTAATCAACAACAAAATCTAAGTAGAATCAGATAAGTTATTCGAAGTACGCATATCTTGTTGTCGACCAGCTTTATGTTACGTCGCAGCGCGACTCTGCACCAAGAAATCGAAGTCCCGGCTGTCAAGAGTGCCATTTTATGTGCATGTCACACTCGTCCTCATGAACCCACGAGTTCTGCGAGTCCATATGTCCATACGTTTTTATTTTTTACTTTGTACACCTCTGCTTTATCATTGAAGAATACTGCTTCTGTCAAACATTATAATGTAAAAGAGCCATAGTTTCTAGAGAACCATAAATATATTATAATTTCAAGTCAAGATGACTTCATGAGTTCAGCTGCTTCTTATCAAAGAAAAGAGATCATCTCGTCAACTTGATTGGTGACAGTTTGATAATAACGTCTTACCTCTTAGCAAAATTGAAACAAAATTGCAAAACTGTTGAATGAGATTCTTAACAGCAGCCTGAAAAAGGTGTATGAGTACACCTACTGCAGCCTCTAAGCAGCAGGGAAAAAGTTTGAGAAAATTAGCTATACAGCACGAAGAGGTCGAGGAGGGATCCGGCATTATCAATACTGCTCGATGTGCCCAATCGAAACCATCTGACTATTGAAAGGCAGGATAACAATCTCCAAAAACAGAGGTAGCTGTAGATCAATAGCGTGACTGAAGGTTCATAAAATCATCCGCCCTTCAGAAGGGTGATTGACAGCACTACGGGCTCATAGGGCCGGAGTTGGAACGTACGGTCACTGTACTGTACAGTGTGAAGTTTGTGTATTCGAGTCGAGTATGACAATGTACTATAAAGAAGATAGATACCTTGCTTTCTTTGGGACTCGCCTTCGGGTTGGATCCAACATTGCTAGAGGTTCCGGATTGGGCTTTACTTTAGGACGAGAGGAAGACCTTGCACCATCTGTAATGGCTGGTTGAGAGGATTGCCTTTCAGCTTCACTTGGTTCATTCCCTTTCCTTTTCCCGGCTTTACCAACTTTTTCGAAGGCCCTCTTCTGGGAATTAGGTCCAGGTTTAGGTGGTGTAAATGAAAATTGAGAAAGACTTACTCCCTGTCTTTTGTGTCGCGGAACCTTCTCCAAAAACCTGCAATATGCCAATCAATCGTATATTTTCAATAGATGGTCGATGAATTGCGCTATAGCAACATTGCGTCCGCATCAGTGGTTGTGAACAATAAGACATGATCGTCAAAGAAAACCTACGTAGAATTGATGTCAACAAAATCGGCATGTACAACGTAACCAATAAAATTGGCGGTATCATACAAGAAAATAATTGAAGTCTAGTATATACCTCTGAACATCTGGAATGGAACGGAGCTGCCGGCCACACGGTGTCCTATAATACCTGCACAAGATCAACACAAAATCCGTAAGAAAATTTACAATATTAATGATCCCAGGCAACTGGTCTGTGAAGATGTCCTACATAATCACACAATGGTCAAGGTGTTACTTATAAGACATGAAAAGCCCTTGTTAACGAGATTCTTTTCCGTCCATCTATCATAAATTTGGTCTCAGAGTGGAAAGTGTACTAAAAAGGATCAACAAAATCAGAACAGGGACTAGGAGGGCATCCTTTTAAACAAATCCACGTCAAGACTGTCAAGAGCAGCCTAGAAATACTTCCAGTCGAATGATCCAAATATCTTGCCACCTCCCATTTTTTTTCTAGTGGATACTAAGAAACTCTTCGAAAAGAGAAGAACAACACAAGGTATAAATGCGAACAGTAGGATGTATAATGGCTCAAAATCCACAACTTACACATCGGCAAATTTCTCAGATCGCTCTCCTCTAACCACTACTTTTCGTGCAAATCCTAAAGGGGGATTTGGAATGATAGTTTCGTCAACAGCCCAAAATGTATCAGGCTCGTCCTCCGAGAGATCAGTGGGATCTTGGCATGAAGCATTCTCCCTCCAGGTCTGTGCATCCTCGCAAACCCATGGGTGCTCAATTATTCGCTCACTTATCGCGTGATATTGCTCCCTTGAAGGTACTAACCTCCATTTCCCGCAAGCACTACATTGGACTGTGAAAGTAAGAATCGGAGTTGAGAACCACCTGTTTCAGATATCAAATTAAGTAAGAATCATAGCTTTTCTATAAATGTCCTAAATCAACGAAGAGTGCACGTGGGCACAAGATATCATCAGGACAAGGATCGATAGTCGACGAATATGCACGAACGAACTACTGTTTGTAAGTACGTGCATAAACGAACTGCTGTTTCTCGGTCCATACATAAACAAACTCAAGCTCATAAAAGCTTGAAAGGAGCTGGGCGGCTACATCGCTGGAAAGGGATAAATATAAGATAACCAGACCCTCTAGTTTTGCAGCAATTTCAAATTATACCTTGGGATATGGTCTCCTGGCTTTGCTGGCGAAACAGGAGTCCTGACCGAGGAGTCTAGTTCTGTCACCGCCACAAGGTAGACGTCAGATCGGTGGTGTTTTATGCAGTGGCACACAAGTTCATTCTCCATAGAGCACATATATGGTTTGACCTGAATTCAGACTTATCAGTCTCTTACCAGACAATGCTCTTGTCTGAACGATCTGGTTTTCCTCTTCGTTGTCATCATCGTCCAAAAGATTTATGATAAGTGGATCCACCGCACCTGCTTGAGGACAGCCACGAGTCACACAACGTTCCTTCTCGAGACCCCAGAATATCGACATGAAATTTCTGAAGTTGAGTCTACATAGAACACCAGAAAAGTTAGCCAGAGCCGCAAATAACGAGTGAACAAATCAGTCCAAGTGATCCAGAGGCATCCACCTGAGTGATCAGCTATCGCACCCCGCGGGTTAGAGGATTTCGAGGCATTATTTTCCTCATGATCCCTCCCGATGGTAGCCGCTTGGCCCTCGATACTCTCCCCCGCGGTTGACATAGGCATTGTCGATTTGCCCATGAATGTTCACAAGCTTGCAACAGCGTGAAAAACTACCTGCAGACACAATTTTCGTCTTGTCATGTTTCTACCTCCATCGTACAACCACTACAGCAACTCTATGCAGACGAGACTAGATGCAACTTTAAGTGCAATAATACTTCAGTAATGAACAGAATCCATAATGGCATCAATTTACTACTTATTAACACACATAATATTATTTAATCTGAGAGTGAAAGGAGTTAGTACAGAAATGTTAATTAAAAGGTCGGAATTGATGCTTGCAAGGCACAGTGATTAACTATAATCTCACCAATAGCAAATTAGGAAGCTTCGAATGGACATAAGCTGAACAACATAAGGTACCATTTACAAACCGAAAGTGAATATCCAAGGTAAGCTTTCTAATATGATCGATTCTTCTTCCACAAGGAAAAAAACTGTGCAGCTCAATTAAGATGTGCGATTTGAAGTTTCGTAATCGGTCTATAGATCGAAACTTCCGGACGACAGTTGCAGCGTAAATATTTCACTGCAACATTAGCATGAGACGAAGACTTGAATACACTGCGCGAGGAAAACCGGCTGCCTGCAAAACCAACCCTGCCGTCCTCCACAAGATTTTATTCCCTGCGAGCGAAGGAAAGGAAGACTATACGAAACTCTAACACAACTGAAGAATGAAAATCCCTTAAAATCCTCACGATCAACTTCAGAGCTACTTTACTAAAGAGAAGTGCAATGCAAACAAAAAGCGGCAACAAAGAGTTCCGCTCAAACCCTAACCAAAAACATGACTCCGGTCACGATTTCGCTCAAACCTGAAATATAGCAACCGCAGAGAAGCAGGAGTCGTTCACCAACTGCAGGACAAGCCTCGACGTCACCACAGCCTCAGTTAAATCTAAATTGTGGACAAAATTCCATTCCAGGAAATCTGCTTAGAGACCGCAATTTAGTAAATAAAAACCGTCCCAATGATCGCCAGAGCTCTCCCAAATGCGCATTCGTGGACAGTGAGCCTGAAAAATGCAATGCAAAATAGAAATGGCGACAAATAGTTCCAACTCCGCACATCCTCAATAAAACAGAGCTCCCGAAACAACTTCGCACGAACTCGAAACATGACAACCGGAAAGAAGCGGAAAAGTCCGTTCGCCAATAGAAGTGCGTCCCCGCTTCCCCGATTGAGCCTACATTCTTGCTCCAGAAGACTCAAATTTCTCCAAACTCTAATAAAGATAATTCCCCTAAGAAACGAAGTTCAAATTCCACCTACAGCAGTTCAACCGAAAGAAACGCAACACTTATCCCGGACACAATTTCACACGAACTTGAAATCTCGCAACCGAAAAGAAGCCGAAAACTCGTCCGCCAAATGCAGTACGAGCCTCAACGTCACCGCTCCCGGAATTGAACCTAAACTCTTGTTAAAAAGACTCCAAACCGCAAATCTAAAACTCTAACAAAAAACCACCGTAATAACATCACAGCACCGATTCAATCAACACCGATTTAACTCCACGGAAACGCCTCCAAAACCGTCAAAAACTCTCGAAAATGCGCATCCAAGAAAACCGCAACGCGAACACGAAATAACAACACAATAGCTCAACCTCCGTGCAATCCACAACCAAAAAAAAACTCCGGACATAGATTTCGCACGAACCTGAATCATCACAAACGAAAAACACCCGATCAAACGTCCGACAATTCTCGCCGTCACTGAAACAAGAGTCTAACTCCAAAAGGCTCGTAACTTCAATCGAGAGACTGTTCTCAGAATAGCGCCCTCCGAGCTCCACCTCTAGAAACTCCAGAGTCCTCAACGATCGATGCGTTCCAAAGCTTCAGTGCGCATTCATAGCCATCGCAAATGCGTCCTGCGGACAACTGCGGAGAGCTGCTCTTCAAGGCCGTTGCTTCACTTCACTGCACCCGTTAACCACAATCATCTACGAAAGACGTAGACCGCATTGAGAAAACTGTACGTATGGTGTACATAGGGAAAAAATCATTTATAGATCATCCATGTCCATAATCTAACAAGCAATATAGAGTTTCATAATTTAAGGAAAGTATGATACCAAAATGAGCCCCCCAAGAAAGGCATCATGGGGGAGTTAAAGGACTTGAATTTTCACCCACTTGTGTTTTGGTACACGGCACATGGGGTCCCGTCGACTACAATATTGACGGACTTAGAATGTCTTCACATGAGAGAAATGTGGTCCCACGCACATGTAGTACTTATCTAAAATAGTGGAAAGGTCGATTTGTGTTTATGGGAGACAACTGTGGTCCCCTCGGCTGCAGTACCAAACTCAAGCTTTTGTACTATCTTCAATTATGAATTGTCATGTAGATTACATGCTTTCAACCACGTCCTTAAAGCAACAGTGGGCGAGTCAGAGTAGGGCAGCACATGGAGCCCAGTTCACATGCAGTGGAGGCAGATATGGTTTGTTTAAGGACCCCACATCTCTCATGATTTGGATTTCTAGAGCTGGAATTCACCCCTAAAGGCTTTTGCTGTGTTTGGAGCCTAAACTGCAAAAAACATACCCCTGTTGATAGAGATCTTCTGATTTTAAATTTAGACATAATATTGAATTTTAAACCGTAGGATCTTGTAGCTACCTTATTTAAAAAAGTTTTTACCAATTTTGAGGATAATGCACCTTGTAGATTGCGAGGTTATAACATTTGAAGTCATTGTAAAAGTTTTTTTGGACATTGCCTCGAGAGTATACTTAACTTTTGATGCCCAAAACCTATACTTTGCAATCATATTTGATACATGGAGGACCATCAATTTTATTAAGTATGGAAGTTAGATATACGCTCACAATGTTTTAGCCCGATACGGCCTTCAAAAGGGAAATAGTCTTTGATTTTGTGAAAGGTGTGTGGTGAAATTGCCTCCCATTCTCCAGAATTAAGACTACTTACTGGGTAGTCTAAAAATGTCCAATTGGAAATCTATATATATGTTGAAGTCAATGAAGAAAAGAACCACAAAAAATTTCAATGCAATCAGACTATAACTCAAATCTTATGATTTTCCGAAGTATAAATTGTATATTTCGCTTTTAATGCAAAGGGTAGTTTTGGTAAAAGCCAATCATGTAAATGGACTCCTCCCACGTTCAAATGAAGATTGGATGAAATATTTTATGTCATTGAAGAATGAATTTTGGATGAAACTAAGCTCTGGATGATAATTGTAATTTAGATGAAAAAATTAGCAACCTCTTTAGATGGAAACGGTTAGTAAGATGAAAAAATTCTATTACATAAAAACCGCCATAAATGTGTATAGATGAACTAATATTGGGCCCATCAATTTTCAAGTGCTCGCCCTTTGAAATTTTGTCTTGGCCCTTTTTGACCTTGTCAATGAAAGGCAACTCGAGCTAGAAAATGGGAGATTTTAATTGGTTATTGGCTACCCAGATTTAGAACAGATTCTTCTAAAAATCATAAATTTTGCATCGTGACTCCAAATGCTTTAAAAATTTACGCCATATAAGAAAGATACATTAAAAACTGTATGGAAAAAAAATACTCAGAGAAAATTAAAATTCTCAAACCTTAGAATAGCTTGTCCAGAAGTGTTGCGACATAAATGAGGTTTCAAGGGCCTATAGGGATTAACGATACAATGGTAGATGTGGTTTGCTTCAGAAGGTAAGAATTGTAGAATTATGGATACCAAAGTTGCTATGGTTTGTTTGATGATGTAAGTAATAAAAAATTAAAGAAACAACAACAAAATTGGTGTGATTGAGGATGTAGGTGTTGTCCACTCTTCTAAATTACTCTCTTTATTAAGGCTGATTTCAATAACAAATGGAAGAATCTCTTTTGGCATAGACAAGACAAAAGCCACAATTGGCAACATAGCTCTAAAGATGCAACACAAGAGGCAGAAGAAAAAGCACATTTAAAGAAAAAGACAATAAAGGTGGTTGCCAACATGTAGCTTCTACGAACTTTTCAATATAGAAGGCATAAGAACAAGAATTTGTTTAGAGAAAGATAAAGAAGACTCTTGAAAAGTGGCTCTCATAAATTATTTGATTCTTCATGTAAGGTGTCTTCATGTCCTGTACCTTTGGCTCTTGCAATGGAGTAGAAATAGACCAAGTAATGCATTATTGAGGAGGATGGTTGAAAATAGTGCGCATGTTCTATGAAGGCCTCAGTCATGCATTATTATCTAGGTTGGTTGAAAAGAATCCGTGTGCTCCATGTAGGCCCAAGGCATGGTTTATAGACTAGGTTGGTTGAAAAGAATTTGCATGTTCCATGTAGGCACGAGTCAAATATAAGGTGGCTCACAAGCAAGTAGACAAACAACTAAATATGTTAGAAGTATACATCATAGATAGCGGGTTTAATATCTAATAAAACACCATAGCACCGCAAAACTTAGTCTCCACAGTATTATTCAATAGTATTTACAACAAGATCCAAAATCACTAACTTTCACAAATCATCATTAGCTTCATTCAAATATACCAAAATGATCATCCAAAGCAATAGAACATCAATAGTAATTGCTAGTTCATCCAAAATGACTATTTAACATACAACAAAGCACCAAAGTAATACAAAAGTAACCCTTACATTTCTTGCTGAAATCAACCTAAATAAAGAGACTAATTTAGAAGAGCCTACAATACCTACATCCTTAAAAAAAACCACATTTGTCCTTGTATCTATAATTCCACATCACCTACATCTTTAAACAAACCACATCAACTTTGATATCCACAATTCTACAACACCTACCTTCTAAAACAAATCACATCTTCTATGGTATTGTTCATTCCAGCTCTAGAAATCCAAAGCTCTAGAAATCCAAATCATGAGAGATGTGGGGTCCTTCAACAAACCATATCTACCTCCACTGCATGTGAACTGGGCTCCATGTGCTGCCCTACTCTGACTCGCCCACTGTTGCTTTAAGGACGTGGTTGAAAGCATGTAATCTACATGACAATTCATAATTGAAGATAGTACAAAAGCTTGAGTTTGGTACTGCACCCGAGGGGACCACAGTTGTCTCCCATAAACACAAATCGACCTTTCCACTATTTTAGATAAGTACTACATGTGCGTGGGACCACATTTCTCTCATGTGAAGACATTCTAAGTCCGTCAATATTGTAGTCGACGGGACCCCATGTGCCGTGTACCAAAACACAAGTGGGTGAAAATTCAAGTCCTTTAACTCCCCCATGATGCCTTTTTTGGGGGGCTCATTTTGGTATCATACTTTCCTTAAATTATGAAACTCTATATTGCTTGTTAGATTATGGACATGGATGATCTATAAAAATAATCTTATTTTCTCTTTTCCCCTCATCCGCTAAATTTTGCCTTATTGAATATTGGGTTTGGGATGTGCTAGGTGATATACCATTTTACCACGTTGCACACCTTAATTGTATCCCAAAGGGCCAAAGCTTTGTGCAACTAGTTAGATTGTTGGATTTCTATCCTAGAAAATTTCTTGTTGTATATTTTTCAACATTGAACTTTAAAATTAGTGACGGTTTGATACAAAGGCAATGGAAAGTGTAGAAGTCTACATGTTATTCAAAGAACTTTTAAAAAGAGAAGTGCCTATCATATTACATATGCTTTTATCTCTCTTTGGATTCACACATGACAATGGTTAGTTTAAAATCACCACTCAAAAAACTTCTTCTTCAATTTACAGCCTTCAAAACTCTTAAATATTATATTTACTACGTTCATCACTTCTTCATACTCATGTTCAATACCGAGAATGTCATTTGTGAAACTTTTACAAAAACAAAATTCTTGTTTCCAAGTGGGGGTCATTAAAATTGCAAGATTCATTGACTTTTTGACCTTTATATATACTTTTGTGTTTCTATATTCCATTTGTACCAAAAAACGATGGTAAATTTCACTTCATAGTAAATCCTATTTTAATCATTTGTATACAACTTTCATCTTATTCACTTTAATGAATCAATTTGTGATTTCAAAATTTCACAAGCAATTGATGTAGGAGTGTCTTGTTTCTTTATGAATATAGAATACAATATCTTTGAAGCAACTTCAAACCTTGATTAGAACTATACATGCTAGAATACAAGTGGTTGTTTCAGCAAATGGTCTTAGCGTCAAATGGTAAATATTACATCATAATCATCTTTTTAAATGTATGATTTTATACTTCTGTAATACAAATTTTTGCTGACCATCGAAGTTATTTCTATCATTTTTTCAACAAAGTTTACAATGTTTTGAGTCTTGAAGAAGAGCAAATATTAGTGTGGTATTTTAGGTTTTATCGTGATCCCAAGCATTAACAAAATAGTGCTTTTCATTTTTATCTACTCTGGACCTTTGAGAAAAGGTTTTTGTTCATTGTAGTCATGCTTCATTAGTAGAGGGCAGATTCAAAGTTAGTGCTACACCCCTCTACAAGGTGTTAGATTTTCTTTTCCAAGTAACTAACAATATGATTACTCTTGAGAGTATCAAAAATAAAGTCGAAATCACATAGGTACAATTTCAATGTGAAAATCATGGAAGGTATGTTTGGTCCCTTCATTATCTGTGTGGTGGAATAAAATTTAGAACACGCATCTCTTGGTGGCAATGAATTACCTCAAATTAAAACAAAGTAACATTTATGAAAACCATGCCGGCAATGATCAAAACAAGTAACCACGATGATGACCATTCTGACAGAACCATTCTAACTAGATAACTTTATTGTTGCCTTGCAACACTAGAATCATGTGATACTCTGCCAAAATAAAGGTGCCACTAGCCAACAACATATGTCTCCAGAGTAAACACCATGCGCGTCTGGGTGAATACCAAGTCATTTTCGAGTAGGAAATGCCAGGCTTCGTCACCTCTTGCAATGTTTTGCGCCTTATTGTTACTGACGCTATCATAGCATTTGTAGCGGCTGAGCTAGGAAAATGAACATCCCAAAAGGTGACGAAGCTTGTCATTTCCTTGTTGAAAATGACCTCGTGTTCACTCAAACGCGCATGGTTTCAACCAACTTATACTTAAATCCATCGAAGTGACCATAGAAGTTATCAACACCAGTAGGAACAACATCATGCTTAGACGGCCCATCTAGGAACTGTATCTAGCCACAAACTAAGCTAAAAAACATGCAAAAACTAGACATTCAACTTTAGGTACTACAGTAGAAGCAAATCAGTGAAGGTATACGAACTAGTGAAGAAGCAAATGAGTGAAGGTACTGAAGCCTATGAACGATATGAAAGTGAGCACAAATGAAATACAGACAAGGTAGTGGATAGTCGAGATTCTAGTTGTAGGAGAGCAACTCTTTATACTCCACAATTTTTTCGGAGGCCCTTTCCCCAAAAAAAAATACTTGCCCTGCCCAAGCAGCCCTACGATCCAAAACTAGTGACGTAGCAGAGTGTGAAATATCGTCCACCTCGAGAACGCTGGCTCATCAGCACGGTCACCATGACCACAAGGCCACGTAGCAAGTGGGCCAACCCAAGATCCTTTTCCCTCAACCTCCACAGCGGTGATAGCTACGCATACCAACTTCACAAGCAATATTCTCCTCCCACCATCATCTAAGTGGCTTTTGTGTGAGACCGAAGTTCACACTATAGTCTAATGCGCTTGGTGTTACCGCGATACTATTGTACAACTTGCAATCTTTCTAATCTCAAGTGGATGCATTTCCATCCGAACTATCCAGCAGCCTGAACACATGCAGACTCATGCACATCAAACCCCTTCTGCAACTATTCTTCTCCGATCAAGTTTCGCAGTATGGCAAATATGATCAAGTCAATTTTGCAAACACGAACAGGCTTGGGATCAATTCTCTATCTGAAGTTGATTCTCTATTTCAAATTTGCATCAATCTGAGCTAGTTGGATTGGCAAGGTAGTCATGAGTGCACGATGCACTCATCGCACCAGGATACACTCAAAGTACATTTGCAAGCAGAGGTAAACTGGTGAGGGTTGCTTCTCAGTGAGCTTGTAATGTCTTCGACCTCATGAGTCCAAGTTCAACAAAGTGTAGCATTCTTGTCAAGAACTATAATGAAACATGACTGACAGAAAATCATACATTTAAAAAGATGATTATGATGTAATATTTACCATTTGACGCTAAGACCATTTGCTGAAACAACCACTTGTATTCTAGCATGTATAGTTCTAATCAAGGTTTGAAGTTGCTTCAAAGATATTGTATTCTATATTCATAAAGAAACAAGACACTCCTACATCAATTGCTTGTGAAATTTTGAAATCACAAATTGATTCATTAAAGTGAATAAGATGAAAGTTGTATACAAATGATTAAAATAGGATTTACTATGAAGTGAAATTTACCATCGTTTTTTGGTACAAATGGAATATAGAAACACAAAAGTATATATAAAGGTCAAAAAGTCAATGAATCGTGCAATTTTAATGACCCCCACTTGGAAACAAGAATTTTGTTTTTGTAAAAGTTGCACAAATGACATTCTCGGTATTGAACATGAGTATGAAGAAGTGATGAACATAGTAAACATAATATTTAAGAGTTTTGAAGGCTGTAAATTGAAGAAGAAGTTTTTTGAGTGGTGATTTTAAACTAACCATTGTCATGTGTGAATCCAAAGAGAGATAAAAGCATATGTAATATGATAGGCACTTCTCTTTTTAAAAGTTCTTTGAATAACATGTAGACTTCTACACTTCCCATTGCCTTTGTATCAAACCATCACTAATTTTAAAGTTCAATGTTGAAAAATATACAACAAGAAATTTTCTAGGATAGAAATCCAACAATCTAACTAGTTGCACAAAGCTTTGGCCCTTTGGGATACAATTAAGGTGTGCAACGTGGTAAAATGGTATATCACCTAGCACATCCCAAACCCAATATTCAATAAGGCAAAATTTAGCGGATGAGGGGAAAAGAGAAAATAAGATTATTTTTATAGATCATCCATGTCCATAATCTAACAAGCAATATAGAGTTTCATAATTTAAGGAAAGTATGATACCAAAATGAGCCCCCCAAAAAAGGCATCATGGGGGAGTTAAAGGACTTGAATTTTCACCCACTTGTGTTTTGGTACACGGCACATGGGGTCCCGTCGACTACAATATTGACGGACTTAGAATGTCTTCACATGAGAGAAATGTGGTCCCACGCACATGTAGTACTTATCTAAAATAGTGGAAAGGTCGATTTGTGTTTATGGGAGACAACTGTGGTCCCCTCGGGTGCAGTACCAAACTCAAGCTTTTGTACTATCTTCAATTATGAATTGTCATGTAGATTACATGCTTTCAACCACGTCCTTAAAGCAACAGTGGGCGAGTCAGAGTAGGGCAGCACATGGAGCCCAGTTCACATGCAGTGGAGGTAGATATGGTTTGTTGAAGGACCCCACATCTCTCATGATTTGGATTTCTAGAGCTTTGGATTTCTAGAGCTGGAATGAACAATACCATAGAAGATGTGGTTTGTTTTAGAAGGTAGGTGTTGTAGAATTGTGGATATCAAAGTTGATGTGGTTTGTTTAAAGATGTAGGTGATGTGGAATTGTAGATACAAGGACAGATGTGGTTTTTTTTTAAGGATGTAGGTATTGTAGGCTCTTCTAAAATAGTCTCTTTATTTAGGTTGATTTCAGAAAGAAATGTAAGAGTTACTTTTTGTATTACTTTGGTGCTTTGTTGTCTGTTAAATAGTCATTTTGGATGAACTAGCAATTACTATTGATGTTCTATTGCTTTGGATGATCATTTTGATATATTTGAATGAAGCTAATGATGATTTGTGAAAGTTAGTGATTTTGGATCTTGTTGTAAATACTATTGAATAATACTGTGGAGACTAAGTTTTGCGGTGCTATGGTGTTTTATTAGATATTAAACCCGCTATCTATGATGTATACTTCTAACATATTTAGTTGTTTGTCTACTTGCTTGTGAGCCACCTTATATTTGACTCGTGCCTACATGGAACATGCAAATTCTTTTCAACCAACCTAGTCTATAAACCATGCCTTGGGCCTACATGGAGCACACGGATTCTTTTCAACCAACCTAGATAATAATGCATGACTGAGGCCTTCATAGAACATGCGCACTATTTTCAACCATCCTCCTCAATAATGCATTACTTGGTCTATTTCTACTCCATTGCAAGAGCCAAAGGTACAGGACATGAAGACACCTTACATGAAGAATCAAATAATTTATGAGAGCCACTTTTCAAGAGTCTTCTTTATCTTTCTCTAAACAAATTCTTGTTCTTATGCCTTCTATATTGAAAAGTTCGTAGAAGCTACATGTTGGCAACCACCTTTATTGTCTTTTTCTTTAAATGTGCTTTTTCTTCTGCCTTTTGTGTTGCATCTTTAGAGCTATGTTGCCAATTGTGGCTTATGTCTTGTTTCTTTTGAATGCGTTATTTTTTATGCCTCGAATTTTGCATGTGTAGATGCTATAGACTTGCATCTGTTGTATTTATTCTTTTTTCTAAAGTGGAGTTTTTCTTTTGTCTTCTACCTTTGTCTTGATGAATGTTATTTCAGAACAATTAGAACACTTGGATCTTGGTGGTTTGAAATTAAGAAATATATCATGTTTATTTGGTTGTTAATGTGGTATAAAATCACACATTCTTTATTTTTGTATTTGGCAAATAAAACTTTGTTTTCATTATTGAAACTAGTTTTCTTATAGCGCAATTTTGAATGACACTTGGAAGTGTTTCTTTCATGGGCAATAAATGTAACTTGGGAAAATAATGAGGATTGACTTAGCTTCAAGACAAACAATCAAGTTTATATGAAAATTGCAGTATGAACTCTTAAGTGCCATTGCCCAAAATTGGCCTAATACAAGCTGTGGTCTTGGTTTCGGGATGGAGTTTGTCACTTGTGATTCTAATCTAGAGAATTATGAGAAGATATTTGCAACTTGGAATCATTGTTTGACTTGTGAATTAGGTTTTGCCTATGTTGCACGGGATTAGTACTTTGCATTTTATTTTATCATGTATAGGATGTGCATTGGTCCATAATTTAAGAGTTGACCATTGTTCTTCCCTTTATTGTTATGTAGGAAGAGTAGTTGGATATTTGCTGTGAAATTTGGCAACGCACTCATTTATTTCTTGATGAAACGCTGGAGCCATTTTTACAAAATGGACCTGCAAAAGTGTTGAATGATTCTTACTTTCAAATTAGAGATGCATAGAAATTTGCAAGGTTTTCATAGTTTTTCAATTTTCAATGTAGTATGCCAAGGAGAAAATTGAATTTGAAAATATTTTAAGATATTTGGTTCTAATGCTTATTTCACATACATCCGTGGCAATACATTTGGTGGATTTATTTTCTTTATTATTGCTCCTATTTATTTTAATACCTATCCTTGTAGAAACATTGTGTTCTTGTATTGTACCTCACTTGTATACACTATCTCATATTGCATATATTGTCATGTATGCAATGTGTCTTAATTGATTTTTGATGAAAGTTGTTGTACTTCATTTATGTTTTTTTTTGTATGAAGTATATATAATTGTATACAAGCATATTTTGTATGTATTCCACCCGTCAAAGATGAATGATTATTTCTTGGAACAATATTTTGTTTGTAACAGTCATTTTGTCTCTATCAACTTTCTTTGTCTTAGGAACCATGTGGTCTACATTTGTGCACATCTGCCTATATTTATCTTTGTAAAGAAATCATTTTAAAATAGAAAGAATCCATGATATGCATCCATCCTTCATGACAAAGTCCATGGGCAACAAGGTTACAAGGCCAATTCAGCATTCATAGGTCTATGAATGCCTTATCATAAACACTAGAATTTTGTCAACATGGTGGTTCGGAAATAGCTACAATAATAAAAAAGATATGAAGACATCCAATTGAAACTAGATTAAATGATTTTAGGTCACACTTTATTGTTCTAAGCAATTTTGGATTACTACAAGGCATTTTGAGTACAAAATGAAAATCAACTTTACAAAATTATTGAGAAGTGAATTTTTTCCAAAGTCCATATATATATTTGTTGGTATTCAACCATGTTGTGTATTATGTTAGAATGTAGCTAGTAACATACTAAGTTGTACTTTTTGCATGGTATATGTCTCTTTTATAGATTAGATTATTTTATTTACTTATAAAACGTCACCAACTTAGAATTTGATTGAATGATATGCACTTAAAATTTGTATGATTTCTTAATAAATACATCCGTGGTAGAACCAAATAATAACTTATCATTAATAGTGACTTTGTAAATTACAAGCTCATAGGCTTCATCAAAACCCAATTCAATTTCAAGTACAGAGTATCATGTTAATTCTATCAAGTCAATGGGAAAGGTAGAAGTATACATGTTGTTTAGAATTTTTTTAAAAAGAAAAGTGCATATTTTATCAGAGATGTTTTTTTTTATAGTCTTAAAATCTTTTGAATATTGTTTTTAATGCATTCATCATGTCTTTATTCTGATGCTCAATATTGAGAAAGTCATTTGTGCAACTTTTACAAAACAAAATTCTTGTTTCTAGGTAGGGGGTATTCAAATGACATGAATCATCGTCTTTGTCTTTAAGTAAAGTTTTGCATTCTTGAAATGCATTTGTACTTAAAATTAGATGGTAAATTTCACTTTATAATATATCTTATTTAATCAATTTTGTACACTTTTCATTCTATTCATTTTAATGAATTAATTTGTAATTTCAAAATATCATAAGCAATTGATGTAGGAGTCTCTTGTTTCTTTATGAACATAGAGTACATTATCTTTGAAGCAACTTCAAAACTTGATTAGAACTATACATGAGAGAATACAAGTAGTTGCTTCAATAAAAGGTCTTAGCGTCAAATGGTAAATATTACATCATAATCATTTTTTTTTAAATTTATGATTTTCTAATTCCGTAATACAAACTCTCCTCACCATCAAAGTAAATTCAATCATTTTTTGAATAAAATTTATTTGTTTTTGAGTCTCCAAGAAATTTTCAAAGTTTGAAAATTTCATTTTCATTCAACTTTTAGTCAAAAATTCAAGAATGTTTTAGATACTACTAAACTCTAACAATCATCAAACACAACATTTGAGTTTATGGTTAGGCAAGTATGCTACCACCAAATGTAAATTTATATCTACATATTTTGCTCAACATAGCACTTAACTGTAACTTATTCATAGTGCCTACCTCCTAACATGACAACAATAATCTTTTACTTTTGATCTGATATCCCAAAACTTAGATGCAAAATACTGAACAAAAAAATACACTTTATTCACACCGGCCTTTAAGCCGGTAATCCCTGCATTAATGCCGAGGTTGCCTTCCTATTTCCAAATTTGTAGTCAAAAGATCTTGAACTATTTCTGTAATTTGTTCAGAGCTCCGAAAGAGGTAGAGAGACCTCACAAGATTAGGGTTCCAAATTAGGATTGTGCAGAGTCTGTCCCCGCCTTATATACTCGGACACTCGGTTTAAGGGGGTTACTACATTACGGCAATTGGAATGAAGTGATGTGGAGTATAGTTCTGGCAACTTTTCAAAGCAATTGCTTACACCTCATTATTTTGCCAATGGTCATGAACCACACTAGCGGCAGTTTGCCAAATTTCGGAACTACCAGGGAAAAACCAACGGCAGTTCATCGAAGAAAGCGCTTGACTTTTGAAAGCCACTTTACACTTATCTTCCGCATGTGTGGTACCCATTAGGGTATCGATAGTTTCACTCACCCAATCACTGTGACCAGTGACCACCGAGGTTCAAGTGCCTGTAAGGTACATGCACCCATAACGGATAACTGCCCCATCACCAATAACTAGGCTTCTTCGTTACAGAACAATGGAAAACCAATAGCGGATAATTGATGAACATTGATGAACAGTAGATTCATGATGCATCCTCTAATAGAATGCGTCTGTGACTGCGAAAGTGAGTAATGGAAGCTTTGTCCTTCACTACTCTTGTTGTTGTCCATTATGGGTGAAGCTATATGTTGCTTATGTGTCTCACCCACTTTTGCACTTAAAAATCTGTTGTAATTTCAATTTTACTTAATTTTAAAAAATAAAATCTTATTCTTCCTGAACCTTATTTCTCTTCAAAGGAAAAATACCTTCTTCTTTGTAACCACAACCACACCATGCTGAAATGCTTAAGTTATCCGTTATAGGTGTCTGTACCTTAGGGCTAGTTTATACATGGGTCCCGATTGAGGGCCGGCCTGAATTCTCTACTTTTCAACCAATAGGATTGCTCCATTCTCCCAAATTGGGCCCAAGGGTTTTACACTAGGGCCGGTCCCAAACATCACCATATCCTACATGGCACCTTATGTGGTAGTATTTTGGCACCAAATCTTTGGGCCTAAGTGGTGCAATCGGGACAAGGTTTTCCGTGGCCCGAAGATGAAACTTACTGTGGCGCCCGCATCGAAGTCGAGGTATACTTTTGATGTTTCGGGTTCAGCTGCGTAAGATAGAGGGGGTGAATCCCGCCCGGGTCCCAATGCCGCCCCCTATGCTTTGGGGCCACGTCACACAATCTCACCCAGCCTGATTCCTGAAATTGTGCCAAAGTGCTCTAAATCCGTCCATGCTTTCCAAACTTAAGTGCTTCTGATTGGTGCAGACATGTTCTAATTTCAGAATCCAACTGCTCATATTAACCAAGACTCTATGATCGGTTAGTGGCCCCCCTAGGACTGAGCACTCAAAAATTCATAGAAAATTATAGACTTACTCAAAAAATGATTTTTTTTGGGATGACTTTGCACTATCTTTGCAGTCCATCGAAAAATGATAAATTTTTTCCACCTGTGTCCCAACTGTGCACATCTGAAATTTTAACGACTTCTGGACCCTCTACCTTAGATGGGCTCTTTCTGTGATGCTTGCAGTTCTTATGATGTGCAAACTCTCAAGCGCAGTTATAGTTTGTTTAGACAACTGTTACCGAAGAAAGCTTGTTAGAAACTTGTGATGATGATTCATTGCAAATTAGAGCACATTTCTATCATATCTGCAATGCTGTGGGCTTGAGTTGAAAGGGGTATAGAGCTGGGCAATGAATGTAAGACAGATTGCTGCCTGCACTAAAAACAGTTGGGCGTATTATTTCTGCAGATCACTCTCGGCGAGTGTCTGGATCGCCAATTTAGTCTCAGTGATTATGGACATGCCACAAAATAGATAGTTAAAAATAAAAAAGGTTAAATACTATCAGAAGTGATTTGACTATAACTTGATAAATATACCTTTTTAACGACATTATTATATTTTAATCGTATATGATTTAATATGTGAAAGTGTATCCTGTTATGTAAACTTATGTGGAGTTCTATGATGTAATGTTATGTTATGTTCATGTCCATGTTATATATTTAGAATGTTAGATGTAAAAAATTCAAAATAAAGGCTTATCAAAAAAATAAAAATTCAAGATCTAAAAACATTGAGCACAATTTGTTTAATAATTTAATCCAAGTCTTTAATTACAATTCTAAGTGAGAAGTACCTACTATTTTCAAGTGTTAAGTACAAAGAAATTCATTGTCGTCCTAAGAAAAAACGTCAATTTTTTTTTTTCACATTGCACACTTCAACAAGAAACCAAACATTAACAATTCAATATAAAAGTCCTAAGTTTGTTTTAAATTATTTTTACATCATACATTCACACAACCTAACAAGAAAAACAACGTAATCGACAATTATAAATCACTAGAAATCATAAATTAATTATGAATTGGACCCAAGTAATGGGCCCAAGAATTGGGTCTAAGAATTGGGCCTAAAGGCCCATTCCCACTTGGCCTTAGCAAAGAGCGTGCGTAAAAATTTAACAACTCCACAATTTGGGGAGCAGTGCCTTCTTTTTGGAAAAGGTGTAATCAATGAGGTTTGTAAAGACCTTATCAATAGGAAGGGGATTATATAATGGTCCCCCAAATGGGACAATACATAAGACCACTCTTATGAGAGGAAAACTAGAGAATCTTTCCAATATTGGTGGCCCCATAAGTATTGCCTACTATTTCTCAAAGCTCTTTTGTCTTCTTAAATATTAACTAATACCCACTCTTGAAAGTGTGCCATGTCGACATCCATGTAGGATTGGTAATTACTAAAGCATGTAGGTGGGAACACACACTTTTAAATGGAGATAACACCCCCTCTTAAGACCCCCTGTAAGGCCAAGTGGGAACATACCTTAAGGAGTTTACATGCCCCTTGAGCTGGATCCCAAAGGTCAGTTCCGATTGGGGGCTGGAAGGTCCCCAAGTCGGGACCGCCTTCAGGCCGGCCCCTTACACACGCCCTTAGTTGGGTAATGCCCCCTTCCTACCAAGAGGTGGGAAGTAGGTACTGGGACAATTTGTGCGGTGGCAGAGAAAGTTGATTTCACACGGCTCGAGGGTGGTAAGCCCCGAGCCTGGTGATGAGGTTCGGAAAAGGGGCCAGTGGTACAAGTTGTCTACGGTGGTAGTGCAGTGCTTCGACGGTGCTACATGAGTGATAAAAATTGACCAAATTTTCCATGTTTAAAAAAAAATCTCAGAAATACACAGAGGTATGGACATGCGAGAAGGCACAGCAGTTAAGCTACCACTGTCCTTTCATTTTATTGCGGGGTTCATGAAGATTCTCGGCATTTCTCCAAGTGCCCGACCTTGTACTCGGAAGGGCTGCCCCTTCTACAGCGTTTTCTACAGTCACTACTTAAAGTCGATGTGAATTCTGGAAACTACTGTGACGTTTTGCTACAGAGTCCTACTGCTAATTTTTTATCTTGTGTCTACGTGAGGGGCGAATCTGCTGCTGCTGTTCGGCCAAAGGGTAGCGCTCCGCGATGGCTCATCAGGGGGCAAACCTGCAAGCACCAAACGCACCAGAAAGTAAGTTTTTTGGCATATTGTCATTGTTGTTTGAGGTGCATTTTTATATTCCTACGATGCTCAAGTATCTGTTTGGATGAGCACCTACTGCTTAATTCAAAACGATAGTAGTCAGGAATTGTGTTCATAGTGAAATTACCGTACCATTAGCTGTACTGGTCGTCATTTTCCTTATTCGAATGTGACCGTCGTGGTTCCCGTATGCTGCTGCACCAAAGCACCAAAGCACCCAAGTCGATTTCCTACTTCTCGACTGCTTTTCTGAATAACAATGTACCTGCACCCCCCCCCCCCCCCCCCAAACACCCCTCTGATGCTTAAGTTAGTTTTCATCCTTAAAAATATTATGGTTAGTTCTCACTCTTCAATGTAATGTCCTAGACAGCACAAGTTCCCTCTCTGGGCAGGCTAGAAGGCCAGCAAATAGAGCACCGAGAAGGACTAGAGCTATTGATGATGAAGCAGGGGGTTTGGGAAAAAAAGACAGGGATCCTAATTGGTCTAAATCGGAAATTTTATCTCTCATAGAAGCAAAGCGATCAGAGTACATTGAGGAAATGTCAGTACAGGATCCAAGGGAACTTATGTGCCCAGAATTGGGCAAGTGGGGGAAGATTGCGATGAAGCTAAATGCTTCAAAGGCTGAGGGAGATGTGGACAGAGACCAGGATGCATGCAAATACAAATGGAACACATTACTTTCAGATTTAAAAAAAATCTCGGACTTCCATTGTAGGACAGGGACGAGCAGTGAAGACTATTTCACTGAACCCACCAAGGAGGACAAGACGTTGCAGAAGCTACCCAAAGCCTTCTACTTGTAGGCCTATAGAAACATGGACGAATGGTTACGAGACAAGGCAACCTTGACACCACGGCATGCTAGAGACACCATGAATCCCGAAGACGGAAACTACAACAGGTCCATCCCGAATGAGGTAGCTCTGCATTTGGATTTTTTAGACAGCATCGGAGAGGAGGGTTGGCCGGGTGTTAATGGTCCCCAGCCGGCACCAATTGATCTGTCTGCAAGTGATTCTCCCCAAGTATCGACAGGTCAGAGTCAGAGGGGCTGCAGGAACCAGGGACTGGGGGCAGGCCTTCAAAGTCCTTCCTTGCACACTACGTCTTTTGCAGATATGGGAAGGACTAGAAGTAACCTTCCCAGCCCTGGCCATAGGGCGGAGGAAATTAACTTGAATGCACCCTCCATGGTTGGGGGAACTCCTCCTAGAAGAGTGCAAACAGAGTCCCCGCCTCCGCAGACGAACTCGAGGCCTGGACCCAGCCGGCCCTCCCCACCTGCAGGTGCCGTCCCTACCGTGTCGAGGCAGGGCAGGCCTGCTGCAGAGGTCCACGTACTGTCCTCTACGGCTACTTCGGCTGCAGCCGAATTGAGGAGGACAATAGGTAGCACTGGGCATCGCAAAAGAAAATCATTGGAGATTAGTGGTACAGCAGAGCTGCAGAAGGGGTGAGCAAAAGCGCTAAGCACATGGTGAGGGTACTAGGAGATATTAACGAGACTCAAAAATCAATAGAGAAAGAGAAGCTACTAGTGCAGACAAGATTGTTCAAACAGAACTTGGAGTGTAAGAAAGAGAGGGACCGTCTTCATTTAGATAACACCCGAATAGCATAGGAACATCAGAGGTTAGGATTCATGAACCAATAGATGGTTGTGCAGGCAATAGCAAACTTGGCGAGTGCTATTGCCCGCACACTGCCACCATCCAGAACATCAAAGAACCAGCAGAACGCTACACCCACTGATCCCCCTCATGTCGCTCCGGAGGAAGCACCCCCAGGTGACCCTGCAGAAGAATAACAGTGTCACGGTTAGAGAGAGCAGGTGAGATCATCAGTGACTAAACTTGCATGTCACATTAGTACTCAATCATTAACTTTCTGGGTGCATCGAATCTTACCTAGAAGCTTCTACTTCAATTCTCCATCCCTCCTCCATCGCAGCTCCGATGACCTGCGCATGAACAGAAGCTGAGTTAGACTGCCGAAGTTAGGACCAGATGAGCGTTTCAAATATTGTTGTTTAGACCCATGTTTGTTTAGACTATAAACATCTACTGTTACCTATGTATGTCAGCTGCATTCTCAATAAAACGATGACGCCTGCTATAAGATTGACATAGACGTATGTTGTTTAAACTCTGTACATCATGCTTCCCTTCTAGGATTATATACATGAATGCCTATGCGGCCATAACAAAAAAAAAAAAAAACATAACCACACATCATCCTCCATGCACTCTGTAATGGAAAACATGATTTCAATGAACAGTTTAAAGTACAATCAGTACATGAACACAAACATGATGCGGCCTCTGTGCCCAAAAAAAAAACGTCATCTTCTACATGTTTCGCAGTGACGATGTATGCAGTATTCTAGAACCATTCCTAGAAACAGAGAACAAAGCATGAGAAATTATTGGAACAGTTCTAGTAACGTACCTTCACGTGGCCCGATGGCTTGCTGCTGCATATCACCGCCCACCCACGCCAATCACAAACAGTAACTCGTAAGCCGATAGTCGAAGCAGTAATTTAGATGCGATCCTGCACCAAAAAAGCGGCAAGCTGCCCACGCTTTTCCTCTCCATCCACCTCATCTAGGGGGGCACCATCCTCAGGGGGCCTCTCTTCCACCGGGTCCTCATCGACGATTGGTGCCATGCCTTCTCTCTAAAGCATGGCCAGCAATCGATCCACTTCATCGGCACTTTGTCATAGAAGAAGATTGGGAATTATGCAGCAAACAGACGACCACGTCGGGCAATAGAGTGACGTGAAGGTCAGAGGCGCTATTGAGTTCGCGAAAACTCTGTTTGAGTATTCCAAATGCGTTCTCCACAACGCTTGTGGCCGTCAATAGCTTTCGGTTAAACAATGCCTCCTGTACTGAGCGACGACCTCCTGCTCCTTTCCTATAAGGGGTAATTAACCATGGCAAGATCAGATACCCTTTATCGTCGATTAGATAGGGTACGAAACCTTCTACAGAATCAGTCGGGTCAAAGAGATTTGAGGTGGTGGCCTTTTGGTAGAGCATAGAACAACAGAGCTGCCTGGCATCATTGGTAGAGCCAGGCATGCCTACCGAAATGTCAATGAACTTTCTACTGCGGTCCACCACAGCGTGACACGCCATAGTGTAGCCACCACTTTTGAAATAGAAATAATCCTCACGCGAATGGTTGGGTTTACGGATGTGAAAATGTGTACCGTCAATTGCCCCAACCACCCCTGGGAGCCCCGAGAATTCCCTGAACTGGGCCATGTTCAGCTGAAGCCGATTACCAGTGGGCCAAGTTATTTCAGATCTAAGTTCATCATTGACGGCTTTTACAACGTCCCTGATAATATTTGAAGTGGTGCTAGTGCCGATGGCGAAGAATTCAGAGCAGAGTAGCAAACTCGCCCCTTAACAAAGCTTAAAAAGTGTGCAAGCCACACGAACAATGGGCGGTATAGCTAACTTGTAGTGAGTGTTCTGCCTTTCGATGTGGGGACGAAGCAGATTGGTCAGGCTAAACACACTGGCTTTTGTCATTCTAAAATTTTCCAACCACCGGTTGTCGTCGTACTCTTGAAGTACGAACCTCGAAAACCACGATGTGGACCTCGGGAGCACCCACCACCCCAACTCCAGATCAAGCAGAGAAGTGGCGTGGGTGATCCGGAAATCATGTAGCACCGTGGCTACTATTGAGTTCATATTTACCAACGTCTTGTGCACTTGTGCCACATCCGCCACACCTTCGCCCTCATCGGGAGGGATCTCATCCGCAGGCCGAAACATTGTATCCACAACGTTTTGTAGTAATAAAACAAGGGATGGCAAGAAGTAGGCTACGTTCTGGGGGTCCAGTCGCCTGTCCATGTTTACGAACTAGGGCAGGAATTAAGTATGACAAATAAACCCCAGCGTACGAAGACTCCCTCCCCTATCAACGGTATACAATGTGCACCCAATCCCCCCGATGACACAAGATACTACCGACAGAAGGAACCGAAAGCACAACGACTGCAAAGGGTAATGCACCTAGCTCATGGACCGTGAAGCAGAACAAACCTCACGGAACCCTAATGCGGCATGCCGATCTCCACAGACAATGATCTCCTGATTAAAATTCATCCAGGCGGAGCGTTTAGATTTGCGCATGAACATGTGCAATCACAGACATTGCAGAAAAGGAGATATTGAGCAACGGAACGCTTACCTTGGAGACGCTGGACTCCGGTGCTCCCATTGACACGTAAGCTATGTGCAATCCCCCAAAGCCGCTGAATGCCAATAACGCACGCGAAATTGGAAAGCGGAGCCGACTTCCTCCCCCTGTCAACAAAGAAGGCCCTACTGCGATTACTCCCCACCGTAGCCCAAACTAATCACACGAATCACGTACACAATGGTCGCACCCACCAACCTCACGCTACAAACATCGCCCCATCGACACAAAACACCAGAGAATCACATATACAGACAGAAACTACAAGTGAAGGAGAAGAAAAAGGGAGACGTTGCGAGAACATGTAAGGGGAAGAGAGAAGCTCGACCTAGCTGCCCGACCCTCCCTCCATGCAGCCTGCCCCTTCTGCCCGCCTCCACTAGACTGAAGTTCCAGCGAGAAATTACCAAATCAATCCCATCCTCCCCGGTCATGAGTAGCAACGGAGTGGCCCATGTCCACTCCGGTGTGATGCATGAGGTCCATGCCACTCATGGCTGGGGTTTGTCATTTCAAAAAAACCTTCCAACCCTCAGGCCCAATGTGAACCGAAACAGGTTTTTTCAAGGCCATCGTAGTTGGACCCTGTACCACCGTAGTTTCCAAACTACGGGTGGGAAGGGGGTATTCTTCTTCCTCTTCGAGCACAGCTGGCGCGGGTGACAGAACACGTGGACATCCACCTCATCCGAGTACAATCCGAGGTGGACAAACTGGCGCCCAAAGAGGCGTCCGCCGCGACGGTCCTCGCCGGGGACGACGACGTCGCGGCTGTCGCGACGACGACGCCCTCGCAGCGACAACAAACAACAAACAAACAAACAATCCGTGGGCAGCAGCTCAAGCGTGGGCGCCCGATCGATCACAACCCACGTTCCGAATCCATGCTCTTCTTCACTTCCTGTGTGCTCATACAAATTTTTTTCCTCGCCAAGCGACGCTCGGTGCAGCCAGAGTGAGCGGGGTTTCGTTTGCAGCTATGGAGCCCGTGGTCCTGGACTCTGGGACGGCGTTTCTGCGAGCGGGGTTCGCCAGCCCCGACCAAGACCCCTCCATCGTAAGCACTCTGCTCTGTTCCTCGCACTCTCCCATTCCTTGCAATCCAGCTTGCTTGTCTTGTATTGTGAGTTTTCATGGTGTCAGTATTTTGGGTTCATAGTTCTAGCCTGGAAAGCTTCGTTTCTCTCACAGCATGGAGTGGAGAATATGGATTGAACAGCATTAGGTGAAGTAATCGCTTGGAGGGATAATGGGTTTTTAGTTTGGTGAGGTTTGTCTTCGCATTGGGATTGGATTGGATGTGCATTTGGGTTTACTCGAAGGTGTTTTTGTTTGGAGTCGTAGTGGGTGTTGGAGAGAGGAGCTGGAAATTGGATGTATAGCAGGGTTTTGTACTTGGTTGGATGTTGTTGTTCTGGGCAGTGTTCTGATGGAGATATGAATGTGGTGTGCATTTGAGGTTTGTTGTGGGGGGTTAGGGTTTAAGAGGGAGTTTAGGGTGTGTTGGTGTCCCAAATGTTGTGAGGTTTGGAATTTGATGATGTGCGATCCTGTTTTGGAGCGAATATTGAAGACTTGGGCGTTGGCCGTAGCGGATAGAGGATGGTCCTGATTTGATCTGGCGTTCGGGGGATCCTTATGAGGGTGATCTGTGACTACGAGCACAAAATGCAGTGCGAACTAAAGTTGTAATAGGTTGCAGTACGTAAGTCCATGAACTTATCGGCAACTGGTGATCTCTTAGATGTCTACTTGGAGACTTCAATCTGCATATAAAGAGCACACATACACACCCTGCCCCCAGATCGAAGTCTTGGATTGTGCTGAAAATAGATCGAAAATGGCTATTGGATAATGGAACCTGTCGTCCAGCTTGAAAGCATTACGATGTTTGACGCATCTGGTGTGTGCAGGTCCTTCCGACAGCAATGACGAGGGTAGAGGAGGATGGGGCAAATGGTAATAGTGAGGCTATGGCGGATGTTATACATCCGATTGAGAGAGGAATGATCAAGGATTGGGATGCAATGGAAGATCTATGGCGTTATGTCTTCTACACTAATCTTGGCTGGGAGCCTGGCAACGAAGGCCAGCTTCTTGTTGCAGAGCCGTTGTTGACACCTAAGGTCCTCATCTCTCTTTCACTTTGTGTCATTTGTTCTCATAACTTTTGTGCGCTGAGAATTCAATGTGACTGAGGTCCGCTGCTGAACTTTTTAAGACATGTTTCCAGTGTGATGCATGGGATGATTCATGTGAATCAGAATCGAATTGTCTTGCTATTTCTAGAGATACGAATGGATTTTACTTTTCTTAATTTTAGTGCTTTTCTATGATTCAAACTCGCTATTCTAATGTTAAATGTTTTATCCAGCATTAAAATATCGTACGTACTACACTGGACAGCGTCACCGAAGCTCTTAAAGCATTTTGCTAGAAATATTCGGTTTCCTGGAAACAACCTATGTGTGTAGACTAGATATTTCTGATTTATTTCAGTGATACCGCACACAACGATCACAACGTACAATAATTGTCTCTGTAGCTGTATTATGCACTTGAAATCTCATTACCAGCTGCAGTGAGTTATAATTGTATTGGTACTTCGCACATGCCAGCTTTCTTGTTTTCAATCTGTTGTGAATTGTGAGTGTTGCTGAAATCTCTTGGTTCATCTTGATCCTCAGGTATCACGAGAGAGAATGGTCCAGACAATGTTCGAAACTTTCAATGTGAATGGCCTTTATGCGATGGAGCAGGCAGTGTTATCTCTCTATTCAGTAGGCCGAATTACTGGAGTTTCTATCGATGTTGGACACGGGAAGATAGGTACTTTCCTTTTTTCTGGCTTCAGAAATCTTGTTTTTTAATCCGTTTTTCGGAAATCGTTTAATAGGGACTTATTCAAATGTGCAATGACGGCCTGGTTTCTGGTATTGGACCAGAAAAGATGGTTCTATTTTCTGTTACATAAGTCTACTGACAGCAGCCCTGATTTTCAGAGGGCAAAGCCCTCTTTGCTTTGCCTGTGGATTTTGGTAGACATTGCTCCCGTATGGGAAGGCGCCATCCAGCACAATGCAGTGAAGCGTTTTGAAATTGCCGGTCAGGATCTCACTGATCTCTTTGCCAAAGAACTTGCAAAGTCACATCCGCATGTGAAATTGGACCTTGCTACTGTGGAGATGCTCAAGGAAAAATACGCAACAGTTTCCGAAGATTCAACAGCTTATGCTGCAACTGCTGAAGCCTGTCCTAAGATAGAGCATACACTTCCTGATGGACAGGTATGCACAACCGCTTTCTGGGCATCACATTTTGGATGTCTTAGACAGGTTGTTTTGAAAGGTCTGATTTTTGACCAAATGGAGAAGGATATAGATGTTTAGGAAGTCTCTCCGCTCGTAGGTGTGCTTCAGTATCGAAACTCTAATGTCATTTTGTATGACATGATACCTGTCTTTTGTAGGTTATTTCTATCGGAAGAGAAAGGTATACTGTTGGTGAAGCTTTGCTACGGCCTTCTACATTAGGAGTTGAAGAAGATGGCCTGGCTGAGCAACTGCTTCGAAGTGTGTCAATGTGTTACCCTTCTGAGAATCAACGGCAACTTATTGAAAACATTGTCTTGTGCGGGGGCACGTCTGCGATGGCGGGTATGTCCAAATTATTCATGGGTTTCCTTTACAAGGACATTATCAATAATGAACTTCTGGACCACGTAATTACCATCTAGGTTGTTAGATACTAACTCACCATCAGCTGACCGTTCGCCAGTTCGATCGTTTACATTGATCCCAATCTTTGACGCCAATCAACTAAGAATCGATAGGAAGCGCTTACTAAGGCATTGTAAATGGTGTTAATTTAGAAATTTGATGGTTGTTCAGCGTTTTCGGATCTCACTAAATCTACACTGTTGAATCCACAGGCTTGGATGCACGATTTCAGAAGGAAGCTGTTCTAGTTGCAAACCCTTCAGTACGACCATCATTAATCAAGGTATCTACACTTGTTCTTCAATTTGTGTTTCTCAGTTTGCATACACTGAACACTGGTATAGCTCATTACACAGCTTACTTCGGATACCAAATGGCAGAGGAAGTCAGATGTCGAGGGTCGTCATGTGTGTTGATCCTCTGTGTATGAGTTTCTGATATGCTATGTTTTATATTGCAGCCGCCGGAGTACATGCCCGACAATACCTTGAACAATTCAGCTTGGATGGGTGGAGCCATTCTTGCTAAAGTAGTATTTCCTCAAAACCAGCATATCACCAAAGCCGAGTATGATGAGGCTGGTCCTCCAATTGTTCATAGGAAATGCTTTTAAATATCAATACATTATTCTCACCTGCTCAAACCTGTTCTCTGAAAAACCAATCGCTACTGTGATCCTGTAGATCAGTTTTAAGTGATAGAAAACTCTGCTAATGTGACGATATTATCATTCGCTCTCGCATGCATCGTCTGTGACGGCAGAGACAAACAGAACTGGGTGGAAGCCAGGCACTCACGCCTCTTGTAATCTACGTACTCGCTGGTACTTTATCTGATCGTGAAAGAGAAACAACATTCTGCCTCTTAAATTACAGGAATCCCACATTGTGACTCTTAAATTACAAGAAAAAGCATCACCACACCACTTCGCATGTACAGAAGAATGTTGACTAAGTTAATGAATAACATGTATCGAACATGTACAGTAGAGCGTGCAGTCTGAAAGTGTAAAACGGCACCCTTACTACCCACCGCTTCGCAATCGCACCAAATCTAGTTTCACAGTCCCACACCAACTTGGAGATCTAGTCCTAGATAAAATAAATAACTGTGGCAAGCGCAAATCAAGGTGCACAATTTGAGTTCTAAGCTGCGTGACAGCTATAGTTATGGCTCTATGTCTCGACTACCAGAACGGCGATTTACATATCACGGAACTCGGCTTGAATCATATCCACAGTCTTGCCATCGATTCTGAACCCCTTCTCCAAAACCTCGTCCTTGATGTCGGGCGTGAACAAAGCGGGCGCTACCTGCTGCGTGCCGGGGTTCTGGCTGCTCAGAGCTGCGAATGCCAGAGCGGGACTCTTCCCCACGTTCAGCTGGAAGTGCACCAGGCCTCTGGGAAACACGAACAACTCTCCAGCCTTCAACACGGTGGCGTACAAGGTGTTGTTGGTGCTCACAAAGCCCACGTATAGCTCGCCCTGGGCCAGGAGCAGGATCTCCGTGGCCCTCGGGTGGGTGTGGGGCGGGTTGATGCCGCCCTTGGCGAAGTCGATCCTCGCAGCCGAGATGCCCAAAGTGTTGAGCCCGGGGAACTGGATCACGGAGGCCGGGGTCACGGCTACCATGTTCTTGTTGTTGGTGTCGCCGGCCTTCTTGAGCCCGTCGAAGGTGAAGTCATGAACCGACACCTTGGCAGCCGGCTTGCATGGGAATCCATTGATCGTCACGCCAGTGGAGTTGTCAGCCACACAGAAGTCCTGGAGGGGGTCAGCGTCCGCTGCCATGGTGACCATGGGCACCAGACCCACAGTCGCCAACACAGCCACCATCAGTACCCACAAGCAGCGGCTCATGCTGCCCATTTTTCCGCTATAAAATATGAAAACTTGACAGATCGAATTGCTGGAGTGTCACAGGAGGTTGATCTCGCAGAGAGCTTGGTACACAGAGAGGAGTATGTGAATGCGTTGGCTGGATGATGAGATGCTGCAGTTGCAGTTGTGAGTATCGATCAGGTTGCAATATGGGTTTATATACTCGTCAAGTGAGGCTGCCGAGACGCGGTTGCAGGATGCGGCTGGACGACTCTGGTCCCGGATGAGCACGCTTCACGACTAAGGTAGTAATACCATAAACCGAGACCCCCATAACGTGTGCAGTAAGGTTGAGTGTCCTAAAAGCACCAACTTAGGCGACCTGACCTATTTTTAGCAGTAGTAAATTCGAAATAAAAATATAATCACATTCAAAATAGGTTTTCACGAGGATCGAAAAAATTTGCAACATGTAATTCGCATTTCTGAATTTTATACATAATTCCAAACTGCTAAGTAAGATTTGACCCAAATGCGCACTCTACAAATTAGGTACATCTGTCCTTTCACAATCAAGAGATTCGGACAGTGCGCTTTTGGGTCAGGGGGCGCTTTTAGGTAGTGCAACCTTAGACTTGTGCTGAAACCACACCAACAGGAATCAAGATTCCTTGATTTTGGGTACAATTAGTATATACCTTGACAAGCTTTGAGAAGCGTTGATGCACATGACAAGCGTTGAGATCTTATATCGGTTTGGGGTAGAGCTGCTTTTGGAATTGTGCCTATGCCAGTAGCAGACTTTATGAAGTCTACAACACAAGAAATGGGGTGGACAAACTTTTTAGCTAAAATATTTCTAGGAAATTGTATTTTCATCAGAAAATTATGAAAACAACTTTTATCATTCTGTTTTCAATTTGTCTACGTACTTGCAATAATTCCCTGAGAAAATGATAGTTCAAATTGCTCAAAACTCCTTATTCTATCGGTTTATGGTATTACTACCTTACAGGTGGGCCTCATTTGGATCCCTAGAGTCTCACCACTTAAATCTATTTTAATGAACAGTGTCCTTCCGGGGAGAGTTTAGTTCAAGATCGCTTTTCAGGAATGCAGTCATCCATCTTCTTTTGGTCGTGTGCTCAGTGGCGGCTGTACATATTTACAATTCTTTTGAGTCATACTTGGAAGTCACACATGGAGTTGTTTATGATTTATTTCCTTAGGATGGAAATGCTGTGCAGAAGGTACTTACTGGTATTGTAGACGTGTTGAGTGCGTTTTCTCTTCTCTTCATCACCTGAGTTGAAAATTACACGCTGATGTGGAAGAAACCTTTGTGTGAAAAATGCACTGACGATTCTTTCGAAATATACAAGTCCACACAGGTGCATGCATGAGAGCGTGAAAAGTAGTTTTTGCAGCGTTAGAGAAAAAATGGTCAACAAATGAGAATTCTCTTCACCTGGGTTTTTACATTAAGGGACTTCCAGAAGTATTTGCGGGAAGAAATTCTACAGGTTTCAAAGTGAAAAAGTGTTCTTGCGTACAGCATCTTACAGGATGACAAATTTTTGGTTCTTAACTGCGTCCTCCAATTGATTTGCAATTAACCGAGTCACCATATATAGTTGAACTGTAATATTTTATCTATTCTGCATTACCTGCTCAAAAGAGTAACAAGGTTCTATATGTCCTTGTCTCGAGGAGAAGCATTCGCTGCTTCACGAGCTCTTACAAATGTGCCAATTATCACCACCATGCACTTCTGGCCAATGTCAGGTTGTAAAACCAACTGGCTAACTCAGTCCTACCTCTGTTGCTAACTTCAAACCACTCCCCTGCCAGCTAGGATGGTGACTAGGCTCAGGTGCAAATTACCTTCCCTAGTGTGAATTCCTTGGTCCGTGCCACCACGCTAACTCATCCTTAGAGTGGATGACTACCGGTTACCACCACGCTAACTCATAATTATCATCCTCAGGATCAGCATCCTCAGAATCATCATTCTGGGTATCATTGTCCTCGACTTCGTCATCCTCGGTGTCTGGCAAGAGACACTCATCCTCGTCATTCTGACAGACACTGAATTCAACTTCAGCTAGACGGTAATTATCATATGTTGGACGAGGCTGACGAAACGGCACAAGGAGAAAATGTTGTTTCCGATAATTTGTGAATCCGCGGTGTCTAAGGTCTAGAGCCACTGCCCTGTCAATAGAGTAAACAGATCTGTCGAAGGAAACCTCAGCTTGGAGCTTGTAACGATTTCGCTTGTTGGAACGCCCTTGAAAGGAAGAGCAGAAAAATATATCTCCAAGATCTGAATGAACTTGGCGGTGGACAAGAAAGAATAAATGACTCTTCTCGTTCTTCCCACCACCCTTCACGTCCACCAGCACAAATTGATTCCAGGATATCATTCGGATACCTATTACTTCATAACCTGTTCCATGGACTGTTGGCACTTGATGCACCTCTGTCATATGTGCGATAAAGCCAACATCGGAACAAAATGTGCAAACACAGTTTTCTACAGGACAAGGGAAAGGTTCATAAAGACAGTCGTGGTTTTCATGCTCTATCATGTCAGTCCGGTTTAGCATCTTCTTGCAACCATGCTCAGCATTCTTGCAACTCACCAGCAAGGACTCCAAGATCTTTTCGATGGCGATGCATCGAATCTTACCGGTAACTGCCGAGCATGTTGGGCATCTCTTAGGAGCTAGCTTCTTGCAACAAGATAAGCAAATCGTGTGACCATTTTTGCACTGCGATTAAACACAGCCATAATCGAAGTCAGGATTCCCGGAAATTAACTTCACCACAGAACTTTCTACGCTTAAATGGGGCATTCAATCTTACTAGTGAATGCCACAAACTGAACCTAAGCGACCTCTCAACAATTCAATAGTACATATCAGTGACATGACTGATAGGATGATCAACACTTGAATGTTTTGAGAATCCAGGAATCCTATCTCGAATGTCACGGCAACTCTGAATGGTTCCAATAACGATGCAGCTTGGAGGGCGTGCACACAAAGGTGCAAAAGAAAACGACAATACATACAAATTGGGTACCTAACTTACCTGATAAACGGGTCGAACGAAGGGCTCCAAGCAGATCGGACAATCTAGAATATCAATATCCAGGCCATACTTCCGGTCCACAACTTCCTCCACATCTGACCCTGCCCGCTTCCTCTTGTGTGACGACGAGCCTGCTTCTTGTCCCGTGTGAGCCCCTGTACTAGAAGTCATCGCGATTTCTTCGAGCTGCAATTTGCCAGATGAAGGTTTTCCCCTACATCACTAGCAAGTTCTCAAAAAATCTCTCCCCTCAAGGAACCTTGCAAAGCGGCAGCATCTCCCCCAACTGGTTCTCCCTTCGCATTCACTCCAATGATGGACGTGCTCTATTACGAATCAATGGAGCTTCCACCTGGTGCTCGATATTACTCAATCCTTTGTGCTGTCTAAACCCTAAATTCTAATCCCTAATCCCTGGTACGTTTGCAACGCTGCCAATTCAGCATTTTGGTTGGCTGGTGAGAACTTAATCTCCCGAATCCCAATGTAACTTATGGCTTAAGTTTCCCGTTAACCTTAACTACAAACGAACTGCCAAAATGGAGGTTCCGGCGGCCAGCTTTAAATAAACCCCTGAAGACTTCCTTTATGAGTATGCCGTCCTCCTTGATGATATGCTCTGGAGAGGCCGGCGCTTCAACCGCTCTCGAAAATGCATTCCTTACATGCACATGTACTGGAGATTATTTTGATGTTCAGGCTAACTACTCTGCCATGCAGCAAAATCCAAATCCTTTGCAAAGATGATTATACTTGGGTTGAGAGTTATATTCTACAAAATAAGAAAGTAAAGTTCGTCGTGAAACCCACGCAAAGTTAATTTTTAAAACCAAAGAAACATGGAGTCTTCTTCTCGGTAAGCAACATGCTAGAGGAAATCATCTCCAGCCATGACATCGGACCAAGACAGGGAGTGGACTCAAAATTCTGATTCATTGTTCTCAATCAGCAACTGGGACATGCGAAATCACTGTGAAAAACCTTTCCTTATCTTCTACAAAACATCTTGTGCAGCTGAGGATCCGCAAAACTATGCTCATTCCCACAATCCTTCAGTACACTGGTCACTCCAGTTCGCTAACTTCAAATGAAGGCCTGGTTGTTATTCAATCACTAGAATTAGTTGATTTCCTACTGGTCTGGCTTCACAAGCAGAGCAGACAGTGGTCTCGAATGGCACTACTAGTGCTGAACTCGATAAATTATCCACAAGTGCACACTCTCTTTAATATTTGTACTTCTAGTCCTAGCTCTATTCGGGGTATACCATCTTCTTAGAGACCCCACCGTCTACGACAAATTCTTGACCTGTAAGGAACCCAGCACGTTGCTCATCACACAAGAATAAACACATCTCAACCACATCTTGCGGAACTCCAACTCGTCCAACAGGATGCCAACTGTGATCTTCAGGCCTTAGTGCTGCTTCACCCCCTTCATCCGTGTTGATCCACCCTGGTAGAACCGTATTCACTCGTACTTTGCCTGCTAAAGTGATTGCCTGCCAGCACAAATTAACAGAAGAGATTTCATGAGCAAGTGGAATATAAATTAAGAATAAATGACATAACAACAATTGTGACAACCATTAACGCAACAATTAATAACAATTTTATCACAAGATGTAAAAAGGAAATCGATCACCAATTTACCTGTGAATGAGTAAGCCCACAAGTACCAGCTTTCGAAGCGCTATAACCTGCTGTGTCTGGCTCACTTTGGTGAGCCCGAGTACTGGACATGTGAATAATGCTGGAATTTCCAGATGGCATATGCGGTAACACGAACTGGGATAAAGCATACGCCCCAATAAGATTTACTGCAATTGTGTCCGTAAATTCCTTCAATGGATCAGACGCTCCGCTATGAGGAAGCTTTGCTGGCAGGCATACATCACGGGCAAATATATGAGTACTACTAAACAATCTAGCCTATCTGCATCCAGATATTCAGCATTGTGATCGGATCTATGTGAACAAAGTTGAAACTGTCAACATGAGAACCACTTCATGCACTGAAATGGCTTTGACAAGTGCATAAAAAAAGAGGAAGATCTCTCAAAGCTGATAAGACATGATGATTGATAACCCCTTAAATCATACCAGCATTGTTGATGAGCACATGAATCTTATCACCATAGCGCTGCACTGCTTCTTGGACTATGCGCTCGGTCTCTGCGACTACACCCACATTCGCTTGTACGAAGTGGAAATTCTCACCGCAAATTCTTTCATCGTCTTCCTTGGGCTTTACAATATCCACACCTACAACGTTGTATCCCTGCACACGCATTAAAGCTCCGCATGAGGGACCTGCATTTCACAAATGAGACTGAAACCTAAATAAAAATACAAATGTCACCTCACCGCGCATACACAAGTCAGTAAACACAATCAACTTAAAATTTCAAGTCATCTCATTCCAGAACATATGAAACGACATTCGAACCGAAACAGTAGCACCTTCATCGCTACAAAACAACCAGATATCCGTCCCTCACATCCCAAGCCCCTCATCAACACCATAACCACACCATATGACATCACCTCAACCCACAACAACACTCCCAAGAAAAAACTACTCACCTGCTCCATAAACCCGTACACAAGATGCCGCCCGATCCCATGAGGCCTTGCTACACCCGTGATAATAGCACACCTCCGCTCCACGGATCTAGCTTCCATTCTCACCCCACGCGATGCAGAAGCTCCAGTACTACTGCAACCTCGTAGTAACACCCCACGAGTACCCACAAAACCCAATCTTCCACACTCCTTAATCCCACTCCTTAATCCCAAATCCAAGGTGGCCAAGCTCCTTAAACCCTGCCTTAAACCCTGACTTAAACCCTCGCTTAAACCCTGACTTAAACCCTGGCTTAAACCCTGGCTCAAACCTTGAGTAAAGCCGTCTCTTGTGTTTCTGAAACAAGACACTGCAAAACGAACACTACCACTACCAGGGCCCCAGAGAAGTGTGGACATTAGTCTGAGATTAGTGGAGATGAGTAGTAGCAAATGAGGTGAATTCTAGCAATGGTCAGGGAATGGTGTTGAAGAGGATGCACAGGGCAATGCATGAAGGAGGGGAGTTGGTGTGATTAGGGAGTGAGGGAATAGTTGCATGCAGAGTGGTGGAGTTTTGTTGTGGTGACAATGGAGTGAGAGGTTAAGGTAGAGTGGAATTCGTGTCTGTTGTGGAATTGGTGTTGTAGTGACGGGAGAACTGGTATGCAGAAGCGTTAGTAGACGGGGTGCAGGTGATATGTACTTCGGGTGTACAGAATAGCGGTGGGAGTCTTTGGTTTGTGTCGGAAGTGGAGCATTGGCGTGGAGTGTCGGCTTTTGGGTCTGCTTTCGTGAAAGGGCTCCTTGCAAGTGGTTCACGAACTTTCTCATTCAAGCGGGCTGCTGGGTTGCCACGGCGTACTATGGTAGAATGCCACGTGGAAAAGGTTCTGCTTTTTGTGATGACTTTTGATGAGGTTTTCTGTTTATCAACCAATCAGGTCGCGTGGCCTAATGGATAAGGCGCTCGCCTCCGGAGCGGGAGATTGTGGGTTCGAGTCCCACCGTGATCGACATGTTTTGAATTTTTGTTAATAATTATTTTAAGATTTTGGTTAGAAATCCAACGAATCTAATTGATATAGGAATTGAATCATCTATTCTTGGCAATTTCTATTTCAATTTTAGTGATTCAAAACTTGATGTTTTTCACTTCAAACAAAAAATAAAGTAATTAAAAATATCAAAATAACGCTTAAGAATACCAAAATTGCACTTGTAAGCTTCTAATCAATATAATAATGAACAAAGATAACATTTTTGAAAGGATTTGAACATGACTGAGCCCTTTACCACTTGAATAGCCAATAGTTTTCAATTCATCAGCCTTGATAAGTTAGATGAAAGAAATTTTGCAGTAGTCAAATATATTTAAAAAAATAAAGTATAAGGTTAATCATCTTCCAGGACAAGGTTTCCAGCCTTTTTGCATTCTTCACGGTAGGAAAGATATTTTTTTTAAGGTGAGAATACAAATACCTCCATTCTACCCTTCATTTGGTAGAATTTCTCCACAACTCAATAGCCTCCACCAAAATGTGATCAAAATTGTCTGTAGGAACTGTTCATGTTACATATAAGAGCTATTCGAAAGCAAGCATAAGTGAAGAAGATGATGTTCATGCTTTCTTATAACTTATACGAAGTCTGAAAGTCATGGTACAAATCTGGCTAACTGCCAACTGTAAAACTCCATGTAAACATTTCATCCAGATTCTTGAACTCCAGATCAAGGAAACAAAGGTTGCTGAAGGAGGCCACAATCCTCAGGCAAACCCATCATGAGGTTCAAGTTCTGCAGTGCTTGGCCTGATGCACCCTTTACAAGATTGTCGATCTGTACCAGTAAACAATGTCACCATCAAAGAGAACTTAATTACACCAACAATGACCACATTGCAAAATGAATAATATGGAATCACTTTTCGACACCATTTCATTGTTTGACCATATAAACGTTGATATGTTCACTAGCACTAGGACGTTCAAAACTGCGTGTAGAGAACTTACCACCGAAATAATGATTGCTCTCCCGGATATACGATCCTCAAAAACGTTCAACAAGCAATAGTTTGATCCTCGTACATGACGTGTGTGAGGTGCTATGCCCTTCTCTAGTACTAAAACAAACTCCTCATCCTGTACACAGCATTCTCGCAGATAAGAGGCTACTCAGGACGTATGCAGTTAAAAGTAATAGCCGTAAAACATTCCTGAGAAAGAAAAACATGTAAAAAACTCAAATATGCCATTAGCTGCATCACTAGAGCTGAAAAAATACAGTCTACAAATCTACGGGAACAAAATGGAGAAAATTGTCCAATGATGAAATCTTACCGCAAATCGTTCAACTAGGTGTTTCCGTAAGTCATCCACTGTTACGCCTTGCTTCATTTGAACACACATGGTGGACAACATTCCTCGGCTCTGAAAAACAATATTAGAAAAGGAATAATGAGTATTCTGGTACGTGTCTAGAGAGCAAATAATCAAAGCATATAATTCGTGTCAAAGTGTTCGTGTTATTTAATGAACAAATAGGCCTGGACTAGTCATCCAAAAACTGTACATGGTGCAACCTGCGGAACCAATATCTGATAACATACACCATGAATCAAGTAACTTATAAACAGATACAGGTTAATACCATGGGCATGAGGTTTGGAGTAAAGCTGATTGTGACATCAGAGCCAACTGCATCGCCAAGTCCTTGTTCAATTTCAGGCACTGTAACATAACAGATAACCATGTGAGGCCGACGACAGTTTCAGACTGGTGCAAGTTTGATCAGGATTCATCTTGTTATAGACCATGTTACAATTGAACATTGACAATTTGTTGCAGATCTGACTGTGAACTTCTCACTAATTTAATAGTTGGATGATTTGCAAAATGTAAAAGCAGACAATACTTTACCATGGCGGTGTCTTGTGATCCCGTAAGGATGAATGCCCTCACAAATCTCCGTGTAAAGATTTGCTTCCTTCGCAGATCGACCTAAACAAAGCAAACTTCAGGGATACAGTGAGTACTCATGTCATGCTCTGTTACCATTCATGCTTCTCAGTTGTTCTGTATATCTTATATGAGCAAAGATATGATTCGCTTAGAGGCAAAAAATGTATGATATATACCTGCCCCACTGACACCAGAGTTGGCATTTATGATAATATTGTCCTTCTCGATTAGTCCAGCCTGGAAAAAACCCATTAAACAGGTTGATTTATATACACTCACTATCCATTACAATATAGGATCCCAGCATCGTTAATAGATTGTAATATAGGTCAGGAAATCAGAAGGTTTTAACTTCAGCAAATGACTCAGAGAGATAAATGCACCTTAAGTAAAGGAATCAAGGGAAGCTGGATTGAAGTTGGGTAGCAGCCAGGATTTGCAACCAAACGTGCTGCTCGGACCTCTTCTCTGTATATCTCTGTTAACCCATACACTGCTTCAGTCTGCATGTTCGACAAAGGCTGTCAAAACAAGGACCGATGATTTTTCGCCCAAAATTGAGAAGCAAGCGTCCTTGTAAACTTGCACTGACCTTGTCAAACTCGAATTGCACCCGACATGCATTGTATACTTTACGAATAATAGAGTCACGAGACCCATATCTAAAATGCTCCTGTGCAGCAAAAGAATGTTTTACTGCTATGAATGAGGCACTTAGAATCGCTTCAGAACTTTGGAGAAGGTAACCTGTAGCTCAGGAGCACGATGGGGTCCGTTGTACCACCCTTCATAAGTATCTGTATTCCGTAGACGAAAATCCTGCGCCAATAATTCAACATGAGCATATCATCATCATATTCCAATTTCCACCCTTAACGGGCACTCTCCTGGTATGAACAGGCAACCATCAAGAACAAACTCTGGAACCGCTAGATAAATAGAGCGACATTCTGCTTTTCACACGATTGTAAGAATCAGGAAAGCTTTGACACTAATTTCCAATGCATAAGTGGTGAGAATGATCAAAGCATTTGTGCACTATCAAACCGAGGATTTATACCAAACAATGCCCAAGGTGATTATAATGTTCTGTAATTCAAACTTCGGGCACAAATATCAGGCTAGTCAAGGGACGTAAAAGCAGTACAACACAATAGCAAACATAATCACAATTTGCCAAGTTTAACTTTGGGCACTTGCGCAAGTATTAGTCTAAGCTTACCGCTGATAGATCTACCACTTTCAGGTCCTTTGGAAGACCTGCAATAATCTCCTGCAATACATACAACCAAGTTCATCATCCAAAATTAAGATACTGAACTCGAGAAGCTCTCCAAATAAAATGAGTGCATCATGCTATTTCTCAAAAACTGCCTGGTAAAAACCAACATTACATGTAGATCCCATAGCAAATAGTTCTACAACCACAAGAAATATCGCTAATTATCAAAAGCAGGCTGCGAAGTTCAGTCTGCTCCACTGTACCTGGGTGGTTCCATGAGGAAGACAACAAAACACAGCATCCACATTCGAGAAATCGGCATCCTTGACAGCAACCATACTCGGCAAATCCTGCAATTGACACCATCCATGTCAAGGTCCTAAAATCAATTAAGGACCTAATAAAGAAGAAGATACGGACCTTTCACAACCCCCACAAGCCCTTGAACCTTGAAGACCAAATTAGGATCCTATCACAGCAAATTCTAAATGAGCTGACAAATGTTACAGAGGTGCCTCGAATCAAACCTGTGTAATTAAATGAGGAAAGACCGATCCCAGAGACTGGCCTGCCTTCCGATCAGCCGTCATCACTGTCACTTTGAAAACGGGATGTGTCGCTAGCAAGCGAATAATCTGCACGAACCACCCCGATTGGAAGCTCACTTAGACACATACCATTTCAACCATTTCCAATCTCACAAAAATATCACAAGCTCAGCCCCAGTACCTCCGACCCAGTGTACCCGCTGGCACCAAGAACACCCACTCGCAACGTCTCGCTCTCGTCCCCCTTGGACGACTTCACTGCCGCCCGGTTCTTGGGAGCCGATGTCACAGTCATCCTGGTCCTGGAGCCTCCGCAAGACGCGCCAAACTCACCCCCAACCGCACTCCCCGAGAGCGACGACTTGTTGGAAACTTCACATCCCTGTACCAGCATTTCCAAACCTCAGAAACCCAAAACTCATACAATCTGCACCAGTTTCTGCACCAATTTCTTCACAACAAACCTCGCAATGTAGCTAACAACTATTCCAGCAGCACTAAACCCCTACATTCAGAACCGCCAACATAACCTAAAATTCTCATGTTGCCAGTCACCTACTCAACAGCGCGCAATTCAAATTCACAAACAACCATTTCACAGAGAATCATATTAGATCTCATCTGTTTTTCCTAAACCATCGCTTGAATGTCATGACCCAACTGATAGCAAACCATCCATTCAATCAATCAATGCTACATTCACATGAGTTGGGCAAAGTGGGTTCATGAGAAGAAGTAAAAATACCATACCTGGAGGAAAGTGGAGCGGGGCGTGACTACCATTCCTGCTTGTAACGAAGCCATCGCCATGGCTAGAAACCGTAAAACCCTGCAAAGCTCTTAAACCCTGAACCCAGGCCTCCACCTCTAGATGTCGAAGTGTAAGCTTCGAATGTGAAGCCGAGAAGCGGATTGTGGAGGAGCTCTGGAGCCCAGAACCCCGCACTCCACTCCGGTGGTCTCCCACCCTCAGCGCACTCCTGCGATACCCGGCCAGGCTAGGCCGCTCCTCAACCATCATGGCAGCTTGCTCCGGCCTTCCGTGGATCGTCATCCTCGATCGTCATTGCCTTTCAACATGAGTGCGCCGGGGCATGCAGCTCTTGTTCCTTGCTAGCTCTTTGATCTTGTGGTAGACTAAGTGTTGTTTCTCTCGATCATATCCATCGTGGTGCTCAAAACTAGATTTGCGGGTGGGTTGTTCAGATTGTAGACGGTGATGAGGGAAGGTGTTGTTCGATACTTACTTGGAGAGAAGACTCTTGATTGTTTGTCAAGTGCCAAGCATCTAGCAGATATATATGCTTATAATAATATATGCCAGCTTTGAAATAATCCGATGAGGCTATACAACAACAACAGAGTGGAATTGATCAAAACCATATATGTAGTTAGTTAGTGGAAGAAGATGTGTATCTGGAAATTCTTCAAGTTCAACTTCTTGATAACATGCGTGATGGCCGAATTGTGTGATAGCGATGATAGTGATTACATGACTACTCTACATGGTAGATGTTGTGTCATAAAGAAAGTTCTGTTTTGCAAACTAATTACAATATATATGAAAACTAGCTATAGCGAGTTCAATTTTCTATCCAGTGCAGTGCACTTCACGGATTGAGAATTGAAGCATTTTTGAGTTTGTGATTGCATTTCGAAACTGATGAATCTCACAAGTTTTAGACCAGTTTCACGGCAGCGAAATCGTAACTGATTGAAGTGCCTCGAAGCCCCACTTATGCAAAAACGAAGTGGGTACCTTGCAACGAGAGTTACGAAGGACAAGAGATGTAAGGTAGTGATGCATATTTCCGACTCAATTTCAGGTGAAAACTTAAGGCCTGTGAAAGAAAAAGTTTATAAATTTTGGATGCTCCACATAGCTACAGTAGTGCATAATCTAATCTAGTGCATAGGCATCCCAAATAAAACATGTTTTTGGAACATCTTTACAAGAAAAAAAGAAACTGAAAATTAAAGTCTTAGAGTGTAGGGTGGCCATTAACCGCTTCCAAACTGGATTTTGAAAAGGGTGCTTCATATCTGGATGACTATTTGATATTATGAAATCGCTAGAGTGTATTTTATGCATCGTTAAATTATTTTCTAGAATTCAAAAAGAGAAATGTTTTTCTTCCAAGACCTCTTAATAGTTTTAACCAAAATATCAATGATTTTATCAACTTCAAGAGTCTTTTGGTTTGCAATTTTTCCAAATTTGGATTGTTTGTAATCAATTAAATTAGTTTCATGTCTAATTCAGTAGATTGAAGTAAAGAAGAGTACTTTTTCTTAAATCTAATTAACACGTTTGTTTTACGGCCTCCTATATAATCAAATCCATAAAAACCAAAATCCACAAACTTTTCAAAATCAAAACTCCATTCTTAAACAACTTCTTTAATCTATCGCAAAGCAAGTGTTGACTTTTTAAATTACCTATAACTTCATATAATCATGGTTGGAAGCTAAAAGATCCAAAGGTATGTTAGACAATCATGGCTTGTCCCTTAATAAATGCAAAGTTCTACCAAAAAACCAACCCCAAAATTAGAGGAAATGGCTCTGTAGAGACTAGGAAATGTTTAATTATTAAAAATTGGAAACCTAGTGATTGATTGCTTAAAATGATTGTCAAAGAAGAATGTAGCATGGTGCATGGAACTTGAAAGATTCATGACATTTTGTCTTTTTCATTTTTAGACTTCTTTATTTAGTTTGTAAAATTGGTGAAACTAATGTGTAGATGTAGTCATATATATATATATATATATATATATATATATATATATATATATATATATATATATATATATATATATATAAGTGCCATGTATAGCATCTTTAGCTCAAATTTATGAAGACACTTAGACTTGAAACAAAAAAATCAAGAAGTCAATCAAGATCAATTATGTTCAAGGCAAGTCTGCAAGTGCATATTCATAAAGATGATAATAAGAGTAGCAAACTTGTAAGCACATATATACTTTGTAGAAGACTTTGTTATGTGTACATTGGATCACAAAGACAATTTTTACAAAATCAACTTTTTAGATAATCAATTAAAGACTTCCTTGGGATAAAAATTACAACAAATGCTAATCCACTTTTGAAAAGCATGAAAATGGAGTAAAAAAATTGACTTGTAACATGACTTGTGATAAAAAATTGAAGAGTTGAAGGTGATGTTTTGTTTTCCCTTGTCATCCCTTCATTAGAACTATACTCATAAATCCAAAATATAGTAAGCAATTCAGAATTCGCATGGATGCAAGTCACTTTGCATTGAAGGCTCAAAGTCTATGGAAGTTAGAAAATCTATTTTTTTGGCGTAGAAGTTGATAAATGAGTGTGTCAATGGTAATAATTGAAACTGATCTTTGAAAGTGTGCATACTCTTGAGCATTGATTAGATTACATTGGTGAATTTGAAATCAAATTTTCTTACCAAAAAAACTCTATTTTATACTAAAACCATAAAAAAAAAAAAAATTGGCTTTATGAAATAACTAAAAAATAAAAACAAAAATGTATCATGTTAAGTGACAATATATTGGATGAAAAGAGCTTTATTAAATTGTCAATTTAGATCCCACTTCATTATTCCCTTTAACATTCAAAGAAATCAGAAAAATATTTTTTTAGAATATTATTTTTTAAGCTATGATTTTTAGTATAAAAATTACAGTACTAAAAACATACTAAAAACGGATCTCATCAAGTGATGAAAATTTATCTACAAAGAAGTAATTGAAGTAACAATATCCATTTGAAATCATGTAATATTTTGGAAGTAATTGTTATATATATATCCATTTTAAATATTCATAAGAAACATTTATTACCTAAAAAATATGTATAATCAACAAATTAAAAAAAAAATGATTATAAATATCTACTACTATTTCAAATGCTAATAGATAACAATAAATTTTAGGAAAGAACATTAATATTTTTACAAAAGTTCTTTTACAAGAATTCTTTGGCATATTGTAAAGTTCAAATAGATCATTTTTTCTTTCCTTTTTTCTTTGCTTTTTTGGCAGCCTTTTTTTCTTTTGCTTTTATGGCTGCTAGTTCAGCTGCAATCCTTTCATCTTCCTAAAGACAACTCACATTGAAAGTTATCTCCAGTCATTAATCGCTTGTACATTCAATTATATATGTTCTATAATTATATTTAATCAAAAATTAAATATTAAATATTTTGATTATGACAAGGTTGTGACAATCACAATGCGCTTGAGTTCGGCTTGTCTTGCAGCCTCTATTGCAGCTTCTTCATCATCAATTTTTTTCTACACCATGGAATTTATTGTTCAAATTTACAAATATGTGAATATTAGTCATGTATTGTAAAAATGTGATTATCTGCAATGTATAATTGTATGAAAATTATACATAAATTGAATATGAATACACTCTAACAACCATGTTAAGAATTGAGGCTATAATTATTATCATCAATGAACTTCAATTACAATCTTTTAATTCATTTATTCGAACAAAAGCTGTGAATTTCATTTTATGAAACTGAAATATTAAAACTACATAATGGAAATATTACATGAATTTCTATTTTATGTCCATGTAACAATAATATATGTCAAATAAATGAATCAAAATACACACTTCTGCTGCTAGAACTTCATCTACTTTTGATTTGATCCATGCTTCTCTTTGTCTCTTCTGTTCTTCTTCTTTCTACAATTTGTTTCAAACAATTATAATATATTTAATCATAAAAAATTAATTGTTACGGTTTAAATTTATTATATTCATGATAAAAAATATTTTAAATATAATAAAATACGTTTTCATATGTTTATAAATGTAAATTACATTAAATTAACACCTCTTGTTTCATTTTTTCTAATTTACTTTTGAGTTCCCTTTCTTCTAGAGTATCCTTCAATTCTTTCTTCATTCTCTCTCGTGCTGCATCTCCTTCATCTTTAACTGCTTTGACCTACATTTCATAATATTCTTTCAAATATTTTAGCTTCATTTTATGTTTGAACGAGAAAATGGCTATTATGGGTTCTCAAATACAATAATTCAAGTAGTGTTGTGATGAACAAAAAAATTGTAAAATGAAGTTACTAATTATAAATACATGATAGCAAGACTCACAATATTCTATAATTTACAATGACTTTGTTTAATTACCTTGACTTTTATTTTGTGATTTGCACACATCACAAGCGGATCATTGCCAAACTCATTGCGGATAGTCACATCTGCGCCTTCCTACCTTTTTCATATTTGAAAAATTGTAGAATTATTGAAATGTATTTCAGATAAAATATTATAAAAAACTCTTTTACAGATAGCTTTCAATTAAGATTTTGTTATTTCTTTATGTGAATTTATGGCATAACTAGGAAATTTAAATGTAATGGTTCTTTGTCATATTGAATTCTTTCTTACATACTATGTCCCCAAATCTCAATGTCACCCGGATTTGCATTAATTAATTAATGCAGGGGTGGAAAGGGGGGGGTTGGGGGTACATGGCGCAGCTAGGATGTTTATATTGTTCCACATTATCCCATATTGTTTGTACCTCATCACATCCCCTCAAAGTACAAGAGGGCTAGGGTGGGTGGGGAAGTAAATTTACAAATATCCCAGTGGTCCATGTGGCACCTCCTCAAGGGGGTCCATGTGGCAGAAGTGTCTCATAGTGACGTTTCTGCATCTGGGATGACACTATGTTAACATGCTAAATTACTTATTAAGTTGTTACTCCACAATAAATGTTTAATACCATGAGGAGAAATGAAGCAATTGCTTCTTGATTGTTACTACATGCCAAATGTAATGGAGTATTTTTGTATTCTCCTTGTGCATTAATATGTGCACCCCTATGAACAAGTTCTACAACAAGGTCTTCAAATCCTCTAGTGCACTGCCTGAATATTCATAACATTAAAAATCTACAAAATAGTTTTGATTATTAACACAATTTACAGTGCTTGTATGTATTTTTGACAAACATAGTATTATCATCATACATATGGAAATAAAGGTATGTAAACAGATGAAAACTTATAATTTCAATCTACATGTGCTCTCTCATGATCATAATCAGTCTATATTGTTTCATGTATATATGTATATGTATTTGGAACTACACAATATTCTTATTTCATTCATCATAAAGATTTCAAGGTGACATAGGGTTTACAGCCCAATGGAGCGCGGTGTCACCAAAAAAATTAGCTAGATTTATGTTGATTCCAACATCTAAAATCAACCGAGCAATTTCCAAGTATCCTCCTTTGATTGCCTTCATTCTAGAGACATTTAGAATATTAATTTCATGCTAAAAGACTCATAACAAAACAAAATCAATCAAATTTTTTACTTCCTTTCGTGACAAAATGATTTCAGATATTTTCATGCATATAATATTGGATTCATGGATTGATATGGAATGAATGTACAAAATATACTAGGAATAGTGGTACAAGCAAGAATCTCCATTTTCTGGGTCTTGTACGTCAATCCCCTCCTCGCGCCAAAGCGCAAGCTTAATTTCTTCCATGCTCCCTTCGTCTGCTGCTTCGCACATGGTTTTACCAACAATTTTCTCCGCAAACGCATCTTCCTCATCTTCCTCCTCGCCTTCTTCAGCAGACTTTACCAATTCACCATTATCATGTGAGAAAATACCATAATATTCCAATCCTCGCAAAATGTGGAGTAGTCATGTTTATTATTCAATATATATATTTTTTTTAACAAACTTAAACTTTTGCAGAGTTTACACTTATAAAATCAATTTTTTTTTGGAGAAAAGTGTAAAATGTGTACCATGTTTTTTCACTCTGCAACAAGCACGTCAATCAGGTATTCAAAGGAAAGCAAGATTTAAACTCCTTCACTTTGGTGCACGAAATCAGAAAAAGGTCCAATGAGGTTTTTTACATAACCTTACCATTTTGATAAAACCCTAAGTTGTTTCATATCACTGTGATATATTCTTTTACTGCTGATTAGAATATTAAGTACGATTTTTTTTAATTAGTTGTGATAGGATTCATAGAGCTAGATTGGAAAATATTAACTCATCTAGGGTTCTTTTCCCCTAAAATAGCTATTTCAAGCCATATCATATTAAAATAGTAAATAAAATGAATATTTTATGTAGGTATACAGACGAGTATTTTAAATCTTGGATGATAGGCTACATCTGGATCATTGAGTCTAATTTTTATGTAAGATATATTATTAGTTTTGAAATGTTTAACTTACAGTTTGTAATTAAAAAGTATTTTCCGTTCTGCTTATCCATATGTTCATATTCATGTTCAATGTATAACTCTAATAAATAAACTTTGTTTTTTATTTTATTTGATTTGGCCAATTTAAGAAAATAAAAAATGGTTTAGATTTATTGTACCTCTATTTTGATTAATCTGGTTAAACATAGATACTTTCATTAAATCAATTAGTCAATGAAAACATTTCATAGATTTGTTTGTATCTCCCAAAATATATTAACTTCAAAAGCTTTTTAATGTTTTTAAGCAAAATGTGTAAATAATCAAAATAAAAAGCTCTAAAGTTCCTTGAGACCAGATTTTAGTTTAGAGTGATAATTTTTTAACAAATTTGACTTTGAGCCTTATAATCTCTTCATTTGTATGGAGGATTGCTCTCTTTTTATTAAGTATTGTGTCTCTAAGTCCTCCGGACATTAAATCAAACCTATAAAATTATTGTTATCTTGTTAGGACACAAACATTATGAACAAGTTAGGGTTTAATGCTATGTTGTTTATTCTGACTCCATAATGACGTGGACAAGTCATAGAGATAGAGTAAATTTTCATATTTATTGTGCATTTACTTGATCAACAAGTTTGAGCTAAAATTTAGGTAACCTTGTCTTTAGACAAAAATAGAAAGTAAGAGAATTGCAGCTTGTGCTCATCTTGAGATGCAATATACTAAGGGGCTTTCAAATTTGTGATGGTCGTATTAATCCGTAACTTCATCCAAGGGTGGTTTCCACTCTATGCCAAGAGTCGTGATTAAAGTAATTTAAAATTTGTGATGATCGTAATAATTTTTAACTATTTAGAATGTTAATTTTTAAAAATAACACCTATTCTTCAAACAAGTTATAACAAAATTATGATAATTCATTTAGATTATCATATGATTATTGTAGTGAATAAGTTTTTGGGAAATGGACCGCCATTTTGTATATGATTGAAGCTATTTAGAATAATTTACGTTATATATGAAGCCATAACTACCAATAAAGTGGTAAAGATAGTTTGACAAATAATGTCTTTTGAAATATCAAAATTATTTTAGCAAATGTCAACTTAGTCCATTAAAATGATCTCTAAAGCATTTTGTACTTTTCTATCCAAATGAACTTCGTGGACTATAACTTATGTTCCATACAAAACTTTTGAAAGTTACTAAAACAAACTATTTTGTTGCACTTATCACTTAAGTACCTATTATTATGGTAAATTTATCTTTGCATATTTTACCATTGTGATAAATCTTCATTCAATATAGTATTTGTCATTGGTCTTGAATCTTCTGTAAAAAATACAAAGTTCTATAATGCATATTAAAATTGATATGGATTGTTTTTGTAACGCATTTAAATAATTCAAATAATTCCACATCATCACTAAAATTTGGATTTTTTTGAGTGGTAGTAGATACATGTCTTCATCTACTACATTTGTAAGATTGATTTATTTCTTTTCTTAAATGGATGAAATTTCATGTGAAATTTTTGGCTTTAGCCGTGGTTGTAGATCATGTCATTTAAAGGTTAAGCTCATAAAAAAAAAGTTGGAATTATACTTACATGGGCCACAAAAAAAAGACTATAAGAGGTAAGAGTCTTAAAATGTTGATAAAATAGTCTAATAAATGATATTCTATAATAGTCAAGAGCCAAAGCAAAGAAAATAATCCATTTGCCTTAGTCACTTCTCTACGTACGTACTGGAAATTGATCCTAAATCCAATACCTTTAGAAGCAAGACTTTGAAAAAAAAACATTCATTAAATAATAGAATATTGTTGAGATGTGTAGTCATGGATTGAGCTTTTCTATTGTACCCACAAGCAACTTTCTTCATGCTTACTTAAATAAAATGAATTACAATAATTTGATGTAATAAACCTATATTGATAAACATTTGAAGTACTACCACATAATAACAACATCAGTCATTGTAGAAACATATTTCTAAACATTTTAAAAATATTGGCAGTTTCAATCTCCACCGTGAAATCCCCACATGCCACATGGGCACCTAACTCATAGGTATATTCTCATTTATTTTTACAGAAGAAGAAGAAGAATCCACTATAGTAATCCACCTCCTTCCCTTTAAATTCAATGAACCACCAAAACACAAAGACTTTACTGTGTAGGCAAACAATGTAGTTCTCAGGCTGGACTTCTCTTTGGAATATGCTGCAAAGTGCCCCCCCCCCCCCCCCCCCCCCCCTTCTCCCTCCCTTCCTCCATACATTGCGTCACCCTTCACTAATGCCAAGTACTACTCCTCTAGAGACTCTGCTCCAAACTCTTTTAAGCACTGCTCTAAACCCTTCTACGCTTGGGCGTGAGAAATGTGAGCTTTCCTCACTCATTCCATCCTCCATCTTCTCTAGGTTGTTTCTACCATCCTAATAAGTTTTAGATTTGAGTTTTAATATCAAAAGACAAGTCTTTTCCTTAAGCTAACATCCATGATACCACTACAAAAGGACTTTGTAACTTAACTTTGTGTCCACAAAAAGCTAGGACCAAATAGTATTCTGGAATTTTTGACAGCCAAATTAGACTATTATGAATCCTGTTTTTTTCTACAAGAAAACCTTCCACATGTTATCGGAAACCACGTCCTTTTCAATTTAGAGTGTACATATCCAAGGTTTGAAGTGCTTTGCTATTACTCAAACATCATCAAATTTTTTGCATCCTTGCAATCTACAAGACCACTACCAAATCTAATTTACTATAAGTAATAACTAAAATGACTTTTGTTATGAGGAATAAGATAAAATTCTAAAAACTTCCACGTCCTTAAGATATTAAAGACACGGTTTGAATCCACTACTTACAGTTTTTATAAATTTTGTACCTTTGCATCAAAATAACAATAAGTGCTACATGTACTCTTATTCATGTTTCTTTTTGTGGTTGTAAATAACTCAATCATGCTTGGAACTAATGATGTAGTTACTTCAATGGATGTTTCAACTCTTGTGAATCTAGGGAAAAGTTCTTTTCTTTGCCAAATTATCCCTATCATCCCAGCATAAGATTTAAAATCAACTCATTGACAAATCCACTGCCTTACAATGAAATCCATCTTCATTCATGGTTGAATTTAATCTCAAATGTGGAAAATAAATGGTTGGTATGCCATTTCCTTCTCTCCTTGGTTAAGTTTTGGAACAATTGAAAACAATGCTTTCTTACTTTCAAGTGGACACACCATATTCTTTTGTAAAATTCATCATTATTTGTATTGAAATTGAATTATCAAATTGTTGTTATGTCTATGTTTTGGTTGTGAATGATGACACGTGATACTCTGTACTTGAAATTGAATTGGATTTTGATAAATCCTACGGGCTTGTAGTTTACAGAGTCACTATTAATTATAAGTTATTATTTGGTTCTACCGCGGATGTAATTATCTAGAAATCATACAAAATTTGAAGGGCATATCATTGAATCAAATTGTAAGTTTGAGATGTTTCATTAGTAAATAAAATAAACCAATTTATAAAAGAGACATATATAATGCAAAAAATACAACATAGTATGTTACTAGCTACATTCTAACATAATACACAACATGGTTAAAAACCTAAATAAATAAATATATATGGACTCTTAATGAGAAGTTTATTTCTCAATAGATTTGTAAAAATGACCTACATTGTGTACTCAAATGCCTTGTAGTAAATAAAATTCTAGTGCCTGTGCGAGTAGTGTGCCTGTGGGAATGGATGCAAGTTCCGTTACCCTCGTTCTGGGTTGAAATTTAACCCCAAAAAATCGAGGAAAGCCGAAATGGGTTTTCGCTGTTTTGGGCAGCCAAGAAGAAGGGGTTAAAATTCATATTTTTGCCTAAGATTTTTATTGGATGCTCCCTATACTGCAAAGTATATGTAGTAAAATTTTCAAAGCCAAATTCCAATTTTAAGACCTTCATCTAGAAATTTTAGGTTTTGTGTCCAAAACGGGCAGCTTAAAATTAGGGTTTTTAAATTTTTTTTTTCTTGAAATATTTTCATAACCAAACCGCCACTCAAACCCCAAAGAGACCCAAGTCAAAAAATAAACCAATTTTACAAGGGCAGCCTCTAAAAATTACAAAGACAAGCTTCAAATTTTTGTATTATTTCTTTCAAAATTCGTCAAAATCTGAGATTTTAAACTTTTTCAAAAATAATCTCGCCCAAAAATAAAAAATGTATAAAGGCACCTAACTACCGCTTAGAATTTTCTAAAACCAAGTATACGTAACGTCATACATGTTTTACCATATCAACGTTTTTAGACCCACTTCTAGAAAATAATTTTTATGAAGGTCCTAAAAATGGAATAAGTCTCTAACATTTTGCATGGAGGTACCCAACTTCATAACCTACATGGGAAAAAATATGAGCAAAATGTTTGGAAAAATGAACATCAAGTCCCCATTTTCACCATTTACCCTATGTCGTTCGGTTCATACCAAAACAAACTTTTGCTGCAACTTTGAACATTATAATCTCACAAATGGTAAACATCCAATGGTTTAAAATTTTCATCAATACTTCTAAAGAGGGTAAAGTACAAGATCTTACCGTTAGATGTCTCAAAAAAAGAAACAAAACTGGTCCAAACCGTCATTCCCACAAAGCGGTCAAAAATGACAGTTTTGGAACTTAGAGCTTCCAAAAACGGCTGGATTTTTAGGGGTTAACCGAAGAATGTGAATCTTGAAGAGGAAGGGGCCTGTACATACACACAAAAGAGCTCATAATGAAATTGGAATGAGATGTGTTCTTACACTAAGCTGCAAGAATGCTTTGAATGGAGAGTGGGGAGGGACACAATTGCAGTCTGTCAAGCTGTTGGGCTGCACGGAACTAGGCTAGTTAAGTTATCTGGTAAGAATGATCATGATCTTGGTATCCTACTATGGTCACTGCGGGCATGGTTTTCACTAGCGTTAGCTTGAATAGATTTGAGGTGATTCATTACCTCAAGGAGATCTACTTTTTAACTTTTATTCCAGCACATGGATAATGATTCGGAAACACATGACTTTGATAATTTTTAGATTCAAATTTTTCTTGCATGATGAGGATTTTATTTTTGATAGTTCCAATAGTAATAACGTTAGTTACTTGTTAAAACAAAGCAAGGAGTAGTAGAGGAAATTTTGAAGCAGCCCTTTGCTAATGAGGAATGGCTGGGATGAAGAAAAACCGTTTTTAGATGTCTAATTAAAAAAAAATTATAGTAATATCTTGACAATGGTTTTTGTAGTCCCTCTGATTACAAGAATTTTTTCAAGACCACAACAATAATTGGCATTGTATGAATCTACCTTAAATCCTAATTATTCATTGAAATAGTGAAAGGAATTCTAAGATTTGGAATATTTTGATATTTCCAAAAATATATCAACTTATTCCAAAAAATAATATTACATGTCAAATCTTCCAATATGTTTTCATTTTTTTGATTTTTTTTGGCCAATAATTTATTCAATTAAGTTTAAATTAAAAGCCAACTGACAAAAATTGTACATGATTTGATAAATGCAATAAGATAATTTTTAATTTTTAAAGGTTTTAGGGCACATATTACATAATGATTGATGATCATCCGTCTATTCATTTTCACTAGTTTTCTTGTATTGCATATATTTTGATTTAAGGCTTCAAACTGGAGGTTAAAAATCCTAAGTCAACTAAATAATAAATTGGTCCTAATGCGAGTTAATCTCGCACCAAAGTAAATGGGAAGTAGAATAATAAAATGAACCAAAAAATGGACGAGTTAAAGGACTTGAATTTTCACCCACCAATATTTTGGTACATGGCACATGGGGTCCCCTTAACTATAATACTGTTGGACTCTCAACATGTCTTCACATGAGAATTATGTGGTCTCGTGCATCTGTAGTACTTTTCTTAAATATTGGAAAGATCAATTTGTCTTTATGGAAGACACTTGTGGTCCCCTCGGCTGTTGTACCAAACTCAAGTTTTTGTACTATCTTCATTATTGAATTGTCAAGCAAAGCACATGCTTTCAACCACGTCCTTAAAGCAACAATGGCTGAATCAATGTAGGGCTGCACATGGAGCCCAATTCACATACAATTGAGGTAGATATTATTTGGCTGAATCAGTGACACATCTCTTATGATTTTAGCGTAAACTTGAGTCTTACTAAAAAGCCACTTAGATGATGGTGGGAGGAGAATATTGCTTGTGAAGTTGGTATGCGTAGCCATCACTGCTCTGGAACTGAGGTTGAGGTTGTGGGAAAAGGATCTGGGGTTGGCCCAGTTGCTACGTGGCCTTGTGGCCATGGTGACTAGGGTGACCGTGTTGGCCGTGCGGATGAGCCATTATTATCAAAGTTGACGATATTTTACACTCCTCTACGTCACTAGTTTTTGGATTGTAGGGCCGTTGGGCAGGGAAAACATTTGTTTGGGCAAGGGTCCTCTGAAAAATTGTGAAGTATAAAGAGTTGTTCTTTCAGAAGTAAATCTCGACTATCCATTGCCTTGTCCGCGTTCTGTCTGAGCTCTCTTCCATGTCACTCATAGGCTTCAGTACTTTTATTGATTTGGTTCTTCACTAGTTGTTAAAGTTGATTGTCTAGATCTATCATGTTTCTGAGCACACTGGTTAGGTCTGCATACAATTCCAAGATGGCATGAGTTCGGCCCTACTCATACCATCTCGGGATTGTATGCAAACGTAAGTAGTGTTTGATGGCAAGAGACGAAGTGCTCTAAGGTAGAGGTTTGCTAGACGTTTTTTTGGAGTTCTGGACTAGAGTGTTGGCAATTGACGTTGAATGGAAAGCTCTTCTTGGAGCATGATCGCCCAGGTTGTTGTGGACTATAATATTGCGACCGTCAAGCAGTTGGAACTTCAAGACTTTTTCTAAACGCCCTAGCTAGTTGAAGGTCGCAAGATCACAATTCACAACAAGCTGCGTGATCATACATCAAGGAGAGATATCCTTTCATCCTTAGTTGATTTAGTTGATACCAGAGTGGATATCATAGTCTATGTGGTTTAGCCCAAAATTGCTTAGAACAATAAAATATGACCAGAAATCATTTAATCTAATTTCGATTGGATGTCTTCATATCTTTTTTTATCATATAGTCTGATGTGCAAGTATGTAGACCACATGATCTGTAAGATAAGGAAAGTTGATAGAGACAAAAATATTGTCATAAATTAAATATTGTTCCATGAAATAACCATTCATCTTTTACGAGTGGAATACACATGAAATATGTTCCTATACAATTATATATTTTTCATGCAAAAAAAAATACATAAATGGAGTACAACAACTTTCATCCAAAAACAATCAAGACATATTGCATACAAGACAACATATGTGATATGAGATAGTGTATACAATTCAAATACAATACAATAATACAATGTTCCTACAAGGATAGGTATTAAAATACATAGTTGCAATAACAAAGAAAAGAAATCTACTATATACTTCCATGGATTCATGTGAAATAAGCATGAGTGCCGGATATCTTAAAATATTTTCAAATTCAATTTTCTCCTTGGCATCCTACTATTACTACATTAAAAATTGAAACACTATGAAAACCTTGCAAATTTCCATGCATCTCTAATTTAAAAGTAAGAATCATTCAACACTTTTCTAGGTCCATTTTGTGAAAATGACTCTAGCCTTTCACCAAGAATAATTAGAGTAGCTGCAAGTATATAGCATCTAGACATGCAATAGAGCAGGTAGTTAAATAATAATACATTTATAAAAAATAAGAAATATATAACTATTGGCAAGGTAGCTCTAAAGATGCAACACAAATAGCAGAAGAAAAAGCACATTCAAGAGAAAAGACAATAAAGGTGGTTGTTGACATGTAGCTTCTATGATCTTTTCAACATAGAAGGCATAAGAAAAATAATTCATTCAAGATAGATAAAGACGGCTGCAGGCTAGTGGCGCTCATAGATTATTTGATTCTTCATGTGTGGTGTTTTGTGTCCGGTACCTTTAGCTCTTGGTCCTCATAAGTTATGTGAATCTTAATTTAAGTTGTCTTTGTTTGAAGTAATGCTTTATAGACCAAGTAATGCTTTATTGACCATGTTGGTTAAAAAGAACGTGCATCTTCCATGTAGGCCCAACCAAATATACTATGATTCACAAGCAAATAGACAATCAACTAAATGTGTTAGAAGTATACATCATAGATAGCCAGTTTAATAAAGTCAAACAACATAGCACCACAAGACTTAGTCAACACCATTACTAGCCATTTCACTCAACAATTCATAGTATTATCAATTAGTATTTACAATAAGATCTAAAAATCTATAACTTGCACAAATAATCATTAGCTTTATTAAATTAAACTAAAATGACCATCCAAAGTAACAAAACATCAACAACAAGTGCTAATTCATCCAAAAAGACCGTTTTTCAAACAACAAACACCAAAGTAATACAAAAAGTAACCCTTGTATATATTTCAAAAATCAGCCTAGATAAATAGACTAATTTAGAAGAGCCCACAACATGTGCATCCTTAAACAAACCACAGCTATCCTTGTATCTATATTTCTACATCACCTACATTAACTCCTAAATGCCCACCATGAATTCACATCAAAAACTGCCCTTCAACGCTCCTTTGTAAAGCAAGTTAGTTTTTCCAATTTTATGACATTTTTTGCAATTTCAACCGTAGTATCTTATAGCTAACTTAAGGAGACATTTGTTTCCAAAATTTTAGAGAAAAATACCACACCAATTGCAAGATCATAATGTTCAAAGTTAAAAAACAAGTTCTTGTCAATCCTTTGAAAAGCTGAAATTTCACTTTCAATGAATTTTCAAAAAATATGCTTTACAAATTTGAAATGGGCAACTTCATATTCTAATATAAAAATGACTTGAGAATCTACACCAAAAATATCAAAAGAAAAAACCTAGATCTTTATCTTCAAAAGATATGTAAATCTAAATACAATGCACAATAGAAGGAAAAACTAAATTGCTAATTACATCCACATAAAAGTGGATAACGTTACTTTCAACGGTAAAAATGATGTGATACATAACAAAAAACTTTTCCGATTTTTAATTTTGAAAAATTATCAAAATCGTATTCAAAATGAGCTATTAAAGTTTTTTTCAATGAAGGGTTGACCAAAGTGCCCGCACTACATGACTTGTCATATCTTTTACCTCACTTGTTGGAATGGACTGAATCAAAGCATTCTATTTAAATATGAATCTTTAAAAAATGATGATATTTTTAATTATTTAAAAAAAAAAAATTGAAACTTTTTGTAGCTGGCCGCGTTGAAATGTTTTACCTTCAACCATTCATAACTTTTGCATTACATAACCAAATCTTATGAAACAAAGCTTGGCATGTACGTAATGACTTAGATAATCCACATGCAAAATCTCAAAACTTAAAAAATATTTTTGACACTATGGGACCCTGCCCAAAATAACTCACAACCACATTTTGGTTGCATAGGAGTTTAGGGGTTAAACAAACCACATCAACTCTCGTATCCACAATTCTGAGAGATGTTTAGTTCTTTAACAAATCATATCTACATCCATTGTATGTGAATTGGGCTCCATGTGCAGCTCTACTCTGAGTCTCTGACTCGGCCACTGTTGCTTTAAGGACGTGGTTGAAAGCCTGTGCTCTACTTGACAGTTCATAAATGAAGATAGTACCAATACTTGAGTTTGGTACAACAGCCGAGGGAACTACAATTGTCTTTTATAATCACAAATTGATCTTTCTAGTATTTCAAACAAGTACTACATATGTGTGAGACCACATTACTCTCATGTGAAGACATATTGAATCCGTCAGTATTGTAGTAGACAAGACCCCATGTGCCACATACCATAACACAGTGGTCCATTCACTCCTCCATCATGCCTTTTTTTTGGGGCTCATTTTGGCATCATACTTTCCTTAAGTTATGAAATTTCATATTGGTTGTTAAATTAAGGACATGGATAATCTATAAATTATTATTTTTCTTCCTTTTTCCTCCATCTGCCGAATACTGAGTTTTGGGTGTGCAAGGTGGTATACTAGTTTGCCACATTGTACACCCAAACCATACTTTTGTTTACTAAACTTAACCCCTAAAGGACAAAGCAACCACTTTTGGATTACGCTAGAAATAGAAAGCACTCTAAAATGCCCTAGAAGGGTCGCATTTGAGTGTTTCTTGTTCTTAACCTCTTTAGAATCAAGTTGGCAGTAAGGATATGCACTAAGAAACTGCACCCCTCATTTTTTTAAAAAGAAAAAAGTTGGGTGGTGAGGGTGTAGACGAGAGCAATGTATTTGGTGTCCTGGATTGAACATTGCAGTTCCTTGTACTTTGAGCACATTGCGCACTGAAATGAGGATCTCTGCAAGTAGATTTGAGTTTTTAGCATTTTTTAAATTTTGGAATGCTTGTATGATCACTACTTTATGGCTTCACTGTTTTGGATTTATCAAAAATCCTTTTAAATTTGCCAAAAAGTGCACTTTGAATAAATCAAATTTTCAGAATGACACTTATGTCAAATCCATTTTCTCCAAATTGGTAACTTGGAAAAATCTTTAAAAAGTGTGCATGTGCCTAACATACTAGAGAAGAGAATCAACTTTAGTAGCCAAGTTTCAATAAATTTCTGAAGTTGCAACTTTCAGTCAAACGTAAAAAATCATTGTTAGTATTTCAGAAATTCACTAATCTTCCAAACTTCACATGTTATTATCTCCCAATCGGATGCTTCCCCAAACTCAAAATTTGGCACAAATTTTGGTAGCCCACTACTTTCAAAGATTTTACGGTTAAATTGCTTATGGTGTTTTTCAAATGTGTCTCACATGTGAAGATGCAGTTATGGCACTGCTTTGACTCAAAAACTGTAGAAATACCCCTTCGTCCTTTAAAGGTTAAATGTTTCTTAACTCTAATTTTATTTGGAATATTTAAACATATATATTTTTTTTCAAGTATTGGAGTTCAATATCTACAGAATCCATGTGTATCATTCATTCAACTAAAGATTGTTTTTAGTGTTGAAGTATATAATTATATCTCAACGCTTTGTGCAACTAGTTTAAATTGTTGAATTATCATCATAAAAAAAAAAATCATTGTTGTATATTTTTCAACATTTAACTTTTAAATTAGAGATGGTTTGATACAACGACAATGAGAAAGGTAGAAGTCACATATTGTTTAAAAAAAAAATTAAAAAAAAATTGCCTATAATATTACATTTGCTTTTATCTCTCTTCTGGTTCATACATGACAATTGTTAGTTCAGAAACACCATCCCAAAGTTATTTTTCTTCAATTTACAGCCTTCAAAGATTTTAAATATTGTATTTACAGCATTCATCCTTCCTTTATACTCATGTTCAATACTTTAAAAGTCATTTCTGCAACTCTTACAAAACAAAATTCTTGTTTTGAGGTGGGGGTCATTAAAATTGCACCATTGATTGTCTCTGACTCTATGTAAAGTTTTGTGTTTTTGTAATGTATTGATACTAAAAAGAAAATGGTAAATTTTAACGATGTTACAAATCCTATTTTAATCATTTTTGTACAACTTTCATCTTATTTATTCTAATGAATCAACTCGTGATTTCAAAATTTCATAAGCAATTGATGTAGGTGTTTCTTCTTTTTCTTCATGAACAAAGAAAACAATATAGTTGAAGCAACTTCAAACCTTGCTTACAACTATACATGATAGAATACAAGTAGTTGTTTCAGCAAAAGGTCTTAGTTCAAATGGTAAATATTACCTCATATTCATTTTTTTGAATTTATGAATTTCTACTTCTGTAATACAAACTTTCCTTAACATCAAAGTAAATCCTATCATTTTTCCAACTATATTTACAATTTTTTGAGCCTCAAGAATGGTAATTATTATTGTGGTATTTAAAGTTTTATTGTGATCACAAGCAATAACAGAATCTTTGTCAAAATATTACTCTTATTTTTTATTTACACTGTTACTCTAGGATAACCTTCTTAGTCCTCCAAGTCATTCTTTATTTGCAAAGGGCAGCTTCAAAGTTTCTCCTACACCCCTCTAGAACCTCTTATATTTTATTTTCCAAAGAACTAACATAATTACTCTTGAGGGAACAATTTCAATCTCAAAATTGTGAAAGGTATGTTTTGTCCCTTTATTATCCATGTGCTGAAATAAAATTTAGAAAACACATCTCCTAGGGGCAATGAATTACCTCAAATCTATACAAACTTACATTACTGAAGACCATGCCCGCAATGACCAAAACACATAACCAAATCATGACCATTTTGACATGACCATATTGACAAAATAACTTTACTGTAGCCCAACAGCATTAGAATCATATGATACTCTGCCAAACAAGAGGTGTGACGAGCCAACAACATTCATTTTCAACAAGGAAATGGCAGACTTTGTCACCTTTTGCAAGGTTTAGCATCTGGTTGTTACTGACGCTGTCATCGCATTTGTAGCAGCCGAGCTAGGAAAATGACCATTGCAAAAGGTGAGGAAGCCTGCCACTACCTGGTTAAAAATGACCTCCTCTTCACCTCAGACGCCCATGGTTTCAACCAACCTATGCTAAAGTCCGGCAAAGAAGCATAGCAATTTACGACACCATGAGGAACAAAATCATGCTTGAAGCGCCCATCTTGAAGACACAAAATGAGCTTGGAAACATGAAAGAATGGCACATTCAACTATAGGCTCTAGTAACAAAACAAATCACAAAAGGTATAGAAACTACTGAAGAAGCAAATCAATGAAGGTACTAAAGTCCATGAAGAGAGCTCAGATGAAATGCGGAGAAGGGCAGTTGATTGTCGAGATTTGGTTGTGGGAGTGCAACTCTTTATACTCCACAATTTTCTAGCTTAGGCCCCTTCCCCAAACAGATGTTTGCCTTGCCCGAGCTGCCCTAGAATCCACAACCAGTGACGTAGCGGAGCGTGAAATATCGTCAACATTGACATTGGTGGCTCCTCAGCACCGTCACCATGGCCACAAGGCCACGTAGCAACTGGGCCAACCCCAGATCCTTTTCCCACAACCTCAACCTCAGTTCCAGAGCAGTGATGGCTACGCATACCAACTTCACAAGCAATATTCTCCTCCCACCATCATCTAAGTGGCTTTTTAGTAAGACTCAAGTTTACGCTAAATTCTAATGCCTTAGCACCTAGTACATCCTTGAACAAACTACATCTCTCTTTGTATCTATAATTCCACATCACTTACATCTTTAAACAAACCACATTAACTCTGGTATCCACAATCTCTAAACACCTACATTCTAAAAGACACCACAGATTCTACTATAGGATCCTTAATTATACAAAATCATAAGAGATGTGTCACTGATTCAGCCAAATAATATCTACCTCAATTGTATGTGAATTGGGCTCCATGTGCAGCCCTACATTGATTCAGCCATTGTTGCTTTAAGGACGTGGTTGAAAGCATGTGCTTTGCTTGACAATTCAATAATGAAGATAGTACAAAAACTTGAGTTTGGTACAACAGCCGAGGGGACCACAAGTGTCTTCCATAAAGACAAATTGATCTTTCCAATATTTAAGAAAAGTACTACAGATGCACGAGACCACATAATTCTCATGTGAAGACATGTTGAGAGTCCAACAGTATTATAGTTAAGGGGACCCCATGTGCCATGTACCAAAATATTGGTGGGTGAAAATTCAAGTCCTTTAACTCGTCCATTTTTTGGTTCATTTTATTATTCTACTTCCCATTTACTTTGGTGCGAGATTAACTCGCATTAGGACCAATTTATTATTTAGTTGACTTAGGATTTTTAACCTCCAGTTTGAAGCCTTAAATCAAAATATATGCAATACAAGAAAACTAGTGAAAATGAATAGACGGATGATCATCAATCATTATGTAATATGTGCCCTAAAACCTTTAAAAATTAAAAATTATCTTATTGCATTTATCAAATCATGTACAATTTTTGTCAGTTGGCTTTTAATTTAAACTTAATTGAATAAATTATTGGCCAAAAAAAATCAAAAAAATGAAAACATATTGGAAGATTTGACATGTAATATTATTTTTTGGAATAAGTTGATATATTTTTGGAAATATCAAAATATTCCAAATCTTAGAATTCCTTTCACTATTTCAATGAATAATTAGGATTTAAGGTAGATTCATACAATGCCAATTATTGTTGTGGTCTTGAAAAAATTCTTGTAATCAGAGGGACTACAAAAACCATTGTCAAGATATTACTATAATTTTTTTTTAATTAGACATCTAAAAACGGTTTTTCTTCATCCGAGCCATTCCTCATTAGCAAAGGGCTGCTTCAAAATTTCCTCTACTACTCCTTGCTTTGTTTTAACAAGTAACTAACGTTATTACTATTGGAACTATCAAAAATAAAATCCTCATCATGCAAGAAAAATTTGAATCTAAAAATTATCAAAGTCATGTGTTTCCGAATCATTATCCATGTGCTGGAATAAAAGTTAAAAAGTAGATCTCCTTGAGGTAATGAATCACCTCAAATCTATTCAAGCTAACGCTAGTGAAAACCATGCCCGCAGTGACCATAGTAGGATACCAAGATCATGATCATTCTTACCAGATAACTTAACTAGCCTAGTTCCGTGCAGCCCAACAGCTTGACAGACTGCAATTGTGTCCCTCCCCACTCTCCATTCAAAGCATTCTTGCAGCTTAGTGTAAGAACACATCTCATTCCAATTTCATTATGAGCTCTTTTGTGTGTATGTACAGGCCCCTTCCTCTTCAAGATTCACATTCTTCGGTTAAATTTGTATCCATATCGGAACTTGCATCCATTCCCACAGGTTCCGCACACTGCTCGCACAAGCTCTATTTCTAACACATGGATGACAGCCACCTAGCCCGCAGATACTGATCGAGTAATGCATGAAATCATGAAACCGGAATCCAATTATAATGTGGTGACAGAACTTGAATTGGATTATCCACAGCTAGCTCCAGAGTCGACAAGAGTGACTTGTACTCCGACAAATTAAGGTGAAGATAACATTTGGTGTAAGCGCTGGTGGTGTGTACAACAAGGAATATTATATTGAATGAAGATTAATCCTAGTAGTAAAATTTGCAAAGATAAACTCTCTAATACAGTAAATACTTAAGTAATAATTGCAACAAAGTAGTATTTTTCAATGCAATACATTAGTAGATAAGTGTATTTGTAAGGTCGAAGAAATAGAAAAGGGGGGAAGCACAATAAAGTGGATCACCAAGTGCAATATGTGATCACTAGGAAGTGAATATGAAGTGTGCTGTTTTTTATAGCTCAAAGCTGATTTTGAGCATTTTGGTGTAGTTTTTGAGCATTTTAGTCACTTTTTAAGGTGTCATAGGGTATCTTACACACATCTCCATGAAAGAAGCATCTTCAATTGAAACTTTATTTGACCCCTAGTTCTAAATCATGAAAATGAACTTTTCCAAAGTCTTAATTTCTTCATTTGGGGCCCTCTATTGTCTTTAGAGGATGTTTTTTTCCAATTTAAAAAACAATGTTCGGTGAAAAAAACCTCACAAAAAGTTTCACCGAAAATAGTATTTTAAAAACGTCCCGGGGATACTTTTCGCCAATCCAGGATTGCAAACACGGCCACCCGGATCGTTTCTACAAGCGTAATGTACAAACGAAGGGCCCCACAAAGTCAAAAGTGATTTCTGTCAAAACTACAATGTAATACGGTCACTTTTCCAAATGACTGCATTCACTTTGTTCAACTTTGTCGTGTTCATAGAGGTGTCTCAACTCAACAACTACGAACGCAAATTTTGGAAGTTGTAGTACATCAAGTCTACTTTCCGTATCCTAAACTTAGTTTCCCATCAAGAAGTTTTAGATGCCACTTTCTAGCGTGTTTACACAACAGGCTGAAATTGGCAATGAGCTAAGCACTTTTGTGGTCCACTTTATTGTGCTTCCCCCCAAAAGGAAGTTATATCAGAGTTTGCTACTTTTAATCTAAGCACATTAAAATGGAAGCAGTATCAAAGTCCACCACTTTCAAGTCTTTTTGGTCATATATCAATGATAAGTTATTATTTTATTTCAAGTCTTGTTTGTGAAGAAAATATATACAAAGTTGATGGATAATAAATCAAAATTATTGCAGTTGTATTGTTTTCCTTGTGAATTTTTAAAAGTCTATAAATATTAATAACCAACACTAAAAGGCTATTAAAACCATGTGCAAAAAAATGAATAATCCAAAAAGACTCTTGTTGATTTGAAGTACTCGGTGATGCGTCGCCATCGTTGTGCTCGTCGATGCACGCAGAGTCGCAGAGGTGTCGAACATCACTTCTGGACCTGGCCCATACCAGTCGATCTACATCGGTGCTGCATGGCCATGGTGGTCCTGCTAATGAGCCTGCCTGAACTGTGGGGACGAGGATGGATCAGAGACTTCCTCACGGCTCTTCATCCTGTCTTCACCTACTTGCTTGCCATTATACTTCGGGACAAGAATGCTACACTTTGTTGAACTTGGACTCATGACGACGACGACATACAAGCACACTGATAAGCAACCCTCACCAGTTTACCTCTGCTTGCAAATGTAATTTGAGTGAATCCTGGTGCGTTGAGTGCATCGTGCAGTCATGACTAAGTTGCCAAACCAACTAGCTCAGATTGATGCAAATTTGAAATACAGAATCAACTTTAGATAGAGAGTTGATCGCATGCTTTGATCCGTGTTTGCAAAAGTACGACTTGAACAGATTTGCGGTTATATTGCGAAACTCGATCAGAGAAGAATTTAATAGTTGCAGAACGGGTCTGATGTGCGTGAGTCTGCATGGGTTCGGGCTGCTGGATAGTTCGGATGGAAATGCATCCACCAGAGATTAGAAATATTGCAGGATGAACAATATCATCGCAGCAACACCAAGCGCATTTGAATTTAGCGTGAACTTGAGTCTTACCCAAAAGCCACTTAGATGATGGTACTGGGAGGAGAATATTACTTGTGAAGTTGGTATGCGTAGCCCTCACCGCTCTGGAGGGAAAAGGATTTGGGGTTGGCCCATTTGCTACGTGGCCTTGTGGCCATGGGCCCATGGTGAATGTGTTGATGAGTCAACATTGTAGAGGTTGAGATATTTCACGCTACGCTATGTCATTGGTTCGGATCGTAGGGCCACTCGGGCAGGGCAAGCATTTGTTTGGCCAAGGTGCCATAGCTGAAAAATTGTGAAATACAAAGAATTGCTCCTTCACAACGAGAATCTTGACTATCCATTGCGGAGAAGCACAATAAAGTAGACTACAAAAGTGCTTAGCTATTTGCGAGTTTTAGCCCTTTTGCAATAATTGCACAAAAGTGATGGAAAGATGTAATTGAAGTAAAATTGTTTTGCTAATATGGATTCTCAACTTGTTTTTCTACAACTTGGAAAAGTATTGTGCAAAGTAAACACTTTTAAGTTATTGTATGAGGGCTTTAAATCGAAGCAAAGTGAATGCAGTCATTTGTAAAAGTGGCTAGAAAAGAATCAAAGACTATCTAAAAATCACTTTTGATGAAGTAAGGCCCTCTGTATGTTTAAGAGGTATTCTAAAATAGGCAATTCATATATTCATTGTTTCATTTAGAGTTCCAAAAGTATCGCAAGGATGTTTTTAAGAGGGTCTTTTCTGCGATAATTTTTGTCACTTTTTTTTCACCGAACATTGTTTTTAAAATTGGAAAAAACATCCTCTAAAGACAATAGAGGGCCCCAAATGAAGAAATTAAGACTTTGAAAAAGTTCATTTTCATCCTCTAGAACTAGTGGTCAAATTAAGTTTCAATCAAAGATGAAATTTGTCATTGGATGACAGTTATGGAACTTGGAAAAATGAGATGACTAGTTTTTGGTCGTTTAGGCGTTTAGGGGTTAAGTAAGGTATGACACCAAATTGAGCCCCACACAAGACATGATGAGGGAGTTAATGGACCACCATGGTTTGGTTAATGGCACATGGGGTCCCCTTGACTATAATTTGATTCTTATTTTCAAGCTTTTTTATTTTTATTATTCTTTTTTTCAATTTTTTTTTAACATTTGGACTCTCAATATGTTTTCACATGAGAAAAGTGTGGTCTAGTGCATGTGTAGTACTTCTCTTAGATATTGGAAAGATCAATCTGTCTTTATCAAAGACACTTGTGGTCCCCTCGGCTGTTGTACCAAACTCAAATTTTGTACTATCTTCATTTATGAACTGTCAAGCAGAGCACATGCTTTCAACCACATCCTTAAAGCAACAATGGCTGAATCTGAATCAGTGTAGGGCTGCACATGGAGCCCAATTCACATACAATGGAGGTAGATATTATATGTTAAAGAAGTAACACATCTCTAATGATTTAGATTTCTAGAGTTGGAATTAAGGATACTATAGTAGAATCTGTGGTGTGTTTTAGAATGTAGATGTTGAGAAGTTGCGGATACCAGAGTTGATGTGATTTGTTTAAAGATGTAGGTGATGTGGAATTATAGATACAAGGAGAGAGTTGGTTTGTTCAAGGATGTACTAGGTATTAAAGCATTAGAATTTAGCGTAAACTTGAGTCTTACTAAAAACCCACTTACATGATGGTAGAAGGAGAATATTGCTTCAAAAGTTGGTATGCGTAGCCATCACTGCTCTGGAAATTGAAGGAAAAGGTTCTGGGGTTGGCCCTGTTGGTACGTGGCCTTGTGGCCATGGTGACCGTGCTAATGAGCAAGCGTTGTTAAGGTTGATGATATTTCACACTCCGCTACGTCACTGATTTTGGATGGTAGGGCTGCTCGGGCAGGGCAAGCATTTGTTTGGGCAGGGGGCCTCTAAAAAATTGTGGAGTATAAAGAGGTGCACTTCCACAACTAGAATCTCCACTTCCCATTGCCTTGTCTGCATTTCATGTGAGCTCTCTTATTACCACTCAACGGCTTCAGTACCTTCACCACTTATCTTTGTCAATAGTTCCTATACTTTCACTGTCAAGTTCTTTCATTTTTGTGAACTCAGTTTGATTCTCCAAGATGGGTGCTCTGAGCATGATTCAGTTCCTCATGGTCTCCGTAACTTCTATGGTCACTTTGCCAGACTTTAGCATAGGTTGGTTTAAACCATGTATGTCCCGAGTGAAAACGATGTCATTTTCAGCAAGGAATTCATCATCTCTTGCAATGTTCATTTGCTTAGCACAGCCGCTACAAATGCTATGACAACGTCGGTAACAATAAGGCGCAAAACATTGCAATAGATGACGATGCCGCCCATTTCCTTGTGGAAAACGACATGGTTTTCACTCGTGACACGCATGGTGTTGACTATAGAGGGGCAAGTTGATGGCTACTGACACCTGTAGTTGGGCAGAGTATCACGTATTTGTAAGGTAGAATGCCCTTAGACTGTGAACTTGATGGGTTCAGTATGGTTGTGGTTTTGCTGTGTATTATTTGTAAATTTTTTTCGATGGAAAAAGTCGAGGAAGAAGGAAAGGAAATATTTCTTGATTTAAATAGCAAAAAATGAATTTACTACAAATTTTTCAATTCAAAAGTGTCTACGACCTTAAATTGATGAGTAGCCTCTCCTCTTTAATTGCGTCACCTCTACTAGTTGTTGTTCATGGTTAAACCTTAAACCATGAATCAATGAGTCAAGAAATTTATCCAATTAGTTCAATCAAATCTCTTTACATAGTATAACATGATATTCTGTAATTTTAAATATTAGATATGACAAAGCAATAAAAGATTCAGAGCATAAGCAGTTCTAAGGGTGGCCTACTGGTTCGTTTTGGGGGGTGATTGGTTTATGGGCATTCTACCTTAATATGTGATCTTAATGGAATGTAACTAAAGTAAAAAACATGAAATTTCCATCCTACTATCAAAGTGACGATACAACTTAGGCAGTATGACAAATATAGTATGTAATATACAATAACTTAGACTCAGATATAAGTTATACACAATCACTTTTCATAATGTTGACCACATCAATTCTGAAATTTGATACTAATTGAAAACATTATGTGAACTCAAAGTGAAATACATATACTTCAAACAAGCAACCATTTAAAACTTTTACTTATAAGGACAATTCTTTTGTCTTTGTTATTATTGTCTTCAAAACTCTATTAAAAGGTGTTAAGTAAAAAACACTTAATTCATGCTTGCCTTTTGATAAAGGCCAAGTTTTATTTTATTTTAATTTGTTTTATTTATTTATTAATATTTTTGTCAAACACTTTATGCGCTTGACAAAAATTGACATAATTTACTCCACATTCTTGCACTATATAAGCCATGACATTAGAGTATGCACCTCAATTAATAAAAAACAATAAAATAAATAAAAGTTGATTAAATTAGGAATCACAAATAAATTGGGGCTAAACAAGAACACAAAAAAAGATAGCATTAGAGACCATCATTTTCTTTACCTGTAATCTATCGGTTAATTATTGCCTATAAGATGCAAATAATGTTAATAAAAGGTTGTAAGTTTAGTATATGTTGTAGTAGTTCTATTAGAGATATATCTTCTAATTGATGTTATGATGATTAACTTTAGTTAGCAAATAGAAGAGAATTTAGCACGCAATGCCATTTAAAAAATAAACAAATTAAAGAAATAAATATCTAAAGATTTTTAGTAGTTAAAATTACTTTATTTTGTTAGCACTCAAAGCAATTGCCTCTCATTACATGTTGGGCTTATTTGTTGATATAATTGTTTTACTACTTACAATTGCTTACTTTGTTGTAATATAGGATTTCACATAATATACTTGCTCAAACAAGTCCACTTTAATTAGAGACTAGATCAACTATATAAAATAAACACTTTGTCTATTCAACAATGAGTTTAGCATTCACCATTTGATGAACATCACAAGTAAAAACCAACCTTTTACATTACACAACCAAGATACAATCTAGTAAAACTTGAAATAAACACTTTAATAAATAACAGATTATCCATAACTCTCAACTATTGGTTATTGATTATTGGTCATTAGTTATTAGCTAAAGTTTTTACTCTAAAAAGATGATAAATGTTCGGTTAGACTAACTTATGTCCTTAAGATATAGGTTTATTAGTAAAAAAAGAAACATTTTATTCACGCCGATCTTCTCAAAAGGCGGAGTTTTTTTCTTTTTTTGACATTGGTCTCTCATGTAAAAAAACCATTCCATGACCATGATGAGCATTATCTATTCAAATGCCTACAACCACCAATAATACATTCATCAACCACTAGACTCAAGTCATTGGTGACAATGGATGCAAGATTGGTGGCTATGGGCTTAAATTATAGTGTAGTTAGGATGAAAAAGTTGTAGTAATGAAAAAATGAAGAAATACTTCTTATTTTCTGACAAAAGTCATGTGTTGGTAATATTTTTGATACATAGTGGTATTCCTATGGAATCAAATTAATTTTGAATAAGGGGAATATGATATCCTCTAATGAAGTTTATTCTGATACATTTAAGAATCTATAACTAATTCAATTTTTATCAAAAAATCATGACATCGATTGCATTAATCTTCAAATCTTATTTTCTGTCCTTTAAAAAATATTAGATGTTCAACACATCACTTGCAAATGGTTGTGTTTCTTGTCATCAATGTACATAGAGAATAGGTAGCTAATTCCAGATCAGCCGATCATAATTGATGTTCAACTAGTAGAACTTGAATGTCTTAGGATATTTTCTGGTTCAAAAAATCAAAAATTATCCATAGATCACAAGAGTATCACATGGGTATTAGCCATATATTGTCAAATTATTATCAAGGTTTTATTTGGCTTTAAATATTCCGGTCAAGGTTCTGAATCCGTGCCTTATCATAGCACCAATACTCTAGAAGACAACACTTGACTACCGCACTTGGCAGATTTCATAACAACTTATCATGTTCTTGATGGAAGAATCTTTGTGTAACATGTGCCTACTCTTGGAAATAGTAGTCTATGCTGTTGCACTTCAAATATTTATGAAAATTTGACAAATTTATGAAAATAAAAATAAAAAAATCAGATTTGTGATTTACAACCTAACATCTATTTGTATAAATTTTATCCGGATAATTTTCTCAATTCCATATATGCTGAATGGCTTAAAGTGACACAAATACTCGTCTCTACCTTATCCAATGAATCCAGAGAAGGGAGGATATTAGCTGGGTTCTCTCCGGTAGCTGCTTGTCATAAGGTGGTTTACTTTAAAGTAGACCTGAATTCTTGCCAGCCCCACACAAGGGACATGACTCAGGAGTTGTTGTAACTTACTTCGTCATCACACGAAAATACATGAAGCATCGTAAATACAATACATAAGGTAAATCACCAGTAACCGACCATTTAAGCAATTTTGGAGGTTATTTTTTAAAGTATGATGTGGCAAAAAAATTTCCCATGTAGGAAGATAAGGTATTTGTATTTACAAAATTTTAAAGAATTTTTTTGTCAAAAACCATATTCAAAAAAGTTGTCCAAAAAAAACCTTAGGAACTACTGACGAAGCAAATCAGTGAAGGTACTAAAGTCAATGAGTGATATGGAAGACAAATCACATGAAATGCAAACAAGGCAATGGGTAGTTGAGATTCTAGTTGTGGGGAGCAAGTCTTTATACTCCACAAGTTTTCCAAGGCCCCTTCCTCAAATAAATGCTTGCTGCCCTCCGATCCAAAAGCAGTGACGTAGAATCGAGTGAAATATCGTCAACCTCGACAACGCTCGTTCATCAACACGGTCACCATGGCCACAAGGCCACGTAGCAAGTAGGCCAAACCCATATCCTTTTTCCTCAACCTCCAGAGTAGTGATGGCTTTGCATACCAACCTCACAAACAATATTCCCTCCCACCAATATGTTTTCATTTTTTTGAATTTGATTTGCCAATAATTTATTCAATTAAGTTCAATTTAAAGGCCAAGTGACAAATATTGTACATGATTTGATAAATGCAATAAGATGATTTTTCCTTTTTAAAAGGTTTAAAGACATATAATAAATACTCATCCATCTACTCATTGTTCACTAGTTTTCTTGTGTTGCCTATATTTAGACTTACGGCTTCCAATTGGAGGTTAAAAATCCTAACTCAACTAAATTGGTCCTAATGTGAGTTAACCTCGCTCCAAAGTAATTGGAAAGTAGGAAAATAAAATGAAATGGGGGAGTTAAAGGACTTGAATGTTCACCCACCGACATTTTGGTACATGGAACATGGGGTCCCCTTGACTATAATAGTGTTGTACTTTCACATGAGAAAAATGTGGTCTAGCACAGCCGTAGTACTTCTCTAAAATATTGGGAAGATCAATTTGTGATTATAAAGGACAACTGTGGTCCCCTCGGCTGTTGTACCAAACTCAAGCTTTTGTACTATCTTCATAATTTATGAATTGTCAAGCACAACACATGCTTTCAACCACGTCCTTAAAGCAACAGTGGCCGAGTCAGAGTAGGGCTGCACATGGAGCCCAATTCACATACAATGAAGGTAAATATGGTTTGTTAAAGCAGTGATACATCTCTTATGATTTGAATTTCTAGAGTTGAAATAAAGCATACTATAGTAGAATCTGTGGTGCGTTTTAGAATGAAGGTGTTCAGGAGTTGTGGATACCAAAGTTGATGTGGTTTGTTTAAAGATGTAGGTGATGTGGAATTATAGATACAAAGATGGATGTGGTTTGTTCAAGGATGTACTAGGTGTTAAGGCATTAGAATTTAGCGAGAACTTGAGTCTTACTAAAAAGCCACTTACATGATGGTGGGAAAAGAATATTGCTTGTGAAGTTGGTATGCGTAGCCATCACTGCTCTGGAGTTGAGGTTGATATTGAGGGAAAAGGATCTGAGGTTGGCCCAGTTGCTACGTGGCCTCGTGGCCATGGTGACCGTGCTAATGAGCCATTGTTGTCGAGGTTGACGATATTTCACGCTCCGCTACGTCACTGGTTTTGGATGGTAGGGCCCTTCAGGCACGGCAAGCATTTGCTTGGGCAAGGGGCCTTTGAAAAATTGTGGAGTATAAAGAGTTGCACTCCCACAACTAGAATCTCAACTACACACTGCACTTGTCCGTCTTTGAACTTAGCTCTCTTCCATATCAGTGATTAGCTTCAATACCTTCACTGATTTGCTTCTTCACTTGTTCCTATATAGTTGAATGTCTAGTTCTTTTATGTTGTGAACTTTGTTTGTGTCTCCAAGATGGGCACTCCAAGAATTATTTTGTTCCTCTCAGGGTTGGTAACTTCTATAGTCACTTCTCGGGACTTTATGCATACGTTGGTTGAAACCATGGGCGTCCAGGGTGACCACGAGGTCATTCCCCACCAGGAAGTGATCAGGCTTGGTCATCTCTTGCAATCTTTATTTGCCTAGCTCTGCCGCTACAAATTATATGAGAGCTTCGGTAGCAATGAGGCTCTAAATTTTGCAAGTGGTGATAAGCTTGCCATTTCCTTGTTGGGAATGACTTGGTATTCACTCCGGTATTGACTCTGGAGGCGCAAGTTGTTGGCTAATGATTCATCTAGTTTGGCGGACTATCACATGATTGTAATGTCGTTGGGCTAGAGTAAGTTATCTAGTCAGAATGGTCATGTTAGAATGGTCATGTCAGAATGGTTATGTGAGAGTGGGCATGATCCTGGAAATTTGTTTTGGTCATTGCGGGCATGTTCTTCAGTACTGTTAGATTGTATAGATTTTGAGGTAATCATTGCCCCTAGAAGATGTGTTTTCTAATGATTTTATTCCAGCACATGGATAATGAAGGCACAAAACATATAATTCTCGATTCTAACATAAAAATTGATCTTATATGATGAGTCCATTTTATTATTGATAGTCTCAAGAGTAATCATGTTAGTTACTTAGAAAATAAAATGAAATTGTTGTAGAGGGGTGTAGGAGAAACTTTGAAGCTGCCCTTTGTTAATTAAGAATGACTTGGGGAAACAAAACGTATTTTTAGAGGTCCAATGTAAATAAAAAAATAAAAGTAATAATTTGACAAAGATTTTGTTATTGCCTCTCATCACAATAAAATTTTAAATACCACAATAATAATTGGCATTCTGCGAGGCTCAAAAAATTGTAAATTTTGTTGGAAAAATGATAGAGTTCACTCTGATGCTGAGGAAAGTTTGTATTATGTAAGTAGAAAATTATAAATTTTAAAAATTGGTTATGATGTAATATTTACTATTTGATGCAAAGGGCTCTTGCTGAAACAACCACTTGTATTCTATCATGTATAATTCCAAGCAAGGTTTGAAGTTGCTTCAAAGATGTTGTATTCTATGTTCATAAAGAAAAACAAGAGACACCTACATCAATTGCTTATGAAATTTTAAAATCACAAATTGATTCATTAATCCCTAAAGTTTTTGGCCATAAAATCCCAATTTCTGCCTCAATTTTGCTCTGTTTTAGTTTAAGGTAGAATTATGCAAATTCGAACGTATTTTAAAGAATCTAACCATAGCATCTAGTACCTAACTTATACATGTATATGCACACAAAATTTTAGATTGTAACTCCTCACTGATTCGCCAATTTTTTAAGATTGTGTGGTTGGAGGCTCTTTAGTTTTGGATTCTAAAGTGAGTTGGAAGTATGCTCAAAAAAATTGAAGACAATACAACACACAGAAGCATTGGAAAACCACATTTCCAGTGACGAGAGTCAAATGAAATGCATATATACTAGCTCTTTTTCCACACTACAAATGCCTAAGAAGATCATCTATTTTTTGAAATCCGAACGGTGTATACATGCATTTGTATGGAAAAGAAATTGTAGAGGAAAGAAATCTAAAAAATAATAAATCCAAAATAGATATGAATTTTATAGCATATACTGTGGTTTAGGAGGAGAAAATGGTGAAGGAAAATGGGTGACGAAGGTGACCTAATCACTGTAGATCTATCTGACAGTTTTTTATAAAACTTGAAACTTTGGCTGAATATATCTCAAGATCCGTAAAGTCAAAATTCACAAAACTTGGTAGAGTAGATTAATTGGATGACTTTGAACAAGACCTTACGGTTGGATTTTTCATAATCAAGTTTTAAAAAAAATTGTGAAACAATACCAAAAAGGATCATTTGGAAGTCACTGTAGACCGTCACAGATTTGGTATACCATTGCCATCGGCCACAAACCTGCCCCAGCTGCCCTAAATTGAATTTTGATCTTAAAACACAAATTATTTCTTAACTACAAGCGCGATGAAAATAAAATTTGGTTTTATTAGAAAAATATGACAAATTCCCATGTTGTGCCAAAGTTACAGATACATTCGATAAAATTTGACCCATATGGAGCCTGACCGGACCCCAAATCATACCAAAACTGTTGAGTTGATGCTTTAGGGGTTAAATTGAACAAGATGAAAGTTGTACAAAAATGATTAATATAGGATTTACTATGAAGTTGAATTTACCATTTTCTTTCAGGTATCAATGGATTACAAAAACGCAAAACTACACATAGAGATAGAGACAATGAATTGTGCAATTTTAATGACCCTGAACTGGAAATAAGAATTTTGTTTTGGAAAAGTTGCACAAATGACTTTCTCAGTATGGAACATGAGTATAAAGAACACTAGTACAATAAACACATTATTTAAAAGTTTTGAAGGCTGTTAATTGAAGTAAAAATAATTTTTGGATGGTGATGCTAAACTAACAATTGTCATATGTGAATCTGAAGAGAAATAAAAGCAAATGTAATATGATAGGCAATTTTCTTTGTAAAAGTTTTTTAAACAATATGTGACTTCTACCTTTCCCATTGCCATTGTATCAAACCATCACTGATTTTAAAGTTCAATTCTGAAAAACATACAACAAGGATTTTTTTAATGATGGAAATCCAACAATTTAAATTAGTTGCACAAAGCTTTGGGATATAGTTGAATAATTCATTACTAAAAAAAATCTTTAGTTGAATGAATAATACACATGGATTCCGTAGATATTAAACCACAACACTGAAAAAAAAATTTAAAAATAAAAATAAATTAATTAATCCTTAAAGGTCCAGAGTGTTTTGGGTCCTCCAAGACCCGAAACTACAGATTTTGACCACCTTATGGAAATTGATGTATCTTTCCAATAAAATTTGCTTTTCTGGTATTTCCAACCGTACGATCTTCAACCTAACTACTTGCACTAACACCATGTCAAATCTCAATTGTTGGATCTTTACCATTTGTGAGATTATAACGTCCAAAGTTTACTCTATTTTTTAATTTTTTTGGCTTTCCTCGAAAGGCATAGTCCAAATGGTGCCAAGGGAGACTTGATGATTGTTACCCCAAACATTTTGCTCATATTTTTTTCCATGTAGGTAACTAAGTTGGGCACCTCTATGCAAAATTTTGAAGACTTATTTTGATTTTTTGGCCTTCGTGCAAATTGTTTTCCAAAAGCATGTACAAAATTGTCAATATAGTAAAACTTAAACAACATTAAATGTTTTTGGTTTGGAAAAAAAGTGAATGGTGAAAAGTTACATCTATAAGTTTGTAAATTTGGAAAGAATAAAAAATTTAAAAATCTCCCAAATCTCAAATTTTGACAATTTTTAAAAGGAAAAATTGTAAAATTACAGAAAGCTTTGAAGCTTGTTCATATTATTTTTGGAGGCTACCCTTGTAAAATTGGTAAACTTTTTGGCTTTGGTCACCTTGGATTTTGAGTAATGATTTGGTTATGAACATACTTTTAACATTAAAAAATTGAAAAAAAAACCTAATTTTAAACTGCCCGTTTTGGACTTGAAACCTAAAATTTCTAAATGAAGGTTCTAAAATTGGAATTTGACATTCAAAATTTTACCACGTACACCTTGCGGTAAAGGGAGCATGCAATAAAAATATTAGGCAAAAATATTACTTTTAACCTCTTCAACTAGGCTGCCCAAAATAGCAAAAACCCAAATCGGGTTTCCCGAACCTTTAGGGGTTAAGATAGAGATGGATATTCTCGTCATAGTTTTAAATCTATGCCTTATCATAACACCAATATTCTAGCAGACAGCACCTAACTATTCCACTCAGAAGATTTCATAACAACCTATCATTTTCTCCATGCAAGAATCTTTGTAGTACATGTGCCTACTCATAGAAATAGTGGTCTACGCTGTTGTACTTCAAATATTCATGAAAATTTGATAAATTTCTAAAAAAAAAAATTTAAAAAATAAACAAATAAAAAAATAGATTTGTGATTTTACAACCTTACATCTATTTGTATAAATTTTATCCCAATAATCTTCTCAATCCAATATATGCTGAATGGCTTAACCCCTAAAGGACAAAGGGGTATTTCCAGATTTTTTAGTACCTACAGTGCCATTCTTGCATTTTCCAAAGTGAGAAAAATTTGAGAATCAGCATAAGCAATTTAATCGTAAGATCTTTGAAAGTAGTGGGCACCCAAAATTAGTACCAAATTTTGGGTTTGGAGAAGCAACGGATTGGAAGATAATAACATGTGAAGTTTGCAAGATTAGTGAATTTCTGAAATACTAACAGTGAGTTTCTGAGTTTGACTGAAAATTGCTAATTCAAAATTTATAGAAACTTGGCAACTGAAGCTAATTCTCTCCTCTAGTATGTTAGGAATATGCACAATTTTTTAAAGATTTTTTGAGTTACCAATTTAGAGAAAATCGGTTTGACATAAGTGTCACTCTGAATTTTATTTTTTCCACCTTGGCACTTTTTGCAAAATTCAAAAGGGTTTCTGATAAATCCAAAACAGTGAAGCCATAAAAGAGTGGTCATATAAGCATTCCCAAAAAAAAATGCTAAAAAATAAATCCACAAGGAGAGATCTTCATTTCAGTTTTGAATGTCCTCAAAGTTTGGTTGAAATATTTTCACCACAATAACACTAACTTCACTGTAGAAACATAGGACCGACTCATGTTCTTTCTTTTTTCTAAAATCAGGATTTCACTTTTTCACCAATTTTTTTGCGTATTCTTATTGCCAACTTGATTCTAAAGAGATTAGGAACAAAAAACACTCAAATCCGACCCTTCTAAGGCATTTTACGGGGTTTTTAATTTCTGGCGCAACCCAAAAGTGGTTGCTTCGTCCTTTAGGGGTTAAATTGATGGAAATATCCATTTCTACCTTTACTGAATGAGTTCAGAGAAGGGAGGATATTAGCTGGGCTCTCTTCCATAGGTACTTGTCATAAGGTGGTTCACTTTAAAGCAGACATGAATTCTCGCCAGCCCCACACAAGGGACATGACTCAGGGCCCCTTCCCACTATGGCCAAACTTCGTTTTGGTATTTGTCTTTTGGCCTTGAACTTTTTATCATATGTTATTAACATAAAGGGGACTTTGTTCCAAGAATTTCATGGCCAAAAAATAAAAAATCAATCTTTGGGAGGCTGTCAAAGTTGGCAGCACTGAAACATGTCCTTGGTGGTAGATTTTGAATAACTTTTTTTTGGTAAACGTTTTGGCCTTGAAAAATGGCATACATATAATTAACTTTAAGATGATTCTTTGCTAAAAATTTCGTGGTGAAATACCAATATCCGAGCTCTCGGGAGGCTTTCAAAGTAGGCAGTACTGTAATTTTTCTCATTGAAAAAAAAAATCGAATTATTTCTGGACCCGACTGTACAGTGTTTACGGATTGACGGCACATACCAACGGATACTTCAACTCACTCAACTCACTCCTCCACAAACTCAGCAACTCCAAGCAATTCCACCATGGAGCTGGAACAAGTAACAAACCATACACCTCCCAACAACATGCACTTTGCAACTGAACAGATTGACATGCTCACAATATATCTACGTTAGCTTCCACATGGTTACTCAAACGACCACTAAGTTATCCTCACAGAATGCATATATATCGACATTAATCGACTCATGCCAGACATTAATTATAACTAATAGTACTGAAATATTTGGAAAGTGGATATGTTCATGTTTTCATTTCATAGCTGGTAAGTTAACATCGTTGCATTCGGTGTTGCTCTGAATACACACTGTCGGTATCCACTTCTTCACTGATTAGTATGCTTTGCTAGGAGTCGTTACCGACTCACACATATTCGAAGGAGCTTTGTCAAGGAGCTGGATTGGAGTGTGGTTGTAATTGCAGGGTGGATGTGTGTGTGGAGAGTGCCCGTGTAGTCGATCACTTACTTTGAGTTGGGTTGGGTTAAGGTACTGGTGCTGGAGCTAGTTCAGAGAGGATGTTCAATGTTGCAGCTTGGACTGTGTTTTGTGGATGTGCAGTCGATTTAGTTTAAGATTTATGCAAGCTGGTTTTCATGTAGTCTGTCAAATATTGATGGAATGGAAGAGCTTGGAATGAAAAGATTCGGGTTTCGTGATGTGATTTTGGGAGTTTCGTGATGTGATTTTGGGAGTTTCGTGATGGTGTGAGGGAGGGGGATATGCGAGCTTGAAAACGGAGGAGAGATGGATCAAGCATCTGGATGATGTGAGGTTGATTGGGTTTAGGATTAGGGTTTGTGAGTGATGGCCATGTCGTCGGAGGGAAGGATTGAGATCGATGTGCGGGCGAAGACGAGGGCATTGAATCTGCGAGTGAGGTTGAGAGGCGCCTTGTGGTCGTCTCCAGTCGGTAGCGCGCACCGGGTTTCTGGCTCCGTGCGCGCCCGGTTTCGCACCTTGATCCTGCGCGTCAGCTTGACCTTACTGCAAGTTTTGGGTACACCCACTAGCTCCGCCGACGGCCCAACAGATCGACCGCAGAGTAGAAGCAGCACGAAGGTTCGATACTCGTTGCGAATTCGCTTGCGCAAGCTCTGGTTGAGAATCCGTGGCAAGCATCACGTCGAGAGTACTACGCCTCGCAGAACCCAAGTGAGCAACCATCCCCTTTCGACTCCAATTCCAAAGACGAAACCGAAATGGAGACGCACATTTTCTTCTGTGGGTAACCAGCTGGTGCTAAGGAATAGAAGCTCCGAGAAGATCACAACGGTTGTATCACAGGTGCGTGAGCATTATGTAAATCTCTTTACCATGTGTGTCGAGTGTCTGGTTAAGAAATTCAATGCCTAGCTATGGGGCCTGGTTCTAGAGAATATGGTTGGTGTTTGAAGTGTTGATCTGACATCAAGTGGACGTGGTTTATCCTTTTTCAGGAGCCCGTGAAGGAGAATGGATTTGTGGCTCAATATATGGATGCTTTGGGAGCAGACAGAGTGGTCATGGCCATGCACGCAGTGGGTATGGCGTCTACGGTTATAGTCCTTGTGCAACTGGCCGGTGCCAGAGGGCTTCCATTGTTTGTTACCGTTGTGACGGGACTGGCAATAGTCGGCAGAATCATCTTTGTAAATCGGTATTCTTACTTTGGCCCGAGGTTTCAGCAACTATGGCACGAAGCCATGAGTATCGGTGGCATTTCTCTGGTGCCTCAGGTGATTCTTTGTCTGTAAAAGCGTGTTTGCTTAGAATGTAGGTCATAAGTTGTTGCTGAAATAAATGCGTCGCTTGCATCCGTTCCGGAATGAGTTCAAGCTGCTGTTGAGAAAAAGATTGCCAAGTATAACATTTTTAAGTTAGGAAGAACGAGCAGTCATAGGTGATATATGCGTGCTTTTCCTGATGTTTTGTGTCCTTGTGCTGGACCGATGGACTGATGACCTGCATATGTATCGATCAGTGAATCTAATTGTTCTTGATAGAGGATTTAAGCATGCTTCTTGTCTTGGTTTTTTGCAGGCATTGGGGGCTTTATTTCGTCCATATATGCCGCAGTCCGGTTTCACTGCCAGCGAAGGCGTCATGGGCACCATCACCCTAATCATGATTCTTTTGGTATGAATTTCTTCACCTCTCTAAAGCTTAAATTTTGTGTGTCTGGTACCAACTCACGACGAGAACCAAATTTGAGTGCAGAAGTACCAGGATGAAACTCTAGAGGGCGTGGTTTAGCAATGTGCTTCTCGACTTTCTTGAACTTTTGGAAATTTCAATTTCGTTTTGAATTGTGACGAGTATATCTGCAAGTTCTGGAGAATTATTATTGAAATTATCCTAGCACTACTTTGAACACAGTACCAAGTAAACTAGCAAACTAGTTCAGGAAGGTACTAAGTAGATATTGTTGTATGACGTGTTATTCCTCTTGTTTCAGGCTCGATACCAGAGGCTACCCTTCAAGGTCATGCAGTTCTTTGGTGTTTTATCAGCAGGAATTCCCGCAGTTCTCGTCTTGTGGGCTCCCATTGTACAGTTGGTAAGATCCCCTATTTTGTGAACATATTTGAGATCTGGCCAAGAGAAAGAGCACAAAAAGAAATGTAGTTGTAGTTGATCGCGCCGTCCTTGTATTTTACTAATAGCGGCTATGTTTGGAATTGGGTAGTGGACTTGCTGGTGGAGCCCTGCCAACGTCAACTTCATGCAAATACTCACGGGACTGCTGGCGGTGGTGAGCAATTGCTTTTTAGGTTATTCACGGAGTTAAAACGTATTCAACTCCAGGCACTAGAATTCTTGCACAAGCGTATTGCTTACAACCATGTAACATCCAACTACGATGTGGAGTATGTTAAATTCTCCCATGTTAAATGCTTAAAAATCTGAAAATCTGACAAAAGTATGACGGCTCAGTTCTACTTTCATAAACCTTGAAGAACATCGATCTGGTACACATTGCCTATTCCAGTTCCACCATTTCTGTACAAGATTATTTAGTTCAACTACAGAGAACCACAATAGAGCACCGTGAATTTACTGAACCACCTGGTCTACTACTCAACAGGTCGATATTATCTATGACCCCAACGGTCTCCTGAATTTGAGCAACCTGGACAATGTGACTGGCTACGTTATTGATCAGGAGTTTACCGTGAACCGATGTGGCTGCAGTACAGTACATCAGGTGACACTTCCAGTGCCAACAACAATCATACTACAAAATAGTCTCTTTTAAGTATTTCAATCGGGTAAAATAAAATAGATTTCTTATGAATATTGCTACTCAATAATGCTAGAATAGAATCCTTAAATAATGGGAAATTCACTGGTACCAGCTACCACGATTCATCAGCTGTTGACTTCTGAATTCTGGACGAGGTCCTAGACTAGAGATCGATTTCTTGAAGGAAATAAATCCAAGGCAATGCAGGTTTGGTTGTAGAAGTTAAATCTATACCTGGTCTTCTTGAACAAGAGTATCACACCAGAACTAATCTGCTCTCTATATGTTACATCCAGTTCCATTCATACAAATCTACAATAGTAACCTCCAGACGGATTTCAATACACAGGATTCTGCATAAACTTGCGGAAGCGAAGGAATGCTACAAGAAGAGTTTCATCGTCAACAGTTGCGAAGCAGAACCTATACCACCCTGGCTCCTCACACCAGCATGATGTCCCGGGTGTCAAATGCAAACCGACTTTGTACAACAAATGTTTCCACAGCTTCATTTCTTCATCCTTGGACGACGACCTCAACACATGCCGAAGATCAATCCAACAAAACAGACCCCCCATGCTTTTCACGCTTCCGATGCCCACCTTCTGTAGCTCGGTCACAACCTTGCGGTACCGTTTCGTGAGTCTTCTCCTGTTCTCAAACAAAAACATATTCATAAACTGTTCATCAGAGAGCAAAGAAGTGCACAGTTGCTGTGTTGCAGTTGAAACCGCACAGTGTCTCGCCATCCGGCTGGCAGCCTCCAAAACCTGCGTGTTCCAAGAATAGAGAACGCCAACCCTAAACCCTGCAAGGCCCAAGTCTTTAGAGAGCCCATATATGACATGAACATAACTCCGATTGTATTTTTGCGTGTCCAATATTTCTGCAATGCTTGTGAAAGTACAGCCTTCGTAGGTGCAGGCTGCATATATCTCGTCAATAAGGAGATGAATCTTCTTGTCCTGGGTGAAGGATAAGAGGGACGTCAAAGCAGCTCGGTCAAGTAAACTGCCTACAGGGTTTGAGGGATTTGAGATCAGTATTCCTCGTATTTTGATGCCCTTCCTTGAAATATTCCGAAAAGTGCTCTCTAAAACACCAGATGTCAACTTGAAATCGGTATCACTGCCACAGGGGATGGGTATAAGTTGAACCTGGCTCCTCCACTTTATATCTCTATCAAACCTGGAGAGGAGCATAAGACCAGGTAAAATATATATTCAGTACCACGATGAAGGCTCAATCCACTTATATAAAATCACCAGAGACTGCAGGAACTTGCAAGGATAAGAAAATTCGCATTGATAAAGGTAAATGCAATAGCCAAAGTGAGTCACATACCCAGAATAATATGGAGAAGGAATAAGAAATGCTTCTCCAGGCTGGGCCAAGGAGAATGCTAATATCTCTGTTGTAGGAGTAGCTCCTGCTGTCAACACCATTTGCGACGGCTCAAACTTCACCCGGCCTCCCATCACCATTCCCATGAACCTTGCAAGCACCTGACGTCCAGTTCTTGAATCCGGAACAACACAAAATAGCAAATCGAGCATAGCAAACAGTCTTCACATACAGAAGCAGAGGAATTCCACTGCAGCCAACTACCCTTCCTGCTACACGAATATGGATGTACACATGAAATCAAGTGCCGCTAGACAACAACGTATGTTTATGCTTACGATTTTGAAGGACTTCAGTCCGCTGAAATCGACATAGCCAGCATTCTCGCTTAAATCCAAGAGGTTGTCACCCCACTTAGAAAGCCATTCTTGTAAAAGATCCAAAGACAACTGCATCAATAACCACAAAAGATAAGAATGACAATACACACAACGAAGCACCCTAAATGCAACATGGAAACATAAAATCACTACCTAAAGAGTAAGAAAATCAACCGTGGGTAGAAAATTCTATACCTTATTCTCTGATGTTCCAAGATCAATGCAGCCAGTAGGATTCACAACCAAGTCATACCCATTCTCAGTCATCTCCTTGAGACCCATACCATAGGGCGAATCCTTTGCAGCAATCACAGCAAGCGCCCTTTCTGAAATAGGCGCTTGCACATCCACCGGCTCCACAGCCTGGGCCTTCACCTGTGCAGGCTTCGGTAGCGGTAGGTTGATCCGTTTGGGTCGCAGCTGAATGAAATAAAAGCTCGCCAAGGGAATGATGCATCCCAGTGCCAATCCATACCGCCCTCCCAGCATCCCCTGCAGGGGCACTATCAGCCCCATGGATGAGACCCCTCTCACCTCCCTCTCCACCTCCTCCTCCCCCCTCACACCCCTCACCACATCCTCAAACAGCTGCAGCAACATCCTCCTACCAAAACACCCCCAAAACTCGCATCCAGAACAAACTCCAATCCAGCACTCTCAAACTCCATCCTGCCATCACCAACACAAACCTCCATATCAACACATTCACCTCACCATCAAACCCTACATCACATCCAAACCCTCACATGTCCAAGGGTACAAAAACTAAAGAATTCCATCACAACCAAACTCCTTGCAACCAAATTCAACACATTTGCATCATAACCAAAAATGACAACCAAAATAATTCCACATCATACCAATTCTATAACCATCAAAGCAACAAACTCAAGAACATCCACATCTATAAACCCTATGCATATGTGGAGGTTTATCAGACAATTGCAAAAACTCCAAACAACAAACTGCACACCAAACTCGGTCTTAAGAAGAGTAGCACTGCAAGCAGATCTACCACAACCATACCTTAAACTCACAATCAAGGTGAGTTAAGTTACTTGATCTGAATGAGGATTGATCCAGGTAAGCTGGATTGAAGTGGAAAGAGGTTGTGGTGGGAGAGACAATCACAAGGACAAGTGTGGACCAGAACAAGGTGAGGGCTTTGAGGCCAAGTGTAGAGTTTGGGAATGAGTGGAATTGTTGTGAATGCAGGGCTTTGGTTGGCTGGTGGGCTGATAATGAGGCCAATGAGTAGGGAACTTGGATGACAAAGTTGTGTGTTTTATGATATGATATGATAGCGGAAAGAAAAAGATCTGGGAAGTGTGAGGGGAGGGGGTTGGGTGATTGGGAGGTTGGTTGTTGTGGATGTGAGGAGGGGGTTTGTGTTTCATTTGGGGGAGTTGGGATTGAGGAGTGGAGGGTTCGCGGTCCGAGCTTGTTTCGTATGGTTGTGAGTTATTGGATTGGCGTTAGGATTATTCAATTTACTATTTTGAATTTCCGTCACTTGGGTTCTTGACTTTTTATCGCGTGAAGGTGAGGCCTGCAACGTGATTGCGTAACAAAAGACATGTTGGCTCCAATTTTATACTCCCTCCGTCTCACTAAAAGATCATAGTTTGCTAATAATAGCAAATTTAAGGGTAGTTCAAAATTTAGAAATAAATTGATCAAAATTAGAAACAAGTGGCCAAAATTAGAAACAAGATATTAAATTTAGAAATAATTTGGCGAAATTTAGAAACCACTCTCTTATTTTGAGACAAATTATTTTACCAAACCATGCTCTTTTAGTGAGTATTTAGGGCCCTCACCTACAATAAATGAATTCTTTCTTCTCTGCAGGCATGGTGATTCATCAATCCAAATATTATATGCTACAACATAAAAATCTTGTTTATTGATTTAAGATTAAGCTCAAGGTTGCATAGGTTGAAGGTTACACACTAATGCCCTTATAATTTGACTTCATCATATAATATGGAGTATTGCATGGATAATTGTATTGATGAAGTGTGTTCCTTCTATCTAAATCATACGCTGGAATAAAGCATATTTTTTCAAAGTTTTATTCACTAAGATTTACTATTTTATTGATTTTTTAAAAAAAAAAGAATCAAGGACCGATTTTTTTTTAATTCTAAAAATAATTTAAAAATTATATCAGAAACGTACGTAATATCTCTATATTTTTTTTTATACAGAATAACAAACAATCAGAGTTATTTTTTAGTTTAAGTATAGTAAATTTGTGAAACTTGTGATGTCAACCAATCAGGTCGCATGGCCTAATGGATAAGGCGCTCGCCTCCGGAGCGGGAGATTGTGGGTTCGAATCCCACTGTGATCGATCGCCGCCTCTTGAAATGCCTCATGCCCTTCACCTCGATCATTACAGTACACACACATTGACATATTTTAATATCATCTAAAGATTCTAAACCATGTATTAATCATGATAGTTTTTGAAGTCTATCGAGTACACAACCAAAAAATTTAAAATATAAGAATACCGCATAATATATGTGTTGTATTTGTAAGTGTTTCCCATATCTTCAAGTTCAAGTATTTGCAGTATTCTATAGGTCTTGTTTGTAGATATTTTGATAGTTCCATTATTCCAATTTTTAAACATTTTGTTATAATTTTTTTAGAAATTATATAAGTTATAATTTCTCATATCTAAACCTCAAAATTCAAAATCCAACTCTATATAAATGTTTTGTTATTTCCATTTCTGACACACCTCCGGCTACAATGTTGCAATCTGCAAATGAAAGGTTCAAAGTGGAAGTTTGGGGCCCAAGGCTTCAACTCAAGTAACCTGGATGCTATTGTATTCAAAGGTCAGAAGAAACTTGACTACTCAAATTAGAAGGGAGCTCGGAGGTGAAAAGCCTTCACTTGATTAGGGTACATAGGTCCATTCCTGCTTTATATCTTTGTACCCCGGATTAAAATCACACAACTAAATTCAAGGCGTGAACTTTAAAGTGGGAGTCGGGTACATGTAGCGTGGACACACTCTCCACCATTTCTAACCCTAATGTGAGAGCTCTCCACCTCTCTTGGAGCTTTCCTTGAATCACAGGAATAGTCTTCTGACCTCTCAAAACAACAACCCCATGTAACCTAGGCGTTGAGCGCGGATGGGCACAAAACTTCCGGTTTTGAAAGGACTCTTTCCCGGGGTCTTTCCACCAGGTGCAAAAAATGCAGTGTAGCCCTTGGAAGAAATATCCGGTGCCAACTCAGCCTCCTTTCCTAGAAAAAAATGAGGACCATAACAAAAGGACTGATCACTGATCTTGGACATCCCCACGCAGGGATCATCACCACCAAACCAACTTGCTTGGCCCATGCTTCTTCCGCTGCAACTCATCAACTCCGCTTACTCTCAACTTCGCAACACGCTCCGCTCCTGCAGCGACGCAACACAACATCATAAGATAAAGTTACTCACACACACGAAGAGAGCCTAGACACAATCTGATCAGAGAGAGAGAGAGAGAGAGAGGAAGAGACCTTCAGGAGGTGGACAGATCTAGACAACATGGCTACCACTTCAGCATCATCGTCTCTTCGCCTCGCCTCTCTACCTGCACCAGTTTCTGCGTCTTGCTCTACCCAATCCAACTCTGTTGTAGCAGCCCCAGCATCACTCGGTGAGTACCTAGCTAGCTTACTTAAATTTACAGTTATCACCATGAAAGTTTCTTCTTTTGGTTGTGTGGATATGATGGATCAGACGGAGATTCTCTTGGTTTTCAGTCTGGAAATGAATTGAATTTCTTGGTGGTACTAGCAATACACTTAATTGTATCAGTAGTGTAGTTTTGGTACACCAGGGAACTGGGGCGAAGAGGTGCAGGGAATTGCTTGTTTTGAACAGGGAAATGAATTGGGAGCTGGAGATAATCTTGTTGTGGATTGGGTTTGAGTTCAGTATGGGTGGAGTTGGGTTGGGTGTAGTTTGTGAGTGGAAGGCAACGGAGTTTGTAGTTGTTGAAATTAGAAGTTTTGGTGCAGAATTGAGTTTTCTGGAGGTGAGATGAGGAGGATCGTGCTAAGCGTACTGGTTGGCAAATAGTTTATGATTGTTAGTCGGGTATTATGTTGGCAGCGATTTGTTTGAACAAGTGTTCGTGATTCGGCGTTTGGTCCACATTCAGGGTGTCTTCGGGGCGATGTCCAGAGAATTTTGCATGGGGGTGCTTTGTATTTGGATTAATTTCGGTCTGTGGGTCTTTCTCGCTATGATTATTCGTAGAGCTTGCAAACTCTCCTACTGAAATCGAACATAGGGCTTGCGTTCTAGAAAATCCGGTGCGGGATGGGCAGGCGAGTGGAGTATGTCTCTATTTAAATCACTGGGTCATGGTTGGAATTTGTGATGTTGAAATTGGAAGCAGATATAGCTCCTTATTAGTTTCCCGCAGAATTTTGGAATTATGAAAGAGGAATAATCGTGTGAATAATCAGATGAAGGAGTAGTGAACCTTGAAAGTGGGCTTGGTAATCATTTTGAGGTGGTGCAGTATCACGGTTCTATGGAGCGCGATTGGCAGTCAAGTGCGAAGTGGGTGCAGGTGTGTCAAAGAAGGTGAAGTGTAATGCAGGAAATGTTTTTGCGACAGCAACTGTAGACACGAGTGTAAAACCGTAAGTGTCTATCTCTTGATTGTGAACGATCTAGTGCGTCAGGGTTAGTGTTGGATTATGGAAGAGCTTTCTATGTTAAGAGCTTTTTCAGCACCAAGAGATTGCTAGTTACAAAGTCATATTCGACGGTCAGTATGTAGATGGTCAGTTGCCCTAATTATGAAAGCAGACTTCAGTCTTTGTGTTTTGTGATTACATTAATATCTTACTTCTACACCGCAAGTGACACCAATTATTTTCACAATTATTTAGGTCAATGCTTTCATCAGAGATATCTTTCTTGATTAGTAATGACGGCCAAATTGATAGTTTAGGTGTTCTGCTTCAAAGAATGATGCATCTGTGAGGGTAATGGTGTGAGGGTAATGCTGATGTTTTGGGTGCCTTGATTGAACAGATATACCTTACCGACTTGGGCTGACTTTGAAATGGGCTATTACCCGGTGTACTGGGAAACTGCAACAGGCCGACCTCCTACTTCTGTAAGACTCTAAAATTATTACTAATATGCTGATGCGTGAAGATTGGCATGCTAGAGGTGTATGGATCAAGTTGCATGGATAAAATCCTGGAGCCTCACAAGATTAGCCGTTGCAAAGCGTTATTGTTGTTTATTGATGGAGTGAATACTGATGCAGGGACAATTGCTAACCATCATCTTTAACGCTGCTTCTAGCAAGCTCAAACCCAATGCGGAATTTGGAATAGCATTTAACGGTAAATCTTTGCAACCTCGGTCGTCAGCTTCCAACAACATCTCTATCCTTTCTTTTGTTTGTAGTTGATGCTGTTGTAACTGAAGACGTGAAGGCAATTCGGGATAATCTGGGCGCAGGAGGCTTCAACCAGCCGATTATGTGTGGAGGGGAGCCCCGCGTTATGTCAAAGAAGGAACGAGGAAGTCTTTGTGAACCATTTTATTCTATCAAGATCAATGTACCTCTTCATGGTGAGCATTAAGACTTGCTTAGGCATAATCCAGCTTTATTTTTATTTTTAGTGTTGATTATGCCTAAGCACGGAACTCATAACAGCAGAAAAAATCACAAACAACTGAGAAAACTCATCGAGGATTTGTCTCAAGAAATCACCTCTGTATAGGGTCATTTACTCAGAAGATCAAATAGGAACTCACACTTTTTGGTTGACACACAGCAACATCCTTAGAGTTTTCATTCACGGATGGAGTCAATTGGGACGGTCCTTACAAATTGATTATGGAGCTTTCTGATAAGTTGAAGGGTTTGCCTCAATCCTACTTCAATGAGGTAAGTTCTTTCTGTCAAAAACAAGAGAAGATGTTTCATGATAGACTTGGAAGTTTGAGTTTTTCTCTTTGGATGAGAGAAGAGCTTGAACTCAAATAGAGCATGTAAGAGCTAGTACATATTGTAGCCCTTCTTTTACTCCTTCCATTGCTTTAGAGATTGCTACATATACTGAGGAGATATCTGTATACAAACCCCAGCCTGTGCTTTCTGGCAATCTAGAGTTAATTTGGGTCTTTTAGGTTTAGGGACTTGTTGTGTATTAGATCAGTGTCTCATTGCTTGAATATAACAGATGCTGGAGCTAGCAAAACACAAGTACAACATTTATTTAGAAAACTAGGAATGTGCATTTGAAGCCTTTTCAACACTTCCAGTGTAGTAGTAACCAATTTGAATCAAATGTATGGGAAGGATTTAGAGGTTGATTACTGTGATTCCGTTGATGAGAATCATTGCTCCCATTGCCTGTTGTTGGTATCACAAAAATTTGTATGTTTGCAGAGGCTTGGCAAGGAACTTGCAAAAGATGGAGCATGTGATAGCGCCATCTATCCTGAAGCTGTTTTCATCGCAGATCGCTGTAGCTTTCCTGCTGGAATGATTCAACTCGGGGTATGTGGGACTACATGTGAACTTTTTCTGCAGATTTCTTTTTCATTTCAATGACAGCAGTTGGAAGACACTCTACAGACATTATGGATACAGAATATCTAAATGCTTGGTAACTTAAGCTTAAATATTCTTTAATAGAAAAGGAATTTGTTGCATTATGTGTTAGTAAACTGACATGGAGGATGTGTGTTGATTAATTTGTGCAGGGGGATCGTTGTGATCTTGATATTGTACCTGGTTGCACAGACCCGGAGTCACCATATTTTGATCCATTAGCTAATGTGGATGATGGGTCTTGCCCATTCGACCCATAGAAATATACCAATTTGTTGACATTAAGGGCTGGCTGAGTTACAAGCCTGCACCTTGTAATATATGGTCCTTTGCTGATATCAGAATAGAGTCTACCTGATGCAGTATAGGATGACATTCCTGAGGATGTCTTTATGGCTCCCTCTTGAAATTATTTCTACTGCAAGAAACTGTTTTATAAGTTGGTGAAGAATTTGAGCATGGTTCAAAACTTCAATATTTTGAATACAAATGTGATCAATTATAACTGTACCAAGTTGAACCCAAAAACAAATATCATGTCAAGAAGTTGTAAAGAAGAACTTTAGTCCCATGAATGAAGTGTTAAGATTGACGTACCCTTTACCACCACATAACACTTGTCCAAACTGTAGACTTTCCTTGCACCACCATTTGTTAGAACCCATCACCACCATTCCACTGTAGCACCCATGAAACAAGCAAAGCAATGGCAAGCCAGGGTTTGGAATAAATTTGTAGAATTTGGAATAAATTGTGTGGTGGTTTAACGTATTGACTGAAGTGGTTTCTAGCGAAACCTACAGGTGGATTATAGGAAAACAACTACTTTTCACTTTGAAAATTTGTATCTATTAATCTATAAAGACTTAAATTATGGAAAAATATGCGTTATATAAAAAAACTATCTTTCAATCCAAGAAAATTACTCCCTGAAAATAGATGTGCCACAAAAAATATAGACTCTATTTTGATATCCAAGTTGCCATCCATTTTAGTGAACGCCTTATTTTGGGTGCTTCTACCTTAGTCCTTTTTAAGATAGACATATCTATTATGACCAACTTAAGTTTTTTTATTTTTTATTATATATTTATTATTGGAAAGTAGTTTTCATCCTACATTAAATTGTCATGATTTTGTTTCCAATATTGAAATTGCTGAAATTCACTTCATATATATTTTAAAATTACTTTTTTGAAACAATTGAAGGCTCTTACCAAAGATATTGTAATCAAAAAGTTAATATTTCTTTGGATTTTTTGTTTAACTTCTAAAATGGATGAATTGTGTGTTGTTCAATTCATCCATATTAAATCATTACCAATATTGTTGCAAGGGTTCAAGACATGCAAGAAAAATAATTCTTTTTAAGTATTTGAGAAGAAACATTGACGTGGTAAGTTTGAATTCCAATAATGTTTTACATTCATTTATATGTTAGGATGGATTTGAAATACCTCCACTATTAAGTAAAATGGATGGTTAAAAATAAGACTTCAAAAGGGTTCCTAGACGACATTTTAAATGCGTGGTTAATTCTATTTTAAAAATAAATAAAATCTTAAATCATATAGTTAAAGGATATTTTCAAAGAAAATATGACAAAAAATTAATTTAATTTTAAACTCAATCGTTTTGTTGACTCCAAAGATTTCTTTTATATTTCACTTCTTTCTTTTCCCTACTTATTTTTATGATTGAAAAATACAAAAATTCCAAAAATTAGTGAATATGAGTTTCTTTCACCATAATTAGAATCTACACTCAAAGCAGTGACTTACCAAGAGACATGCTTTAGAATCTTGGATGACAAAATGTATAAGTTTATAAATAACTCCGTCAAATGAAGATATTTTGCAAACTTAGAATGGTAAGTCATGCATGCATCAATTAAGTATTTTTCATCTCCTTTTTCCCTACTCAAGAAACCATTTACGTATTTGAAGTAAAGATAACTTTGATGTAAGATGCTGCAAAACCGTACACAACGGAAAACCGATAATATCCATAACGTATGTTCATTTTGTGTTGACAATGTAGCTTTTTAGTACATGGCTTATTTTTTAGGTCACAAAAAATAAGACATGTAACGCGGGACTACATTTCTACCCTAGAATGAACACATGTGGAGCATGTTTACGGTTTTCCGTCGTGTATGATTTTCCAGCATCCTACCTTAGTCATAGTGAAGACATCCCTATTTGAATGATCACGAACAATGTGCAGCATCCCTACACCATTGATTTGGTGCTAAGGTAAAAGCTCTTTAACCCCTAAGTGCCCAGGAAAGCCAAAAACGGCTTTTTGTTGTTTCGGTCAGTCTAGATAAAGGGGTTGAAATTAATATTTTTGCCTAAGATTTTTATAGAATGCTCCCTGTACTGCAAAGTGTATGTGGTAAAATTTGCAAAGCCAAATTCCAATTTTAAGACCTTCATCTAGAAATTTTAGGTTTCAAGTCCAAAACGGCCTGCCAACAACTTATTCTTACCTCCTATAATTTCACCTCAAAGTGATTGGAAGTGAACCAGAATTTCACTAAAACTACACTGGAACTAATGAGGTGGAACCAATGAAATGGAAACATTCACAAATTTTGTCTAAGATCTTTATAGTTCTTTTTTGTTTTTTGGGGGGTAGGTTTACAATTTTGAATAGGTGTCTACAACAGTCTCAATTCAAAAATTCATGTAAAACTGGTCAATGGTCATGTGTCCAAAAATTCTGATTCCAAGACCCAACATTTTGTCTCCAATTTGCTATCACATTCATGGTTTCATTCAGTGTTATATAGATGCTAAACATACCACACTACTAACTAGTGTCATTTTGGCAATTTGGAGCTATCTTCTTGGGAATTTGGAGCTAGAGTTAAGGTCAAGGCACATGTACGTGACGAGTCTCCATAGGCCATAACCATATTGTAGAATATCGCATTATCTGCTACATCTATATAACTTATGACATGTTGCGAGATTAGAGGGCGTTACCACAATTTTGGTGGCTTGCAATTAAAATAAACTATTGATAGCTATAAGTTGGTGGCGTTCACTAAAATGGATGGCAACTTGGATTGAAATGAATGATAGCTTGGTTGGTAATTGGACGGTGTGAGTCTGTGATAGCAATGGAAGGACAGATATGTTAGCTAAAATTGAAGTGGTTATGAAGTAGGTCTTTGTGTTTAGAAAGATAGTGATTGGTAGCTACAAAATTGTTTTGTACACATATTGATTAACAAGACAGTCTACATTCTTCATTTAACAATTTCTAGTCACTTCCAAAACCCATTCTTAGATATAAGTTCTCAACAAGTGTGTTACAAAAACAACTTGTATGTGGCTCAATCCAACATGAAGGTTTTCATTCTCACTTTTTAGAAGTACATTGCTGTCTTGTTTGCACACCCAGGCCACCAAATTAGTCCTACATAATTACTTCCACGCTAAGCACCCTAATGGGATGTAAAGATGACCAGGAGAATTACTATCAGAATTATTGCGTCTATGATACCTACATAACTACAAGAATTTTTGGCCCGTGATAATGATGCCTAGTTCACAAACGATTTTTGGCCCGTAACAATTGATCGTTGCCATCCATGCCACATACTTTTGAAGAATCCACAATTCTTGGATGATATATCCTTCAAACTCTCTTTGCCCAGATTAGTGATATTATTTATAATGTTTAAATATATATTTGAATGTATAATTTCACCAAAGAGGTGTTGGTTAAACCTTGGTAAGATTAGACCGTTGAATTGGAAATTTGTAATATGTCTTTAAACAATATAATGTAGAATAGTGATGAGGTGCAACAATCACCTATGTCAATACCTCTCTCTTGCAATCTTCCATGTTAAAGAAAAGAATGACACATAATTATTGTGAATTTTACAAGTTAGATTGACTTATCAATATACGGCTTAGGTTAAAAAAAAAATATGTGTTAAAAGTGGAAGGAGTTGGTACATGGATCAAAATTAGAACACATAAACTTATGGAACATGAACAAGAGAACACAATCTCAAAAAAAAAAAAAAAAAAAAAAAAAGACAACAAAATTTCAAAGTTCACAAGAAACACCACATAATGCATGTTTTGTACTTGTAGGTATTTTCTGTATCTTCCAAATATTTGGAGTATTTTAATTTTTGTTTTGTTCACATGTATTTTAATAGTTGCAGAAATATGATTTGAAATAATACTTTTCTTGAAGGTATATGTTTCAATCCCTCACACCTAAACGTGAAGATTCAAAATGCAATTCTTTGTGAATTTTATATTATTCTTATTTTGGACACCCTACAGGCTGTGACCAGAGTGTAGTCTTGTGGGTCACAAAGGGTTAGCCTCAGTAACCTAACTATGATCTCTGAATCTCTGAACCTAATGATGCCAATCACCAAGTCTGAGATAGATACTAGGAGGATTTTCTGAGTTCAAGCTTTAAGTTAAGTTGATACTTGAACTGTTGAAGCAAGTCGAAGCGGCTCCGCCCATGTCCTGCGGCCTGCCAGTATGATCCAATCAATCACATCAACAGTCCCAGATTTATCAAGGATTTGTTGCATTGAAATTTTGAAAATTGAAACTTCCACAGGATAAGGCTTGGAAGCTATTCCAAGTAGGAAGTAACCTGTCAAATATTTCAAAGTCTGTTTCTTGCAAGTACATTCCCATCCTTTACTTGGTGAATCCTGCTAATTCTCCACAATGCACATTCAGCTCAGCTTGCATCTGATCCATAGTCTGATTACCACCTCCATATCTGTACCAAATGACTGAAATTGGCGCACATTGACAAAGATTCATGAATAATTCAGTCCAAACAACTTGACAGAGCAGTGCAAGAACTAGCGTCAACCAATGGCCTCACCATGTGTATCTCAGCTCAACCTACTTCACAGTAGCAGAATCCTAACATGATTCAAAGGCAATAACTTACATCCTGATAAGATGCAGAATCTGCTCTGAACTGTGTTGGTTGCCTGCAACTTTGATGTCAGTGAGGGCCCAAGAGTGATCATTGTGTAAAACAAAGATTTGATCAAAGGCTTTGAACAATATAAACTGTTAAGTAATGCATATGTTGTGTAACAAACATTGGAAAGGAATTCTGGCACACCTATTGTTGATATTATGCATGGTCATGTTTAAACAATCATTGATTCCATTCTACTGTGCCACCACCAACTAACTACTTTGAGATGACACATTTCTCAAGGTGAGGGTACTGAGAGGTTCAACAACTTTGGATTTGGAAAATCAATGTACATCTGACGGCTTTTTCCCTTGTAATTTGTAAGAGTAAAATTATATACATTCAATTTATCATATAAGATTTCCTGAAAATTCTCAAAATATGAAAAACTTGAACACATCCAAAATTTTGTTAATTTACATATTACGCTTCTCCAAATTCAAAGATGTGCGCTTAAAAAGTTACTTATGGAATTTTTAAATGCACACATTCATTGATTTCAGAAGTTATACTCGATTTGCTATCATCTCCTACGTTGTGAAAAAAATATATACCTTATTTCCGCATGCAAAAGTATTATCACTAAAAAGACCAGAAATGGGTAGTTCCACCTTAGTGACTGGATCCAAGTTTCAACTTAGTCATGAACAATGACGATGAATTCAATATTTATAGAATCTCTGTAGTGCACAATCTGTTTACCATTAGTACCACATTGGATTGGTTCTAATTAGGCTTCTTCGCATGGCCATCATGTGTTCACATGGTACAGTTTGCAAACTCTGTCGTATTTGCTGAATTATAGCCGGCTAACTATCTATCCATCATGCAAAGGTGCAGGAATTCCAAGGAATGAAACTCCATTGCATGGGCCTTTTCAAAGCACATTCCAATTTCCTGTAGTGGACATTGGCTCACGACTGTTTGATATTATGCAAGCCATAGTTTCTATTGGACACTATGCAGTTGAGGTCATGCATGAGCAGAGATGAACAGGTTAAAGCCACTGTGTTTAGGGGGCAGCCTTGACAGTTCAAGCTCTGGCTTGCAGTCTGGGCCATCGTTTATGAGGTCATATTGTGCCTGCAAGGACATGTTTTGCCAGTTGGTACTAAAAGTACACTGCTGCTTGTGAAGCAGAGCCGGATCAGATTATCATATAAAGTAGCCTAGCTCCTACTAAGCAGCGACCCCAGGACTGTTTTACCGTATTTAAGAGATAAGCTACAGTTGGGATGTAGAAAACGCTTTTGGAACTACGTTCATGAGCAGTAGTAGAAAAAATAAAATAAAATATGTTTGTCTTTGTCGAAATTTGACTAAATAAATAAATAAATTGGGAATACCCCTTGCGAACATACATGTAATTTTGTAAAGCATAAGTGGCTAGAGGGTAGAGTTTTTTCTGCAATTAAATGCGAAGTAAGTAAAACATATGTGAAAAGAAATGCAAAGTGAATGAATGTGGAATGGAGAGAAATGCTAAGTGGGGGAGACAGAGGTGTGAAAAGGGTTCTGAATATTTAAATTAAAAATTAAAAAGAAAAAAGAAAAAAGAAAACAATAACCAATAAGCAGTGGAAACTCGAACTGATGATGCAATGGTATGATGGTATGATGCACAAGAACTGCAATCATGCACGGAAATGCACAGGAACCATAGAGAAATACTGAATGTCGAAGCAAAAGCAAAAATCACGTGTTACACCAAACTTGTATAAAAATAAAATGGACAAGTGATGCAGAAGTCCCCCACTGAAATGCATAAGTGAAATGCTGAATTAGAAGTTCATACGGGGTGCATGAAATTACAAGTTCAATTCTGATCTAAAATTCTAAGTTCTAACTTCTAAGTCACTAGTGAGGGAACTGAACCCTTGTTGCAAAGCAACACTACCCATTGCAGCACTAGTGTTCTGCACACACAAACAGCCCACATTAGTTGAAAAAAAACAAAAGAGGTTAGTAAAATGTCCAAAGCTACTCACAAGCCGCCTCGCTGCCACTGTTCACAAGCCTGCTGCAGCCCTGTACAGGCCACCTCCAACTCCGATACCGCACATTGCCAAATTCTATTGTCAAAGATGACAAGTCTTCTCATCTTGAGCTTCAAAGCCAACATAGCATCATGGAAACTAAAGCAAATGCAACCTTGAGGATACTAGAATATTAAGCGTCCCCTTGCCGGCCCACCTTAACAGCCTCTTTCCAAGACTGAATAGCCTCATTGTATGGAAAGGACTTGAGTGTAAAATAATTTTGGCCAAACATGCGTACAAGGGGTAAGTGCTTGTCTAATCTATTCCTTTGGCACGATTTTAAAAGTTCTTTAGAGAGGAAAAACACCTCTCGAGTCTCATCCTCCACCGACCCCAACACAAGCACAGAGCCTATCTTGGCTAGCTTTAGGTACTCCGGAATTAACTTGCACAAATGTCGGGACGCTGAAAGGTTTCTCCATAGCTTAATGAGTGGATTCACCTCCAAAGGCGGTGCACAGGCTGCCTCAGCATTTGCCCTCATACTGATCTTAAAAAGACCTTGCTCCGTATCTAATTTAGCAGCATTGAGCATCTCCGGGGCGTATAAGCCTTCCCACCATCAACCAGAGCTTTCCCCTTGTTCACAAACCGAGAGTCACACTCAAAAATTTTCAGAATCTCAAGGTGCTTTTGGAAACTCTCTTCGGCTCCCTCTTGCATCCAGTATTGCGGGTAGATTATGCCAAAGGCATCTAGTACTTCATGGTGAGGAAATCGGCAGTCCAACTCGTCCGAGAGAGCCTGTGCGACCTCTGCACAAGCAGCCACGGTAGTCGTTAGACTTCATAATCAAGCTCAAGCTGTCAGGCAGTTAGATCTAGAGGAGCTCAAGCAGTGAAACAGTTGGACTTAGAGCACCTTCAAAACAACAAACACGAACAACCAAACATAATCAAATAAAAAAGGAAAAAAAAAAAAAAAAAACCAAGCTGCAGAACCGCAGCTTCAAAACAGCACACACCGTAAATCAAACATAAGCAAATAAAAAAAAGGAAAAATAAAACACTAAGCTTCAAAACTGCAGCTTCAAAATAGCACACACCCTAAGAGCCTAAACCAAACATAAGCAAATAAAATAAAAATAAAAATAAAAAAAACACTAAGGTTCAGAACCGCAGCTTCAAAACAGCATACACCCTAAGAGCATGAACCAAACATAAGAAAAAAAAACACCAAGTCTAAGAACTGCAGCTTCAAAACAGCACACACCCTAAACCAAACATAAGCAAACAATAAAAATAAAAAATAAAAAGCAAGCGATGGTTCAGAGCCGCACCTTCAAAACAGCACACACCTTAAGCCAAACATAACAAAATAAAAAAAAACGGCACTAAGCTTCAGAATCGCAGGTCCGCAGCTTCAAAACAGCACACCCTAAGGCAAACACAACCAAAAAAAAAAACGGCACTATGCTTCAGAACTGCAGCTTCGAAACAGCACACCCTGAGGCAAACGGCACTAAGCTTCAGAACCGCAGCTTTGAAACAGCAAAATCGAACAACCAAACATAAGCAAAAAAAAGATAAGAAAAAAACCTGAGATTTGTCGTTCCACATTTAGCTGGCAGCGGTACAAAGCCTCTTCAATCACGAACTCGAGCTCCCTAGTTGTCTTGTCGTGGCACCGGGCAAAGACATTGGTGGTACCAAACTCGAAATACAAATACTTCAGCCCAGAATCCCCGGGGAGCTCCTTCCAGGCCATGGGAATAGCCTTATGTTTCAGCTCGAGCAGCTCGTGATACTCCTGAAAGTCAAGGTCACCAAAGGCTGTGGCCGGCTCTATGTATTTTGCGGCAAGCTCACCCTGCGCCACCTTTATTGCCTCTAGAAAATCACAAATAAAAACATCACGTGCTTGTGAGAATTTACAGAGAAGGTGAATACAAGAGAACAGTGGCTGCACAATAGACAAGGACAGCAACACCTAGATGTCAACCAAAGTCTCGAAATTATCAGTAGTTGTAGAACTCTATTTTTTTCCAGAGGATAGCGTCATATCCAACCCCATCTTCATCACCGAAGTCTTGTACTCATCAAAAACACGCTTTGCGGGACTTCTCATCGAAATCCAGCGTGTGGTCACATTCCTCAGCATTTTATTTCCCTTAGTTTCCATGAGGCTAGCGAGCTTCTAGAGTTCAGCATGCTTCTTATTACATTAGGTGCAAAAACAGGTCAAGAAAAGGCTCTGTAAGCGGCACGTGAGAGAAAAAAACGGGCACTGTCCGCATACTTTTTGACATGGCATGTGCGGTGCCACCGTGGTGCCAGCAACCGCCACGAGGGCTCGAACCAATGACCTCCCCGCGAGGCGTGTGGAGGGCACAAGCTACAGTGGTAGGCTGACACCGTCTGCCCACTTGGGACCAAACCCCGAGACAAGTCATTCATGTCTCAACTATTATTCCTCAGAGGATTGTTCACAGTGCGCCACGCAGTTCTGTGCGGGCAAGTTGGCAACAACTCTGGCATCCACTGCCAGCGACAATGCGAGGGGCAGCAGGGGGTTCACCTAGAAAGGGCATGCTTAGACGGCCTTTTCCAGACCCCGTTTTGCACCTAATGCTCCTGCAAAAATATGAGTAGATAGAGGCCAACATCCCTTCCAAACGAGATATCATGGGAAAGTTCGAGAGAGTCTGTACAGCCAGGTTGATCCTGTGGCTAGTACACTGGATCCCGAGTATGAAAGGGGCCAGTTTTTTAAACTGCGTAGTGACGCCGGTATGAGCACCCTGAAAGGTACTAACTCCATCTGCTCCAAAAGAAACCAACTTACAAGCCACCTCCTCTCGGGTGAGACCACCTTCATTGAGAATTGCTTTCAGGATCACCTGAGTTAAGTGGTCGATGCTTCCATCTTCGGAGACAGAGGACAAGTGCAGCAAATGCGGCACTCTAACCTAGTCTTTGATGACATAAACATGCACCCTACACCATGCAGTATTGTCCACTGTAGTCACCTCATCGGCACTGATGGCGATCACATTGGCCCCCTGCACAACTGCTTTCAGAGCTTTTAGTACCACCAAATGCATGTGTTCACTTATATTCCAGCCCATGGTCTCACTCCAGTGTTTCCGCGGCACATTTTTCACCTTAAGGTGTTCCAACAACACATGACATCTCTCATAATCTACCATAGGACGACCATGACTTAGAATTTCAAAAAGAGCAGCAAGTTGCACCCCCTTTCTTTTGTTTTCGGCACCCAAATCTCCAGAGATCTGCTCAGCCACCGAGCCAGCTTCCTTTCACCCCGCCCAGAGCTTGCAGTTCTTGAGGTGCTTGCAATCAAGCTTAGTGTACGTATCTCCCACCCGCATCTCAGCCAAGGGTACTCCATCGAATCTGCAGGATCTCTTCCCCTCATGCTTCTGCAAATTATCGTCCTTCGGCACCATCACCTTCCTTCTCCCATCAACAATTGTGCACATGGTGCACAACACACCAACAATATCACCGCGTGTGTCAAAAACACCCTCGGCCCAGACATACTTGGCTGCCCAGACCTCTTGCCACCGCCGAGTTGCGGCGTTGACCCCCATCCCCATGGCCTTCCTCTTCTTCACAGATGCTTCACCACCGATCGCTCCCCCACCCTTGCGCTTCTTCACAGACCTGAGCACCGCGGAGGGGGCCATGGGCGAGGTCACAATGGCAGAGGAAGGCTCCCCCTCTGCCGGTGAGAAAATTGTCGACTCTGATGAATCAAATGGCCTCTGCACAGGCCGCGAAAGGGACTCCTCCAATCGAGTCTCGGACACATGCGTGACCTCATCACCTCCCCTGCCAAATACCCATCCAACCCAAAACGAGGACTCGGAACAAGATACTTCCCCAATCCACATGAATTACGCCCAGATCCAAAAAACTTGACCTTCATGCCTGCCGGGAGGGTTAGAGGCCGCGGACCCATGGCACCAACAATCAACAACAAGGGAAATTTGGGCACGCAACAACAAGGGACTGTAAGCAAGGTAAAAGCACGAAATGAGGACTGCTGTGCACAACAAGGTCACAGTTAGTAAAGGCCGGAGGCAGCGAGCATATATATATAAACCGTGAAATACATGATTAGAAAAAAAAAACTTCTTGATTTTAAAACAATTGCCAAAATACAAGAATCAAGGAAGAGAAACTTAATCGGGACAAATAAATGATAAAAGAATAAGTGCAAAATTGTTAGCTTTAAAAGATAAGATTCAATGGAAAAACCAAAAATCAAAGCAATGAAATCAAATAAGCAAAACTACTTATTAAAATTGAATACATGAATGCTACCAAAACTAACATGAACACATGTAAATAGACTACAAGCTATAGCACTTGACTATCATCTCGTTTACTAAAGTCTAATTTGGACTTGCCTAAAAACCATTTCCTTATATAAGCCTCATGAATCTTGTCAATCAACCACCTAATCTGGTGACACCTATTGCACAACGAGTTGTCTTGCAATATGTCTTCATATTGTATAGGATTGTGCAAGCTAAAAAATTGGGCTTGCATCATAACATTAAAAATAAACAAGCAATTAAATATCGATGGTTATTTCTTCCAATTGGTTTTTATATTTGGTTGCTTCTTCAGTTCTATGTACATAGTAACCACCATGAACACCTTAAGTTGAAACTTGGATGCACAACCTTGCTAATTTTCTAGTAAACTAAAATCAATATCTATGCAACATCAAAGTAAGTCACGACTCATTAGTAGTGATGATTTTAGAACACAAATTACAACTTGTAAACTAAGGTCCATGTGTGAAACACCAAAATCCCTTTTAATAAAGTAATGTGAAGAACACAGCTCTGAGGTATGCCTAGTGAACTGCGTATGCCATTACAGATGAACTTAGCGTCTCCATACTCTATAAAACAAGGTCATTCATGTTTCAAGTTCTTAGATTTTTATCCAAATCTCAATCTGAAGATCACATTCTCCGTCACAGCATATAATTCTTAGACTTCAATCCAAAACCCAACGGGGGAGGCTACATCCAAAACCACAGTTGGCTTGCAACAGGGTAAGTTACGTGTCCCGTACAGGCTTGTGCCTTGAGTGTTTCACTCCTGAAGTGTGCCTTCGAAGGCTTCAGTGTTCATCTTGCAAGTTTGCAACTATAAAGGAATTCCAACCATGCTTCCATTCTTCATTTATAGCAAGTATACTAACTGTTGTCGGAGAGTTTGGGAAACCGGGAAGTTGGCACCTGCTGCCAAGTACATCCCTATGGTCCATGGACTATCTGGATTCGGGAGCGCGAGAAACCAACGCCTCCTGGAACATGCAGATGGTCTGGTGACAAGGTTGGATGCAAGGTGAAGGATAAGTTAAAGAAGTTTCAGTGTGATTGCGATAAGTACCATTGCTGAGCTTGATCAACGTTGGACAACCTTGGACTGGTAGGAGCGTTTTTTCTACATTCGCAGGATGGAACTTGTGGCCTGCAGGAAGTTCCTATGATCGATCAATCGACCCATCGTGGTTGAACCCGGTAGGATCTTGTCGGTAGCAGGCGCCTCCAGATTCTGCCGGGGCCGGCTCTGATGTACTGAATCAATCCAAATTAAGTAAGCTCCGGACCTTTTAAACTGGGTTGTGGTCTACTTGTTGGTTCAGTTGCAGGAAATTTGTTGCTTTCGTAGCGCCTCAAATCGATCGATGAGTACCAGTGAACCAGTTTGTGAACATTTCAGTACTTGCTAATTCCTGCTTGATATTCACGGTGTCTGTTATCCTTACTGTTGATGTGGACCAGGACCTGAGGCTAACTTCGACGTGCATAGCTCGATTCAAGGTTAATACAGTGTCCTGTCAATGGTTTTTGGTTTATGTGTTATTAACCAAAATAGTGAGTCGCATATATGAGTGGAGTGCTCAATGCATAGGTGAAGGATGTCGAGTGATCACTGGGTAGGAAAGCTGGACAGGCCAGAGCAAAGGAGAACACTCTGTAGTCAGGTAACTGAATCTCTTCGTTTTGAGTCATGTTTATGTCTCAAGTTGTTGCAGTTGTCTTAGTTAGTGTGGAGCTCTTTTCGGTCCAGTAGTGGTCAGTATCAAGATTGTTCTGCTGCCGACTCAAACTTCCGGCTTCCAAATCATGAATAATATGTTTATTTGGAATCCGAATGTTTGATCCGGGAGCCGATCGATTTTGACCCCGGCGTCTCTTGGACTGAAGGGAGCTCCCCGTTCTCCAAGGTTAAGTGTTGACAGACTCTCCACTCGGCAATATATGTCAGCAAGCCACGGTGGAGGCAGTGTAGTACTGACATGGATCAACTTCGATCCTTTGTTAGAATTGGATGAGCACACCGGGTCATGATGCATACGTATTGTTTCAACTAATTCCAAGCATGTATTGCTAGATTTAAATTCTTACCTTAGAACGAGGTACAATGTTTATTAACAGTTTAAAGTAGTCGTCGCATTGTGTGGTTCACCAAATGGTTTTGGCTGGTTCAGTGATGATCATAAACATGAAAAATAAGCCACTCAGGTGGGAAATTAATTGTACTTCAAAAATTCCACTCAGAATTGGTGTGGCTAGATTCGTCATGTCTAGAAATTATTCTACCAGGTACTTGAAGTGAAATCGCTGCTTAGGTTAGGAAGGGATCCGTGTGGGTTTGCGGTAGACCCGCAGGCTTCAGGATTGTCATTTCCCTGTGTGGGATTGCCTGTCGAACCTTACATTGGATTCTCACCGCTAGCGATGTATCCCGCACGGTAGATTATATCAATCGTCTAGAAGTTAATTTATAATGAGGCAACAAAATTCGGTGACTCCTCCCAGATTCTTCCTGCAAGATAAGTTCTGGCCCAGAATAGAACATTACTGCAAGTATTTGAGTTGTTTAGAGTCGATTATGCATGAAAATTAGACTACTGTAACCCATGAGGAGCTGATACAAATCAAGCAATAAAACTTCTTTTTGAACATGTACATTATTGTAACTTTGATGGTTTCAGGAGATGTTTTTGACTCCGTCGTTTCAGAATTCAGTTTTGGCTTCGAAAGTTACGTTTTGTGCATGGTTGTATCCTTGAACTGACGAGCATTTAAGTTACATGGCGATCGATTGATTAGCATCTTTGAAGCTTAGTCTGAAAATTGTACATGATTCTATGGCTACATTCAGATGCCCCTTGAACTACCCTGGTTGCACTTGAGGACTTTGAAACTTGATTTCTAAATTTTTTAATGCCTCACTACAGCAGTTCCTCCTTCGCTCTACCATGATAAATTATGTCAGCATGAACTACTGAGCTAGTGAACAAGTCAGGATTCAACGATCCGGCTAATAATCCGACATATTTACTACGTACGGTTCCAGGAATCTTATCTGCAAGAAGTACTGTTCGAACCTTTTTTTCCCCGGTGTTTTAAATTATGATTATTCAGCGGACAGAAAGCTATTTGATGCTTTTCTACAATGAAATGCTATGGCTATAGATCTAAATATTCCAGAATGACTGGAGGTCTCCTTGAATGGAAACATCAATGTTCCGACTATGGACCATGGTCAACTTTGCTGTTCGCAATTCCCGTGGACACTTGACATTAATCTTTGTGCAATTACTCTGGCTGCTGAGATAACACTCAGCAGCGTAGAATTTCCACTCAGTTCCATGAACCTCACAAGGGTTCATGGTGTGCCGTGATGAAAAGGACAGACCCTTGAACCAGCTAAAGGCTAGCCTATTGCAGCAGGGAAAGTATCATGATGGGCTCCTTCGTCAAGAGATCAGTTCGGATTGTTGTAGCAGAAGTTCAATCTAGGGTCGGTGCTAGGTGACCTGGGACAAGCTCTTGATAAGCTCAGTTTTTCAAACTGCCACCGGTTTGATGATATTGTACAATCTGAAATGATGAAATTCACATAGGGAATTGCATATGCGACCCCGGAGTAGCCTGCAAGACTCAAGTGAATCATACGCCTGGCAACAGTACTCTACGATATCCCTCACATTATCACATAGTTTTTAAGTAATTTATGAACACGAATTAACATGTATCAGCACCGTCATTGCTATCTACTTTTGCAAAGTCTGAGCAAATTAGCCACTGCAACATAATGTACCACCCTACCCGCGCAGAATCTTATCATGGTACCCCATGTTACTCGAAGCAGGCGTCCTGCAGGAAGTCCCAGAAATTACAATTCAAGCAGCAGAAGCACCACCAAATCCATGATTTATCTGAATTCTCGCAGACACATATCAATCAAGTTTTGGTCCTAGCTTGGTCCTATCACATGACAAGATTTAATGGGCACACAAGTCAAGTCTTCACGGGAGTCTCTACATGCCTGTAATATATATTCACTGCCAGATTCACTAGCTCCCTATATTCGTCCACTCTACCGTATTGAATTATCTGCTAAGAATTCCAACAACACCAAATTTATGATCCTTGAACTCTAATTCCGTTAGTTGCAGTCAGTCCCGGACTCCGGTTGGTTGCAGTAAGTGCCCATAAATATTGTCACATTGCCCGGCTTCACAACGTCAGGACTAGAATTTCTAGGTCTCTATTAAGTTACACAATCTGCAGGCCACAGGCGACCATGGTTTTTTTTTTTTTTTCTTTTTTTTTTTTGAGGCAAATGAACGAACAACCGTGGTCAGTTTCTACCAAAGTGCAAACTGAACCGTAACTACGTGGTAATCGCACCTAGTACGATGGTCACCTCGCTCTGGATCAACCAGGACCTCCAATCAAACACTTAAATATGCAATATTGCCTCAGTGCAGGCTATCGTATCGTGCAAGGGTTAAATTGTGTCCTTCCAGCTTCCTAGCTTCCTGAGCTTCCTAGCTTCCTGAGCCTGCTGAGTCCTGTGAGGCAATATTTAAGGGGAGCAGGGCACCAGTGCACATGACTTTCTCTCCTGGTCCAATTTGCAGTGGGATCTCCAGTACAGCATCCGAGTACGGAATCTGACTGACTCACTGGTCAGTGATTCTTGAACAACTGCAGCCTATACCTCAAGGCTCATAATATGATACGAGGAAGATTACGCAGGGCCGCGCTCAAGTGGCCTCTCGACACGGAATTTGACAGCTCCGGGACCCAGTCTCGTCCCATTCCGTGAGATGCTTCTCCGACTGTTGGATTACACCATCCTTGTCTTCATGTTGGATTACACCATGTGAGCCTGGGGATTTCACATGCAACAGTCCAACAGGCAAATTATTTAGAAATTCTTTCCTTCTTCCGACAAAAAATTCCTGTCTCGACTCTCTAGCATGTGATGCTTTCCCATTAAGTGCAACATCATGTACTCAGCTTTGCTTCTTTTTGCAAGAATCATAATCCACCCATCTTTCTTGAGGGGCTCTCTGCCACCATCAACACTCCTATTGTAATTTGTAAATTGTCCCGGAAATACTTTGAAATTAGTCATCCTAGAATGAATTATTTTGAAGAATAGACTTTTTCCTCATGTTTCTAGATCAAACAAAGCCTTGAAGCTCGCTGCTCTTTTCAAATCCTCACCGTCCTATCGCAAATTGAAGCAATTTATTATTTTGGATTGTGGTCCTTGAAAATTATATAATTCTTGTTTTTTTTTTATTCTAGCCTATAAGGCCCACTTTATACACAGTCTAGGGCTGGCCCCTAGGGTAGACCGGATTGAACATTTTGTCAGCCTCCAATCTGGCCCCCGAATTTGGTCTCAACTTGAAAGTTTGGGAGAAGGGAAACCTTGTACCAATTGCATCAAACTTGTCAAAATATTTTGGCACCAAAACATTGCCATATAGGATGCCATATAGGATAAATTGAAGTTCCAGTTCAACCCTAGTGTACAGCCTACGCTTGAGCCCAATTTAAAAAAATCAAGCCTTCAAGCAATCTTATTGATTGAAATTTGAAGAGTTTGGGCTAGCCTTTAATCAAACTCCAAACATAAATTGGACGTTAATACAATTGCAAAAATAATTTCACCTAGGAAATTTGGTTGAATTCTTGATTTTATAATACAACTTTGGCTAATTGGATTCAAAGTATTTTTTTATTGAAACGAAGTGGGTAGTAACTAGTGGGTTGATTAAAGTGGTTTCCTATTCTCCACTCCAAGAGTCCAAAGTGGTTGTGCAATGTGATAGAATCAAATTTTATCTTAATTTTCTTCTAAAATCTTCCGTCTTGATTCCTCACGACTCGATGCATGAGATAATCATGTCCACTTAAGATGCCCTTCCTATCCACATATTTGCAACATCTATTTCATAATTTGACGGTTCATAATTTACTCATTTTAGCTTTAAAAAACGTAATCAGTGATCACTTGACTTGAGTTCAGATTTCAAATGCAAGTGATATACATGCAAGATATTTGAATGACTACTGATTCAAATCTTATATGTGTCTTCCAAGAGAGGGAGTGGGGCAGGCAGACTTGCCTTATAACAGGACATATAACTATCAACAGTTCTGATGGTCTGCAGGTACCAGGCCAACTTGCAAGGAGCCAGACTCACCCCGATTCCGGAAGTGGATGGCTTATGAGATCGTTCAAGTACCATGCAGTATCTTGTAATGTTTGAAGTTATGTACAATGTGAGCCCTTCAGTTCAGGGTTTACAGCCAATGCCTGCATTGACATGGCCATGCAAGCTCACAGTTCTGAAGTTCAATTTGATTTGATGGAAGCAGATTTTGTGATCCGATAATTGATTTGTCTCCAATGTGCTCAAGATATCCAGCCTTTTCACGCATGGTCTTGTGTACTTCTCAGGACTGGTATGCGACATGGTGAACAGAATGCACGTTCCCGTACTTTCATGCACGTCAACTTGCATTATTAGGCACCAAGACTTCCAGAATTTTCTTGAGAAGCCCAAAATTACATACTGACTGCAGTCTACAAAGAAGTTTGCCACTTTTCATATAGCAGCATGTGTATAGGCACTTCAAGCAACTTTCATCCAGTAAGTTATGGTAATTGCAGGCATTTGTTCAACAAATTAAAGAAATAAAATATCTGCCCAAAATTTTAAAAAGCCCACTCTAAGATAATTGTCCTTTAGGGATTAATCATTCAAAAAACAAATATATATTTAGAGGTGTATGAACGAGCAACCATGTATCATGTATGGTACTCCTTATTTATCTATATATAAGGTGAACACACCTATTTCTAACTTGATTGTAACATCAACATGTATGCATACTAGTGCCTTCTAAGTGCATATATAATACGTATACAATACCTCATAACCGGTATAGTGTGTACACGACATCAATCAATTTGTAGCTTTTTAATCCAAGATTATATTTTTTTAACAATGGTAGCATTGATAGTATGGAGAGGCTTAAAGGCTTTGACGGCAACAAATACATGGGATGTTGGAAATAGGCAATTTTGCCAATCTTTTCAACTCAAGATGCGGTGGCCAATGGCCATTTGCATGCCATCGTAAACGGTTTAGCATTTTTCTAATTTTTCACCTTAATAATTTTATCAATTACAATTTACGGACTATTTTGTAAAAATGTTTTGACACTTGCAAGGTATTCAGTGTTCTCAACAGTTTTCCACACCTTTGAAAAATCACTAGCACCATAAAAAGAGTTGCTAACACACCCGAGGACCGAGTCACAAATCACATTGGAAATAGGGGTGTCCACCATAGATATGGCCAGGCCCCATATAGTCACTGCCTTATAGATATGAATCAAGTGAAGTGACATGTAAGGCCAACCTTTGACCTCACCTTCCCATAGACAAGCTTTCTGTCCAATCAGGGCATTTCTCAAGTACTAACCCACTTGCTTAAGCTTAAGCCTGTCAAGCTCCTAATGTTTGAATATTTGCCTCTTCTAATGCACCGAAGGCCAGGACAGGACAAGCCAGTGTGGCCACCATTGTCTTTCAGACAGTTCTAGCAAAACCAAGCATGCCAAGCCAGACTTCAGTACGGTACCACGCTGCTAAACACAATTTTAATCCTGATTAAAAGAGAAGTAAAAAGGAAGTAGCTCCTGATTTTAATGCCATTGGTGATATTCATATTGGAATTTGGAGACGGAGTATACAAATGAACATTTGGAAAAGTGAATTGTACAACATGAAGCCTCATTGAAGGACTTGAGAAGTTGAGTCTCTTCCTTTGGTTACGGTTTGGGAGCTTTGAGCCGGGGCCGGTGCTTTTATTTTGAACTTATTCAAAAACGTGTTTAATTTCTATCAGTGAGCTTCGCACTACTGCGTTGCGTGTTTTACTGTAGTTACATACATCTATAAGTATTGTCTTGAAACTTTGTAACTATGACGAAACTGACACTTTCATATTACAATTCATAACTATGACTATCATTTATTTTTGATAAATGACTATCATTTATTTTTGATAAATGACTATCATGTATTTATTAATGACTATAGTTTACTTTGATCTAAAATATATACAATATTCTCTAAGAACTTTTACTTTTGAATCCACTCCCAAATTTGGTTTTAAAAATAAAATCTTTTATTACTTTTTTACTTTAGCTTCATTATATAAGATCTTCACCACATAAAATCATTTTATATTATTCAAAATATAAGGCTTGTGACTATTTTCAAGGCCCTTTCCCACGTTATTTTTTAGTGAACTAATATCATCTCAGAAAGTTAAACAAGTTGATCCATACACGTGAGTTAATTTTTAAAGCATAATGGCCCTCAATGTTGCATTATGGAGTCATTATAGTCATCTTATAAATGAATATCACTTATTTTAATATTAAATATATACAATGTTTTCTAAGAACTTTTGCTTTTGAATCCACTTTCAGTTTTAAAAATAAAAACTTTTATTATTCTTTTACTTTAGCTTCATTATATAAGATCTTCATCACATAAGATCATTTTATATTACTCAAAGTATAAAGCTCGTGACCATTCTCATTAGACTTCCACGTGTGACGTATTCAATAGAATAAATTTATTTCATAAAAAGAAATAAGTTGATCTTATTACGTGAGTTATTACACGATAGCCTTTAATGGTGCATTATGGAGTCAACTTCCTTTGGAAGTCATTGAACAAATATTGTCTTTTCTACCCATGCCGGATTTGTGTAGATATTGCACTACATGCAAAACATGGAATGAGCTCATCAACAACCCCACCTTTAGTGTGCTATATGTGCGCAATAGGAATAAACATTCACCTTTTATAGCAATACATTCTATTACCACTTCTTATCAAAATGGACATAGAGTGTATACAGATGGGAGCCAAGTATTGTGTTTCCTTGACATTGGCTCAAAGAAATGGTACTCAATGAAACCTTGTGATGCTCTTGAAACGTCATTTTCATTTGACTATCAAGATTTTGAAATTGTGGCAATGGACGGAGGGCTTCTGCTTCTCAGAGCTCTCAAGAGAGCTTCTATACCATGTCATCATGAAAGTGGTTGTACACAACTATGTGTATGGAATCCCATAAAAGACATGAAGATTAAACTACCATGCTTACCTAATCATGACAGTGATTTACTCATCGATCTTATTGTTGATGACATTGCCGAGACTTTCAAGGTATTTATTATGGGACGAGATTCGAAAAGTCGTGTGGTGGACATGTATGATTCCGTTATGAAGGAGTGGAAGACCTCAAACAAACTTGGATTCAATGAACAATATAAGAATATTGGAAATCCTACAAAGTATTGTATTTCAAAATCTTTTTTACATTCTATGTGTTGTATATGATGATAACTCTAGTTATTGTACTCACTATGGATTATGGAGGTACAACTATGTTTCAGATATTTGGGAAAGATTGCATTTTGCGGAGGGTTGCTTGTTTGAACAAGTTTACATAGAGTATCAGTTTGGAATGATTGGACAATTTGTTGTAAGCGGCAAGCGTCTTTTTGTGACGTATCGGCGTACAATACAAAATGTATTTCAAGTGCATGAAATTGATATCCAAAGAAGGTCTACGAAGGTATTGTTGACATGGACAAGAAGGCACATTATGAGAATTTTTGACATAGATGAACAATATTCTCCTAGCATTCATGTTATCAGTTTCAATAAGTCCTTCATGAATCATAGTTGTGTCCAATTTTTCAAGAAATATTGTTATTTTTGATGTAGAAACAAAAGAGACATGTTTTGAGTGGCCTCAACTTCCTTTGAGAGAATTAATAGAGCAGTATTCATTGATGGGGATGCAAATGGACTTCCTTCTTCCTGGTACACTTAAGTAACGAATTATGTCACTTCATGTAGACTTTATTCTCTATATAATAAAATGATTATTTTAGAGGCCCATGTATCTTGTGTATCTTGATAAAATTTACTTTATATGTTATTTATTATGGGTTAACATATGTATCTTGAAAAAATCCACAAGTCATGACATTTGTCTGGAGAACTCTCTTAAAACTAGATTAAATTGATAGATGACCCAAGAAAGTGAATTGAAACCTGTAAATATGATTTGTCTACACATTCTTCATGCTTTTGGTAAGACTATGCCATGAGTACATTTTAATTTGAATTATATGGAAAATACTCTGTAGTTTTTTTGTATATTAACATGTTGATTTTCTTGAAATTAAGAGAAATTTTTGCAAGCAAAAGTTTATGTTTAATTATTTATTCAGGTGTATTAATAATTATCAGTACTAAAGATGGAATTTTTTATAAGGTGTATTAAAGGTGGAATTGTTGTACATATATAGATTTCAAAATGCATATCCAACTAAGTAGAGATATAAGTTGGATATTTAACTTGTTGAACAAATGCCGACCGTTGAAAATTCATATCCAACTAAGCAGAGAGTCCAAAGTTTTGGGCTGAAAAAGCATATCAAAATATTCTACTTTAAACCTTTGGCCATCACGACTCACATGGTGAAGCTCCAAAGTCCAAGTCCCGAGGCGGAGACCTTTGTGCCAAATATTTGAAAATTTATAGAAAATTGAAATGAAAAAAACTTCCCTATTTCTAAGGGTGGGTGGGTCATCCCTTTAAAGAGTAACTTTTATCACCCTTCTTACCAAAATTCATTCTAAATCAGCCCATTCTCAATTCAAACCTTATCAAATCTGTGCATTCTCTTGTAGTTCTAAATTACCAATTTAGTCACATAGTGACTTTCACCAAAGAATTCTCAATCAATTCATTACTTACAAATAGTAGTGTATAATAAAACAATCCAAATAGTAGGGAAAAGTTTGTCTTAAAACTGACTATACAGTATCAAACACAAAATAATTTGAGTTTCTAGAAATCTTCTCATCTCTTGAATGTTGGCTTGATAAAGTAAGAGAAAATCTAGAGGTAAAGGACCTTACATGTCTCCATAAACACAACCAAAATCACAGTTAGGATTATGTTTGTAGACAAGGTGTCAACATTCCTTTACAGCTTGTTATTGCAGTCACAAGAAAAATCAAACCCTAAACCATACATACAAATCAAAGGGAGAGATGAAAGAGTCTAATTGCAATCATAAATTAGAGGACCAAACTAGTAGTTCCACCAGACTCAGCCACGTTGCACTTTGCTTTAGCTCCACACCACGAAAAACCACTTCACAAGCTCTAAAAATCTCTCACACACAATGTCATGTAGCAAGCTAGAATTACTTTCAAAGCAGACAAATAAATAGATGCATATGGCAAAGAAACTCCCATGGTTTTATTCCTCAAAGAAGTCTGTAGAGATTCACTAATTTGTTATATAAATAGTCTGTGTAAATGAACAATCTGTACAAATGAACAACCACGCTAATCCAATCATCTCGGATCCTTAGATGAAGGTTAATCTAGATCAAATGGTCACAAATTAGTAACTTGCTAGGGTAAAGTTCAAGCTTGTAGTAAGCCCCAAGTAAAGTAAGCTTCAAGTTTGGAATAAATACCAGTAAGCCATGTGTAAGGGAGGTGCGTGAGTTTCACTAATTTACACCTTAGTTAGCATATCATGCCATAATAAAGTGTCTATGTAATTGCTTGCAAAGTTTTACAAGTGATGTGCAAATTTATTTTGCAAGCTTACATAACTGAAGAGTGCAACTTCTGTCTAAATCATTGGTAATAAAAAAAACCTTATTTATTAGCAAGAAAATAAATTCTAAATTAAATATGGATATAGAGCTTTTCAATATTTCAAAAATAAAAATAAAAATAAATAAAAAATCTGAGAAAAAATAGATGAAGGTGTGAAAACTAATGAAGAACATGTGCAAAAATATTCAGCAATAGATTCTTTGTTATGTCAAAATTTTGTCTAATTGAAATTCAACTTGTTTGAACCAACCTAGATGTATTGCCAATGATTGTCAAGCGGGTAATCAATAAAGCATGACAAGACTTGTGGAGCATGACCAGCCTTTAATAGTCCAAGAACCTTGCTTTCTTGTACTATTTTATTAAATAAAATAAACGGCTTCTTGACAGGAGGATGGGTTGAGCATTATGCTCAAAGAGGCAGTCATCTTAAAACCAAAACTTCTGAAAAAAGTGGTGCCATGTAGGCTTTTTTGGAGGCGCCGTCTTCTCAACCTTCGGTCATAGTGTAAAGGCATTTTGGCCAAACTTTGGGCATTCTGCCATTCTAGCAATCTTGATTGCAATGATTGGTACAAATTGACAACCTCTTGATCTTTGGTACTAGTGTGAAGCGCTCCTAAGGTTTGTATTTCAAAATTTGAATTTATTGATTATTATGTTATCATTTTTAAAAACTATTAAAAATAATCTTAAGTGGATTAAATTGTGGTACAAATTGAAAGATCATACGGTTCAAAGTCACTATCAATTTTTTTTAACACTGCCCAAAGTATATCAAAGTTCTAATGCCTAAATAGTTTACTTTACAAAAATATTTGATTTACGGATGGTTATTGATTCTTGTAGGTATTGAAGTAAGGTCAATCAAGTTTGAGCCCTATGCTTACTTGGAAAGTGTTAGCAATTCTTCTTTTCATCCTTGAAGATGTACTGAAATTCTCTTATACTTTGCAAATTTAAAACACCAAAAAGAATACCTTTTCCATGCCCAATTGAAAAATCTGAAAAACCCAAAAAGAACAACCTCAAAAAATTAGAGCACAGTTGGGGTAACACTCAGATTTATGGACATTATTTTAGTTGAATCAGTGTGTTTTTGTAGAAATTATTTGCAGGAGCTATGCAATTGTGGTTACTCTGGAAAGACTCACTGCCACATCACCTCACCTGCACAGTGGATGAAATTTACACGCCGATGAAAACTTCTTATAGATGAAATTTACACGCCGATGAAAACTTCTTATAGATGAAATTGGATGAATTATTTTATCAAATGATATTTGGATGAGAATTGTCCATTAGGTTAAATCTGTTAATTGTAAAAATGAATGAAAATCTGTTAATTGTAAAAATGAATGAAAGTAGTCAGCGAGATGAAAAATTTTAACCAGATGAAATTTGTCCACCAATGAGAACTGCTCAAGAATAAATGTGTTTTCTTTGAAAATTAGTCTTGTTTCTTTTTGCCCTTGTCTATGATGGGCAATATGGTTAAATTATGCTAGATTGTGAGTGGCTTGTGGCTTACTTAGACTCTGATAAAATCCTTCTAAAAATCATAATTATTACATTATAATTTCAATTAATTAAAAAATCGTTTCACTAAATCCTTCTTTGTTGTTTCTTTTTCCAAAACTCAATATATTGGTTCTTTATTTCATTTTGAAACATGCTCAATTGGAATTTAAAGGACACTGGTTTCTACATTTTGAATTCACTTAGCAAAAAGTCTTTGTTTTGCAAACTCCAACAATTGTCCTCCAATACTACATGATCTAGAATTAGAGTTAATTTTACCATGAATTTCATAACAATTATGGTGGAGTAGCTTGATTAAATTGGTCCAAGAATACAATGTTAAAATCATAATAAGTATTATTATCTTATTTTAATATGATATCTTTATTCAATTTTTGGATAAGATTGTTATTTTATTCTAACTAATTTGAATAGAAAGTAATACTGCAGCCCACACTATAATTACTATGAGTTATCTCATTCCCATGAGGTGTATCTTAATAAAAATAAATGACGAGAAAAATAAATGATGGGAAAAATAAAAACTAAATATACTTGGAAAAAATATATAAAAAATTAAATAGAAGACAATAATGTATAGAGAAACAAAAGCTAACATAACATAGCTCATTCTTTTCTTTTACAATAAGACAAGTAAAAGCATTTAGGTTTAACATGCCCTAATATTTCCATTAGTTTGGTTCCAAATAGGCCTTCCAACAAATGCCAATGTGCACTTGCAATGAGTTCCAAGTCACTGTGCCTCTGAATTTCATGAACAATTTTATCTCAGGTTATATCACCTCAAATGTTTTGCATTTCCTGGTCCACAAGAAATATGGCTTCAATTAGATGTAATTATGTCAAAATTGTGGTGGTCCACAATGCTGGTACTTGCGCAGTTTTTGATGCACACCAAAGTACTAATGCATTTATCTCATGGATTTTGATGCATAAGTCTGTTGAATGAGGATATGTGCTTGTGGTAAAGATGCGAGCAAGTACAGTGTGCTGCCTATTGGCCCATGGCCTGCATGTGGTTGTTGAGATGCATCTTCTTGACTTCTTGCGCACCAAGGGGAAGGACCAACTTGCCGACCTATATGCACCAATAACTGGGAGTAGCATAAATTAACTCGAGGCACCATGGTAATAGTTCAAATCAAGAGGCTCCTTCTTATTTTTTGGTTCATTTACACATACTTTTAGTAGTCTCCTAATATCAGTTACAGAAATTTTTCCTTTCAGACCTTCAAAATTCATAATTTTTTTTTAATAAAACTCTAAAAAATTTGATTGTTTTGGACCCATATTCTCTGTGATTACTTAACCTTTGTGTAATTTTTCACATCAACTATGCCCTTAACCCTTAAACGTCAAGCACTTTCAAATATACACTAGAAACCAAGCCCCTCGGGCAGGGTCTGCCATTTAAGGGTTCAAAAACTGATGGTTTTTGGTACCACTACCTTACACCTCAAGAGCTACACGCTGGATGAAATACTGCAAAGAATTTTTATGCACTGATGTATAAATTCTAAGCCTATCGATCTCCTCCAAACCTATGAAGGCATTTCAGCAAATTGATACTTAAATAATGTCATACATCACTAAAAGATTCCTATGGATTCCTAGCTTGTTATTAAACTTATGTACTATGAGGTTCAAGGGTTAGTTCAGAAGCAAGTGGATAAAAGGGCCTAGCCTAGAGTACACAATAAAATTGTGCTTAAGTCTGTGGAGCATAAACAAATTGGGAGAATAAGGAGCACATCATATTACTGATTAGTCCAGAGCGAAGTTCAAAACCCAAACCGCATCAAGAGTAAACTCTTAGAAAACAAGTTTTGCAACTATTAAATATTCCCAACTGAGTAAATGTTTCTGGATGCCTTGGGTACTAAAATCGCAATAGTTCCTATCCTCACAAAGCTAGAATATAACACATACTATTACAACTGTAAAATGTAACCCTGTGGTTTGGACTTGTGTAACCACTTGAAAAATCTACCTACCACACTGCAACATAAAACACTAAACAACATAGCTAGCCCTGCATAAAGCTCACTGAATATTGAGTAGTTGAAGATAGGCAATGAAATGATACAAGTCTAGGTCAACGCCTTACCATGGATAGTAGGATACCCGTATTTGCAGCAGAGGGCCAGCCCCACATCCTGAAGTGTGATCATCACATCAAAACAGGTACCAACTAAAATGGTCCTAGAATTGCTGAAATTCTGCAGCTGCTTGATGTGTTCCGTGATCCAAAACACAGATGAACCGCCTTCTCTTTTAGACAAATCCCCCCCATATATCCCTAAATGACAGTACTCTATGCTAAGACTAATCTGAAATCTCGTGGGGAAACTCCTGTTCTGAAAACTCCAGAGATTTATGGCGAAGTCATCATAATTTATCGTTATAAGACCGACACCCACTTGCACTCTCCATGTATGTCAAGGCCCGCTCGAGAAAAATGTGCTCACAAGTGCGTAACACTTTCCAGACTGGTGGGTAAGCTTTGATTTTAAAAATAATTTAAGTACCAGTCCTTTTCAGTCCTCTAACTTGAGGTTGTCCCCCCCACACGCCGACCTCTTGTACCTGACTGCACTCAATAGTCCTTTGGACGTTTACGTCATAAACATTGTCACTGGAAGCGCACAGTTGTACTTGAGCAGAACCATTGGAGAGGGCTTACAGCTTCAAAAAGAAAGGTGACCCATGTGGTGAAACTTCTCGACGCATCATTGATTTCATCAGGATGCGTTCACTTAGTCCTCATCGTCGTCATCTTGCATTTCAACGTTTGGATCTGCAACGTAGAAATTGAGGTTAACCAACATATAAAGCTATCTCAATACTCGGCGTCTCTAGGGATGAACTTTGTTTTAGTTATTTATGTTAATTATAAGACAGAGCTACATTTTTTCCATCCTTGATGCACATTATGGTTTCTGTGAAACAAGGAAGAAGAACAGGAGTTTCTTGCACTATGAAACATACCTTCCTCGGAGTCAGACTCTTCATCCTCGTCTTCATCCTCATCTTCATCTTCGTCCCCATCACCGAGATCAACTGGTTCACTGCGCTGCGGAGCAAAGAAGCTACTAGCAGACGTTCTTGATCGTCTCCCTCTGGTCTCGCCGATGATGTTACTGGTATCAATTCCTTCCAGATCTTTTAATTTCTCTTTCCGTTTCCGGACGGCCTTTATATCTGCCAGTCACAGAGATAAAAGATTAATCAATATGTCACACGAGTCAGCACCAGGGGCCTACTGAAATAAGAATGTAAAAATAAAATTACAAACAGAAAAAATAAATATTCAGCTTAGGTTTTTGGAAGTCACTCCTAGTTTCAGCACCATACCATCTTTTGATGCACTACCAGTGAGGCCCTCCTTGGAAAGAATAGCTTCCAATTCCTTAATCAATACAGTCTCCCGTCGCTCGTCTGGAGCCTGTTTAGCTTTCTTATAGACACTTGGAGGCACCCTGCAAAGTGGATCCGTGTGTAAGTTACTTCAACCTCTGAACGAACTGCAGGATTTCAATTGTGAACCTACCTAAGTCGGAAGATCTGAATCTAAAACCAGTGTTGCTGCCACTGTGAGATCTTCAAAGTCAGATACCTTGGGTGTATCTGTACTATCTGGCCTTGTGAAATACTCAGCCGTTCAGAGAAGACACGACTCATCAGCAAACGATTCTCGAACATTGGAGATAGCATTTACACTGCGGAAAGACTCTTGATGACAGTGATTAAAGAAAGAAACGACTGAGTGGATGAAACGAGACCCCAGAGAAAATAAAGAGAATGAGCTACAAGATGTAATACGGGTTTGTGCCGAAGCTGCATAAAATAATCATATGCAAGCTTGAGTATTGAAGCTATTATGCAATTACATAAAGCCTCCCTTCCGTCACTATTACAGAAACCAACAAGAGTCGACAATTCTACAAAATATCAGAAAAGTATTGTGGAGAAGACAACAGCATAATTGAACGGTTAGGAACCTTACGTCATGCCACAAGCTTTGATGGTGCTCTTCAAGTGCTCCACTTTCTTGCCATATACAGGCTTTGCTTCCACCACCTTCTTTGGCTGCAATACAAAGAAAAGTTTAATTTATTTCAATTTATTACATTCTTTGAAGTGACCAATACCCTGGTGGCTTATCAGGTCAAAATGTAGCACAACTACCTGCATTTTATACATTACCTTAGATATCTTCTTACGCTCAGTCTCTTCATCATCTGAATCCGCAACTTCGGAACCGTCTTCCTTACTAGGCTCTTCGTCACCGTCATTATCCCCACTGGCATCCTCGTCTTCCTCTTGCACTGCCTTCTTCTTTGTAGTCTTACGATTTGCCCCATTCCGCACCTTGGGGGTTTTCTCACTCTCACTACTAGCATTCTCCTCTAACTCCTCCGAACTGGCAGCCTTTCGCTTCTTGCCTGACTTGGTCGACTTACTCTTAATCTCGGGTGCAGCTGCCTTTCTCTTCTTTGCAGTAGTTACAGGAGCTGGCTCCTCATTCTCACCACCTAAAACCTGCATAGCAAATGAAAATGAGAATGCTCTGACACTAAAGAGTAAAGAAGCAGATATTCTTAACACACGAAGACTTGAAGAGCAACGGCAACAGCTCCTACCATCTCTTACTGGGAAAATAAAACCACTCAAGGGGACTAAGAGCTGTTTCACAGGCTGCAGTATCAGTAACCAGTTCTGTTCAACATAAGTTCAATTACTACAAATCTACTACCCAAAGGTTCTCAGCCAACGCTTACTTGATCCAAGACCTTCCGTATATGTTGTTTGTGAATATCCAAAGCTCCTTTCTCCAGGGAAAGATCTTCCTCTAGTAAACGGCGCACACCCAGAACCGTCAAAGACCTGACAGAAACAACGTATGTGACTTACTTAATATCAATAAAGAAAAGGCAAACGCAGTGCATTTCTCACAATTACTTCGTAGGAAGATAAGACAAAGCAAACACTACATTTGATGTTATGGTTCCTAACGCGTTTCAAGCTTTGCTGGTCTATGTTGATGTTATACTGGCGAGCTGCCCTTACTCTGCTTGAGACTTGAAAAAAGGAACCCTCTTGCGGATTGCCTCCATTAGCAAGCTTTCCATGTCCACTTCTTTACCGTCTGATGGGCTGTCAAATTCAGGTTTCTTTATCCCTTCTTCCGAGCTTGAAACCCCGGCATCACTAACCTGAGATTTCATCACCTCATCCTTCACTCCTTCACCGTCGGCCTTTTTCTTGAGCCGCTTCATTTTCGGCTTTTGATCGGCGGAACCCTCAACTTCAGGCTCCTTGCTTTTCTCACGCTCGTTATCTGGTTCCTGCGTCTCGGGGTTTTCTGGTTCCTGCGTCTCAGGGTTTTCTGGTTCCTCCTCTCCTTGCAATAGCTGTTGAATCGCAATCAGGCAGAATCAAACAATAGATTCATTAGTTTCTACTGCTACTATGAAACCGCGAAGGCGCTCAATAGCAAAAGAATTTAGCTTGTAAGAAAAGTACAGCCTAAAGTAAAGACTTCACCTTACAGAAACGTTCTACCTCATGAGAGATCAAATCCATGAGAGATTACCTTGTTAATAAGGCCTTTGATGAAGTCCTTGTGGGAATCCAAAAATCCTTGCTCAACGTTTAGGTCCTTCTCAAGTAGCCGGCGTGCTTTCAGTAAGGTTATTGTGCTGCAAATACAGTACAAATTTGCAGATTTTTTATTCTGTATAAAAGATATAAATAGAACCACATACACAATCTCTAGTGTACAGAGTGTTAAGCAGATGCTCCACATACGAAACAACACTACACTACTATGAGTCCCGAAATCAGCATTGGTGTGTGCATGGTCCTTAAAACAAGCACATGTTGTTTTAAAAAATGAAACATAAACCATTTTTTAATTTAATTTAATTTTTTTTGTATATTACAAAGGAGAAATAGAAAAGCAATCGAAGCTGATGTAAAACATGAACTTGGAAAAAACACTCACGCAGCTTCGTTGATCACATACTCCGAACGAGCTTTGAGAGCCCGCTCAATTGCTCCGTGGACGTCCTTCATAATATCCTCCATACTTGGCGCAGCTAACGTAGAATCAGGGATCACTTCTTTCTTAACCATTGTAACCCCACTAATGCCAAGGCGTAACGGCACTGACCCTTCCAAGTACGACCTGAAACAACATAACATAAGCCCATGAAGAAAATTTCAAGCGCACAACAGAAGCCACTGACACCGGTCAGCATGACTAAAAAAGATATGGTCTACAACTTCTTAAGTCACTCCGCTTAAGATGATCATTACAACAGTTACATCAACTGTAAGCAAAGTAGACGACGAAAATTGCGACATATGAAATGCAAAATACCATCGGGCAGTGACTCAGTCACAACCATCATCCTTCACAGCAAAATATTCAACTTTTTGACGGGCTCATAGACACTCTCTCGGTATCCTCTCACACTAATTCGACCCGATTCTCGCTTGGACAAAAAAATCAAACGGAAATTAGGGCGCCCCACAAGGCAGCAGGTTTTTGAGCCACCATGGAAACAATACATGAAGCAATTATAAAAAGGCGAAAAAAATCTCAGAGACAAGAGCGAGACGCTCACACAAAAACGCAGCTCAGTCACAGCCAAAATACAAGTTGCTTCGTCCTCGGCATTGCAAGTTGGATTCTAAACCCTCCTCGCCATCATCATCATCATCATCAACGAAACGAAACCCTTTTCCAGAGAGGAAGCTGCGTCTAGGGTTTCATACCCCTCACTACTCTCAACGAACATACCCGCTATAAACATCCCGTCTCAGATAGAAAAAACAACAACTTAAACCCTCCGCCCTCTCACATATCTTCACCGAACCCACAAACACCTCCCCTCATGCTCACCCACCACATCCAAAATGTAAAATACAGCCTAACCCTCACCTGGAAAAAAGCAAAAGAATAATCCTCAAACTCACACTACCCAACTGAGGCTGCGCAGAAAAATCTCACCTTATTCCTGCATCACCGACTTCTGCGTCTTCGTCCACCACAGCAACGGTCCCATGAGAAATCCCGACTCGCTGATCTCTCAGGAATTGAATGAATGCTTGCTCAAAAACCTTCACTGCATGAACTTAACCCCAAGGTTTGAAAAAACAGACCCCTACCCACGCATCCATGAAAGGCGAACATATGAGATGGCGGGAACATATTCACTGCCAGTTCTCATCGCTCATCGCAGCACATGCGTCAGTGCGTTTCCATAACCATGGTACCAGGATGTGGATCATGCCAGGCTCATGTACTGTACTGTACATCCGGGTATTTGCCTCACAAACTTAGGCTAAGTGACGCAGAATCGCAGTTTTTGATGATGTTGCAGGCAACTGGAAGTCTGAGAGATCATGGTAACCTTGGTAACAGATGCGACGGTGTGGTGGTGAGGTGAATCGCTTGTGGGCAGGAGTTGTGGGGCTGCAGAGGAGAGTTTCGGTTGTGGAGGGTTTGGTTTTGAGGGGTTTTGGGGGGTTAAGTTTGGGTTTAGTCTCAAGGGGGTTGCCGTTGCTGTCGTCTGGGAGGGTTTTGGAGTTCGGGGATGGTGTAGTTATGGATTCTGTTTCTGCTCCTGAGAGGGTTTTAGCAGGTGGGGTCGGAGGCGGGGTTGGAGGTGGTATGGAAGGAGGGGTTGGAAGGGGTGTGGATGGGAGTAAGAAGCAGCAGGAGCCTGGGAAGTGCCAGTTATGGCTTCCGAAGAAGCGGCGGTTCTGCGCTTCGCATGCATTGCCAGGATTAGAGTATGTGTCTCTGTTTTTGTTTGCAATGTAGGGCTGTTCTGGTCAGGGTTTAGGGTTTATGAGGTTTTGGTTGGTTTATGGTTGTTTATGTGGTGGAATTGGGCTGCAACATATTTGTTCTATCATTTGGAATGGATTCTCACAAGGGCTTGATTTCTGGAATCTGGGACTGGTTGGAGTATTTGGTTGTGATATTTAAGTTGTTGGCACTGGCGACTGGGTCCATTGTTGCGTTTTTTTAGAGCTTGGATTTTTTTGGTTATGGTGGAATCCTCCGCATGACTTCACTCTTGGCCACCGGAATTTCAGAATGATGTTTTCTTTAAAGAATTGGGGAAATACATTTTATTGACGTCTCTGGAATTTTTTGATATGAGTGCAGGTTTTGTGGCAATCACAAGCCTTTAGCAACTCAGACCAGGGTGCCGTGTCCTATCGATCCATCACAGTACGTCCTTCAATTCCTACGTGAATGACTGTATTTTGTTGAACTGAATAATATTATCTTAGAAGCTGTGGTTTCTTCGAGAGGGTGTTGTTTGTTGATGTTGTGAATGTGGTACAGCACTATTTTGCAGGAAGATGTTGCGAGTCACATAAAGAAATGTCCGGCCATTAAGCAACTTGATCGGTTCGAGCACCAATTGTATTACAGTAAAGGCATAAATGCCGGCAGTGATGACGATGCCGATGAGACATCTGACGATGTTTGTTCTGGTGCGAACGAGAAGATATACCCTGTCAAGGTAAGCCTAATGCTTCGTGAGCGTTGGCACCTGTTAGTATACATGTTACAAGAATCATATGAGTGGGTACAAGAGCAATTGTTATACAACTTCTTTGCCGATATCTATACTGATAGTATTGTTGGTATTTCTCCGTCATGCAGTCGCAAAGATTGGCGAATGGTGCTTCATTGAAGATGGGGTCTTTGAGTGGTGATGACGATTTGCCTGAAGAGAAAGTCTTGACTAGTAGCAATGACTTTCTAAGCTCTGGTTCTAAACGTGCAGCAGTTAGTGCCTTGCCAGGACCAGATTTTGAAAATCTTGTTGCTAGAATTGATCGTGCCTTCGCACAAGCTTCTGGAGAGGAGGTTGAAGAGTCGGTCATGCAACCTCAAGCCTGCAGGAGATGGTTGGATGGGGAGAGGGACCGGTATGTGCAATTTTACCTTGGTGGATCTGTTTTATCAAGTATCGGAGGTTAGTCCCGATTCTTTTTGTAGCTGACTTGAGCTTGTGAACGACTGCAGAAGAGTACCTTATCAAGAGAAACACGCTTTGCAACAAGCGTCTTTACTTGGAAACATGGAAGCATTTGGCCTTCTAGAGAAACTTAACGAAGAGGAGTTTGCAAACAGCGGAAGCACTCCAACTGAAAATACTTCGGCCAGCCATGCCGCAAAGCAAAATGCTATTGTAGAACTTGGTGCGGGAAGAGGCTACTTATCGCACATGTTGTGCGATTGTTATACTGTTCACAAAGTAGTTATGGTTGAACGACGCGCCTATAAATTTAAAGTACGCATACTTGAACACCTCCACTATGTTACATTTACCGCCGTTACTGTGAAGTGTTTTTTTGAGGGGCACTGAGATACATGTAATGTTTCCCTACTGAAGAAGGTATGATGCATCGGTTCTTATTAACCTGCTTTTGAATATGTGTGTACAGGCAGATCGAACTATGAGGCAGTCTAAAGGACTGGTTTTGGAACGCTTGAGACTTGACAGTAAGTTCCACTCGTATCGGAAATTTTAGTAGCCTTTTGACCTGAATCTTCAAGAATATTATTTTTAATTGTCAGAAGCGTGCCCAATTAAAGAACACTCTAGTTGAAGAAACCTTAATTCAGGAAGTGAAATTTCTAATAGACATCTGATTTCTTGTTATGCAGTCGAGGATCTCAATTTGAGTCATGTGAAGGCTTTACAAGACTCCTACGTGGTTGCAATCAGTAAACACCTTTGTGGACCTGCTACTGGTGAGCGCCCATTCGAGTCTCGTTAGGCTCATTTTTTTCGATCTCTTAGCTGTTTATGTTTTTTTCCTTTACGGGCGCTACCATGCTGGTGTTTCCGCTGGCAAGGTATGGACATTTCTTACAATCCTTTTCCAGGAAATCTTACCGAAATTGCAATGTTGCATGTGAAAATCAGATTTATCATTGCGTTGTTGTCTAAGTAATGGAGACGCGCCGGTGCTTGGGAATACCACTGCAACAGCTCCTAACAATGAGAATACCCAGTCCCTGTTAAAACCAATTGTTGATGGACTTGCCATTGCAACATGCTGTCATCATCTTTGCCAATGGAAGTCGTATGTCAGTAAGTTGTCTATGAATTTCACTCTGTTGGTGAGGTTGCTACAGAGTGCGCTTGTTCTTGAAGTATTTTCTGTTTTATTAGCTCATTTGAGTTTCGGTGGTTGTGAGCGACGTCTTACTAGAAATTTCATTCCTATATGGAAACATAATTCACATGTCTCTTTTAGTTGATTCATGTACATCATGCCTCTAGTGACCATTCACTAAGCTCCATTTAGATCTTGTATTATAGTGACATAAGTGGACCAATAAATGCCTGACTTTATTGTATCTCTATTTTACAGATAAAAAATATTTCAAGAATTTGGGATTCTCCAAGGACGACTTCCATGCCATCACGTGGTTAACAAGTTGGGCACTTTCTGGTACTCACGAACATGAATTACCTGACTGCGACACGTCTGAAGGAAGAGAATCGGTGCCCGCCAGGTATGTCTATCGTCTGCCAAAGAGCTGCATCACTTTTATTTCCATTAATTTTGAATGCTATTTAAGTCTTAAAAAATGGTACACACTCATGAGAATCATCTATTCGCACTAGTAACTGTAAGAACCATTTGCATACATTTGCGTGCTTAAGAATTCTTTCATCTTCACGCAAAGCTCTTTGTGGTCTTTAGTACCTACAATAACTGGAAACACGGACTGTCCATGTCCTTCATCCTGCTCTTGTGCTGAAACTTACTATTTGTGGTACCTTGACAACACAGGGAGCCAGCAAGTGAAACCGTACCTGCTAAGGCATTGCTGTCGGAGGCAATGAATGCCATGGATGCCACTCAGAGATTTGCTTTAGGCAAAAAATGTAAACGATTAATAGACATGGGAAGACTCTTGTGGGTGAGAGAGAAAGGCATGCAAGCTAAACTTGTAGAATACATAGCTGATACAGTCTCTCCAGAAAACAAAGTCCTCTTGGCCAAGCGTGTGTAAACAACCACATCTTCAAAACCTGGTGATTACCAGTAACGCAGATTTTCCTAGATCAACCAACCTAACCTACGATTAATCTCCAGTGCTAGCATCTGCTTGTTTGCGTCAGACCTCTTCTCTCCAACCTAGGCTCCCGACCAAGACCAATTCCGATGCGGAGATATGCGCAACGTAGCATGGCAGTCCCCTCACACGTGTGGCCCTAGCCACCTGTAATTTGCAACTCTGAACTACAATGTAGCCAGACAAACTCATGACAATTATGCGTCCTGATCCTGCCCACTACAGCGAAATCCCAAACGAATGACCTCCTACTCCATGAAGTGGGCACCATAATACCCACTTACTCTGCCCATGGCATAAAATGATATGACCCACGTGATAGAGTTTCTCAAACTGAAGAACTCTTACAGAAACCTCGCCATAAAATTAGTGTGGCCTGACCGAAGTACCACCAAGTGCATTATTGCAAGACGAAGGCTGAATCACGGTTCCTCTTATCCTCAGAAATCATATGACAGCCTGCAGACGAAATGATGGACCAACGTGCCACATGAGACATGGCAGAGGCCCAACTACAATAACGTGCCATCATGAAACCAGCAGGCTCTCAGCTGCGCCTGTCCTCGTCTGGATCGGACTCCAATGAGCACAGATTCCGCCCCTGGCCACCGCGCTTCTTGGCCTTGATCAATCCAAATGCATCTCTCTTGCTCCATCTCCCGAGGATATCACAATTCGCGTCCTTTCTTTTCATCTCTCAAGTTGAGTAGAAACAATCTTTCACTTGTGGGGTGAAACCGGTGCAGAAAGGCCGAGTCATGTACTCATGGTTTGCTGCCATTCAGCTGAGCTTGCAGGTAGAAACAAATTGAGGTTTTGTGAGTCAGGTGTGTGTTTTGTCTCGTTTTTTGGGATGTAGGGGAAGATATCTTTGTTTGATCATTTCTGAGTTTGATTGGGTTGTTGTGGTTTTGTCATGTTCTTGCTGCGTTGGGTTGGGAGAATCGTACTGCCATCTTTTTGATGTGGAGTTTTTGTTTCATATTTGGCTCACCCACATGGGCACATGCCGTGGTGGATGTGTTGAGAGGATCTGTGATTGTTGATTAGGGGAGGGTTCTCTGCTTTTGGGAGTGATCTTGTTGATTGATTAATGGGTGAGTGGTCTTTGTGATTAGGTGGTGCAGTGATGTGATATGTACGTGAGAGAGCGCTCTTGGTTGGTGATGGATGAAGTGAAAAGGGTGCTGCTTCTGTAGAGATGCGTGCACGGCCGAGTGTTCACCGCTAAGTACATCTGTCGGAAAAGATCGGACAGAGTGCAGCTGAGAAGGTATAAATTGCTGGCTGGGCGCTAGCTGCATGTTGCCTGATTCATCTGATGTTTGGAACGTTTGGGTGAGCGTATTCTGTTGTGTAAATTGGCGCTAATGTGGAGAAGAAGAGGCACATCAGTTTAATTTCAATACTAAACGTTTAATCGGCATGCGTTCTTGCCACGTTTTCTGGGTCAAATGTCGGGAGCTAGATTGCAGTGGATTGCTCGAGGTAAAAGAGTGGAAGGCTTGGATCTTGCTCCTGCTCACCCTGTTGCTATATTTTTGTGATAGATGAGATGCTTAAGTGAATGGCACAGTGGATTGTAGTGGAGAACCCTCTTCCATGTATCTGGTGACAGCCTTTTGGCTCTGGCCTGGCCTTACCAGGCTCTTACCTTTTTTTGGGTTAATTGTAGACGGGGATTGACAGTCCTGTGGTAGCCGACGGAGTCAGAAGCTTCACTGTTTAACTGACATGCATTCTGGCCGCATAGATATAGAATTTGCATTGTCAAGAATGTTAGGACATTCTGGTCGAATATGTGAAAGAGGTCTCTTGTTCGCCTGAAAGTATCTGAATAGATGAGTCTGAACACCCATGCGAGTACTTTTACTGTGTGTTGAAGGTTTTGGACTGACGAAGATCTCGATAAATGTGATTCTGTGAAACTAGGTCCCAGGCTGCATCTCAAATTGAGCCGTATGTCTCAAAAAATGAGATTCTTTGGGCCCAAGGTAATGGCAGGTTTCTTTGATTGAAACTAGTTGTTTGGCATCTGGCAATCGTTTATTCATTCCTTGTTGCATCGTGGATCTTGAGGGGTTGACAATATGGAAATGGGATTTGCTAGAGAATCTGAGTTACCAACTTCGAGGTTCCGGAATATGCTAGTCCTGAAGAACATATTTTACAGAGCACAAGAATTGGATTTGTAGGAGAGTAACAAATTCAAGTATACTGTGCTTCAAGCTATGAACTCGTGCATGGTCTGTGTTAGAGTTGTTGACATTTCAAGCTACAATAAGCCTTCCTACATTCATTCTGACATTGGTGATTCCTTATGTGGAATGCAGGTCCAAGATCCTTCCCGAGCTGCAAAGGTACAACAAAAAAGCTTTCCCACTCTCGGATTCTTCATTAGCAAGTAATCTCCTTTGTATTCGCTGTTCATCTATGGAATTCCAATATGAAATCTGGTAATCACTACCTGGATTTTCTGTAAAATTATTGACAGGAATAAGCATCTGTTGTCCATTGACATCATCGAAAACTTAACTCCTGCAGACTGACTCAATATTGTTTGCCTCAGGACGCCATGTTAAAATTGGCACGTGAGCAGCATCGACGAGATGCCTGCAATGCTAGACTACAGGTACCACATCGTGCATTCTGGTCTTCCTATGTATTGCTGTTGATGAGGCAAATTCACAGGATATATCAGTTCAAGAAACTGAGGAATTTTTGTGAATGAATTTTCAGGATTTAGAGAAAGAACTTCAAATATTCTCTGAAGAGTTTGGCAGCCGCTTGCATGACTTACGGTTCGTTACAACCCCCTTTCAGATCGTCTGTATCAAACTAATTGGATCGATCAAATGACATTTGTCATGCAAAATTTACTGATTCCTAAATAGCACTGCGGAATACACTCGTCACTTCTGGTTTATACTCGCCTCATTACCTTGTATTCGCAGAGCTTTTATGAAGGACGAGATTTTTACCACACCAGACTTGAGACCGTTCAGTGAGAGTCTTTCTCCGCATGCAGCAAAATCAGAAGGATTGGAGTTCCATGGTCAAGACATTGAGAATATTCACTAAAGAAGACTCTCTGCTCGACTCACGTCGAAGCCCATCTTTTTATGCCCGTCTGACGTTTTGAAGTATGAGACAAGTTGCGTTGAGTCTCATGCTCATCTTTTGTATAATTATATGTAATTCAGAAGGATTTCTAATTGTATGATAGACTTTTAAGTTTAGTGGATGCCGTTCCAATAATTGGAGGAGAACTCCTTGTGATGTTTTCAATAAACCACGGTTTCATTAAGTCTTCTCCCTTTTTGAAAGAAAGTTTGAATCTCCAATGTTAGCTAGTGTTTTGCAATTATCCTTAGTACATTAAACAATTTAAAAGATGTACATTGAAAGGTTAAGAAATGAACTGTGTTGGTTTGAATGTGGTCACCATGTTCTTCATCATTAGTATTTTTACAATGTGTACATCATGGAAATTATGAAGGCTACAGTTTCAAGCAATGCAAACTACTTTACTTGTGTCAAACAACGATGTTCTTAACTTGTGTATGGATCATATCCACTTCTAGTGCTTCTAAAATCTGGAAGTTTCATTGTGAACTTTTTTCCATCTTTGAAAGTAGGAGACTTGTTCTTCAACTAAGTGGATTCAACAAAAGGTGTTGAATGCGACATTGTTGCAGTTATTGTACTCCACGTTTCTGCATCCTTATTTATCCTTCATGTACAAGGTCCAACCTCTCCAAGTACATGTAGAGGGCTCACACTTGGAACACAAAATTTCCAAGAATCAGAATTATGGAGAATTTTTGAGGTCTAAAATGAGATTTTAACGGTATTATTTTGGTGTACCGGTTTGTACTAATTTACTCTGGAGCTTACATGCAAGCCACATTGAGCCTATTTTGAAGAAAAGGCACAAATATAACACTTCACTAAGTGATTTCAAAGATTTCAATGACTTTGGCGTGACATTTTAATAGAAACTATCCTGTTGTAGTACTTTCCATGGTCACCAGATCCTGCTAGTGGAAACTTCTCTGATAATGGGTACAGGACCCAGGGCAGCCATGTAAGACTTCCAAAGGAAGAGCAGTTGCTTCCTCAACTAAAAAAATGGTACAAAATAAACAGAAAATTTGATAATTCCACAAACCAGAGCAGCAAAAAAATCACTCTGGCTTTCATCAGTGAATTTCTATGCAAAGACGTACCAATGCCGTGCTCAAAGAATTTGCGTCAAAGTTGGTGTTAAGAACTACCTGGAATCAGTCATGGTAAATGTGGCGCTAGTTTATGTCTAACTATAATCATAGCCCACTTCTTGTGCAAAACCCTGAAACTAAGCTTACGCACCTCATGAGGGCGCACACTAAACGTCAACCCTCAGTTGCTCATCTATGGGTGTAATATTCTGGAAAAATGCCCTGAAATGCCGGAAGGTTATATCAATGTCCTCAGTACTGCACATTTCCCGCACACTGCACATATGCACACATACATTACATGTTGAATAAGCTATGGAGACTTTTGCAACTAATAGCTTTACTGCCGGAACTACTTATTAATGCAATTATAAACTATCGATACATGTAGTAATTGAGGTCAACGCCGTGTCGACGCTTTTGCATTATGCGTTTATTCTAGTTTATTCCTAGTTTATTAAAATCATTGCGTGAACCGTCGTCTAAAGATCCATTATTACACAACCTACACAATATGACTCTACAGACAAGAAATCTCATTACTGCATGAATGTCTTAATGAGCCCCAGAATCGCACCGAGTGTAATAAGTAAATAGTTACCTGTGCATGGAAAGTAGGGGCAACCCACAGTCAATCAATCGAATTCCATAACCCGCAGCTAATATTGAGCTTACTGTTGAGCAACAGCCCATATCCCTTGCCCCAGGAAAATTCTGCAACACCGAAACACAAGTTCGAAGGACAAATTAGAAAAAAATCAGATCATCAGTGCCGTTGTTCCAAAGTACATTAAATATACATTGAGCATCTAGAGCCGGGCTCTACAGCCGGGTCAGGTAGTCATTCAGAACATAAGCCAAATAGGCTCCAATCTCACCTGAATCGGGATGTTATTTCGTTTGGCCACTTCTTTAAATAGTAGTGCGGTCACAATGTCGTTAGAGGTGCCAGCACTCTCCCTCAGGACAAGTCCATCACGGAGCTTGGGATGATAAAATGTTTCTTCCTGGCCTACTGGGCACACCTGTGAAGGGTGCATTGCATCCGCCATGTCAGCTGACACTACACACGTCAACGCACAAGAGTAAAGTTAGCACTCAGGAAACATTCGGAACCGACAACAATACCCACGCGATTAGTGTAACAATTAGAACATGAGATCTGCATAACAAAAGCCAGCAACTACAACATAAAGCGACTTTCCACCATTCACTTACCAATCAAAGACCTTCGAATGGCTCGCTCAACAACCCCTTCACTATCTGAACCCCGAGCAAGCCACCTGGCTATGCGAGTCATACCCTGCAGCATTGTCTGTGGTCCCACTGCTTGTGCTGAATCCGGCCCTCCCACCTGCATCCATATGGGTAAAATAAGTGAACAATACAAGGCCATATCAATGACGAGATAACTAGAACATTCATGATCAGATATGAGAAAATATGGTACCTCCCCACTGTCAAAAAGGGCGATCATGCGAACGCAACTTTCATCAACAAGGGAAGATGGATCCGCGCATGTGTCCAAAAATGCCCACAATGCACAGAACGTTGAGGCTAAGTTGTCCAGCCTTCCAGCAAATACGAAGTCATCACGAGCACCCCCAACACAACCAGGCTGTGTATCATATAAATTGAGTTCAAAATCTGCGACCTCGCTTACATCGCACTTGAGCTCCTCTGCTAACACCTGTAGTACCCATCGCACAGTGAGCTAGAGCAATCAGCTATCTGATGGAGCGAAAACACTTCCTTATTTCAACTGAGACTGTGCAAGTAGCCTAGTCTTTGTCGTGGCAAAAAGACACAACCAAGTTATAGTGCTGAACTGAATTGCCATACCTGGATTAAAAGTGGGTGATGGGCAGTCGGAGGTTGAGGATAGACATGGGATCCATGATCATTATGCTCCATAGGCATAGACGACTCAGAATCGCAAGACATAGCAAGCTCTGACTCTATCTGCATTGCCAAAACTGGTGCCAGATTTATCTCCCCTTCGACTTTGCTACCGTCTGCACCCAAACCCCTGTGCCGAAAATGCAATCCGATCATTTGTAACTGCACACTGTAATGTACGCAGAACAGCTTTAAACGATAATTCTATTCCTTACTACAGAGCTAGCTAAGCTATCGTATCAAAATAACTTCAAGAGAAAAAAAAACTTGGTCAACCTTGGTTGCAGTCCATGGATGGAATTGGATGTAAGGGACGCTAATATAGAAGTAGGGCCTCTTATCAAAAATATAACGCTGGCAAATGGAAAGTCTTAAAACTGTTCATATACGTTACTGAGATTAAGCAGGCACACCTGTCAAGAGACTTAGCCAATGTTGGAATTCGAAGTATAGGCCGCCTCACCCGCACAAGCTCATGAATAAGCACACCATCTTTTCTTCGAAGCAAAACCCGACCAGCAACACTTAAATCCCGATCAAACCAGGACTGCCAAACCCCAGTTCCATATGGTTGTACACGTACATGCAAGAACCCTCCCTTTGCTGAATATGAAACTGGTTTCAACTTAGGACATGGGCTGTCCGTATGAGCAGCAATCACATGAAACCCATTTCCAGGCTTGTATCTACACAAAAAAACCATATGTGTCAGAAAAGACCATGGCATACAAGAAATTAATCAAAGACATCCAAAGCATGATCACAAGCTCTTCCAGAAAAGTAGAACATAAGAAACCAAGCAGAGTTCTTGACAAAGAATTGGATCTCAATAAATAATATGGTCATATATGGAAGACACCACCAGGCCCTAATATCTTGCTCCAAAGAATAAATAAATAAATGATAAAAAGCTAGCGCATCTTTCCAAACAATGCATGATCGAATATACCTATTGACTCGTGCATATTTATTTATTTTTAAACTCCAATAAACAAAATGCGGTACTAGTCCGTAAAGACATTGTGTTCTTACTTATGACCAACGGCGAAAGCAAATATGGAAGACATATTTCGGGTAAAGAAGTAGCGTCCCCCTGGCTGTAATGCCCATTCTTCACATTCACTTAATTGCTGAAATCCGGTATTTAGTAAATGCTTCCTCGCCTCCGCTGTTAAACATGACTCCAACCGCTTTAGCTGCTGACCCATTCTCAAGATGAAATGTAGCTTACAAAGAGCAGCAACTGCATATAGTATAACTATAAATGTAACGAAACGAGAAGTGCAAGAGCCCTCTAAATGCGCTCCAGTTGACAGCTGAAGTCACTAGTGTAGCATCATCTGACATGAATACTGATTAAAAAAACACCTTAAGACATGGAGCTTCCCCTAGTACGCAACTATTCCTGATCATATAACCATCGACAAGACCTCGCTTTGTGATTACCAGTAGCGTGAAACGTCGTGCATGAGTTGTTCACGTACTCAAGTAGGTGAGGTACAACGCTTGAATGTGACTCCCTGCCAAGAAGACCCTGCACGAGCAAATCCACACGCATGTCAAAACTCAGTTTCACTTGGTCTAGCCACACTAGGTAAACAGAAACTCAACAACGCTTAAATCCTTAAACCCTCCTGTGCAAGCTTGTGATATTATCCTAATCCTTAAGAGCATGGTAAAGGTAATCTAACTGACAGTATACAGAACAGGATAGGCCGTCGGCCTCACAAAAAGGCATGAAGTAGTTTAACAAAAAATCTCGAATTTTACCGATGAACTCAAAACCCTAAAATCTGTCTCTCTAACGTGATCCTGATAATGGAGGATCTAACATCATCAAATCCGGAAAAAGTTGATCACAGAATTTGACTAATTTCCTCGTTCGTATTTACATAACCATTCACTGGACTACTCAAAGCATTGAGAATCGAGTGAAAGGCACTCGACCAGAGTGTCTTCAACCTACGATCAGCTATGGTCGACAATGCCATGAGGAAGGATTAACAAGGAAAACCTGCCTTCTCAGAGAAGAAAGGCCGCGGAGGTGGTGGTGGTTGTTGGTGCATAGCAGGAACATAGCGGAAATCTGAAACCGGAGAAGCATGAGCATGCATAGGAAGTCCCAACCGCACATGCGTCTCACCAACTCCAAAATTGCTCTCGTCCATACTATGGGTTTCGTTTGTGGGTCCTCCTCTTCCCTCACTCGACACTCCATCCCCGTAGTCACCATCACCGGCTGCCGCTAGAAGGACTGATGCAACCCCTGTAACATTGGAGTGACCAGATGGGCCAAGTAGTGCTCGTGTTGGCGGCAAAGGGTTCTCCTTCGCTCTCTTCGCCCGCTTCGTATGTTTCTGAGGACAATTTATGCACTCAGCCTCTCCCGTCCTAGCTTGGCAATGCCAGCAGACGAGACTGGGAATCTGCAACAATCACTGATGTAATTTGAGCTGGCTTGTTGATAAAGGACTTGAGCACGTCATCAGCGAATAACCAAAAACACAACATCGCCTGCTGTCGAATGGTTTTCAAGCCTCAAAAATAGCAATATACAACACAAAACAGACCTACAGTTAAAATTGTTGAAATAACCAAAACGACGCTTCAACAATCGACTGATAACCTCTCAATACTTAGGGTCCTAATGTGTGAATTAGATGACATACTAACTGTTCAAAAAGTGAAGGTCCAAGCTCTTTAAAGCCACTTTCCATCAAAGAAAGCACATTATTGACGATACAATATTTTACTACAATCAACCCGCCCCACCACTGCCAGCTCTACTATAAAACACACGCCTTATAAGAACGTAATCCGCATCACTGCCAATTGGAAAACTCCAATTACTCAACTTAGGCGGAAAATTTGCAGAAAACAGATGCTGCCTATGACTTAATGCAGAGCCTATGACTTCAATGCAGCCGAGAGGTCCTGGACCCGTGAGGTCAAAGAGGTGGCAACACTGCAACAACAAACAGGGACAATCGCCATGATGACGACGCAGCAAACACACACCTGGATCCACTTGCCTTGCACTTCATCAAGCTGGAAGAAATTCTTGAGGTCCATGCCCAAATGCCTGTTGATGCAGAAGCGGCAGAACCAGCGGCGCCGTCGCTCCCCCTTGGCATTGGAATGCCCGGCGCAGTCCGGCGCGGGGCAAATAAACAGCCCCCCGAATTGGCGCGTGGAGTTCTTCACCTTGCGCGATATCCAGTCGCGCGGCCACCCCTCCCCGCGCTCCAGCTGCTTAGCTGCCTCCGCCGGCGTCGTGGTGTGATGGTGCGTGCACCAGTGACACGCCGCCCTGAGCTCCAAATTGAACTTCTGCCATAGCTCAATGTCGATCAAGAACGACGGCGTCCTCGACGCCTCGTCCATCATGCCTCCCTCCTTCTCTAAACCCCCCGTCACCACCTGCAGCTCCTCCTGCAGCTCCTCTCCATCGCCACCCCTACCCCCCCTCTGCCCCCATTGCCCCCGTCCTCCTCAAACCAATTCCCGAATTCCACTCCCCTCCATGCCCCCTTCCTCCTGCACCCCCCACACCCTCATATCCGATCACCGATCTCCCAGCACCAAACCCTACCAAACCCACCCACTTCACGAATTCCTCCCCATTCCTCCAAACCCACAAACAAACAAACAAACTATCTCCTTAACCCAGAAGTATGACCATTGATGAAAATACCACTTCGTGTGCCACACACAGAGCTCGAGGGAGGTAGTAAGAACATGAACATGAGGAGAGATGGTGATGAGTCATGACGGAGGTGATACCAACAAAAACACCATCACTTCAGACAACAACAGGACAAGGCCAAGCCGGAGGGAAGTCATTTCATGTGACAGAGTATCAGCGAGCTTGGGACTTGGTAGGTAGTGGGCAACAGAGAATGAGATGATCATGGTGATGGTGTAACCTAGAAGTGGAGGAAAGGGGAAAGGGGAGTAGGATTGACTTACAAGGGGGGAGAATGTTGAAGAGTGTTGCAGGGGTTGTTTGATCGATGGTGGAGGCGACGATGATGATTACCATGAGCATGAGCATGCATGCATGCGAGGCGGAAGAGGGAGGAAGAAGGGCGGAGAGGGAGAAGGGAAGGGCGGAGAGGGAGGGGGGAAGGAAGTAGCACAACAACAGGGCAGCCGCAACACTAACACTGGGAGAGGAGAGGATGGAACAAAGGGGAGGGGAAGGGCACGGCTCGGTTGTTGCTAGTGACCTAGCAGGCTGCTGTTGCCCACCCACCCTCCTGAGTCCTCTGTCCTCCACTCCTCTCTTCTGTGAATGAACGAGCTTTCGTCACATGGATGTTTTTCGTGTTTGTTTTGGATGTGCTTCGTTTGTGTTGGAGTTAGGGAGTGTTGTTTCTTTGGGTGGGGATGATAACGGGTGTTATTTGCGGGAGGGACTGGTGATGGTGTGCCAGCTTTGTTGGGAGGTTCTCATGATCATTGCGTTCTTTTCTCATATGGGACTTGGGGGGCCATAATTTTGAATGATGCCGGGAGTGTGAATCTATGAGGGTACCGCTGTTGTACCAGCATCTTCAACAAGGTGGATATTCCCATTCCTGCTGCATGTAGTGCCACTTGAATATGTGAATATTTGAACGGAGTGGTTCAAGGTACAATATGTCAATGGGAAATATTTCTTCTAAACTTCGTTGAGTGCCGATAGTTTCATGGGTTGGGTAAACATAGTCTTGAAGTCAAATGATTTCTATCATAAAAAATGGTTTGAATATTATTATGGTCCATGTAAGAGTGGTTGAGTGTATTCATTGATTTTAGTGTTCAAATTCATTTTTTAATGGCAGCGGAGATGGATTAGCTTAGAATTTGTTTGAATTAGGCATAGAATTGGAACCATTTGAAATAAGTTCAATCTAAGAATTTAGAATAAAATTCTATTTAGGTTGGTCAGTACCACTAGTCTACAATCTGATACAATTTATTTCAATTTTATTGTTTCAACATTGTCAAAACTAAAAGTGTCAAAAATTAACCAAATTTTGCTCAAATATGACAAAAAAAGACTACTAATCTTATAGCCTTCAAAATGCCAATCCCAAAGAGCTAAAGAACAACACCATACAATTAATATTGAGGGCAATATCAACTTTCAAAATGTAAAAACCCTAAAAGTCTAGTTTTTCTACATTTCATACTTAAATCTTTTAACTTGTGTATGCATCTTGTATCCCTTATTAACCATCTACAAGAAGCCTAAGACCACCACCATATGTCTAATATTGAAGGAGATATCGGCTTTTGAAAACCAAATGTCATATTGTTCACATGTTGTTCAAAACTTACTTGAATATTGTTTGTAATATATGCATCTTAAAGTGCACAACAAGATTTTTCCAATGAATCAAAGATCAAACGCTATCATTGAATATTAAGCCAGATATGGACAATCAAAGGTATTGGTTGAAAATTAGATGTTTATAGTAATAGAGATTCAAGTGACTCCACCCATAAAACCTTCTATAGTTTTTTATTTATCTAAACTCTACCTGTAAGGATATTCAATCACATTTAACCTTTGAATGCTTAAAATGGACCTCAAAATTTCATTATTTGTGTGTTTTTTTCCAAAGTACTTTATCGATTGTGTTTTTCTATACTTTTATATACTTTTCAAGTTTAATTCAATTATGGAAATAAACAACACGTCAAGCCTTGTCTTTTAATGTAGGTGCTTTATTTTATAATTGAGGATTTGTAGAAGCATCAACTTTAGGAGGTGGTGTGGTCTAACAATATTTAATCTATATATAAAAGCAATAAAACCTTGGATTTAAACTTCAAAAAAAATTTAACTCCTTACCATCTGAAAAATTATCAATTTTATATTTTTGATGGATTAAAGAATGAGATTCTTGATTTTCTTTGTAAAAATTTGAAAATTAAGATATATAAAAATTATTAGAAAAAAAAATAGAGTGCTTATAAAGAAAACTTATATCAAATAAAAAACATAGTTCAAAGCTTAATTTCTTTTATCAAAAGTTGTAAAGTACAATGAAGAACATCATTATAGATGAAAATCATTTGTGCTGCTATATTTAGTGGAATCACTATCTAGTGGTAATGGATACTAAGTTGTAACTGCAATTTAGTGTCCGATTTTCTATATTCTTAAAAATTTCAAAATTGAATAAAAACCAAACATACAAGCTTTGATTTTTTATGTAAAGTTTAAAAACAAACACTTAATCCACATTGGTCTTCTTTGAAGACCAAGGTTGCTCTTTTGCTTGTGTCTTCAAACTAATGTTAAAGATATTGTCTCTACATCATGCTTTGCAAATGCAAATGAATCCATCGATGTTCTTGAGTGGCAAGAAGTCTCTACTAACAAAGTTTGCATCTATAAAATTAACTTTAGTATTTTGTAATACTGTAAAAGGATGTTGTGTATTCATATTCTTCTAAGGTTTATTGGCACATTCTGGTAGACTTTTTGATACCTTCAATCCGGACTTTCTTCATGCTCTCTCTGAAAACATTCTTATCTCGTTTCAACCATGCACTCCTCTTTGTAATTTGAAATGATGTAGCATATAATATATTTACTACCGCTCTTCCATGGCTTTCGTCGGCTGGTCCTTGTAATGTCAGTTGGGCCTTAGAGTGAATTGCGAGTTTGTTTGGAGTAAGGTAGAGGGTTGTATTCCCGAGCGGGTTGCAATCCCGACCCTTACTGATTGGGGAAGGGGTGTCAGGAACCAACCAGCCTTTCTTGAGAAAGTGTCCAAGAGGGTTCTAATTACGTCCATACTTGAGAAAACTGAAAGTTTATGATTGGTTCTCATTGGTGCCAAAGCGTTCTATTTTCAGAATCCAACCGCTCATGAATGTAGGACTCTAGTGAATGGTCAATGGTCACTCTATGCCTTCAAACTCAAAAATTCATAGAAAATTGTAGGAATGCTCAAAAATTTAATTTTTTGGGGGGATGCCTTTGCAATAGCTTTGCGGAGCATCCAAAAATATTAAAAAAATCTTTCACAAGTCTAAGTATGCAAACCTGAAAATCAGTTGGGAATACAACCCTCTACCTTATTATGACACTGGCTGTGGATGAAGTATACATTTGTCTGGACTTGGTTCTTGTGAGTTGGGAGGTTTGTTGAGTTTACTGCACTGAAAGAGTGAGCTGGTATATAGTGGCAATCCATGCAAACAGCATGCTGCACGTACAGGTCTTATAAACCATAGTCTTGGCCAGCTTATATTGCATGGTCAATCACCATCGTTCAATACATGCCCACCAATAACACAGTAGGTGCACACATTTGGTGCTGTTCCTCCACTTGTATATACACACACACACACACTGAAATATGTGTTCAAGGTTAACCTTTCATAGGTACAACTGCAAAACTTAATCACCAACACCACTGGGCCACAACACCAAAACCTTGCAACTTCACAATTAACCTAAAACCACCAACTTAAGAATGAAAGAAGAAATCCTCATTTGATACATATTTCTTTGATTATTAAAAAGCTTACAGACTCATTCTTCTTGGTGTCAGGTTATAAATATGTAACGAGAAAATTTACATAATTTGAGTCTATTTTTGTACTTTCAATGTCAAATTTGGTGGTTTTTAAATCATGACTTGAATTTTCTAATTTGTACAAAATGTATACAATAAAATCAACCCTTTTACAATAAAATCATTGCATGGTTATATTCCACTTTGAATTTGAAATATTTCTGAAGATAGATAAAAATAATTAACCTTGTGGAAAGAGAACACTTTAAATTCAATGCATAAAATCCACAATTTTACCATGTTATCTGCATGGGCAAGATTGTTTTTGCCCATGTTTGCACTCCTAAAACAAAGGGATCCTCTTCTATATTTATATATAGAATGAGATTGGTCCAGAGACTAATTTAAGATCATGTAAAAGGTCATGAATTTCTGCACAGTAATTTTTTTTGTATTCTACCTTCACAAACTTGTGTTTTATTAAAAAGAATTATTATAAAAAAATAAAAAAATCATTACATCATATTTATAGATTTGTAAAATCTGTTGACAACTTCTAACACTCTCTAATTTTTTTTAAATTAATTTCATTTAAAAATTAGATCTGATCAAACAAACATAAAATTCATCAAGCCTTTACACTGTATTTTGAAGTTTATTTCTATTAAAAAATTATCTCCTTTTTGGCCCTTGAAAATGTTGTATTTTTATCTTGAGTATGACAGAATTTACAATCTTAATATTTAACAAACATGATATTCCAATTTCAATTTCTTTTTAACATATGGTGCATGTTGAAAAGTGTACGAAGATGAAAGATTTTCAAATCAATGTGAAATTAAGATGTGATATATATATATATATATATATATATATATATATATATATATACTTGTTTTTAGTGCCATTATATTTTTGGTTATAGAAACCTACAACTAGTCACAAAAACTAGAGCTTTTAGATCTTTGAAAATTCACATAAAATTCAATACAACTTTGAAAATTTTAAATTTATTTCTTTCTATATTTCTATCTCAACACAACCTAGGTGTATTTTTTTTTAACACCAACTATAGCATCTAATTATCAAAAAAGCTCTAAAAGAGGCAATTTTTGGCTTGACTACCTTAATGAGGTTTTACATTATACGATTAATTATCCTTAAGGTCATTTTTGAATTTTTAAAATATATCATCACTTTCGAATTATTGTATGATTCTTTCTAATTAAAACAAAATAATATAACTTGTTGTTTTGACTGTATCTTGGTGTGCTAGAGCTTAATGGCCTAAAAATGCAAGGAAAAATAGTTCTTTTGTCGTTCAAACCTAAAAAACTAGGTTTTCTTGAGTTTGCAAGCCACCAAATTCTTGCACACCTTATTCGGATAAACCACAAATTATTTCATATCTGTTGACTTTATAGAGTGAGCAAATAAAATTATCTTAATAAAAAATCATGGAATCTAAGTCAAACACAAGATGACTTACGAATAACCTTAACGCATAATCGGAATGACGGAGGTAAATGGGAGGCAGTGTCAAAATGGATAAGTGTGAGTCATCATCTGGAGGGACCAGGATAAATGCCAGGGCAGCAGTGGTGCTGCGAGGGATGCCAAGAAGAACAGAGAACATGAGGGAGAGGTTGGTGCAAGGTAGGTTGGTGGGTAGGTAGGGTGGTAGGTTTGCCCTTCCACCTATCCCTCCATACCTGCCTGTCCCTGTCCCAACACCCCCACTGCCCTTTCACATGTCTGTACCTGCTTGCCATGTCATCATGCCACCTCGACCCCCCCACGTCATCACGAGGAACATTGTCATCAATAATTTTGTTGGGCTTTGGTCGGCATCAATGTTGGGAGGTTGTTGAATGAATTATCAGGTAATACACCGGTGATTCTCAATAAGATTATCGACGGTAAGTTTAACATACCTGTCTCTAAATCTCAAGCAATAAAACTATTTCCCAGGAATGGTTGTTATGGTTTTATGAAGTTATACTACCATAGCTTATGTCATTCACATCACATGTATTTATTGCAGTAAATAGATAGATAGGAAGATAGAAACTCCGGTCCAAATAAGGGCCGGCGTGAACACATCGTCTGTTCATTTGATTAATGAACCAATGCCTACTAGACAAAGGGCCACTAATACCAAACTACTCACCCCTACATAAAATACATATATCTTCAATGGAATGTGAAAGATCATGTTCCATTTCATATTACGTAGAATTGAATCATAGGAAATGTATGGAGTCAAAATTCATTTCTTTTGAGAATTTGATTGAATAACCTTTGATGGGCTATTTATGAGGAAGCCTATGATGCGGAATCTAAAAATGCTTACTTTGACATCCTTTAAAGATAGGGACTAATAAGCAAAACATGATAGCTGGCAAAACCATGCGCAGATGAATAAAAATAATCTATAAGTAGTCATGTTGATTTGAGCTTCTTCTATGCTGCCACTTATTGGATAGTACTACTTTCAATTATTGATGCATTTAGAGTCAACAATTGATCATTTACATTTATTGGTGCTTCTACTTTATCTTATGCAACAAATGTCACCCTTGTCACATCTCACCTATTATTAGCCTTTTTCATATCTCAATGTAGAATTCATTGAATCTTGACATACAAACACAACAAAAGTGACACTTTTGAAGCCTCTTCGCTAATTAAATGGCACAATATATATGTTTAAAATCAATAGTAGTTGGTACTTAAAATAAATAGTCTTGAAGTTGTAAGTCGACCAAAGAGGAGCCATTGATGGAGTTCAAAAATGGTGTTATCATAAACTGTTAATGTATTTTTAAAAGCATGTTTTTATTGGCAGTGCAGACTCACTAATGCTTCCACTTTAATATACAAATAATTGTTATTCACCCTTCACAACTAATGTCAAATATAAGAAATTTCAATCTTTAGCCGCATGTAATATGATAATCTTTGTGACTTTGTAATCCTCCTTTTCTATATTACTTCTAAAATATACTTGTCTTTATCTTATCTCTAATGTAATCCTTATCACATTTCAAAAAAATAGTGCAAAAATATAACTTGCTCAATTTGAGTCAATGGTGCTTTGCGCAAGGTATGTGGATATAAGTCCAAGTAAAAACAAACTATTTTCCATGCCAGTCTTATCAAAATCAAAGTTCTTTTTAACTACACATTTAATTTCGCTCCATTTTCTACTACCATAGTCTACCCAACTATGGTGAAGGGTCTTAGACCTCGTTGTATGGGTACCCAAAAAGACCTTGGGGGTGATGACATGTCGGTTGTCTTCAAGGCACTTAGTGTAGAAGACTGTTTACCTTTGAAAGGTGGGAGTAGCTCTAGATTCATTATCCTTTGTCAATTGGCTATCAAATTAGTAAATAGAATGAACAAACACTATATTCATGTCGGCTCTTTCAAAGCCGGAGTTCGTTTCTCATTCCATTTTCAAACTGGTTTAAACATTAATACAACAAATTTTAATCTTTAATTTACTTCAATACTGATCCATTCAAAAAGAATTTAACAAATCAATTCTTGTATTTGAATTTTGTACTAATCATGCACTTAAATGTATGAAAGTTTAAATTTTAAAAATACTTTTATATTCATTGTAAAATTCTCAAACTTGGTTTCATGAGTATTGATTAAACTAAAAACCAACCAGTTATATCTATAAATCAGTTCTTGGTTGAAGTCTGAATTTTCTTTAAAAAATAATCTTATATTCTTCATCACAAAAAAATTTAAATGAATGTTATATGCCAATTTTAGTATTCAAAATCTATACTATGTAATCAGGAAATGAAAGATGTGCTATCATCTCTTATCATCTGGTGTATTTTAAATTACCAATAATTCAATCATAATTCTCAAATAGCATACTGAAAACACTTCAAAAAATAATGTTTAAAATAAAAGTAATATTTTATTTTATTTTTTTAGATTTTATTTTTTAATTACTACTCATTGTCAATTCTAACGATAGAGTCTTGAATTGCACTACTAGAAAATTGTAACATAACGTTTTTGATATTTTTGATCATGTGTATTAGTAGATAATAGTGTTTTAAGTAGAGAAAAATATATTTTTGGAACCCTGCAATACAAGTCTTTGATTTATAATGAAATGATTTGTTTGCAAAATCAAGTTTGAAATTAATTCGAACAAAACAGCATGTTAGTACTTCTATGTCAAATTTCTGATGTAGTAGAATGGCAAATTAGCACTTTTGAAAAAAAATTGTCAAAACATATTTCAATTTTTGTAAACTTAATATTTATAAAATCCAAATTCAGAGAGTCGAATAAAATAACTATGGTTTAAAAATAAAATAACTATAATTTAAGAAAAGATAAAATAGAACAATTTTGTACTATTATATAAAAGATTTAAATTTAAATTTAAATTTAAATTTTAAAATATTAAATTTTGCACAATAGAGTGGAAAAATTAGGCTTTCTTTGGAATAAAATGTTTGTACTAGTTTTTTCTTTTTAAAACAAATGTTTTAAAATGTTTGCGCATTTTTGTTTTTAATAAAAGGCCATGCAAGGTTATTCAATATTGTTTGTATATATATATATATATGTGATGTCAATGATATCCAAGTTCTAAGAGCCTATTCTATTTTTATTGCATCTTGAGTCATGAATGAAACTATTGTCTTATATTGTATGTTACTTCATAGCAATTTCTCACTTTCAAACCGATCACCATGAAAGTGTTGATTAAAACCAAGAAATTTAGATCGTTAGAAATGATAAGAGAATATTAGTAGCAAAACCTCCTGATTGACTTGAATGTAATGATTGTGTTGTGCTCAATGTTGATTTTAGACCATCTTGCATCCACATGACGCAAGATTCTTTCTTTGGATGTATACAAAGAAATGTACACCATAGAAAAGGAAATTTTGTTGAATTTTTTTAATCTAAGTTTGATGAAAAATAATTCATGTTTTATGCAATTTAAGATTTAATCATTTGACAAAATTGTGATATTTGAAATGAATCATATGGTTTAGGAATACAAAAACCTTCTTTTAAGTGTGTAAGTAATTTGTATTGATCCATTTACAATTTTAAAATAACATTAATAAATTATTACAAAAAATTACATGAGCAGTTTAATTACATTGATCCAGTTTGTTTCCATTTGAACAAACCGTTTGTTGCATTTGATGGAATTTAATTGAATTATCTACTTCCCATTTGTGTATATAATTTTATTCTATTATTTAAAAAATATCATATTACTTTCATTCTATATATACTACAACGTAAAATGAGGTTTGTGGTTTAATAAGAACTTTTGAAGCAAAAATATAAACTGTGATTTAATAAGTTCATATAAAACTTTCAAAATTAAAAATTTCATTATATAAATTGTAGATGATACTATGACAAAAATAAATGATTGTCTCATTTTCATAAAACTGGGAATTTTTGATGGAAATCTCCCAGAAGCTTTATGATGAAACCTTGGATAATGACTAAAATGCTCAAAAACAACACCAAAATGCTCAAAATCAACTTTGAGCTTTAAAAAACTCACATCTAAAAGTCTTTGAGCAACAGATTGTGAACCTAAATACATGAACACTAGATTCAAATGTTATTAATATCATTTAAGCAAAACTGACAACAAATATATTTCAAATTTCATAAAATGAAAAAACATCATTTATTCAACATCGTTGTTTTGCAAAGCAAAATTGAAAATTGAAAATACTAAAAATTAACTTCATATTAATATATGCTTTTTATATATTTGTTATTGAATAGTAATTCGCAATTATTTTAAGAACAAAACCATGGAGACGTCAAATTTAGTTTAGAAATAATTTAGCATCTTTGTGATTTTGTATTTGATGATTGTCAACTTAAAGCTGCAAAACAAAAATGCTATTAAGTCAACTTGAGTTTTTAAAAGATATCATAAGCTTTGATTTCTTGTATTATGATTTTTTACTCCAAACATTTGAGAGATACGGAAAAGCTTAGTGGTCTTTAAAGAAAAGAGAAATTGATCTTGCCATCATTCCATTTTACAAATTTATTTTCACTTAAAATATCTATATATTAATTTTTTATTTAAAACAATATTTAAAATAATATTTACAATAGTACTTAAAGTAGTACTTACAATAGTATTTAAAGTAGTATTTAAAATAGTATTTAAAATAATATTTGAAATATTATTTAAAATAATAATATTTAACAAACAACATATGTAAAATAATAATATTTATTGAAATCCTATGAAATCTTATTTAAATTTTATGTGCCTTTACAAATAAGAATTTTTGATCCAAAACATGCTGCCAAATTCTCAGTGTTTAGCTTTTTCCACAATAATATTCTTTTTAGATTATAATGTTTCTGTAATTTTAATTTATTTGGTATCCTAGACTCCGTAGTCCAGCCCTGATTTTATACCACTCTCTCATAAGAAGGGACTTATTTCATTCTCAAATGGAGAACTAAAAATTTGGAAGAGAGCATTTGTTGCATGGATTACCTCTCCATGACATGTTTGGTTCAATAACCCCTACCTTAGAGCCAACGTGCGAATCAAGGTTCAAGGATTATTCCGAGGAAACAAATAATCATCTTATATTTTCAGTAAATAACAGGCCTCACTTCCAACCCATGCAATTGTTGTCCGAGTATTGTGTAGGTATCATCCAAGTATCAAATACTGTATCTCAATATTTAGCCGAAAGCTTTGAATATCAACCAATTTTTTGCAAAATCAGTCGGCCAATCCGTAACTCACCACCAGTCCTCCCCATTCATTGGTGCCAATGTTCCTATACTCCATTGGTGCAGCCAGGGAACCCCCCTGACCATCTTCTCCCCTACAAAATAGGTGGGGGCCAAGCAAACACAAAACCAAGCCCCTCCCCTCCCCTCCCCTCCCCTCCCCTCCCAGCCCCCATCTCCAACACCACATTCCCCACCAGTGGACCCCACCACCCCCGCCACAAAAAACTAAAGGCCACAAACCCAATAGGAGTACAACTTACGTCACCCAAAAGCCCCCATTCACACCCCCCGCCCCAGTCAACCGTCCAAAAACCCTGACCCAAAGACGGCCACGGTGGCATCCCAACATAAATATTCCGAGCTGGCATGCATAATATCTAGCCACATCATAAGGACTCCCAAGTGGGGCGGGCCCCACGGAGGTCGGAAAAAGCGTCCAGCACTTTCTGGGCCCAAAAAGTAGTGGATCTGGAGCAGGACAAGTCTGCCAACTCCGCATATCCCCCCCCGTCGACGCGCTCGCTCCCCATTGCCCCCCCCACACCCCCCATCCCCGCTCCCCACCCCATCACCGCCCCCCTCTACCACCCCCCTACATCCCCCACACCCAAATCCCCAAATCCCCTAGATCTCCCCTCACCCAATCACCCCTCCCACTCCACTCCCAGTCCAAGACAGTCCTCATCACTGTCGGGGTTTAAGCTCGATGGCAAAATTTATGATTTCAGTCTCATCAGATGATCGAACCCTGACATGAGTGCATTGGATTGCATTGGCTTTTGTAAGAATGTGAAGCAGAATCAGTCGAATTGCAAGGCGGGGTTTAGTGGTGGATTGATGTTCGGCATTCAGGAACTCATTCTGAAGTGAGTTGCATTGGGAGTTGATTTTGGGTTGGGGATTTGGGGGATGGTGGCGCGGGAGATGATGGGGAGTAGGTTTAAGGGGGAGAGGAATCGAGGTGGGATGAGGGGGTGCAGGTGATGGTGGATGGGGAGGAGCGGATTGGGATTGGGATTGGGATTGGGATTGGGATTGGGGGTGTGGATGGGGTGGAGGTGAGACAATGCAGCAAGTACCAAGCCCGGAATGCACTTCGGAGAGCAGTGGCAATGCGGGATCGAGTCATGAGACGGGAGCGCGGTGGAGCAGGATTCCGAGAGTGCAGCTGCTGCGGAATAAGAGCGACCAGAGGGTGCCGCTGTATTTCGATCAGACGGTGCCCGTGTGGCCGCTGCGGGAGGGAGTGCGGAGTAACCACCAGTCCACGAACGCGTCGCCGGCGTCGCGATCTCCGGTAGCGTTGCAGGGAGTTCGGGGGAGTGGTGGGCAGGCGGTGCCGGTGCAGGTGCAGTTGCAGCAGCAGGGGCGTGGCTATGGTGTGCAGAAAGCCGCAAGGAAGTTTGAGGGGAATAGCCAGACGGTGTGGTTTCGCAGCTTGGATGGCGTTTTGAAAGCGTCGAGCGCTGAAGCGCATGCTTGCAATGTGAGCGAAATCCTGCGGAGTTGCGGGTGCGAGAGCGCCATGAATGCGCCTGGGTACCCTTACGCGTTGAATTCCTCGAGATGGTCTGGGATTGAGCAGGATCTCTTCACTTGCACCTCGGTTGATCCCAAGGTTTTCGTCGTACCTTCGACCGCAGAGTTTGTTTCTAACAAGAAGAGCAAGAGTAAGAGCAAAAGCAAAGAGTGAGCTGTTGTTGCATTTCGTTAGCTGGGATAATTATTTGGAAACCTCCGTTCTAGATCAGATAAGGTCTGCAGGATTTTATGTGCGGAAGATTTTGACAACTGAATTTAATATTTTAGGTCAAATCCATCCCCAATCCTCTGTGGAGTCACCTTCCTCGGGGTTCAAGCTTTGTATGTAGTGATTATCGCTCATCGCTTGGGGGATGTAAGCTGCAATTAACGTAGGAATTATTTAAATTCTTTTGATTTGTAGGCTCCTTGCGAAGCTCCAGGTGAGCCTGGTTTGTACTGCGATTTCGGAGAAGCAAAGTGTCCTCTCCGCTTCGGTATATGGTTTAATTACAGTTGGAGCTGGGATTGGCGCTCTTAGCTCGAGCTTACATTATACATTTTGCGCAGCTGAGTTTCTGGAGTGTATTTTTTGGATGGTGATAAGTCACGGTTCTCTGAGGTTTGTGGCATATGGCAGGTTGTCTTAATTTGAATCGGAAGCATCATCCGCCGGCATTTGGGAGCTAGAACTATCTGCTGCGGTGAATTCATAATTTTTTCCACTACTTCATCAGGTCATCTGGAGATGATAAACTGGTTGGAAACACCGCGGTTTGGATCCCTGCTTTGCTCGACAGTTTCCTGTGAAGTGTGAATTGCTATGTCAAGATATTGAAGGCAGAGGTGTAGGTAATATCTTGATAACGAACGTTATGTCAACCTCTTCCAACTGTTACACTCTGCACTTTCTTGTAAGCTATTTTATTGACAAGCACATACACCAACTTTCTCAATTTAGTGTCGGATTGCATATCTAGATGCTAGAGGATACTACTGAGTGAGACTTTCTGAGTCCCTTTATTCATATTTTTTGTAGTTCTTTTCCTTGTACCGCAGCACTTTTTCATGCGGATGGGTTTCTTTTCCTCAGGATACGTTGTCATAAGTGTGAAATTTTTGTAACCGCGAGTAGCAATCCCAATGATGAAGAAACTGACTTCACTGAGTCCAAAAGCAGTCCTCTTCACGCCGAAGCACCGATTCAATAATCCAAACCTACGGTTTCTAGAGGTAACCAACACCTCTAGATAGAATTTGCATGTGGGTACCCTGTTATCAAAGTTGAATAATGCAACTATTATAAAGAGGCTGTGAAGAAAATTATGCTATTGATTCGCAAGCTACACAAGGCAAATTCCCTGGTGTGCACACACCTAACCTTTTCTCACGCCTTTCCCATTGTTTCCTTTAAAAACCATGTAAACCTTCGTGAAATATTCACAGAAATACTGTTCTTCCGGGTCTGAGATGAGAAATATTGCGCTTAACACGTTCTACTATGTGCACATTCCTGGTCGTCAATTTTCTTATGAAATCCGGGACCAGTATTTTTCAAAACATTGGAAAGGAGATGGTGGTCAGCTCTTCCCACTAAGTCAACAATAAACATCTGTCTACAATAACGCCACAAATCACGTTTCAATTGCCATAACGGTAAAGCTGCAATGCACCGAACTTTTTCTACCAGGAAACATCCCATTTGAGATCACTATGTCGCTGGCATCATGCTCATTTTCATCGTGGAATTAGCTGTAATCATCAATGGTCGTGGACAAGGCCGTCAATGCCATATGAATGGTTTCTGACAAAGTTAATTGAGATCGATCAACGGAGTTAAGTGAGATTGATCCAGAGTAATGCGAGAAGATGTTCACTCTAAAAATACCACAATGGTGCCAAAATTGCATTCATATTTATCGCAGTCAAGCATTATGTGGAATATCCTTCTTCCCTACAATATGGACGTTTAATTAAGACTTCAAAGGTCACGAGAAAGTGTTAACGAACACCTTTACAGTATGTGATTGGATCACAACTACAGAACTGTAGAAAAGAGACGCTATGCTACCGGAGGTGGACAAAAGATATGTAGGCTCTGGGACAAAAGACTCTGCTAATGAATTGTCGAAAAATACCGGCTCCGGGTTGCTTTTGAGATTCCCGGTGCTCCTGAAATTGTTGATGCCATGAGCTGGAACAGTGTCCAGTGTCTGTCTTCAACTTCGAACGTTGCAGCTGCTGTGTCCAGACTCGATGGCTCGTGAGTCCGAAAAATATAAACATGTCAACGTAAAAAAATATGCCACTGGTGATGCGGCTTGTTGCTAATGCTCCTGGACGTAGTAATCACTAAAATTTGAACTTCAGCTTGTCTTATTAGGAATAATTTCCATGTGTAATCATGGTTTCTCCAAAGAATATGGCATACATGAACTAATTGTTCGTGGGCTATGCCTTAGAGTTGATACGGAATTTCCTCCCATGGCATGGAACTGAAGGACGGGCATTCTCTTGCTGCAACGCACAAATTTACACCGAGTTAATAACACAATAACACGACCCTCTTGTATTGAGCCCAAATTCATGAGCTTTGTGGGCTGAGCCAATTTGAATGATAATTACAAGGTGTAGTGAATTGGTAAATCATATATGACACAATTTCAGCCAAATAGTTCAGTGAGAGGCAACTCACAGGCATCGCTGCTTTCATCTTTTTGAGTTGGCTCTTGGAAACAGTAGGAAACTGTGACATTTTCCACAAAGCATTAGTTAGTCATCATAGACTTCAGGACATTAAAAAAAAGTTTTGGCATCCTTTAGTTTCATTTCAACCCCTTGCGTGATACGTCATGCTTGATACATAGATCTGTTTCTGTGATTTTTCTACATTTGCTAAACAATACAATCTCCTAGTTAATAGTCCAGTCCTTGTAATTTTCAGGCTTGCTGTAACTGCACAGGAGTTCCCTATGCCCATCAGTTTGAAGGATAGAGAGAAGGGAAACAGGAGCTTACATTCCACAGCATGACAGTCCAGGTGACCTTTTCCAGGCAAGGTGGGGTGGTAAGTGAGCCTTCGTAGCGGCCATAGCTCCGCTCCAGCTTTGGTAGCTTGATGGGAGCAATTTTGGTTTGCACATTTGGGTTCTTGTTCGAAGGTAGCTTGTCAATGAACTGTGCAGCAACCCACATGGCACAGCTTTTTTCAGATGTCACTCTACTTGTATTGACAGTACTTGCAATTGAAAGAGTTTAAATCTGTAAGAGAATGAGAATAAGAAGCTGACCTGAGCCAGGAAAGGGCTGTCCTCTCCTAACGTGAAGAGCCATGCGATCACTGCTATCCTGCTATCTTTTGACAAGTGGACCATGTGCATCTCCAATGGAAACCTGAAAATTTATCAGAGCAGAACCAGGATCCAATTTTCAATTTCAAGACGCCTGTCTTTACATGTGTATCACGTTCAAAATGGGATCACGTCTATGATGCAGGAACATGAAGGGTCTGCGAAGTAAAAAATAATTAACATGGCGTAACGCACATAAACTTGTAAAGATTGACTGATATTCGTGAATTGTAGATAATCCCAAACTTACGTGTGACTGAGAATCTTGTGTTCGCTGGGCATATGGAAGTGCATCTGTGCAGGTCGATATACCACGTTGTTGATTTTCAAAACTCCAGCACTGGCTGGCACTGTCAACTAATCACAACCACAATGATCCACAATGAATACGTAATTTCAAACGCGAATACCAAAGCATGATGCCAGTTTTCCACAAGTACATATTCGAGGAAGTTGAAAAGTTACCTTTTCGAAGAGGTTTATCAGTTAACCGTTGTAAACACACCGAGAACACATTCGGGGTGCAATCATAAAACAGTGAAATCGGATAGCTTCAAATATTGTTAAAAATTTAGGAAACTGAGAAACTTCTAGTGTATTCAAACAACAATTCTAACTTATTCTATTCTTAACATTTCAAAGAATGTCTTTTTGTTTGCAAAGGATGTTTCAGTCGTTGTCAAAGTACAAAAACTGTGTATGTTCTTTGTCCTTGGTTCAATACGCAACCGTGGTCCAATACGCATGACAGTACTGAACGCTCTATTCAAGTTGGTGGAAAGAAAGGATCACCTCAACCTCGTGGCCGTCGTTAGAGATGTTGGTAGGGACACATTTGGAAGTGTATTTGGCATCGAGTTTGCCCAAGCGGGGGTCGGTAACCATGTTGTCGGCGTTGATGAACATTGGGGACTGACGCACACCTCTCTTGCACTGTGCCCATGCCGATTTCAAGTCGCCCCAGCGTGCTGGTCCTCGCGGCCCATCCTTCTCATAATCAAATGTAACTGCAATGTATTGCACACAGTTACTAAGTTGCATCGGTAGCGTAATCTAGCGATTAATATAACAAGCAATTTGGTTGCGGTTACGAAGGACTGAACCTGGAGCATGCATATGGCTACATAAGAGGATCTCATGGTGAAGGAATTTTCTGGAATTCTAAACTTCATAAGACGAAGTGTGAACTAGATCTTACCTCCGTCGTTGGATTGTGGAATGTCTCCGGCTGAAACTTGACTAGTGCATTGGCAGAGAAGGACTACAATGGCGATTAGAATCCCCCACACTACATGTACGTCAGGCTGGCTCCCCATTGTCGATGGGAAATTCCTCCTGCAATGATCAATCACCTAGCACCGTGGGTGATAGCAATCGATGCCAAATGTAGACCTTCAAGATCTGTCGAATCGCCAGGTGCTCACTTGCCGAATCAGCTCAGTGAGTCTGATACTTGTACAATACTGAGTAGAATCTATAGCGGTTGATGTCGTGTTCTCTCTTGAAAATCGTCGGTAGGTTCCTGAACAAGACTGAACTACAATGATCCACAATCGAGCTCCTCCAGAAAGACAATAATACTGTGATTGGTAACAACTAATCAATGGACTTGCAATCGCAAGCTGCTGCGTACATTTATCGCAATCTCTCAAGGCCGGTTCGCTCATCCGACTCTAACTACCGAAAGAAGGAATTCGTATCAGTGAGTACGGGTTCGTGGAAAACGAAGACGGTGGTCGGTTGTAAGCCTGTGAGGAACTAAATTGTAGGAACCAACTGCCAACTCCTTCCTTGAACTTCGAGAAAACACTCAAAGTCGGTGGAATGGGAGCACAACTCACAGTAAGTCGGCCAGACACACACGGTGAATCCTCAGCATCACCGTGCTGCTTAATCAAACAATGAAAAGACTCGATTCTATCAATCAAAACGAAAACTGAGCAAGACTCTGTGTCTGCCTCCCAATCCTGCCTTGAAGGCTTTTATCAGAATTCGAAGACAAGAAGACCATCGGCTTCTAGTCTTCAACTGTCACTCCACGCTCCAGTGACGATAAAACCAGACAGATTTATTGCACCCTGAACTCAAGAAGTGCTTCTCGCTCCCATCCTTGGCTAAATCTGGCTTCCTTTGCAATCTCTGCGAAATGAGCAGCTCGGTTTTGCTAATTATACTGATTGCAAATCCGGGCCCAGCTGGGATGCAAGAAAACGAGCTCCCCGGTTATAGAAGATCCAGGAGCATGCCGTGTCTGCCGGCTAATTCGGTAGTCATGGCGTATTGACATGGCCTTCACATAACATTTTATGACTTCAGATTATTGACGAGATCGTCGAGATAATTTGAAAGCTTATTTTACTATCAATTTTCGTAACAAATGCTCAGGTAATGGCCGGAACTTATTTATCTTTCCAGATTTCACGAGTGACGTGAACGAGCAGCCGCATTTATCAGATGTGCTTCATGTACCCCGCTTGATTGAGTTCAGAGCGTCTATATCTCAGACTGCAGATGTTTTCATGCGTTCTCCCTGTTTCCAGATTTGATCCGAATGTAACCAAAAGTACACCTACAATGGTAATGAGGGAAGTTACCGGTAGGAGTTGTGTGTAGAAGGTGAGTTACCAAGGTTTCTATCTGTATTCTTTGACCACAGGCACATGGAATTGTAACTGGTCGAATTGTTCTGAAGTGAATTCTAAAGCTGATGATCAGGTAGATTGCGACTCTGTTTGTAGGACTCTATCAATTGTGAAGCGGCTATCAGTTTGTGCATTTTGGATTTTGTTTTTTTGGAATTCTGTTATTCTTGGGTGATTCATAGGACAAAAGAGTCTTCCCTATTTGTAAGAGCTTGTAAACACTCTGAATATTCTCTGATATTCCGCGCGCGTTGAGCATGCCGTACAGATATGGATGAGTTTTGGGAACCGTACGCATGGGAGTACATGTAATGCTGAGGTGTTACCGCTTCGTGTAGCTCTGGACATGTGCCTTCTGAGGAGAGAACCGGATCACAGTCCGGGGAGTTTTTTGGCTTAACCGGATATTATCCTACACTTTTAGAAACCAACCGGATTTTGGAAAAAAAATTCGGCAAAGCCTTTAGAAAATGGAGAATATTCTCCAATTTTCCCTTGAAATGATCGGATATTTTCCTAAGATTTTGAAATCAATTCGGCAATTCTCAATTTCAACCGGCTAGGTCGTAACTAAATGCCGGTACTCCCCGTTCATTGAACCGGATGGAGATCACATATACACATGAGCCTGGCACTGAAAGCTATTAATTCCACCCCAACTTAACATATGGACAAACTTTCTGTCCCATAAAACACACGGGCATTTGGATTTTTCATGTTAGAAGGGTCCCACTTACTTGTTAGCATATCTGCGAGATCGTTCCAAATCGAGATTCATATGAGTGAGGGCGGCACCATACACATGTAACTTCCATGAGCATTGGGTGAAACAGTCTCTAATGCCAGCATCTTGTCACATAACAGTCACTACGACCGTGTCATGTCTGAATTTAAGATAAACATAAAATGAAAATTTGCTCAATAGTCAGCAAATCAAATGCTTATTATTTTGACCATTGGTTTCCTCATGATTAGTTCGGCATAACGTTCCAAAGTAGAGAGTCTGGTGCGATCGAAGTGCTGGAGTCTAGTTTATTACATCATTTCCTGTAAAATTGCAGATGAATGTTGCGAAGAAATCACATTGGTAGAGACTAACGCCTTCTTGAGGATCATATGTTTTGCACCAAGTGAGCACTGGGTCCGTGGAAAAGAGAAGCAGCTGAGATTAAGCAATTACTAGGCCAAGCCACTACAAGCCAGAGCTTGTGGGGGCTGATATGTTATCTACTCACTTCGCTAGTTGATGCGAATTTTTTCCGACAACTCAAATTGCCAGGACGTGGACATGTATGGAAAACACTGAATTCTGCAAGAGATAAACATGTGCGGCATCTAGAATTCCAGGTTGCTGTGACGGTTGTTCCCAGATATTCTCTTTACAGCGTCGAGTTACCTAAATTGTTCGATGGTCATCAGTTTTCTAAGACAGTCCTCATGTCATGGTGTCTAACCATCAATGCAACAGTCTGCAGCTGGTATTTGAAATCCCCCTTATTTTTCTTGAATGATAAGTTACACATCCAAAGTTTCTCCTGTGCTGGAGCAGTTACAATTCTCCAGCTTGTAACGCAGGATGTTGGTTTCAAATTTTCCCACGAATTACCCTGTTGGACGAGGAATTGACCATATTGAATACCTCTTCAAGATGGTGGATTCGATTCGGTCATCACATTTCGTAACTGTAATGACGAAGTCCAAATTTCAAGCCATAGTCACAAGCAGAGGCAATTTTAAGATGGTATCAACTTCCCAGGACAATTGTCCTAAATAATTGTATAAATTCCTGTTTTCAACAATAAAGAATCAAAACAGGCCTCAGCCCTAGAAACAGACAACGTGATTGCTATTTCAAATTGCATAATTTTCATATCATGTTGGCCGGACTGACGCCCATACCCACATCAACAAGCAGACAACAGCCTCGAGAAGACGAACTTGATGGTAGATACAGTGTGGTCACCGCTGTCCCTCTAGCAATGGCTTGCGGGGGGAAGCACAATAAAGTGGACCACCAAGTGCAATTTGTGACCAACTTGCAGTGGAATTTCAGTGCCCTCTTTGGGGACTTCGGGAACGCCTGGGTTGTTGAACGACCAGAAAATAACGTAGCTTCTAGGGTGACACTTGTTGAAGGCTTTCGCGACGAGCACAGAAGCCAAGTGAAAGCTCTTCATTGCTTCCAAGCCCGCGAAGGAGTGGCGTCAATGCTCCGCAGCCACTTCTGTGTTCAACCGGATCCGCTGCCAATTTCGAGGATGGAGGACATAGCTTTTTGCAGGTGTGCGCTATGTTTAATTCATGCTGGGTTGGGAGGCTACGTTCAGAGGGTTGGAATAGGTTTAGGGGTGTGGGAAATGGATCTTTCGATTTGCTGCGCACTTTACTGTCTGGGCACTTTGCTGATGATCAAGGAACTGAGTTTTAGCGAGGGTTCTGTCGGGATAGGGGGTTGCAAGGTTTTCGGCGATTTGACCCACTTCTTTTCCGAATATGTTTTGCGAAGCTTGGAGGGTTTAGGATCGTTGCGTTTCGTTAAGGGTGTGAGTCTTTGCAAATTCAGCAGTCGCCGAGTTTGCACAATTGCAGCAGTAAGCAACAGCGTATTCTGCGGCAGGAAACATTTTCGGACCTTTGTCATTTTGTTTCTCACGAGTGTCGAAGTCGTTAGGATCATCGAAAATCTTAGTACATGTGAATAAAGCTTAAGCGGAGTATCTGCTGGTGAATTCTGAACGTCATCGTCGAATTGCAAGAGAGGGCGCTGCTATTTTTGGAGTACCTCGATTAGGGTTTCAGGGCTGCGAAGGGTCCTCCTTTGGGGTTTCGAAGCCCAACTGAGTCGGTGGGACTACTTTGTTCAGTCCGGAAGGGAGATGGCATCCGCGAGGTCTGAAGTTGCAGCCGTGCTTCCGAAGAGCGAGCATGACCAGAGCAGGAAGAATGTCGAGAGAATTAGGTTTGCAAAGGCGTTGCTGAGTCGCTGTAAGTGGAGTGTGCAGGACTTTGCGGAGAATCTGAACTACGAGGATGCAGGAATTTGTGGGAAAACGGAGTGCGGCACCAGCCACATCACGGACGCCCATCTGACGCGGGTATTTCCCAAGAAGGGTGGCAGCGGAATCCGAGTGGTGCCAAACGACTTTATCTCTGAGGAAGAATGCACCAAGGTATGGGAGCTGTACCTAGCGATGTACAACCACCCTCCTCCAAACAAGGAGTACGCACGTTACTTTTTGAGAAGCTGGTTAGCTGAAAGAGAAGGGAAGGCGAAAATTAATTGGGCTAAATTTGCTTACGATATATGCCGCAAGCAGTACGCTCAGTGGGAGAAAGACGGGAGAGTGGAGGAGGCCTGTAACGCGAAGTGGGACGATTTGGCAAGCATCGAAGGTTCGGGGAATATAGCACAACACATTACCCTGAGTCAACGCCGTCAATTCGGAGCAGCTTGTGAGCCACTCCGATTCTCAACGGAGCAAACCTCTGGAGTACTAGAGATATTGAAGACTGCCGAGGTTGATAGTGAACGAATCGGGCCTAAGCTGTGAGTCTATGTCCCCTACTATGCACTGTGAATTTAAGGAATTGCAAAACTCTGCCCAAAATAGGCACTTGCGTGGATCGATGTACGGGAGCTGTTCTTGTCGTTGTGGTATCTACAGTAATAGTCATGGTCATTGATGTGCTCACGCGTGAAATCACGAGCTTGACTATGTAAAGTCGCTTGTCACGAGCTCTGGTGTTCGATAGGCAGGTGATCTTCTTTGACCCCCTTCTGTCTATTTGTGGAACCTAACTGATAAACGTGAATTCTCAACATTGTGTTGTAGTATGAATGTGTACCAAATCGAACTGTTAGAGTCGATAGCGAAGTGATCCACTGAGCAGTAGTTTTCGTAAAATCGTGTGTAGAGTTTCGCTCGCCAACCTAGTCCACTGACTGAAACGGCGTCCTTGAATCTTAAGATTATTGTGAAGTGGAACGCTGTCCTCCTAATTTTGAATTTGTTTCCCTGAAGGGAATTCTGTACGACTGTTGTTAGGGATTCGATTTAATTGCATTGCATGCTGAAGAGAGTAAGTGTGATGTGAGGAATGTTAAGCGTAATAATTTGACAACAGGGGTCGAATGGGATCATTCCTAAGCGTGATTCTGATCCGATTATGGCTGAAACGATAATCGAAATATGTCTTCCCTTCGGTGGACATTGCTTTGAGTTTAGGGTTGTTAATTACATATAGTTCACGGAAGCTTTGAAGATTTAGAAGATTCAGACCCATTCCTCTGCTCATATTATAAGTCACGTAGATGTTGAGCTTCGGAGTTATGGTCGGTTATAGTTTACACTGTTGAAATTAAGTAATGCTCTATCTTGCTTCTAAGGCATGAGTTGGTTTTAATTTATTTAATTTAAGAGGATAGATTCGACCGATACATCGTCCAGCGGAATTATCCAAAAGGTAGGAATATTGCTACCGATCTGAAATGTAGCTTCTGTGGTCAAATGTAAAAATCATCATATGTCGACGTGATGAGGCACATTCAACAAACAGTCCTATCGTAGCCGTGTGTAAAGTTAAGGCCAGAAAAATCTGTTCATGCTTTCGACATCACGTGAATGTGATCCAGTGCTGCTATGTATGGATGTCCAGATAGGCCGCACGAAGATCTCTATGAGTACAACACGTTTACTCGGTGATCAGTCAGTGGAATGGTCAACATAGACAGTTCAAATATCCGGCAACGTCCGTGGTAACTTGTGACGTCGAATAATCATGCATGTTTAGAGACGTATTGATGGAATTGCAATGGCTCAGATCCCCTTTTTTTAATTCAACTCCCTATCTGATCACTTAGTCAAAAATTCGGTTGATTAGATTTGAAGATGGCCCTCCAAGAGATCCTTACAATTGCTGGCCGAAGAAACGAGAACCCCCTTCCTCAGGCGATCCTTCGTTAGACTATGATTAGTCTTGAGCGCTACAGTCTCTCGATCCTGTGAGTACAGAGACCTGTTTTTGGGAAACACCAGATGCTGGTCCAATGAGGCACGTATTGTGTAAAAACTTAAATTTGTTGGTAATCGGTTATATGGAGAGTTGACTTAAGCTTCGGTGATCATGGCGTCTCGGTATAACACATTACAGTATGAAGTAGTCCTAACTCACTCGTGCTTCAGGTTGTTTGTTGTAGCTAATTACATCCAACATAGCAATAAAGCTTTAGCATATTCCAAACCAGTTTGTACTATTCTATCTAGAATCTCAGTGGAGTACACTATTTCTTGGGCGTGAATTCAGTTTCCTCTTTTTCAGTGGACCATGTTTTTTTGCTCTTCCGTATCCGTGATATCCCTGCTTTCCAATTAACCCCGTCCTGAAATTGGCTACTTGTGATTGTATTCTGTCTTCTGCTGCTGGGTGGACAGTAATCACGAATAGTGAGATTTACAAGTTACTCTTCCTGGTATACTTTTGGGCTGCTGGCCCATTTCTTTCAAGAATGAAGGTATTCTACAGACTGCAATCTTGTGGGAACATTCTGCAACTTACCTATTACGGTATTGATCTAAGAATATGAAAACAGTAGCCCAACCTGATTTGGTACTTCGTAGTTGAGGTTTTTTCTGTTTTTTTTTTTTTAAAACTAAAAAATTTTGGACCAATTTCTGTGCGTCACTCCTTTAAGTAATCCTCTAAGTAAGGATAGAGCATGTGCAGCGAATAGGCTGGTGAGAATTTGGCATGTCCTGGGACCTGGGCACATGTAATTGGCATTTACCGTTCCGCAAGGGGAGTGCCCGTTGATTCCTTGGTCTGTACAGAAATCAGTTGATCATGAAGGCTAGTGTGTTCAGGACAAGCTAGGAACCTTGTCGGGTGGCTTATTACAGCGGACCTTTGGGTTCAGTCCGTTTCTACTTCAATCCCGTTAAGGTTTCTGGTTCCGTGCTTTCTAATTTCTATTTCCGCTGAATATTCTATTCTTTCTATTCCTGTTGAAACTAATCAGCGTGGGCTGTGCGAGATGCATACCTATAAGGTCTTCGTCACCAACACCTGACGAAATTCTGTCAACCTTCCTTGCGCAGGTCCGTCCTAGAGCATCGGAGGTCAGTCCTAGAGCAGCGGTGCAAAGGGGTTGATGGGGCGCTGGCGGAGAGACGAAAGTCCATAAAGGAGGAAGAGTTGGGTTTGGCAAACATGCGAAGAAGACGTGAAAGCTTGGTGGAGCATTTTAAAGAGTATAGAATCATTGCGGGATCCGGGGACACAGAGATGCAGATGGTAGGAGAGACGTCCATGGAGGAAAACGAAGAGCTCAGAGTCATTGACAATGACATCGAGTTCGGGCAGAAGATGCTGGAAAGGGAGAGTGCACGCAGTGAGCAGCTTCGGCTGGAGCAAAAAGAGGTGGAGACTGAGTTGGGCACAGTCGACAGTGAGATAAGGTATCGAGGTGTAGCAGCCAAACGGGGGGAGTTCTGGGTTGCAAGATTGACCGACCAGGTGCAGTTGATGGCAGGAGGCTCCGGCATGGGTACCACACCGCTGCCAATTCGAAATCCTAGAGTCCCTGAGGCCGGGAATGTAACGGTTATCCATGTTTCGAATTGTCCTGTTTGTGGCTTCAGCTTCAAGTGTCTTAATATTGTTGTGGCAGACTGCGAGTGCGTATATCACCATTTCTGTATGGCTGCTTGGTTAAGTGATGGGAGGAGACATTGTGCGGGGGCGTGGTGCGAGAAGGAGTTCAGCAACGACTGGTTACAGAGCTTTGGGGCAAATCAGGTCAGGCTGCCTCCACTTAAACAGCCGAAATTGGAGAGCCTCGTCGGTAGATTCGGGAGAGTGGACAGTAGGGGTGCTGCAGCGGCCGCATCCACGAACTGTAAGTCCTCTGCACCCCTTCCTGAGGTTGTAGGTTTATCATTGAGATGTCGCTGGGGATGGGTGAAGGAGTGCGCATGGCTCTGCTTGATCTGCCTCTCGGAAGTTTTTCTCCTCTGTATTGTATGTCACTCTGTCCTAACCACGTGTAGAATTTAACGTCAATTAACTGAAAAACGCGTAGCAGATGGAAGTATGTTGTGCGTAGCTGGTGTTACGCACGGTGTAGTCCACACCCTTTGGATCATAATTATGACCCCAGGAGTTTGTTGTTTGACTGCAAGATTTTGGGGAAACTCAGTCTCTGATAGGCCGCCCGCACTGTTCTTGTATAGATCATTGCTTAGAATGCGCGTCCACATGTCTTTATGAAGCAAATAGTTCAGTGCTTTTTCAATCTCACTCTGCCGTCATTGACTCAGGTTCCGAGTACTATAGATTGTTTCCGAATGCCGGGATGTTGCACTTCAAAAGTTACATCTTCAATTTTCTAGGACCTTCGTATAGGGTGTTTTTTTCCCAGCGCGTCAGGCGAGGTACATGGTGCCATAGGATTGTCAGTCACTGTGTCATGCGTTGGTCACGGTCCAGGGTGCTAGAGGTCCACTGTGGAAGTAGAAGTGAGATTCTGAAATCGATGAGTGCCTTTTACTTCACTTTGGCGCTGGTGTCCTTTCCGACTAGGAAACATCTAAAATACTGTAGGTTTGGGGAGGTTCTCACTTTGCTTTCGGACAGGGAGCACTGTGTCAAGAGTGACCATGGCAATGCAGTCGAAAATCTGCTACTTTACACGCAGCTTTGAGACGTGTGCGGGACTGTTTACCAGCGGTTCGGACTGCATCTAGGCTTGTGGCATGTCACTTTCTGGGCGCGTCTACTTTATTGGGGATCACGGACACGGGCATGCATTAGTGTATTCTACTTCATGACTGTCACTTTAGAAGAAGTCAATATTTGGTGGGGTAGAACGCTGCGTTAGAGCTGATGTCATTTGAGTCACTTTGCTTTGTAGAGGTCAGGGGAGGTACAAGTAACGTGAAAGACTTTGGAGATGCTGTTATGTCACTGAAGGCAGTGTGAATGTAACTGGGTGCTGAGGATTTCATATTTCCCTGCGTCGGTATGCTGTGACAAAGTAATGTTTCCCTCAGCCAAGGGATTGCTTCACTTGCATTGTACTATGGGTGTTCGGGACCACTTCAGAAACCCAGAAAACAGTCAAGACACAGTGGCCAGGCAGCGAACTTCAGGATGTGACGTTCTGTTCCACTTGTACTCCACTTCACTTCCGGAGCTCCCTGTACAGTCGGGTGGCTCACTTGGTGAAAGCTGTGCTTGCACTGTACTGTCCCGTAGAGCAAAGCTCTGGATGTTCACTTGTCACTGAGCACTTCACTGTGCACTGCACATAGTTACCAAGCGCAGTGTTTAAGAAGCGGTGTCCCGTGGTCGCTGTCACTTTCCACCACTCTTGGAAGTGCTTTCACACTGACAGGGCACTTCTCTTTCGGTAGCGACACTCACTTCCACTTTCGAAACACTTGTTCTCGTTCGGTTACGTACAATTCTAGTGGATATTTTTGATGCATTTGGAAGATGTTGACTTCTCTCAATGTCATCGAGGAGTGACTTTGGTGTGGCACTGATTTCAGTTACCTAGGAGAACTAATTGAAACTTACTTCAGGTTGCTGTCTCAGTTATGTCACTGGTGCGGGAATATTGACGGATACATGATTCTATTCTGTGGCAGTTGCGGATCAGATACCGTCTGCGTCGGGGACACCGATCTCCCAGCGACATGATGGGCCAGGAACGCCATCGTCAGTTCAAGCAGGAACTCCGGCGTCTGGGACCTGGAGGACGCCGACGGGGAGTGTCGGCAGGGTCAACGCATTCGGTCGCTTGCTGCATGTAGAGGACGTGCCCGGAATAAGCCCGAGCCAGCTTCCAAAATCGGAAACACCTTCGACTCTCAGGTCAGGCACAGGTAGGACTTCCGATGACAGTATCCTGGGACCTGACGACGACGTCTGTCTGAGTCAGCCGCCACCGTCGTTGTCGGCTGCAGAGAACGTGGTCGGCTTCAACGACGCGGTAACCCTCATCCCGGAGACATTGCCAGGCTACGAAGGCCGTATGGGGGAGCTCTTGCCAGAGCCGTCCTCTGCGCCGAAAGAAGAAGACACCCCGACGAGTGATGACGAGAACGCCCAAGAGTCGGAGCCGAACGAGATGCCAGCAGAGGTAGAGGTCGAACCCACCGAAACGCCGGCAGATGGACAAGAGAGCGGAAAGGGTCCAGTAGACAATGAAGCCGGTGAGATGGGTTCTAAGAAAACAAGAAGCAGTCAATCCCTGGAACCAAGTGCTACGCGTCGCCAGGCGGCGTTAAAAAACACACTCTGCCCTTCCCCCGGTGTGGAATCTGGAGCCGCATCGACGGGCCTTTCGACGCGTGGTAAGAAGGTGAGCGTCGGGCGGGGGCGATCCACCCAGGTTGCGGGTCGGAGTGAGAAGGGGTCTAATATGAAGTCTCTGGCTCATCTTGGATTGCAGGAGACATTCAAGGCTCCTGGTGTTGTCAGTGACGCAGGGAAGGGGCGAGGGCGCGGAAGCAAAAAACGCAAAGCGTAAGCGGGACGTACCGGGTCACTAAGGGTGCCTCACTGTTATCCGATGGTTTTGGTGGCCCTGGAGACTGACCCGGGTGTGTACAGAGGCATGTAGTACGTTGAAGCAGTGCTCTCCAGATTTTGACATAGAATGCAGTTCTAATCTTGGCTTGGTGGCTGTTACGTGCAATTCAACGTCCAGGACAATGTGCTCCACCGTAAACAGTTTTCTGATACTTAGCGTGAGTCATGCTTCCGCGCAGATGAGTGCAGAATTCGGGAGAGGTCGTGTGTGCTCTGGTTCTTCAATACGGATGGTGTGAAGACGGCAATTACTCGGGAGTGCCACCAGAAACTGGAAGGGACCGTATAGGGGTGAGAGTGGAGTATGTCAGTTTAGGCTTTCTGGACAGGACAAAGCGGTGGTATCAGAGGTAGAGAGTACGGCGGATACAATACATAGGAGAAAGAGTTTCGGTTCCAAACCTATCGCGGCGAACATTTTCAACTCAGTCTCCACTGTTGTCATTTTTATCTTTCCTGTGTTGCCTGCATGCAACAGCATAGGCAATCCTCCCCTCCCCAGGCTGTCACATACGTATTTGAATATGAGGATGTCCAATTACTTTGTACTGCCATGTTCGCGAGTCTCGCGTTCTGCTTATGCCAATGTTTTCCGTAAAATTTTAATCGGTAATTGGTATACCTTCTTTACCACATTCATGGATTAATATTTTAGAGTTCATTTTATGTTTCTTAATTGTTGAATATTTTGTGCAATCATAAGAAGCCCGCACCCATCAAAAACATAATTTAGATCATCTACGGCAGAAGTTTTCCGGTAGTAATGTGAGAAATGAGGAGTGTACCTTGTGTTCCGCATATGAATGTTAACCTCTGTATACCTCTATTCTGTTATGATAATTTTAAATAATGAGCATTTTGATAATTATTTCCTACCGGGTCACGTTTCCAGATTGTATATCCTTCAGTTTTTTAATTTCCAGTATTACTTCCGAGCTGCATGTTACAGCATAACCAATGCAAATCAACCACCCGTCTGTAAGAAGCATACTAACATTTCAGCATCTTCATTCTTCTGGGGGCCACTTACGTTGCGTCCGTCTCCATACCCACATCTGGGCAATCAGTGGGAAGTAAAGGGGGCATAAAACTGGGAAGTAAACTGGAAGGGACCACTTACGTTCCCTCCGTCTGTGGAATTTTCTGATTAGGTGGATTTTGAATTTGAAGTTATGGGGTTTTGAAGTTTTTGGGATTGGGATTTTTAGGGTTTCTGAATTGGGTTGGTTTGTTGCTCTGGATCGGCACGCTGGAGCTTTGGAGGGAAGAGCATGGTAGGTACCTGAAGAGAGCTTTCCAGGGTTTAAGCGCATCCTACATTGTTCTCGATTCCAGGTATGTTTCTGCACTTAATAGTGGTCGCTGTTTAACTAAGTAATTAAATAATTAATTGCATTTTTATGGAGGATTTGTTTCTTAGTCATCAGTTACTGTGGAATTCGTGTGTGTGTGTGTGTTTATTGGATCTAATTTTTGAAGTTTTAGCGCTGACAAATTTCATATATTATGTGGATGTTTTGTAGTCTGTTATATTTTCATGCTTGTGATAGTATTGTTTTTCTGTAGCGGCTTAGAATGTTTCAGGTATTATTTGCAGGTACATGGACCAGCTTATAGTTTTTGGCTGGCAGTGTGAGCTTTAGCGGTTTATTAATATTTGAGAGCTTCTGATTTTCACTTTTATGCTGAATCATATGCTGAATTGGGATCGTGGATTGATCCAGTCGGCCATGGCTATGCTATTGGATTTTGCACTCCCTTGCGATGCTCAACAAACCCTTTCGGTTTGGAATGGACCTCCGAACGATCGACTTTCTGTCAAGATGTCAGGTGTGATATTCATGGTTTATGCTGTCACCGGGCTTTAGGGTTTAAGGATCCTAAAATTTCTGTTTTAACAGGCGATGAGCTGAATGTTTGCAACTTCTGCTTACATTAAAGAGTTTGTTTTAATGTGTTTGTAGGATCCGGACGGTGGTTACGGTGGTGGACCAGGACAGGTGTGTTGTTGAACATTGGTTTTCGACACTGAAGTAATGGTCTCGTTAGTGTGAATTTGTCATAGATTCATGGTTGGCGGTATCTCCATCTGTTAATTGAGTAGATGACTTTCTTTTAGGTTGGATCTGAACAATGTACATTGATGGAGAGAAGCCTAATACGTAATTTTCCTCTTGGTTGTGTATATTTATTATGGATTGTTTTGTATCATTGCAGATGGCCCATTTGGCAACCACGTATGCCGCTGTGAATTCTCTTGTAACTATTGGTGGTGCGAAGGCCCTGGCATCCATTAATAGGTACAAATATTCGGTTCACGCTACCTCAAAATCAAATTCTGATTGTTTCTGAAGAAGTCCACATCTGTGATCTGTTTATTCTCTAATATTCTCAGAATTACGTTAAGTTGCAAGAAAGTTAGGGCGTTCAACATATCAGGGATATCATCTTAACAGGAATCTACAGGTAGCAGGGATAAGGTGTTAAGTTTTTTGCTTCGCATGAAACAACCTGATGGGGGATTCACAATGCACGAGGGAGGAGAGGTTGATGTCCGTGGTTGTTATACTGCAATTTCTGTAAGTTCCACTAGATAGTTTAGTTTCCAGCTTACCTTGCATTGTTACATAAGCACATCATTCCATAACTGATGCTAATTGCTTTGAGATTTAGTTGATACTGTTATTCTCCAGTAAAGTTTTCATCGACAGACGTCCGTGGAGAACTTGAGACTTTATTGGAAGACTTGTAATTTTATGACGAAAGTTACAACCACATGTATGATGTGTAGTTTTTTAGATTCAGAGATTATTTTTTCCTGAAGAACCAATTCCCTAAATGGATTGTTTCTTTGGATTATTCCGCAGGTGGCGCATATACTGGACATCACGGTACCAGAAATTGTTAACAACGTAGCGGATTATATTTTGAGGTTTGCTGTGAATTTCTGAAGTTGATGGTTACTTAGCGGCATGTAATTAGCTCTAGAATTTCGATTGCTTAAAATTTCAACATTCTAGGTTTCCTTTTGCCTCCACTAAATGAGCCTTTGCGGATGTAGGTGTCAAACGTACGAGGGAGGCATTGGTGGTGAACCTGGTGCAGAAGCGCATGGAGGGTATGTTTCAGTGAATTTGAGAGTGGGGCAGCTTGAATATTTTTTTCCAGTTACTGGACTTGTGCGGCCTATCATTTCGACTACTCTCTGTGCTATTCTCATCATCAAACTTAACTGTCGGTTTCATCAGCAGGTGTTAATTATCTCCTTGTGTATGGCGTCTCTCAGGTACACGTTCTGTGGTCTGGCTGCTCTTGCACTTATCAACAAGGTCGATGTGATTAACCTTCTCGATCTAGTGGTAAGTTTTTCTGTTGCAGATAATGATTTATGATAATATTTGTCCTCTTTTACTTTGGTAGGAAACATACGTATTAATAATGGTGGTACCTGGCAGGATTCTACGTGAAGATCACAATGCTATTCTTGCATTGAGGTGCATATGTTTTAAGCTCTACATACTCATTTTGACCTCGCCGCCTAAGACCTAACTGTGTTAATATTTTGTCGGCCTGTCAAACAGAACTGGGTAGTGTTTTGCCAAGGAAAAGTGGAAGGAGGATTTCGGGGTCGCACCAACAAGCTAGTGGATGGCTGCTATTCCTTCAGGCAGGTATTCCCTAGTCATTTCAGCTACTGTCGTTGGAAGAAATTGTTTAAGCTATACCTTTACTGAAGAGTTATTCCACAGCCACATAAATTTTATGAGCTACTTTGGCTTTTCAATTTCGAATACATCGTTTCCAATTGGACTGGACAATGCTTGCTAATCACCGTGGGTTCCAAAATCTCCCACTTAGAGCGGTTTCTAATGAGGTGGAGATGTGCAGGGGGGTGTATTCACAATATTACAGCAAATAATGCCTGAGCTCAACCGGCAGCAAATGGCAGACAATTCTCCCTTATACACAGAACAGCCCCAGTTTGTGGACTCATCATTGAATACTGGTAAATCATATCATATGTGCACTTTACTACAACACTGTTTTGTTCAATGAGTGATGTTATACCGACTTAATCGCAGTATGTTGTCTTACGGTAGTCGAAGCCCATAGTACTGCTAAGTACACTTCTGCTTAGCTGTATAGCGTCCTCTTGATGGTACACGTAGTTGTTGATCCAGTCCCGCACTGTTAGTTCCTTTTGTATATGAGTTCCCATTGTGTGTCTTCAGAATTCCCAATATCAGTTGGAATCACTGGTTATGCCAAACTTCGGTAAGGTGTTATCTAATATTGGATGGGAATCCCTTTCAGAGGAGATTCCGAAGCACGAGAGGGCCTCGTCTTCTTCTACAAGTACCTCGAATGTAACAACAGAGGGAGGTCGAGAGGCTGCACCGACAAGTAGCGGAAGGTCAGCGGAAGGAACAACATCAGCCACTCCAGAAGAACTGAGTGGCACAGAAGCAACTGGAGCCTCATCTGCGCACGCAACAGACGAGAGCATTGTAAGGGGTACGCCTAATTTTATTTTCCTGAGACACTGTGCGGTTAAAGTAACGGGAGTTTATAGTACCCTGCATCCTTAATGAATTGATGGGAGTCATTGTTTCCAGGTTCTGCAAGTGAACTCGTGACAGCTGATCAGCTCTTTCCCGTGGTCGATTACAATATCAAAAGGGCACCCATTTCAGTTACTGTCGAGGAATTAGAAGATGACATCTCAGTATCTTCTAAGGAAGCTCCGGATGAGGCTTGTGATACGAGGGAGGCACAGCCTTCTATTGTGGACCAGTTATTGAATGAAAACGAACAGATTCTTTACGGACCTCTCTATAATACTCAGGCACTTCAAGGCTACATACTCATCTGCTGCCAGGTACTTCATAGTGCCTTCTAGAATACCAAAATTCTATTATATCCTGAACGTAACGTTGAGTATGAATATTGTAACCAATGTTGCTGATACCCTTCGTGAGTTAATTGAAGATTGCTTGTCTGTGCAGGTACTGGACGGAGGACTACGAGACAAACCAGGGAAATCACCAGATTATTATCACACTTGTTACTGCCTCAGTGGCCTCACGCAGGCGCAGAGCAGTGCATCCCACCGCATTAACGCCCCCCCCACCACCAAAAGCTGTGCTTGGTCCTTACACCAATCTCCTCGAGCCTATCCATCCCCTTTGCAATGTCGATCTGAACAAGTACAACGATGCAATTCACTACTTTAGACATCGTCCTTTTCAGTCTAGCAGTTGAAAACGGCTTCCTTCTCTGTGAGAAGCGAAAATGTATGCATTGAGGTCAATTCAGTTTTGTCTTTCCTATCATTAACTTCGTCTTGTTTCTCCAGTGTCGGGTTATTTCTTTGTGGTTTGCCATTCATACTTCCGTGAAATCGTTTTGCTCAGCTTGGTTCTGCTGGTGAGCAATTTTATTTTATTTTTAAAAAATGAGCCTTATCTTATTTTTAATCGTAAAACAGAAGCTAATCGTGGGATAAGTTACGCACAATCTGTTGACATCTCATCATAGCTTCTAGATCAGCATTGTCACAACAGGAACCTAGATTTGCCAAGTGCGTGGACTAAGTGACATCGGAAGCTAAAATGCCACACCAAGGCAAAGGTAGCCTGAAACGAATTCCGGAGCACTTACTCAGCATCAATTTGTTCACAAAAAACACAACATCAGAAAACGAATCCTTACACAACTTGCACGACACGCAACCCACATCACTTCCTTCCCCCTACCAGCACAAATTTCGTCATATCAAAACCTTCCCAAGTGTAGAAAAATTAGTGCAAACACTGTAGAAACCACATGGCATGACCATCCGGAGAGATCATGCTACACTCCCCATTCGGCAACCCCATCCAAACCTCCATGCCAAAATCATAACCAAGCCCAGTTGAGAAGGATTCCAGTCACGCCCTCCGGCGGGCCCCAAAAGCTCCGCATTCCAGTTTACTTCGCAGTTTACTTTTCCCTTTACTTCCCACTGATTGCCCAGATGTAAGTGGTCCCTTCCAGTTTACGTAAGTGGAAGGGGCCACTTACGTTGCGTCCGTCTCCATACCCACATCTGGGCAATCAGTGGGAAGTAAAGGGAAAAGTGTAGAAAGTGGAGTGCACAATGTGCAAGTGAGTCGTTCATTGAATAGGAAGTGGACAGTGCATAGTTGCCGTTACACGAGACTGACAGTGGATATAGTGTATGTGACATGGGACGCCACGGTTGGAGGACCAAGATATCACTGCCGTTCCGATTATTTGGCGTTCATACAGCAGGTATCACATACTGGAGCATCTATGTGGACATTCCTGAAGACCCGAAAGGAGGGCTTCGTCCACAGTTGTGACAGAATGAATAGAAGCACGCTCAAAAATTGGTTACGAAGAAGTCAACCACTTGTAAATATTAGCCCCCATGCCATTGGTAGTGCGCAGTTTAATCACTGTTCCAGCAATGGACAACATTGTCTTCCATGCGTGCATTCAATAGTACGGGAGCAAAAATTACAAAGTAAATACTGCACGCACTGTAACGACCCGTGCGCAAAGCAGGCTGGCAAAACATATGATATGTGCAGAGTCATCCGAATGTGACATGGTTAACGCTGCAGTGAGTATGGACCGACTATATAGACTTCTATGTACATCAGGCGCACCAAATATGCTCTGGAACAAGTCCGCAGTCCACGGTAGGACAGACATGCATTGCTGGCCAAGGCAACTCTTTCAAATCCATGTAATTTTCCACCTCCCTCGAGCGTTGGTGGCTACGGATCTCCTCCTCTAAATATCACCATTTAAATGTTCCACACAGAGTTTAAGTCAACCATTGTCCGCACTCCGGACGCAGGTATATGGTTCGGTGCGTGGCATCAATTGGGATCCCTCAGAGTTTTGTAACGAGGAAATGCGCATTTCCAACTTCAGTGAAGACGATTGTGTCACCGACTCCGAGGGCATTCTGCTCACGGAACCTGTCCCAGCCACGCGTGAAATAGCAAGTCATCTGATTAGCTCTGCGCTTCCGGACGGCGGTCACGGTCACCGAGCACTCTGGTCCGCGGAGGGTGAACGCGCGCTGATCAAACTTGTCAGAGCCATAGCGGCGCCAAAAGCGAGTGGGTATGTCCTGCCAAGGGCGCCACAGTCAAAGCAGTAACAGGATGGACTGCAGATTTACGTAGACTAGATATAGGCAGACATGACATATCTCCATTCCAAGATGAGCGAGACAAACACTTATTACATTCCAACATTTGAAGAATGGCAGATTGGCGTACAGGCAAGGGAGCACGAGAATGAAACAGAGTGGTAGAGTGGGGGACGGACCAGCTTAGCGGAATTTTTCTTCCCGAAATGCGAGGATCGGAGGGTCTTGCTGAATTCCGGTGTTCCCGGCCTGGGGTAAACAACTGCCACGAGGCACCTCTTGTCCACTGGTTCAAACACAACGAACTTTCCCTTTCCGATGTTGTTCACCCGAAGGAATGTGGCCCACCCATCGCCAACGCTTTTCGCAACTGCGCCAGTTCGTTCAAATCGCACGGGGGCTTCGTTCATGGTGGTCGATGAGGTGACGATACCACAATCAGCACAGCCAGGCCAGCCAGTACAACCCGTGAATTCCGGAGGAACATCCTGCAACGCATAAGGGTCTCAGTGTGTGAGTAAATACTACTGATTGCAATCTTAGAATGGCTGCCCACGCAAGGCAGTGCGTTGCAACAACCATCGAATTCAGAAATTCAAGTTCGGGAAATTCTATTCCATGGACTGATTTCACCTGGGCAGCATGGGACATGGTACATCCGAGAACTAACCAAAACCGACATGGAGTGGGCCGTGTCAAGGAAAACGCTGAAGAATGGCACGCCGAGGTCCTCCATTTCTGCAATGACATTGGCGTACAGATCCGCCATGGAAACAGGCAACACAGAATCACAGAGGTGAGATCAGACGGGGATCTCACAAGCGTATATGAGTATCTGAAGTGCAAGACAAGAATGCTGTGGTTAGAGAATGAGTTCTAAACGAGGGGAGGCCAGGTATTCAGTGAAGTTCCTTCAACTAGTATGAGGGTGGCTTAGTGCAATACCAAATCCCGGCGCACGGATCCCCTTCTGTCCCGACTTGTCCCGTCGCATCTAAAGATGGCGATCAAGTCACCGTCTTCGCCGCCATTGGGAGTAACTCCAGTCAGGCTTCATTAATTCATTACTCTCTGGATCATTAAGACGGCCTTGACATAGATGCGTTGGACATGGCGCACTGGTCACGTCGTCGTGGTGCGGGAGAGCTTGTCACCGATTTCCCAAGCAATCATGTCTTCGGATGGGACAGAAGTTCTCCTCCACGCACCGACATGATACGGAAGATGTCCAGCGATGCAGATCAGAACTAACGGTGGAGGAAGCCGGCTGGACCACTCTGTGACACACCTGCAGACGTTTTCGGACAGAGTCCTCTCATGGCAGAATCGCGCACGTCAGTTCCAATATCGCACGGGGGACGTCAAATGCAATTTTATGAGTACTCCGTCAAATGTAATTTTCTGAGCGTAGGGACCCCACATTCAGCCCCTTCAAAGACGAGCTCCAAGTTCCACAGACTGAGTCACTTGTGAATGCAGTGGTTATACTGAGAATGGTAAGCTTGAACTACAAAGAGGAATCATAACTGAAGTAAAGTACCTGTTCCAGGAAATCTACTGATTTATCAGTCACCTGATATACAAACCTTGGTCCGGTAGCTTCCGGTCCCGGCAGAAGCTGTGCGTGTCCTCGGTGTCCGGATAATGGTGGCGTGAAATGGCATGTGTGTTATGTTTCGAGTTCTCGGGGGGTGTTCAGTAATCGTCCAGGGGACGCCCATGCTCTCATCACAGACCCGCCCATACAAAGACGCAGCCAGCCATCTCTCTACGACAACGACTGAGTTCCAAGCCGAACTAGAACGTAGGACCGAATGCAGTTCACTACGACCATTGCTTACCTTTAAGTGCTCGACGTATGGGCGTGAAGACAGTGGAATGCGAATGTAAGCTCTGTCAGGATCTGTTAAATGTAACCGATGGAAAACGAACGCACTACTTCCCTGGAAAGACGCATTGGAGCCAAGAGGTATTACGGTCTCTCTGCAATATCCTGTAAAATGTTCTACATCAATGGTCTCAACGTCCTCCCATTGCGGAATACTCTCTCCCTAAAAAGCACGTAACCAAACCTAAGTCAGCGCGACCGGTAATATATGATAAGATCTGAGCATGAAGTGCTCGTGCAAAGAATCCTACGCAGGACGGAGACTTCTTGGCAGGCAAACTTCGACTGCTGTGTGAGAGTGAGCGGGAAACTCTTGTTGGGGGTCTCTATCATTGACTCTTCCTTGGACATGGCTGGTTGAATGAACCTCGCGGAATTTTCCTGCTCCTTCTGACATGTCGCCATACCTGAAAGGTGCGCTTAGTAGGTTAGAATTGAGGCCGTATCTGTCTCTCATGTTTGACCACCCCAGGAATTGTAGCCGAGTCAGGACTCAGGAGTACAAAGAGGAGTGCGGCATGGACAAAACGGGGCTCACCTTCTGCCACGGACGCCCGTGGTTTCAGGGGTGCTCGTAGATATGCTCGGCGCATACGCCATCCCGACGCCGACAAAGCCCTAGTCAATAATGTGTTGTCTCCCTGAGATGACGTCCTGATTCCCAACGTGGGCTTCCTTGCTCAACCTATGTCGAACACAATACAGACACAGCGGAGAAGACGTGACCTGCAAGTAAACAATCCAAACTAGTATTCGAAGGACAAAAAACGACAGTGCAATAGTCCCTCGCGGACGGGGTCTCAGCAAATTCCATTTGCAAACTCCATGGGCCCTGCGTGATGTTCACATTGAAAATAGTCAGAACTGACCGACGTCAACCACTACGTCGTCTCTGTAGTTCAGAGAGACTCTGCGAATGCGCAGTGGGTGCTGAACGATGCCCATTACCAAGCGAGTACAGAGAAATAGTAGAGTATCAACTGAACTAGGTGAGTAAATACAGTGTGGAGTTTCTGTGACGCATAAGAAGTCAGCGACGGTACTGAAGGACACGAACTAAAGCATAGAAGTTTCTAATTGTTTTTCAGATGTAGTGCATGGTAAACCAAGGCCTGAACACTCTGTCTTCTACAGGTCCTGCCATAGCTCATTTCCTTGAGCCCAGGGCGCTCTGTACTTTCTCGTCAAAAAATTGGCTCACTGCCATCCCCGTGCGTTCTGACCTACGAGTGGACTGAACCGTCCTCGGAGTGATTGTTGTCCACGCTGCCCACGCTTTCCGCTGCAGGACGGGTGACAGAGTTCTCGTCGGGGACCATGTTGGCGGTGGTGTTATGGACCGGAAACGTGACGCGGGATGCTGCCATGATCTTCAAGAGCTCCAGGGCACAGGCGACTGTCCACCACCACGACGTATCGGGCTCCGTAAGCTTGGCAATGTGCAGGAAAGGCGGGATGTCCAAGCCGCGTCTCCGCGCGCGGTCCACCTCCTGCATCCATGGCCGCAGCTCCTCCAGATTGTTGGGTTCGTCAACTGAATTCAGTGAAGTGGTCGTCCTCCTCCTCGACGTTGCAGCGCGTCCCCTCCCCATGTTTCAGCGACGCTCACTTCCAGGCTTTCACAGAAATACCCGTCGGCTATATGAGATCCACCCCCCTCTCGCAAGCTGCTTCGCCAACTCCGACGACACGCACGAAATGGGTAGAACCTATTTTTCCCAGGAAATGTGACTCACAATTACAAAGCAGGAATTGATGACCTGTACCTTCTCATACATCATGGCAATCTCCCCCCCGTATCTCTGAGAAGATTAGCGCTCCGTACATGATCGAAGTGAAATGATGCACTCTGAAGGCAATTGAAGCCTGGATCTCCTGTACGTTCATCCATTCCCACATACCTGGAATCCGGCCCGTGTTATGGCTTGAAGGGGGCAACGAAAAAAAGAAGTGACATCCACAGACGGAGCACAGCGATTTGGGCGTGACGTGAAGTCCTGAAGCAGTCCGATTTGACACCACAATCAGTACAATGATGAATGACATTAACCGTCGCAGGAAGTCTACGAATAGCCCTCACTTCTTGCAGAAATTGCAGGAAGGGGAATAGAAACAATTCTACACTTCCATGGTCAGCTTGCAAAGCGGTTGTCGTCCACTTCCATGGTCACGACTCACTTTGTCCTGCACTTTTACTTTTCCAATGCATCACAGGGTTTGTGGTATGCTTATCCACTTTCTGTATGCTTTCTCACTGCACTGTCTGAATTGAAAGGGGGAAAGTGAAACAGAAGTGGAAGAAAGGGGGGCCACGGAAAGAAACGTGTAGCAGAAGTGGAAGACAAGGGAGCTCTCAGAAGAGAAGTGGCATTCTGTACTACAAAGTGAGTCAGTGCCAAATTTGTATTTGCCAATTGCGGAACTCGGAAGATCAGTGAACTAAAACGGAGGAAGTGAAACAAAAGTGAAAGTAAGCTGCGCCAACGAAAGAGAAGTTCGAAAGAAGTGGAGGAAAGGGGGGCTCTCAGAAAACAAGTGTGCTGACACCATGAAAGCACTCACTCTGGTGCTCGGCAGTGAGTACAAGGGCACGGTAACTGAAGAATGACTCCAGCAGTGCGGAGTGTTCGGCTGCTACGTACTGCCCCTCTTCAGTGCAAAGTGAAGTACTCAGCGACAGTACAGAGCACGCACTGGTTTCTCGGAGTGGACAAGACACTGCAGCTACAGGTCCCCGAAAGTTCCTTTGACAGACGGAAAGGGAACACTGCAAATGAAGTGGAGTTGAAGTGAATTTAAATGTGGCCACGTAAAGAGAAGTGAGAAGTAATCTCTCAAGTAAAGCTTCAAAAGTTCACGAAGTGAAACGCTGCACTTACAGCAAATTGCCAGTCTGAAAACGCTGCCTATGAGAACTTCTTCGCAGGCAACCCAGGCTTCCTCGCCATAGAAGGACATCAGCACTAGGAAAACCGAAGATTGCATCAGAAAGATAGGTAGTAAGCAGTGAATATCCTGGAAACCAAAAAACGCACAGTCAAGTCCCCGAGTACAGTGATCACAGCACTCTCTCCGAAACCAAAAGTCCCCCACAGGAGTGGCATAGCGCTATGAACGCCCACGGTTGGAACTGATAAATAATGATTAACTGCAGCACAACTAGACGCATGAGGCACAAAGTTGGAAGCAAGTACTCACGATACTGGCGTGGCAGCAAAGCGGTGCGAACGGAGGGCAGGTATACGCGCTACATCCCCTTCGGTCACTGATTTGCATGCGCGTATCTGTTGTGAAGCTCGCGACGATGCATAAACAATGAGAGAATATGGTTCAGAGTTTAGTAGAATTCTACATCTAAGCATATTAAGAACAAAAGTGCAAGGCATTATTACAGCGGGCCGTGTCTGGATTATCCATCACCCTGTTAGAAGGATAAATAGAAGCTTCGGATATGTGCTGGAACTCACCCATCAATATGACGCACGAATTAGTATATGTTTCGAGTTGAAACAAGTCACACCGCAGTCGTTGATTTCTTGGGGAAAGGTGATGAAGCCCGTCCACATTCAGCAACCTTACATGTTAATAGAGTTTCTGAGTCAATACTCAACGTGCAAATTACTATAGCACGACGACCCGGAAAGTATGTCCAGCGTCCTGGACTATATATTGCCGCAGTTCCTCCCGGAAGTTCTTGTGCCCGTATGAACGGATGCTCCAGAAGTTCTGGAATTCGTAGTCGCTTTCGACGATCCCACGTTAAACACCTTTTCATGATATCCAATAACCAGGGATTCGACAAACGAGGGTAATTGATTCTGTGGTGCGGATTTGTAATAGCCGTACTCTTTGAGTACAAAGAGAGCTCAGCAAATGGAGGTTGCCCATAAACCATCTGATAGAATATGCACCCCAGAGACCAAATGTGTGATGCTCGACCTATCTTGATTTCCAAACCTGCTTCGTCCGTGTGCTTCTGGGAAAACGCCTCTGGAGCCGTATAATTTAATGTGCCTGTCTGTACAAATGAAGCAGAGGAATGAGTATCATGAAATCGGATCATAATTAACTGATGACCTGAATAAGATAAGACCCTGGAGTTCAAGTAAATAAACCGAGGAATACTGATTTGGATAGAATTTGTGCAGAAATTTAAATACAAATTCCTTCAAGTCAATAGCGTTAAGCAAGTCCTGACGAACAATACATAGGACAATTATGAGAACCTCGTGTGTGCACACCTTGGAAGATATTGCGTTGGGTTCCTACAAATCTACAGCGACAGAGTAAGATATTGCTGATAGACTTAGATTGAACCTGTGGGTTACCTGATTTTCTTGCACAATGTTGATGGTGTCCTTCTGAATAGCTCTAGCTATTCCAAAATCAATTAACTTCAGTTCGCCCCTGACCAGCATAAAGTTAGCCGGTTTGAAGTCAGAGTGTACAATACGTTCATCGTGGATATTCTTCACAGCCTTCAGTATTTGCTGCGGTTGAAGTAAAACAGCGGTTATTAGAGACGTGATCGAAGAGGATATCAGAGGTGTCAAGCCAACAGTAAATGATACGAGGCAAATTGAATTCGGAACCACCTGCATTCTCTTCCATAAAAAGTTATACTAGAATGTGTTGTCAAGGTAAAACCCAAGGCGTTCATTACCATTGCGATTACATCGCTGGAAGACATATTCATAAACGAGTGACATTCCAAATTCACTAGGAAGTGTGAACTGGTCACCCAGCAAAATGACCAGGAGGTTAATATCTGCCAATAGAAGCGAAGCCAACTCTCATCAAGCTTGGCTTCATTATTTATATACATTTCATTGCGTTTGGCAGAAAGCATGCCAGCTAAATCAATCTCCCCGAAGTGTAGGACCATGTAGATAAAAACCTCCTCTGTAATGTCACCACTTTCCGTCCTTTTCTCTGGCACTTTCTTCTTCGTGACCTGCATCGAAAAGTTCATCCTATGTCAAACCGTAATCGCATTGGCATGTAAGACAAATGTCGCAGGAATGTATGAAGAAGAAAAACATTAAAGATAAATAATTCAGCGAATATACTACACCCTAAGTAGAGTGGGTCTTCTGTTTGAGAAGAGTTTCCACATACATGTACAGAGGCGAAATAAGAATCAACTCGCCTCCCCTGCAACAGCCATTTTCGTCGAGTTCTCACCGAATGGCTCACTGATTTGGGCCACGAAACGCGTAGTCTTGGGAGCCACTTCTTGTGCTCAATGCAAGAAGGAATGTGATATATGAATATCCCGAAGCGCTTGTGTCTAAGCAGTCAGCTAATTTCTATTGTGACCCCAAAAACAAGCACATCAGAAAACAACGTAAAGACGTAAACACCGCGCGGAATCATGACAGGAAGTCCATGATTAATTTATCCCCAAGCATTTCCCTCCGCTGCCGCGTCACTTATAGCATCCTACCAGGTCCTCTCCTCTGACAGGCATCTGCAGTGCATGAGAAGACATCATCAGAATTAGACTCCAAGTTCAAATCCTGGCTATACGTGCACACAAAGAAGCATGACCCAAGTCTCAAAGTCCGAGGAAAAAATATCACATAGGCAAAGGACACACCAAATTAGAAATTAATGAAACAGTACTGGCTAGATTGCACAGACGGTGGAATATAATGATATATGTTATAAATCTCAGAAGGATGTCGGAGAGAATGGGATACGCTTTCGAACACATTCATTCCTGGAAAAAAGTTTAGGTTCTATACTGCAACGCACCCTCCACTTTCCACCATGAACTTGGATACGTGGCAAGTTCAAACAAGTCACAAAGCACTTCTTGATTTCTTCAAATTGGCGACTTCATCCCATATACAGCCATCAACCTTACATGTCACCACAAAAGTGCTCCCCTATTAAAATTGCTCATTAAGAGAGCACTGTGGATTGGAACTACGTCACTTTTGGAACTCGTACGTTGTTTCTCAAACTCGAAAAGGTATACCCTGTGGCACCAGGTACAGTCTCAGCTAATAAACCAGCAACAGAATAGCGGAGAACATCTGCGGAAGCTGTTGACAATCTACGAGGTACATCAATACTCACAGCATACGTCTTGTTGAATCGTTAGGTCTCCGGGACGTGTCATACACGCTGCGCTTAAATTCTGTTTCCAGCGCGTACAGATTTCCCAGCATTATCAGAGGCCTCTGTCTGCTCCAGTGCTTGAAAAATGAGAGCGGACTGGGATTGATATATGAAATCGTAAGAGTATGCCTTGCGGACACAGAACACCACGAAATGAGCACCGAGCTGAGTGCAGTTCTTCGTCACTATTGCCATTCTCTATAACTGAATTGTTCAGCAGAGCCCAAGTGATTCCCATGACGACCTGTTTGGACTACATATCACAGAAACTGGAGTCAAAACCCTGACTTAGCATGTCTCCACCGGGTCCCATTCAAAAACTAGAACAATGTGCTAACAGAGACTTATCCTCACCTTCTGATACATATGTCGTGGATCCGTCAGGGTGGTACAATTAACAGATACAGTACCTGGAGGACGCCAAGGATATTCTAGTTAGGCCTCTCATGTAACAAAGAACCAAAGCAAGTGAAGTCATGCAGAACCACTACAGAAGCTCTGAAGAGGTAAAGTGGAGAGTTTGGTGAACAGAACAACAAATGCTTGATCCTTGCTGAAGGGAAGCTGAGAAAAATTCAGGACAGAACGGATTTCAAGCACCCCGGTAGAACGGGACATGGACGACCTTTACCTCGTCTGCCCAATTTACATTACGCACTTTCACTTGTTCCAATCTCTGGTTTTCCCCAGTCGCAGGACTCTGTACAAATCCATCCTTTGTGGGACTTCTTGTCGAATTGATTATTTACACCCGTTGACCTCCTTCTCCTCTTCATTATCCCTACGTATAACTGATGACGAAATTGCAGTTGAATGCTCACATACTCTTTACAAATCTACGAATTTGAGCACCGTCTGCAGAATACAATGAAATTAATACCAGTCAACATACCAACGGCATGTTGTCGCGCCTACCCTAACCTGAAACTAGGATCAAAAATGAAAGCAATACTCACCCCGCATTCGTAGAACCCATCTCAGAAATCAAATGACCCCCTATACAAATTACAGAAGTGCCAGTGCGAGCTTCCACAGTTAGCCTTCCGCTGGTGTCACATACCTTCATGTACGGCTGATAATCAGTGAGCATTATAAGATTGGCGCTCTTCCACGTTGGAGAGGATCTCCTCACGAGTCTCTGCCGCCATCTTGAAGCGTGGATTCCGCTTGTTGCTCTTGTATTGCACCAAGTCCACGTTGGACTGCACCACGAGGTGGGAGTAGTTCCATGCCTTAGGCTCGTCCTCGAGGAGCTCATACCGGAACGAACCCGCATCTCGCCCCACACTTGGAAGCCGGCGGTAGTATGTCCCGCTAATGAGCATGGTATCCTTCGGCCATGTGCATCCCCAACCGTCTGTAAATGTAGCGTCATTGACGTGCACGGGCATGTCACATAGGACAAGGAAAAATCTGTCGCCACGCTCAGGTCTATCAGTGTACACCACATATGTGTCTCCAGTCTCCACTCGCTGGGCCTCTGATTCCAAGTCCGGTTCGTCCTCACCCTCGTCAATCAGGTCATCATCAAATTCTGCATCCCTTCCAGCTGGGCCTCTGTCGAGCACATCCGCAGGTTCAGTACCGGAATCCAGACGCGCAACTTCATCGCTGCAGAGGGGAACTTCGGGAGTAGACGATGTCTCTCCAGTGTGTTCACCCGCTCTTTGGAAACGAGCCCCCCTGCAGGCGAGCTGCGAAGTGACGTACATGCACCGGACGTGCGCGGCAACGTCAGTACTCTGTATTGTGCACTTACAAAGAGGAATCGTGGGGCGTGTCACCTACTGCAAAGCAGCCTCATAAATTGGCGCACACATCCTTTCTCAATAGAAAACGATAAGCACAGAATGAAACAGAGAAAGAAGGACTCTCACTGGAATTGGCGTCAGTGGCTGCAACACCTTCAGAGCCCAGTGCCGCACGTGGTCTTGTCGCGCACAAAGCATGGGATTGTCATCCATACATTCCGGACAGAAACAGGCAAGCGCTCTGATATGCAAATATGTAACATTTGACGGTGACATTGAAGAAACAGAATGAACGGATCTGGTCCCTGGTATGGGCTGGCAATCCAGATCTCGACCCCTGTCCACTGCATTGGGCTCAATCAAATGAAAATATCTGATGACTGGCCTACGAACCTTCCCATACGCGCGGTGCTCCTCAAGCTCCTTCCTCTTGCAGAAGCCGACCACATCTTTAGCGGTCTGTAGTTTGGTCCTGGAGTCTAAATTCATTTCCTCACTGCGTATTGCACATTTCAGCATTGCACCTGCTCCATCATGGAGGCCCTTCCCGTGTCCACTCCCGAAGTACGACCACACCATCCGACATCCGTTTGGCAGCCCGGGCATCACAGTTGTAGAGGGATACCTAAAAATACAATCATTATAAAAGTAAAGTCGTTGAAAACTGAGAATCACACGTTGAAACAAATATGACCAAAATGACACGGAACAATCTGGACAAGAGTAGAAATAAGGATACCTTGAGACATGGTACCAGCACCTCCTAGATTTGAACTGCGCTGCACATCCGTCAGACCAGACAATATGCTCGTTTGGTTTGATGCCCCTGTCAGTGATGTGTTTCCAGTGTAACGCGAAGCAGTGCTGAACGAATAGTGTATCATGTTCGGGGGCATCACTAATATAATAGTGATATTCTGTCAGGAGCTTTTGTGCCCCTGAACCTCGGTCCGCAAGGTATATCGGATTCCACCGATAGCAGATATGAACAAGGATAGTGATCTGATGCTGCAACCAGTGCATTGATTGCAGCTCGTGGTAAGGCTGAAAAGTATAATTTTCAGCGAAATCCACGGCTGAAAGGATGGAATCGGGGGGGAAAGTATCAATGGATACCTTGAATTGCTCGGCCTGCCATTTTGCTATATAATTGTGAACAATGAAGGCCTCCAACTTCGGCTTCAGATATTCCACAAAGGTTGGCGCTCCCGTCGTCTGGTATTTCATGCGTAGAACTTTGTTCTCTTTTCCTTCCCGAGTCGTCCCGTGGACCACCATCTCAAAGTTATGCCATTGCATCTTGAGCGGAATGCTATCATCCGCTTCCCTCGGGCATAACTGTAGCATATCAACCCCACAACTGCCGCATTTACCCTTGATGCAATCCGGTGAATGCCAGCCGTCCGCCTGTACCGGGCAAAGAACACTATGCCACATGTCAGTTAATCCTGTAAAGTGAGTGAGATGAGAATGGCATGTGATCGCACCCTCCACAGGCTGCGTCTGTACAGACCCCGGAGCAGCGCACACTTCGCAAGCGCATCCGCAATGACGTCCATGGATCCCCTTGCTCGTGGTCCGCATATTATTCCACCCAATCCTGAGCTCGGAAATCTCACAATGGTAGCGACAAGCGCATGTATTCCGTTCCTTTAGCCTTCTGACATAGAAGGGCTTCAGAAGCTCGAACGCCCTGAGCCCCACCTTCCTCTCCTCGTTAGCCTCCCTAAATTTCGCGTGAAACTCCAGCTGCCATATGCACATGTTCACAGAGAATGCATTAGTAGCATTAAGGCGACTGACATACTGACTCACTAAAATGCAGGCATCCTAAAATCCCGTCACCTTTGCGTTCGGGCTTCTTCTCCAGCGGAGTACCGGTGAGAGTCCGTTCAAGACGGGGCTTTCGAAAATCATCTGAATCGTCGGTGTCACAGAACAGTCAGGCTATTGAACAGTTCGGAATCCGGCATTCCTACCCCTGTTTCATCAGTACATATGAATTCCGAAACGCTTGTTAGTACCCTCACGCTCGGACGTTAGAGAAATATGCTCTCCCTTGCGATCCTTCAGCATCCTAGGAGTCTATCTATTTCTGCGCCCCATTACCCAATCAGAGTCCACCAACAGCTGCCGAGCTCGCAGCCTTCCTCCAAATTAGTTCTGAAGTTCGGCTCGTTAGTCGCCAGTGGCAATCCCAGCCAGTGAAAGATCAATCGTATCTCAAATTTATTTTCTAGGCTTATCAGTCCTCCAAATCCCACTTCTTCTCACCCCGAAGTTCTATTTGAGGGACTCCCGGCTATCCTTCCATCTGTGGAATTCTTGCCCCCGGTCGTTTCACAGCCTCACTTACAAATTTTCGCATCGGCTCCGAATTTCATCACCTCCCTTTGATGCGATCAGAGCTTCCAATCAGTGATTGCACCCGTGACGGCAACCGTCGACACTGTCCATAGGAGCAGGAGGTAGAGCAGTCCCAAGACCCAAGAAGAGACCCCTGAGGAGACTCACTCTCCGTCATACACATGCTCATCTTGAATTTGCTTAACTGCACAGTACGAGGAGAAGCCTCTCCACTACAAAGGGCAACGTAGCACGCACCTCCCTACTGTTCAGGCATTGCCTCAGGACGGAACCTTTTAGACTCTGTGCATGCTCAGAGAACAGAGTAAACTCGGAACCACATGCACGAACTCGTTCACTCCTCTACAACCTAATGAAACTCGGACGTGGCAAGGTTGCCATGTCATTTACCTGCGACACTTGCAAATAATGAGTAGCATGTGTCTCGTGCTCCTTGACCCCAATCCGACGCCTCTTGATGTCTTTTTTGTTGGGTGAAACAGTTGTCTCAGTCTCCCACCACCCACGGACTGCAGACTGGTCCTCTGTACTAAGACAGTCGCTCCGCCTTTTTCTGCTCCCCCCAGCCCACAGATTCTCCCCTGTTTCGTCAACCTGAGCACGTCGCTGGAACGCTTTACGAACTAGATAGCGTGAGGCTCCTAATGCCTTGCAGATCATGCGTTGAGAGTCGCCCTTGGAGACGGCAGCCGTCAGCACAATATTTCTCACCTTTGACTTCCCTTCGATGCTTGTGGGGAAAGTTCGTACGTGAGCGGAGAGCGTAGAGCGGAGAGCGGTGAGCGCAGAATGGAGAGCACAGAATTGAGAATTAGGAAAATTTTCAGAAGCAAAGTAGACCCTATAACCGTGGAAAATTACTAAATTAAGGCTAAATTTTGACACTTTTTTTAGAAAAAGAGTATATTACCGTGGAAATTAGAGATTATCTCTGGTAAGAATTTATTACGTTTGTTCTCTAAGATACAAATTAGGGCTGATGTCATGATGACGTCATGCATACATTCCTTTAGATTTGTCATGGGTTTAGGCAAGATACAATGATCAGGCGTTCAGTTTTAGATCAAACAAATAATTCTTTCATAGGATTATGTAAATGCACAAGGAAAAAAACAAATTTGAAAGAACGTAAAGGAGGCAAGGTTTGAAAACTTCCTGGAATATTTCAAAATTCGTGTATAATATCTTAACTGCTGAAACCAAGATATACCTTGTTAGAGTCCTTGTCTTCATCGAAGAGTACTCTCTCTTCGTAGGCAGCAAAGCATCTTCATTTGAGTGATACAAGTAGGAGATTTTCATCATCAAACAACACTTGGTAAGCTGGGTTCCAGAGAAGGAGGTCACTCTTGGTTTCGGTAGCTTGTCTCTAGGTGGCGTATTAGGATAGTCATACAGTCCTTGGCATTCTGTGCTGTATGCAAAGGTAGCGTAGGAGTTCGGGGATGTCAATCTGCAAGCTTGCCTGTAACGTTTGAAGACTACAAGAATTTAGTGTGTTGCGCGATGCCGAAGGTGTGTAATGCGAGATCCAGGAGGACGAGAGCGGCTGTAGGTTTGCCCCCAAAGGCACCGGCGAGTTATGAGGAGCTGCGGCCGTGGCTGCTGGAGGTGGAGCGCGCCAGGGATCGAGGCATGGACCTGCCACCGTTTAGGCACATCGGAAGCCTCCATGTTGGTGAAGGTGAATGGCGTTGGACAGTGCTTTGTACCAATGAGCTTCTCCGTATTATGGAGTTATCCCTAATCCCGTATCCCTTGCTATCGAACGTCGATGAGAATCCAGTTGTTCAGCTGCCCGAAGTGATCATATCGGATGGCGAAACTTGCTGGTTTGATATGGACAAGAGTTGGACTGTATATCCTTCGAAGGATTAGTACAGTGAAGTCTAGTGGGGTGTTCGAATACAATTCTTAAGATTTGGTCATTCATTGGATCTAGATACGAGTATTCCAGCATGATGGTTTTAGATAATATAGATGATTCTAGAAATAAGAAAAGAAAAACCAACTAAAAGAAATAGTCTGAAAAGTCCGTGGAATATTTCAGAGTTCGTGTACAATAATGGAGTAGCCGAAACCAAGATGTACACCAAGTGAAGAATAGGTAACATGGCTATGCAAATGTGGGATTTTGAATGAGTAAAATATAAATAACAGCACAATATTACATTTGAGCCTTTCTTTTTTAACATTTCATTCTTCATATTATATTTTGAGCATTACAGTTGTGACATTTCATCCTTTACAAACACGGAGACAAATTGGACATGAGAATTATAACAATTTAGGTTCAGGGAAGTAGAGTAGACGAAGGATTACGCAGTGAACTCCAATTAAATCAAATCAAATCAAATGAAAACAACAATAGACCGAAGCCTCCTTCAACCTCACAACATGCTACAGTCACTACTTTCACTCTCAGAACTAGATGACTCCGTATCTCCTTCTACCGCCTCGTCATCGACGAATTGAAGGGCCCTGGGATCAAAAGAAGTTGGCCGACTAGGAACATATGTAAGGGCTCCAGATTGAAACGCCTGTGCTAAGCCCTCTGCGTAGTCCGGAAGTATGAAAGGCTGAATCGGGCTGGAATGAAGACGCCACGATGGAGTGGACACTGCTCTTGGCACACGTGGCGGTGATGCAGAAACTACTCTGCAATAGAGAACCGATTGTGGTTAGATCTTGTACGAAGAGGTGGAAAGAGAAGTAATGATTGGATAATTGAACGTAGAATAGAAGACGTACACCACTTGTCAGGTCTTGCTCTCTTTGGAGGCGCTTCGCCTGTTGCTGCCGGCCTTGGATGTTTAGGAGGGCCCATGGCGGATGGTTTGAGAAGGGCGTTGAATATGGCTTTGTCCTCCTCAAAAGCGAGAATGTGACGACCAACAGCCTGGGCGGCCTTGATGGAGGCCCCTGAAACTCGAAGAGAAACAAAGAAATGAGAAACTTTGGAAAGAACGAGAGGAAAAATGAAGCAGAGATATGTAAGAGAGATACCTGTCCCAGCATTCCAGTCAAGGACTATGTCGCCGGGCTTGGACAGCTCCTCAATGATGTTCTGCATCATCTCAGGTGATTTCTCCCTTGGGCCTCTCCACGGCACCTCCCCATTCATGAGCTGAGATTCGGCATCGGTGAAGTTGAAAATGGCATCACTCTCGGTAATGTTGAGGAGCCCATGTATCAGGTCTTCCTTCTTCGTCTGGAAGGAGAAAGTACTGCCACTACGAACGTAGACGCGAATCCAGAACCGCATAGTCTGCAGTCAAGCAAAACTAGTGAGTAAAATGAAGCGGAAGTGACCAAAGTAAGCGAAGAGAAGGGTATGTTTAGGAAAAGTACCAAGTTCTCGGGGTTCGTAGGAGAAGTCAGGCCGAGTACATTGACACCCCACCAGTCCTTGAAGAGCACGTAGTAACCAGCAGCAGCTTCTTCGTCGATATCCTTAGCCAGTTTCTGATCAGTGTTGTAGATGAGGCAGATGGCACCATCTTTCTGCAGGAAATCATCTGCAAAACGGAAGATGTCGTACAAATAATCCTTGTAGCGAGAGTTCCAAGGCGGAATACTCGTGGGGGGAACGGAAACGGATGGGACGGGAAGATTCTCAGGGATGTCGGCAATGATCAAGTCGACTCCCAGATGGTCCTCTTGTTTGCACCGGTCCCCAACTATGTTTTCGCGGCCTGCTCCAAACTTGAGGAAACAAGAAAGCAGAGTTAGTAACTACATAGCGAGTAGAGGTGGCAGAATCCAGTAAATGTCAAAATATAGGAACAAACCTTGCGAATGAAGTCTTGAGTCTTGATCCAATCCGGGTCGCCACCTTTCCTCTCCTGTCTCCTATTTCGCCGTAACATGGAATCCACAGATGAGTTGAAGACAGAGACATGTGTGGAAATCGAAGCTCCAGCGGAAGAAGTTGTTTGAGGATATAGTTTGGCCTTCCTCTGCTGAAGGAGACCTCTGGTGATCTCCGAAGCACTGATCGAGGAAGGAGCCGGTGAAGAAGCTGGAGAAGGGTTCGTAACGACAATACCCGGAGAGGGCTGTGGTGCCTTCTGAGGTGGCGCGGAAGACTCCGCACCAGTTTGCTGTGATGCCTCAGACCGAGAACCCAGAGATTTCAGTCGCCTTCCTCTCCCTCTCTTCGGTGGAGGAGCAGAAGACTGATCCTGCTCTCCTTCAGGACGTTCTGCATCATCCACGGAGTCCTCCACGACAACCGCACCTCCATCGTGCAGCATCTTGACTTCCGCCTCGGAGTCAATAGTGAAACCACCAATACAATCAAGATACCAGCATCCAGCGTCCAGGTGAGCAGCTTTGTACCTTTTTATCTGCTGGGGAGAATAGATACACTGGTCCGAGGTTGTCTGCGTCCAAAGCTTGAAGTACATGGGGAGTTGCTGAACGCTGATGGCCCCCTTCAATAGAAGCTCTCGCTTGAAGTACCTATGGGAAGACACGAAGGAGGTAAGTATAAGAAACAATTACAATGAGAACTATGAAATGGAAATGCGAATAAGTTTGGTAATGTACCGGTAAATAACCCGCTTGACAACTTGAGCGGTTCCAGGGAATTTAGCGAAGTTGGACTTCTTGTCGAAGTGCTTCTCAGCTTTTTTTCCAATGAACGTAGGGAAGGCCTTGTCCCATAATAGAATACGTGAACTCTCGACAAAATCGCCCGGCTGTTGGACATCAGGAAATGCCATCCAATTGATATCGAGGTTCTCAGACTTGAATATGTCCTCGACTTCGTGGATGACGGCTTCCTCCAACTGTAATAAAAAAATCATATAAGTAGCAGCGAAGAAGAAATACAGTGAAAAAATTAAAGGAACAAGGAAATCGAAAGAAATTTTTAATGAAAATTACCCCAGCCCAGAATGAAGCTTTGTTCAACCATGGGTCGAATTCGGTGTCTTTGAATTCATATGGCAGAAATCTGTAAGATGTTCGAGCAGTCGGGGATGAGTTCCACCACTTCAACCAACGAGCCTTGTATTTGGGCTCAACGGCCGCAGGAACAACCTTCTGAAGCTTATCGACTGACATCTCAGGCTTATTGTTGAGACTGAAATGGCGATTAATCTGCAAGAAGCAAGGAAGTTTGAAAAAGATAAATACAGAAATTAATGAAGTCGTACGAAATTGTGAATTGAACAATGATCAGTGAGTCACCTCATTGAGGAAGTCGTCACCATTCTTGGGATTTGCAATGGCCAAGTACTTGGTAAAGTCCTTCTTCTTGATGGCTTCGACCATTCTCTCTGATGCCTCATTCATGACGTCCCAAACTGCACTTGCAGACTGCTCATCCTCGGGTGTCTTCATGCGGTAGGCATTTGCTGCTTCATCGGAGGCCGCAGCAAGTTCCCGCTGTAGATAGATAATTCAGGCTTAGGAAATTCCATGAGTATTGAAGAATAAGAAGCAAATAAAGAGAGGAGGTAGGACTTACTCGGTACAGAAATGCGATGAAAACTTTAGTTGTCAACGGAAACCAGGAGGGATTAGGTGGCTTGTTCTTCAAACATGCGTCATACTCTTCAGGACTTAGGAGGTCTTTGAATTCCTCAAGCTTCATCATTCCAAAAGAGCGGATTCGAAATAGTTTTGCAGGGAGATTACTCTTGACGTGGTCATTCTCTGTCGACCTGAAAAGAAACCAAAATACGTATGATGAATAAAAGAGATGAGATAAAGTAAGAAATGAAAAACAGGAGAAAAGAAACAAGTACTTACCAGTTGATGTCATGCATTGCGTGAAGAAGATTGCCAACATGGCCACGGGGATCGAGTACTATGCAGTTCACAGATATGTGCCATGACGGGTCGTCTGCATGATGCTTGTTGATATGACGAAGCCATGCTGAGAGGCGATGGTTACCTTCCCAGACAAAAAACATCTTCCCCGAGAATTGCGACCAGTCCTCGTCATTTAGAAGCTCAGATTCAAATGCATCATTCGCGTCCCTCCACAATGGGCTCCATTTAGCCATGACCTCATCCGTAACATCTCGTGTCTGCTCTTCGTTGTTGTACATGGAGACGTACATGACGCGGTCGCCATCTCTATACCCCTTGACGAACTCCCGCTCCAAATGCTGCACACCCACTTCGCCCACTGGTCTGACCTTTGCCATTGGGATCATCCTGCACAGGGGCACCGACATTCGGGACTTCTGCGATGGCTTGATCCTGAGCTTGTTGATGACGGCGTTGGTGTTCACCTTGAATTTGGTTTGATGTTCCAATTCCCCTTCTGTGGCAGTCTTCAAGTTTAACGGACAAGATGGTTTCACCAACACATCTTGTGTTTGCGTAACCTGCCAGAAGGTACGCAAATTAGGAGAACAAGCACAATCGAAGAAAGTCATGCAAAGTTGACAAGTATGTAAAAGAAAGTAACAATATATCTTCATACTGTCATCTCTCTTTTAACAACTCAATCATCATCTGTGATTGATATAACTATCTACGTGAGGATCGACTATAGTACTCCTTTGACTGTCTACAGTTCCAGTGACGGCGCCTCCTCCAAAATCGCCTGGTCTGTTGGACAGGGCACGGCAGAATAGCCGGAAGAGCAAAGACCACATGGGCTGGCCTCCTGACTCTAATCGGCGAGGAAGGAGAGGGTGGAGACATCGGCGGGGAGCTCTGTGGAGGAGACGTGGGCATATAGCCCGGGGAGGTTGGCTCATACACAGGGGATGTAGGCATGTACACTGGAGAGGTAGGCATGTACACTGGCGAGGTAGGCATGTACTGTGGAGAGTGGACCTCGAGAGGTCCACTTTCCACACCTACAGGGTTGGCTACATCACAGGTACAGTAGTACTGATCAAATGAATCCGAAAGATCGGAAACATTGATCACAGAAATGGGGGAGGTGGCGGACATCTCAGGAGCATCGGATGATACCTAGAGTAGGAGAAATGAAGAGAGGATTAACTTCCATAATTAAAAGAGTAGGAAACAAAGAAGGGAAGAGGGCGAATAGAACTCAAAATCATGAACATAACAAAATAATATAAGTTGTAGATTGAATGAAATACCTCAGTTTCTGCTGGCGTAGGGTCTTGACGTTCGCTCCCCATGTGATCCCCATCAGAGTCCTTAATCGCAAAAAATGTTACAATTATTAGGATAAATCATCAACTATGAATAAAAAAACCAGAACCTCAAGAAGCCTTTCTGAAAAAACTATAAAACTCATCAAAGTATCAAGACATCTCATGAAGACTTTGTGAGCATAATTAGGCTTGCGGATTTTTAATTTTTGAAAATGAAAAAACATTACAAAGTAAATCCTTAAAAAACCGCACTGAAGTTCCCATATTTATTAATATTATGTGAGCAGAAGTGCATTCCCATTTAACAAAATGGCAGCAAAGAAAAGGAAAAAGAAATCCATTGAAAAATCCCGAAATTTAATACCCCTCCCCCGGCCTACTGTCGTCAACGACAGTAGGCTTGCGGATTTTTTATTTTTGAAAATTAAAAAAAAAATACCCAAAAAAATCCATAAAAATACTCAATAAACTTATATTTTAATTTATATAATGTGAGCAACCATGCCATCACATTCCACAAAATGAATTCAAATGAAATAAAAAAAAAAAACATTGCAAAATCCCCAAGTTCAATATTCCTCCCCCGGCCTACTGTCGTCAACGACAGTAGGCTTGCGGATTTTTTCTTTTTGAAAATAAAAAAAAAAACAAAAAAAAAAGCAAATAAACTCAATAATGTTCACATTGTAATTCATATAATGTGAGCAACCATGGCATCACATTGCACAAAAATGAATTCAAATGAATTTAAAAAAAAAAACAACCCTAAATCCCCAAATTCAATATTCCTCCCCCGGCCTACTGTCGTCAACGACAGTAGGCTTGCGGATTTTTTCTTTTTGAAAATTAAAAAATAAAACAAAAAAAAAACCAAATAAACTCAATAATGTTCACATTGTAAATCATATAATGTGAGCAACCGTGCCATCACATTGCACAAAATGAATTCAAATAAAATAAAAAAAAAAAACATTGCAAAATCCCCAAATTCAATATTCCTCCCCCGGCCTACTGTCGTCAACGACAGTAGGCTTGCGGATTTTTTCTTTTTGAAAATAAAAAAAATAAACAAAAAAAAAACCAAATAAACTCAATAATGTTCACATTGTAATTCATATAATGTGAGCAACCATGCCATCACATTGCACAACATGAATTCAAATAAAAAAAAAAAAAAAAACATTGCAAAATCCCCAAATTCAATATTCCTCCCCCGGCCTACTGTCGTCAACGACAGTAGGCTTGCGGATTTTTTCTTTTTGAAAATAAAAAAAATAAACAAAAAAAAAACCAAATAAACTCAATAATGTTCACATTTTAATTCATATAATGTGTGCAAGCATGCCATCACATTGCACAAAATGAATTCAAATGAAATAAAAAAAAAAAACATTGCAAAATCCCCAAATTCAATATTCCTCCCCCGGCCTACTGTCGTCAACGACAGTAGGCTTGCGGATTTTTAATTTTTGAAAAAAAAAAAAAAAACAAAAAAAAAACCAAATAAACTCAATAATGTTCACATTGTAATTCATGTAATGTGAGCAACCATGCCATCACATTGCACAAAATGAATTCAAATGAAATAAAAAAAAAAAACATTGCAAAATCCCCAAATTCAATATTCCTCCCCCGGCCTACTGTCGTCAACGACAGTAGGCTTGCGGATTTTTAATTTTTGAAAATTAAAAAAAAAAACAAAAAAAAAACCAAATAAACTCAATAATGTTCACATTTTAATTCATATAATGTGAGCAACCATGCATTCACATTCCAGAGAATGAATTCAAATAAAATAAACATAAAAACAATTGCAAAATCCCCAAATTCAATACCCCTCCCCCGGCCTACTGTCGTTGACGACAGTAGGCTTGCGGATTTTTAATTTTCTGAAAATAGTAATATAAATACCTTAAAATCCCAGAAATACCTATAAATACCTAAAAACTCCGTAAAGTTCACATTTACTTGATAATATGTGGAAAAAAGTGCATTCCCATTAAACAAAATGTCATGAAATATAATAATAAAGATAACCATTGCAAAATCCCCAAATTCAATATTCCTCCCCCGGCCTACTGTCGTCAACGACAGTAGGCTTGCGGATTTTTAATTTTTGAAAATTAAATAAAAAAACAAAAACAATTCCAAAAAAACTCAATAATGTTCACATTGTAATTCATATAATGTGAGCAACCATGCCATCACATTGCACAGAATGAATTCAAATAAAATAATAAAAAAAAAACATTGCAAAATCCCCAAATTCAATATTCCTCCCCCGGCCTACTGTCGTCAACGACAGTAGGCTTGCGGATTTTTAATTTTTGAAAATTAAAAAAAAAAAAAAAAAAAAAAAACCAAATAAACTCAATAATGTTCACATTTTAATTCATATAATGCGAGCAACCATGCCATCACATTGCACAAAATTCATCAAATCAAATAATAAACAAAAAACATTGCACAATCCCCAAATTCAATATTCCTCCCCCGGCCTACTGTCGTCAACGACAGTAGGCTTGCGGATTTTTTCTTTTTGAAAATAAAAATAAAAAACAAAAAATAAACCAAATAAACTCAATAATGTTCACATTTTAATTCATATAATGTGTGCAAGCATGCCATCACATTGCACAAAATGATTTCAATTCAAATAATAAAAAAAAACATTGCAAAATCCCCAAATCCAATATTCCTCCCCCGGCCTACTGTCGTCAACGACAGTAGGCTTGCGGATTTTTTCTTTTTGAAAATAAAAATAAAAAACAAAAAATAAACCAAATAAACTCAATAATGTTCACATTTTAATTCATATAATGTGTGCAAGCATGCCATCACATTGCACAAAATGATTTCAATTCAAATAATAAAAAAAAACATTGCAAAATCCCCAAATCCAATATTCCTCCCCCGGCCTACTGTCGTCAACGACAGTAGGCTTGCGGATTTTTTCTTTTTGAAAATAAAAATAAAAAACAAAAAATAAACCAAATAAACTCAATAATGTTCACATTTTAATTCATATAATGTGTGCAAGCATGCCATCACATTGCACAAAATGATTTCAATTCAAATAATAAAAAAAAACATTGCAAAATCCCCAAATTCAATATTCCTCCCCCGGCCTACTGTCGTCAACGACAGTAGGCTTGCGGATTTTTTCTTTTTGAAAATAAAAATAAAAAACAAAAAATAAACCAAATAAACTCAATAATGTTCACATTTTAATTCATATAATGTGTGCAAGCATGCCATCACATTGCACAAAATGATTTCAATTCAAATAATAAAAAAAAACATTGCAAAATCCCCAAATCCAATATTCCTCCCCCGGCCTACTGTCGTCAACGACAGTAGGCTTGCGGATTTTTTCTTTTTGAAAATAAAAATAAAAAACAAAAAATAAACCAAATAAACTCAATAATGTTCACATTTTAATTCATATAATGTGTGCAAGCATGCCATCACATTGCACAAAATGATTTCAATTCAAATAATAAAAAAAAACATTGCAAAATCCCCAAATCCAATATTCCTCCCCCGGCCTACTGTCGTCAACGACAGTAGGCTTGCGGATTTTTTCTTTTTGAAAATAAAAATAAAAAACAAAAAATAAACCAAATAAACTCAATAATGTTCACATTTTAATTCATATAATGTGTGCAAGCATGCCATCACATTGCACAAAATGATTTCAATTCAAATAATAAAAAAAAACATTGCAAAATCCCCAAATTCAATATTCCTCCCCCGGCCTACTGTCGTCAACGACAGTAGGCTTGCGGATTTTTTCTTTTTGAAAATAAAAATAAAAAACAAAAAATAAACCAAATAAACTCAATAATGTTCACATTTTAATTCATATAATGTGTGCAAGCATGCCATCACATTGCACAAAATGATTTCAATTCAAATAATAAAAAAAAACATTGCAAAATCCCCAAATCCAATATTCCTCCCCCGGCCTACTGTCGTCAACGACAGTAGGCTTGCCGATTTTTTCTTTTTGAAAATAAAAATAAAAAACAAAAAATAAACCAAATAAACTCAATAATGTTCACATTGTAATTCATATAATGTGAGCAACCATGCCATCACATTCCACAAAATTCATCAAATCAAATAATAAAAAAAAACATTGCACAATCCCCAAATTGAATAGCGGCTTGCGGATTTTTATATATGAAAAAAAATATACCAAACTAATCCCTGCGGAAAAGCTTCTGCGGCAAAACTCAACCCAGGACTTGAAATCGGAAGCAGAAGCAACTCTATCCTAGTACGAGTTCTATGAATTTCTGCAGAGCCAAACACTTCTTTCAATTTCCGCACAGTAGTCCCAAACAGTTGCATTTCGATTACAATTGCAAATGGTTTGCAGCAGCAGATCTTTTCGAAATCCATAAATAAAAACCGGTCAAAATTGAAAGGATTTTCAGTCCAAGAGCAATTTCAAGCAGTCTCAAGCAACAGATTAGAGAACCCGAAACCAAATTACCGAACTAATAGCCTTCACACCGCATTCCCCAATGAACCCATCAATCATGAAACCATCAAGCCCCATCACAACTCGAATCCCACAACCAGAGAATCCCAACAACCACGAGCATTCCCCATCACAACCCGAATCCAACAAGCAGAGAATCCCAACAACCACGAGCATTCCCCATCACAACCCGAATCCAACAAGCAGACAATCCCAACAAGCTCGAGCATTCCCCATCAAATCCCAGCATTCAGCAAGCAGTGAATTCGACAAGCACCCAACAAATCCGAGAACCCAAGAAGGTATATCTACATACCTCCTGGTCGTCGTCGTCGTCGTCCCCCTCGTTGTCGTTCTCGACCTGCTCCTGATCCTGCTCCTCGTGCTGCTCGAGCTGATGCTCCTCGACTTGGTGCTCCTCGACCTGCTCTACTTGCTGCTCCTCGAGCTGCTCCACCTCGGCCTGGACAGCATTGAGCTGCGCATCCTCCACTTGGCCAATCCCTGCCATCCGAAGCTCTCTCTCCGCCATAACAACTCCACCTTCACCTGCCTGGAGAATGCCCTGCCTCGCCCGCCTCCCTTCGACTCTCAAGTGCTCTAATTCGATACAATCTCCATCAACAGGAACCCCAGGCATATCCCCGACCCCTCTTATCCACTTCCTCTTCTACACAAATATAGCAAACATTTGAATCTCCCCCAAGTCAAGGGCCGCGGCCACTCTCACTAAGGCTTACAGTGAACATAAAAATGCAATGTTCTTTTTATTATTCGATTCCTCTTTAATTGAAGATACTAGGGAGAAACACATAATTAACGATATCTGGTTCAAGACGGTTGAGGCACCCTTACCTCATCGGAATTAAAATATGGATCTGTTTGAGAGTGTGGCCCGCTTCCAGAAGAGTCATTAAATCTGATTGACGGCTGCGGGGACTCTACTCTTTGACTACAATTAAACTCTAATTCATCAGTCATCTCCTCACGTGCAACCCCACTTAAGAGTACGTCTTGATCCTGCACTCGATTCTCAACAACGCTGTCTTCAACAAACTCCTCCTTTACCTCCACTATAGACTCTAGAATGAGTTTACGAATGCTACAGAACTTTAAAGCTACGGGCAAACCTGATCCTCTCGTTTTCACAGGAGCACTCACATGGTCAGCTGGAAATTCTACCTTCTTACGTGACTCTCTCCTCTTCCTCGCTCTTCTATCCGTAAAATCTGTAACACCTCGCTTTCGTCTAGGTTTAGGAGTGACATAAGTGGAGGGGGATGGCCCTCCACTCTGCTTCATGTGTCTTACCAAAGGACTGACTCTCTCACAAAAAGACTCTCTGAACAACTCCTACCCGCTTAAATACCTATAAGGAACAACTATTTGGATACAACCCTAATTTCATATGGCCCCTTAACAGTATACACATTTAATACACTCATTATATTAAGAGTATCCATAACAGTTCTATTCTGAAGTGTAGTTTAAAATATTCACCTTTAAATATATAGTCGAAATCCAAGCACACTATAAATTAAAAGATTAGAATCAAGCACTTGAAAGCATGCTCCTTTTTATATTCATTGATTTAAATGTAGAATTTTAAAGACGGCTCAATCCAATCTTACCAAACTTCATAACTAATAGAATCTGCGCCACGATTGAAATTATTAAAGTAGAGTTATTAATATCTTACCTGCTATACTTCGGCCAGCAAAAAGTCACATTCCAAATAGTTAGAGCCGTCCCTCTTAAATCGTACATTCGTTACGTAACAGAATGAATCATTCTCCACCTGTTCACATGGACATTCCGACCTGAATATAAAATGATCAACAGCGATGCATCATTTCTCTCACTTCGCTCTCGCGATACTGCTTTGCTAGTACACTCACTCTTCTTCCTTCTTCCTCTAGTATCACTGAGTTGCCTGCGAATATGGGGATGGTCTGTCTGTACGCCCAAGGCATGGGCATCCCTCTTAGGTTTCGCGTAGATGACGATGGTCTAGCTACAGTTTCGTCTCTTCGCCTGAGTCTCAGATTCCATTTCCGTGAGGATTCGATCAGTATAGAGGAGGAAGTCTTTGATGACGTTACTATGGAGGTTACCCACACCCTTGGGCAACCTTCAGTGAGAGATGAAAACAATATGTTACAGTGGAGACTCCTCCCTGGATCCTATAGAGTCTATGGTCTTACTGATTCCCTGATGGCTGCATCCACTGAGATCCTCACCCCCCGTCGCTCTTCTACTTGCACAATTCAGACTCCCTTACCTCGTGATGTCAAAGTCAAAGTCGAGCCTGGTACCGAGACTTCAGATGTAGAGAAACCTCCTCCGACCGTCATATCTCTCTCTTCTGATGACGAAGTCAGTCCCGTCAAGTTCGTGCCTAAGATCCACGCAGATGCTCCTCCTTCCAATGTCTCTCCTCCATTGTCCCAGGTCACAGTTAGCATTGTCCCCCTCCTTAAACAGCTAGCTAAGACACGTGGGTCAAAAAACATTTTGAAAAAGATAGACTATTCCACTATTAGACACGAGAGAGTTGAGTACTTGCCTGCGAAGTTCGATGGTCCGGTTCTTTTTGAGTTGCCCCCTGCTGCTGCAGGATCCTCTAAGCTCGCGGCCAAGTCAATGCAGGGAATGGACAAACGATACGACGGACACTTGTGGACCAAGACCATCACAACAAACATCAAAAACGACTTCGGACTCTCTTTTCGAAGTTCCACCTGCGTCGGATGGCTGCGCTGCAGCAACAAGGAGTGTGACTTCCTGAAGCGTGTTCCCAAGATCTTCGAGGTTAACGAGACTGAGTTCGAAGGCTGTACCCTGCAAGCTTTTCTCATGGACCAGCCTCCTCCATCTGACTCCACGCTATTGTGCAAGGTATGTAAAGAACCTCCATCATGTGTAGCTACATGCGAGGCCAAGATTTATTACGTTGTGGGCAAACCGAATCAGACTAGAGCATGTATTCACATAGGAACACATGATCATCCAGTGAAAGTAGGAGACTACAGAGACTCTAAAGCAGAGATTAGTAGCTTAATAGAAGAGCAGGTAGAGATGAACAACAAAGCAACGAAGAGCGCCGTTGTCCTGGAGGCGAGCAAACTCCTCATCGGGAGCTACCTTCTACAGCCCGAGGATGCACCACCGAGGAAACTGACGATGGAGGAGCTGGTTCCTGTTCTGGATCGATGCAAAGACATGGCGTCGCCCAACATCCGCAACAAAGTCGCCACCTTCAAAAAATTCGTAAGGTACGGAATCATGGACGGTATCACCAAGCTCCGTGGTAACAGTCTCTGGGCGTATGTCCAGGAGAATAGGTTTCCTGGTCAGGGATCGATGCGTGACAAAGTCTTTGTCTTCAAGATGTCGGAGGTCGGGCCGGGCAGTGGTGTCGACTTGGTCAGCCGTATGCAAGCTGGTGGCGATTTGGAGAACGCATGGATCATGTTCGACCATGTAAAACGCGTCAAAGATTGGTCGACCATGGCGTGCCATGTGTACGACGCTACCTACTGCCGCGTGATGACAATCGCCACTTGCGACATGCAGTCCGAGGACACGGACGCCCAGCTCGTCTTCTGGAAAAACCTGAACCTGGTCATGGAGATCAATGGCGTTGCAGCGCCGAACTTCAAGGGGTTCATGGCGGATAACGCACAGGCCAATTGGAATGCAGTGCGGATCCTTTACGGCAATGGCAACAAAGAGGACCCAATGGAGGACCGGGAGAGGTCGTGCTTGTTCCACTGGACTCAGAACATGGTGGCGTATACGCAGAAGCACTTCCCCGAAGAACTCTGGGAACAACACAAGAAGATGTGCACTCAATACAAGAATGCGACCAGCATGGCAGAGGCGGAAACTCTGTACCACGCGTTGCGAGCATGGTGGGCATCCACCGGGGTCGTTGGCGAGAGCGGGCTCATCAAACTCGATCAGTGGCTGTCATTCTGGCACCACCGCTTCCGCCAGTGGGGGGGATTCATGACCGAGGTATTATCTCTGCACTCTATTTCATGTTTTTGATACTGGTTTCCTAGCCCTAACCTACAAAACTGTAATCGCTGAATCTAACGGCACCTACTGCCAAATCTGCAGAAATTCACGAAAGAAGAACTCACAGAGATGCCCACCTGTAACCTCGCCGAAACAGTTCACAACAAGTGGCTCCAAGCTTCAGGTAACAACGGGAACGACCTGTACGTTGCTACCGTGGACGATTTCGTTCGGGCATTTCTACAGGTTGTCAACTACTACCAGTTCCTCAAAGGTGACGTCGGCGGAACAGGACCATCGAAGAAGGAACTCAGGCTCCGGATGGCTGAACGCAACGCGAAGAAATGGGGAAATCCTACACTGCTCGACAAGCCCATGCTCGATATGCCAGGCGCGGATGAGTTCTGCACCCGTCAGCCTATCATGCCTGGAGCGGAAGTCTTTGGTTCACAAAAGCGAAAAGCCGACGTCCTTATCGGAGCTGACGAGGAGTCTCATCGCCCGGACAAGACAAACTTCTCACGCCCAAGAGGCCCAAGACGTGCCGTCAGGGCTCGCCCTATGCAGATGCCTGTCATTCTGGAAGACAACTCCGAACACGACCCGGAGGTAGAAGGTACCCAATCTCCTGCCCAGGAAGTTGATTCCCCTTTACCTTCACCTGTGAACAAGGGCGGCATTCGCCATGTCAACGCCGTTGAAGAAACTAAGGTGGACGTGAAGGAGTGGCACATTTCGAGACTTCACAAACTTTCTGCGAAGTGCTGCTGGGCCCAAAGAGCTGAAACGAAGAAGAAGTGCACTGAGAGAATCGTCAGGGGGCCCTACTGCACAGCTGCACCGACCTACACTGGGCTCTGGACTAACTATCGCAGGAACCTAGTGGAGAAGACTGAGTTCTTCTTCTGCTCCGACGATATCGAGCGTTGCGTGAAAGGCTCTAAGCGAAAGTGGGTAGCACACTACTCAAAGGACCAGGAATTCCCCTCCATTCCAGAGGTGTGGCCAGTGAAACTAGGTACTAACCTAAAACTTACTGAGATTCTTGCCCTCGAAGCAGCGGGCTTTCAACTTCCGCCGAAGAAACCGGTCTCCCCAAGACGCCTGTTCTCGTCTGCCCCGCCCCCTGCAAATCTCAGCTCGGTGCCAGTCCCTGCAGACGCTGACCACTACCCAGGCAAGCGAGACGGCAAGATGGTGAAGCGCACTGCCACTCGTCCGAATCAAGCGCAGCGACTCTCCATGGGCTCCTCCGAGTCTCTTAAAGCGCGCCTCCGTTCCGTCACCATGATACCTGAGCCGGGCCACGGTTGCATCATTGGGCTGGATTCAGGCGTCGCTCCACACATCACGCGGTACCAGATTACCATCAGTTCTTACCCTGGTTGCACTTGCCCAGCATTCAAGAAGACGATGACTACGTTCCGTGGCAAGACTCAGTTCACGTATTGTAAGCACCTATACTACATACTCTTGAAGGTCTGCAACCGTGATCCCGAATCCGAGCTTTTCATCCATGCGCCTACCTTCAGCTTCAACGAGGTCAAGCTACTCTTAGAGAGTGGAATCTTGCGTCACCCCTTGGCGAAGAAGTAGGTAGCCCTCCTACTTTAGAACTGCCATTTCCACATTGGCCATTTGTCACGTAGTGAATGATTTTAGTAATATACCATGTACTAAGTCAGCTATTCAGAAGCTGTATTCACTTTTTCATTATATTAAAGGCTTTGTCGTTCGCATTGATTGCACTCTATTTCAATACATTCTATCTTGAAGAAGTGTAATATATACCTCGTATCCCCTGACATGTACCATTTATTACGGCAAACATGTACTTGTTATTAGATGTCTCAATCTTCGAACCTAACACGTTTAGGGTTGCCCACTACACTATCAGCAGGACTGCCACCCACTGACTGTACTACAGGACAAACTACATTCGCGTTCACTTTCGGTCCCACACTTGGCAAGTGTCCTTGGTATGAACGTTTCAGCAATGCCCCACCTCCCCGCCTCCGATTCACTGATTCCCTGGAATAGGTTCCCCTTGGGATCTTTCCAACCTTCGAGTATGCATGTGGTTGCAAAGGCACATCTGCGTCCTTCTCCAGCATTCTGATATCATCCGAATTTTCTGAACGTGGGGGGTCAGCTCTTACATCCGGTTGTACGTCAACATCCGTTGTCGAAGGACGCCCTTGGCTGTTGGCCATCACCTCTTCGTCGTCTTCCACCTCAACATATGGTTGAAATGGACAAACATCGTCAGCAAGTGAAACAACAATATCTCTGACGTCTTCCATAGCTGCTGTCCCGCACTACGGAAAAGAGCTTTACAAAACACCAACAGAAAAGAGGCAGAGACATTCTCTACTCTTATCTTAAATATCCCTGAAGAAGATGCTTGGCGCCCTTGAAAATCGGCTATTCATTCATTTGAAAGTTGTCATCCTCCTAATGGAAAAAGATGAAGGTTTAGCAGAGGTCATTTAGCATTTAAATTTTTTTCTTAAATGCAAAAGAATGAAGAAAAAAAAAAAAAAAAACAAAAAAAAAAAAAACATATATATTTATTGAAATTAAAAAGATTAAAGAAAAGAATAGCAATATTGAAAATGAAGGTTGAAAATAATATAAAGGAGATCAACAAATTGAATGTGAAAATAAAATGATTGTGAAAATAAAATGAAGGAGAAAATCAAATGAAAGGAGGCTTTTGACCCCTCTAACAAGATAGATAGAATAAAGAGAATTTGATAAAAAATACAAGACAAATATCAAAAAAATTAAAAAAAAATAAAAAAAAGGAGAAAGGCATGTAGACTATGGTGGATGAATTCTAGCAATGTTAAGAAAATATTACGAAATTAAATGTTACTTGATCCCTGTTCAGAGGTTCAATACCAATACATTTTAAGTAGTAATTTGCATATAAATTTAAGGAGATAAGGGGAATTACTGTACGCCTGAACTAGTTAGAAGGAGCTAGAGCATAGTAACTGGTGCACGATAAAAAATTAATCACCAAGAAAAGAGAAAACGAACTACAAATTCAATGAAAATACTGTAATTAGTCCACGGTTATAGGGTCAAGAAAGTTACTAAAATTAGTAACTTTCCAAAAATATATTGAGAATATTCGAATCTTCTAATTTTATATTTTATTTTTAGTAAAAAAAGTGCTATTTTTAGGTTCTGTCCCCCATTCTGTGCTCTCCGCTCTCCAAATCTGCGCTCACCGCTCTCCGCTCTGCGCTCTCCGCTCACGTACAAGCTTCCCTCCGATGCTTGTGGACCGTATGGTTTGCAAGGCACCTCTCAGACTCTGTCCCAACTGCGGGACCACTGTGCGCACCTTCTGAACAGCCATACATAAATCGGGGTGAATGGCACGGATCCGCTCATCAGAGAAACACCGCTCCAATACACTTCTCTTCTCCTCTTCTGAGTAACCAGCATCCAAGATGCGCATTAGAGAATTAAGTCCCTTCGAAGCTCCCCATGAACACTTCCGGTTGCGAAGAATGGTACTGTCGCTGTCAACCTCATCAACTGTATGTCCTCCCGAGTCGGTGTTCTGAGCTCCCGTCACATTCCCCTGAAGGGACTCTGCCCTGCCTGACACTCCCACGTCATTTTCCACTGTATCGCCGTGGACCACTTCATAATCCTCATTCAACTGCTCGAACTCCCCGGAGACGTCCTCGTCTTGTGCCCCGGAAGGCCCTGCTTCGCCTCCATCTTCAAGGCCACCGTCGTTCTCGTTTGTCCGTGCACGAGACCTCCAGGTGCGACGGTATTCCCGATCTTGCGCAGCTCTGCTCAGAAGGGAATTCGGTCCCAAAGTTCCAGCCACATTTCAAATCAGTGCGATGTTATGTGTGTTACCTTCTCATAGACGTGATAGCTAATGGAATTCTGAAAAACACCACGGTAGAGTCATCCTGCTGCACTTAAACTTTAAGCGCTGACGGTCCTATACTAGAGTGCAATCCGAGTTCACCTCAGTTCACGAAGCCGCTCCTGTTCAGCGTGCTCGAGTATCTCTAACTCCCGTCGCTGAGCAGTCTCCAATCTCAGCTCTCGCCTCTTTGCAGCCGGCGTCCTCGAACGCTTAATCTTTGAGCTGCCCATCACTGTTCCCCTTGCACAACTCACAGGTACATCCGTCAGAATCCCCCCCCCCCCAAAGCAGTACATGTTTCCAACTCTGCGCTGTTTAGAGTATTGCTCTGAGCATACGAACTCACACATTGAGTCCTATGCAGACTCGTCCTCTATATCGAAGCATGAAAGTATAACAGCTAGATGCAATTTAATGACGTCATTCTCTGTCATCAATGCTCATCACACTCTGGATAAAACTAACGGAATGAAGTCTCATTGTTTTCTCTATAATAATGATGCATCCACCGAGTCTCTCATGGCGTGGTTAAATCATCAGGTCCAAGTGTACCGACAGTTCGGCTCTTCCATCTGCCGTTCGCGAGAGAGCTTTAAGTCTTATTTACCAGAATGAGAAAAAAGCAAATACCCCGTGATTAGGAAACGGTAGAGATGGATCGTGAGACACCGGACCTGGGACATTCCGAGCAGGTAAATGCCGGATTTCGTAGACTAGAAGCTACCTCGACTCCCCAGTTGAATACCTCAACCCAAAGGGTAAGCGGGACATCCATGGCCAGGCTCATCGTATGGCATAACTCAGGCACAGATCGAGAATGATTGTTTACCTTCAAATCCCAATACAGTTCTTGTAAAAAAATCTCCACCTCGTAGCAGAAAATGTTGAGCACTGCAGGGTCCTTGACATAAGGCCGGAATGCTTTACATGTTACACTGATTTTGCCGTAGGCGATCACCTCATTCGTCCTTGTCCCCAACTCGATCCCGTGAGCCACCGCGCTTCTCTTCAAATGTTCTAAAAACGCAAAGCAGACTCGCTCCCCCTTTGTCCACTCCAGTTTACATCTTTTAGTATCCCGCTCCATAACACAATACCCGATGAGAAATCATCTGCATAGGTAGTCGCACATGTCAATTCCAGATGAGTAAAAAGAGGACGCAAGCGGCATCGAAGATTCAACTCATGCAATGACACTAGTTCCACTGCGGCCCTGACGTGAACACTTGGCACTTTTGCTCTTTAAATGTACCGAACTCCGTCCGATGCGAGTCTTTCAGCTGCTGCACAGAAAGGAATTCTACAGAACTCCACATCGAATCCCAGCAAGGGAGCATTTTCCAACACAATTGTCAATGATACCGCAGCCTGGATCCATGCTCTAATCGCAACAGCCACTGAGAAAGTTAGGGATTTATTCTGCTACAGCAACTCTGAGCTCGAAGACTAGCCTTTTCCATACATTCTTCGACATCCTTCAGGTATGAAACACAGAAAAAGTCCATTGCGCCATCGTTTCCGTCCTCTGCGCGGTTGCAATCAGCAGACCTAGAGGTCTCTGTAATAGACACAAACAACAGTGATCCACTGGTAAATCAAGTAGGAAGGTTACTTGAAGTAGAACACCCGAATCGAACTAAAGGTCAGAAACTCCTGCTACATGCATGAACTGGAAGACGACGGTGCAGAGAATCATTCACGGTAAGATTTTGAGCTTTACCCTCTCCAGACAGTATTCAGTAAGTCACAATTAAATCTCTTCAATGTCACAATTAAATCGCTTAGATTTTGAGGAATTCATTATGTACCCACATCTATAATGGAATTGTAATTCATGCTCAGAACACCGCCGTAATAAGAAGGAATTATGGACTGAATTGACCATGTCCAGGTCACATAGCATCTCAATCATTGTTGACATAGACGCACATACGAACTACTGATCTCTGACCTTCAAATAAATAAGTATGATTAAATCAGAACGTACTGATACACTTCAGTTGATGACACTAGAGGTAGATGAATATATTCTTACATTATGAGAATCCGGTACTCGGCATCGTCCCTAAATTCTTCGAAGAGGCCCCGCCATGCTTCTTCCGAAAACCTAGGTTTCAGGACTCTGATCATATTCGGGCATAAGTTTTCTTCATGTCCTGGTCAATACGAATAGACGATGCACGTGTAAGGAAGACCTTAAGAATACTTGTTGCCAATTATGAAGCAACAAACACGAACTCTACGAAGCTAATTGGAATGTGAAGCCACTCCAAGCACGTGAACGTTTGAACATTTCTGGAGTGCATAAAGTGTGAAGTGCGTCAGACTCAACCAATGATGAACACACAGATTACTTATCTTTTAAAAACGAGGATTGGAACGAGGTTTGAAAATAGAAATACCATGCTCAACTCACATACGGACGTGCCAGGGGGCACTTAATTTCCCTATCTTGTACACTTTGAAATTGGAAGCACGTCGTATACACTCCTCAGGTCCTCCAAATCCGGGGTACTCTCCTCGAAACCAGTTCTTCCGATACCAGAGATTGTAAATGCCTGTTCCGAACACTCATCTTGCTTCAATCTCGCAGACTATGTGACTGGAAACTGTGACCCTTAGCGTAACCATCCAGAAATAGCATCATTTAACGTAGTTGGTTAAAGATAAACCACGAACCCAACTTTCCTACTTACAAATTCATGCATATTAGAAAAATACTTCTAGACACAAGAGATAAAAACAGGAATACCTCCTCGACAGTGTCTAACAGAGGCATTTCGTAGAAGCAAAAACCCTGATCTTCTCGAACACCTGCTGCAGGTTCTCATGCGGACTCGCTCGAGCTCATGCTTGCAGCAACTTCCTCTGGCTTTGATTCGAAATCAAGATGTCGCAAATCTCGCCGACGGAGACTCAGTTTACCTATGCTACCGTAGCAGATGGAACCCTAGTTTCTCCGAAACCCTAACTGCAACTCCTTCTCTTCAGAACCCCCCACCGATATTCAGAGCTCTCGCAGCTCCGAAGTCACCCACAATTTGGATTCCCCAAGATACCGCATATTTCACGTAATATTCCGGGAATCTATGCGCCGATGTTTACTCCCCCTGACGCTGCGATGTCTAATACACCCCATCTCCATTTTAGATTTACTGCAAAGATTACTAGCAGCAGCCATAATCTGACTCCAACCCACAAATGGATGCAACTTACAGCCAAAGCTGTACCGCCCCTGACATGTGCATTTCATTCCCGCACGAACGACGTTACTCACAAGCAGTGGATTCGAACGGGTTCCCCTGAAACAGGTGAACCACCGGATACGATGTGGCACTCATACAAGGCACTTGAGACCCACTTCCACTTCCTACAGTAGTGAATCTCAAGTGCAATCTCATTTTCATAATTATATATTTTTCACTTTTTATTTTTCGGGGATGCCCTAAACCTCGAAACGATCACGCAAAACTATTTCGGTATCAAAATATTTTCCGTACAGACCCCTAAAAGTATCCCCAAGAACAAGGCGTTCAAAACGTCTTGGGGATACTTTTCCTCTGCCCAAACTAGCATTTGAAGTAATTATGGTCATTTCTGGAACCGTAACTGCAGAACAGACATCCCCGCAAAATCAAAAGTGATTTCGGGCAAGTACATTAATCATTGGAATCACTTTCGCAAATTCGGACATTCACTTTGTCCGACTTTGAGGTCCTCGTATGATATCATAGAAGCCTCGAATTCGCTCGAAATTCCTCCACACTTTAGATAACCAAGTCTATTTTCTATGTCCGAACTTCCGTTCAACAAACCAACAATTTAGTTGCCACTTTTTTGCCTCCTCGCGAGTGGAGCTGAAATTGACATTGAGCTAAGCACTTTTGTGGTCCACTTTATTGTGCTTCCCCCCTTGCAAGGCCGGGTTACGTCCGAAGTAGAATTTTGTGATCGGCCTCATCGGATGCCACAGATGAGGTGATGCAGCACCTCCTATTAATTTACTGGAACGCTGTAGCACAGAACTAATTTACCGTCGTTTGGTATGTCGAGGTTTCATGGCGTCAATCATTTGGACACCCGTTTTGTGACTCCTGCAAAGAATAAGAAAAAATGAGACCGTTTAGTACCAAGGGATTATTATCTCAACCTGCCATTTGCATCCGAAGTATTTCACATCTTCACACACAAATCACTCCGGTCTTCACTTGTCAATGATGCAAATCGAATTCTCTCTGCTAAGCGCATCACAGGTTGAGCTTCGAAGATTTACCATATCATGCCTTGGGCGGTACTGCGTTGGCAAGGAGTGAGTTGAAGAGCTTAGACAAGCTCCAGGAGAAGATTCAAGAGAAGCGCAAATTCCGATCTTCATCGGCCGTCTGCAGATGCGAAAGAGTCCGCAAAGCCACGAGGACGCGCGGGGAGGCTACTCACACTGCTATTCGTCGCGGTGGTGCTGCCCGTCATGGAGTCAAAATCAGATTCCTGCCACTGCCTCAACGCCTGCGTGAGTGACATATCCGAATCTCGAGTGCTGGTGTCCATATTTTCCATGGGCTTCCACTCGTCCACCAGGGGTCGCAGCACGCTCACCACATGGCCCATGTCGGGGCGCTGCGACGGCTCGCGGGCAGCGCAGTGCCCGGCCAACTCCGCCACGGTTGTGATACTTTTCAACGTCGTCTCATCGTCAATGTCTCCTATCGTTGGGTCAATCGTTGACAGCAAAATAGCTTCCTGCCTGCTCCTCATCTTGTTCGTGAACCAAGTCACCAGGTACATATCCTCCTCCGGTAGTGTCTCATCAACCGCACGACGCCCTGTGAGAAGCTCCATCAAGATCACGCCGAAGCTGAACACATCCGCCTTCGTCGTCACACGTCCCGTCACTACACACCAATATAAAATTCAATCAGCATTGGATCAAGCCCTATGGCGAACTAATCCTCTGAGCTCCTGCAAATTCAAATCGGGAGTCAGAGACATACCAGCATACTCTGGAGCAAGGTACCCAAACGTGCCAGCAAGCCTGGTTTCCACCGAATGGACGTTTCCGTCAGGCGCAAGCTTGACAAGACCGAAATCAGCAACCTTCGCTCGAAATTCATCGTTGAGAAGCACATTCGAAGGTTTCAGGTCGCGGTGAATGAAGCTCCGGTGCGCCAAGCTGTGCAGATACTCCACCCCTTGGGCGACATCAAGGGCAATCACCAACCTCGTCGTCCATGAGAGAGGCTTCCCGGTCATCTCCTGGTACTTGAACAGATGCTGCGACAGGGTGCCCTGCGACATGTACTCGTACACAAGAAGTCGCTCAATGCCATCAGTGCAGTAGCCCAGCAGGCCCACCAAGTGCCGGTGCTTCACCTTCGTCAGAACCGCAATCTCAGATTGGAACTCGCTCAGGCCCTTGCTGCTCACCACTGCCGCTTCCATTCTCTTCACGGCAATCTTAGTGCCATCTGGGAGAATGCCCTTGTAGACCACCCCGAAGCCGCCCCGGCCCAGAACATTGCGCTCCGCGAAATTCTCCGTGACTGCTCTGAGCTCGTCAATGGTGAAGCCCATGTTCCATGACTCCGGTGCCTGCACAAATTAAACCCATTGGTAGTAAGCAGCATGATATCGATGCAATCTGGCTATGACTTGAATCACATCACAGGGACATAGAAGATGATAATCAGGGTTCAGGGCTTTAAGTACCTGTCCGTTTGGATGTAATCGGCTTCCATTCGAGCTTCCGCTGTCGACGACAATCTTGACAAATTCTGGATCAGCAGTGGTACCAGTGCTCGGTAATACTCCGGGTTGGACTTGGTGATTCTGCGCGGATACGCTCCTATTTTTCGATTGTCTCCTGTAGTAGACACAGATAAACCAGAAGCTCAGAGCGCACAACACAGACCCGCCCGCGACTCCTCCCACCACAGGTCCGATGATGCTAGTCTTCTTCGATGTGGTGGGAATCACTGCTGCTGGTGTGGGGCTGCTGCTGGGAGGCAGTTGGATTCCAGGAGCTGGCGCCAAGGTTGGGGTGCTCCCAGTTGGTGCGGGAGCTGAAATTGGAGGATTTACTCCAGGTGGTGGCGCAGATGCAGGTGCAATTGTGGGAGGAGTCGAGGTTGGTGGAGCTACAGGGGGAGCCACAGGGGGTGTGGTGGGTGGTGGAGCAACGGGAGGAGCAACTGGGGGAGCAACTGGGGGAGCAACAGGGGGAGCCACAGGTGGAGGTGTAGCGGCAAGGAGGGGGTTGCCACTGTAAATGAAGTTCACGGTTGGAGCAAAATTGGGCAACGGACCGGAGAGGTTGTTGTTACTCACGTCAACTTTTGACAAAGATGTGAGGGACGTCAATTCCGTTGGAATGGCGCCCGTGAGCGAATTCCCCGACACATCCAGCGTGCCCAGCGATGTCAGCTTCGCGAGCGACGGCGAAAGGGAGCCCGTCAACGACGACTTTCTCAAAATGATCGAAGTAACCTCCCCAGTCGCGTCACAGGAAACCCCCGACCATGGCTTCGCACAGGGATCCGCTCCAACCCACGATTCGGCGATCGTTTGCGGCCAGTTCGCCGCCGCCAGAAAATCCAGCAACGCATCCACCTTCGCCGAACACTTCACTCCCGGCCCTGCACAGTACGTCGATTCCTGCCCAGTCGGTGTCATGAAGGAATCGGCCGGAAACGTGGGCTGCTCCCCGCTGAAGTAATTACCCGCCATCCACACTGGAGCCCCAGATGTACTAGAGTCGGGCACGTAATTCAAACTCCCCATCGCAAGCGGCAATCGGCCCACGAGGAGATTGGCACTCAGCCGAATTGTCGTCAATCCCGCCGCGCTCGCAATTCCATCCGGCACCGGCCCCGTGAAGGAATTCCCGTGCAAGTAGAGCTTCGTCAGAGACAACATGCCCCCGATGAAACCAACTCCTCCACTCAACTTAGTCCCCGCTTGGTTATTCAGCAACAGAACGTGGATCCCGGAGCTCTGAAACGAAGGTGGAACTGAGCCACTGAAGCTGTTGTAGGCAGCATTCCAGTCAGTCAATGCTGGCATGGAGCCCATATACGAAGGGATGGAGCCCGTGGCGCTCGCGTTGTTCATGCTGAGTTTGACCAGCGTTGATGGCAGCGCGGAAGGCATGTTCCAGCCGCCGGAGGATGCGTTGAGGTTCGGGTTGTTGTCGATCCAAATTTCCTGGATGGCGGTCAATCCGTCGAAGAAATCGGCGGGGATGGAGTCGAAGTTGTTGTCGTCGAGAAACGCAATCGTGAGCGCTGTCATGCCAGCGAGCGTGGGCATGGCTCCCGTGAAGGCGTTGAAGTTGAGCTCGAGAAAGGTAAGGCTGGCGAGCTTGTTCAGGTCGGGCGTCACAGTGCCGGTGAGGCTGCCATTTTTCACCCGCAGCTGCTGCACGTTGCCGGCGGTGTCGCAGGAGACTCCAGTCCATTGACAGGGGTCGCTGGACGTCCAGCCGAGGCCGTTGCTGTTGGTGATGCCCGCCTTGAACGATGCCAGCACCACCTTGTCCGACGCTGCATCTCCCTCAACCCTCACAATCCCTGTCAACGCCACCGCAAGACTCATAATCAACACGGTCGACCTGATTACCGATTTCGCAGTCGCATGATAATAATTCCTGTAGCACCGCCTTACTTTGCGTTTCACGTCTGCCATCGCTGCTGCTTCTCGTGTGATCATCCCTGAATCTCTGAAATAATCTGGAGTGATCCGAGTTCAAAATTGCAGGAAAAACAGAGGACTCGCTCATTTTCTAGAGGCGTGGCCAGAAGTGAGTCAAAGAATCCTGAAATAATTCTCATACTCGATCGAATTTTCTACCACTGCGAATGCCCAACATGAATTCTGAAAGCCTGTCCATTCACGGGTTCAGAACCATCAACAGAAAGTCCATGTAAACTTGCAACTCGACTACATTAGCCTGGCATAATCGAATCTACATGATGTTTCTCCAACTTAATGGCGACGTAGACTACCAAAAATGAGTCTATCCAATCCCCTCTTGATCAGTTACAATATCTACGTTCACTGTCGACTCACCTGAGACAAAATCGACTCGAATTCTTGGGATAAGTTAACTGTCAAGAGGCAAGAATGCAACTCCAAGAACTTGTAGCGAGTCCTGTCCGCGGCTCTACTGCGTTACAGCATCAAGGTGGGCTATGATACGACCACCACAGTATCTGAAGTTCATCACCCTCACGTATCCACGCGGCGCCGAACTTTCAACCGGAATGGTAAATGCTTGCATTGAATGATGAAGAATCCGGAACTTACGTCATTTGGATTTTCGTTTGTGGAGTAGTGAATTTCGTATCACTGTTTTCATTAATTAATTACTTAAAGGGCACTGGATACCATATATTTGAGGAATAGGTCCTGTGTAGGGCACAAAATTCGTTGAAGGACACGCCTGTATATCAGCAAATTCAGGAAGTCACCGAAAAATGGTAAGAACAAATCTTTATCTATTGACTCTGGAGCCCAGAAGTGGGACCCGTAGCATCGAACCTGTGTCTCTACACTATTGTTTCTTCTTAGCAAAGCCCACATCAAAAATACTTATGATCACATACAATGTGGACTTTTAATTAGAATAGTGATAAATGACTTCTAGAGAAGAATAAAAGTTGTAGTTTAAATAATGGAGTTCATAGCAAAAAGAAGAATTAAAATTGTAACCTTGCATCTCCACTCCAGAAATTACATCGGTATATCTGGACAGCTGCTGGTCGCCCGATGTGATCGACAACATGAAAATACGTTCGTAGTATCAACTGCATTTCGAATAAAAAAATGCGAGACTCCTCTTGGCAAAAGTGACGGTCCCCACGTCTGAGCAAATATTGTGACACACAACCGCATATACAAGCTTTAGCGACGAGTGTGATTGAGCCACTTGATATTACACCACTGTACTGGCTCTGTAGCTCTTTACCTTTTCAAATGCTCGTGGCATTTTGCAGCCTCTCAGGGATCTCTTTGTGCATGTGTCCGTGATATGGGGCCGACTCACTGCATGCCTTTGATCATGGTTTCGTTGCAATATGTAAATGCCAACAATCCCGGCCCCCGGGGGCTATGTTTAAGACAATAAGGTTCGGCAGTACATATTCATCTCTCACTACGTCGGCTTGATTCGGTTCATTAAAGGCTAAAACATTTGAGATAGTTTGCTATGTTCGAGTGACGCAGTGCACTTGACCCTGTCTATATATCTCGGCGATGGCGAACTTCCATGATGTTGTTCCCAGTTGCACAACCTGGGTGGGACTTTTTCTGTGCCAGTGGAGCGCCAGCAGAGCCCTTTGAAACTCTGCCTACCAGTCTTCGGATCGGTTCACTCGTCAAAGGCTTTTGCAGATTTTCAGGTGACCTTTACAAATCACAGGGTGCTAATCGAGCTTATCTGTGGACCACTACCTGAGAATATATACTGAACAGTCACCAGATGGGAGGTCTAAGAAATGAACAGCTCACCAGAAGCTGTGAGCAGGGTGAACGTCATTCGTTTTGAAGAATCGCAGATATTGTATCACATTTGTTTGAGTCTGGTGACGGCATATATGCCATATTTTTGAGAAAGCATTGTCCGAGGAGAGGAAGGCACCTTGGAAGGCACATGGAAGTTTGCAAGCGAGACCCACACTAAAATATTAAACTCAAGCCGATATCCTATTTTGGCAAATCGGCAACTCATCTTTTTATTCTAGAAATCTACCCAGTCAACGTTGAATTAACTTACGATGAGCGGTGGAGGTCTGGTTGTGATCTAGGCTTCTGCCGCAATAGATATGCATTTCATCAAGGCATCAAAACACCAAGTCTTGCTGGCGAAGCATTTACAGCTTGTGAAAGAGCCAGGCTGGGCAGTGGACTTTGAGACATGTAGCATGGATTGATGTGAGATTCAGAGGCAAAAGCCACTCTGTGATCTTGTCGTGCTTTTGTAAGGAACTCAACTGTCTCTTCTCGGTCATGAATGCAGTTTCGGAGCAATAGCAATGGGCGACTTGCAGCAATTTTGGGTAGTGGACATGGATTGACCACGTTTTGAGTGAACACTTGTGCATTGTCAACGTTGCAGATTTTGTGCTGAGATTCGACATTTGTCTCTCGTGTATGCACTTGAGAAAGTCAATAGAAAAAAGAATTGAAGGACAAAAATTTCGATGTGTTTGACCTGTCTCCAGCTCAGGGTTTGTGACATTTTTCTGCGAATGTTTTTTCATGTTTATTAGTTTTTGCTGCAGCTGATTGGCACTTCGATTCTCCTCAGTTGGGCTTCTCATTTGCATGCGACTTTAAAGGCTACAAGAATTTCGTGAGTAGATGATCAATGGATTAATGCAATACAACAAGCCCAGTGCAGTGAAGCTCCCCCGCTGACTATCAGCTGTACTGTACTGCTGAGCAGTTCAATGCAATTGTACCTAATTTGTCACCCATGTGTAGCACGAGCATATTACCCGATTCTGACGAGGTGCTTTGTCTTCTAAGTCAGTGCAAATATAATACTGTGCCAAGGCCGATCGAAATCCTAAGAGTAGATTTTGTGCAATTAGAAGATTGAAGCTTACAGCAAGTGTCGCATGAACTTGTCAAAACATCCGCTTTCCTTTCGTGATCTGCCATCTGTATTATTCACAGAATTAGCAATCTCGTTCGCACATTATGAGATTGCATCAGATCAACACAAATCCCCATGTAAGAATGAATGATTTGTTTTTTGAAGGTAATACTAAAAATTGGGCTCTTGAATCACCAAGCTCGTCCAAAGTAAACCTACTTGTCCAGAAGTACGTTCTGCAATGACATCTTCGCTCGGAAGTCATCGTTCAGAAGTACATTCGAATGTTTCAGATCGCGGTGTATGAAGCTCAGATGCGTCAAACCGTGCAGATACTCCACCGCTTGGACAACGTCCAAGCGCATTTTTCCAACCTCATCGTCCACGAGAGAGGCTTCCCGGTCATCTCCTCGTACTTGAACAGATGCTGCGCCAGGGGGCCTTGCGACATGTACTCGTACACAAGAGTCGCTCAATGCCATCAGTGCAGTAGCCCAGGAGGGCCACCAAGTGCCGGTGCTTCACCTTGGTCAATATCGCAATATCAGATCGGAGCTCACTAAGCCCCTTGCTGCTCACCACCGCCAGTTGTATCCTCTTGACGTCAATCTTGGTGCCGTCGGCGAGGACGCCCTTGTACACGACCCTAAAGCCGCCTTGACCGAGCACATTGCTCTCCGCGAAATTGTTCGTCACAGATCTGAGCTGGTCGATGGTGAATGCTGTGTACCATAACTCCTGTGCCTGCATGATTGAAATCCAACACCATGTGCTTATTTTATGGAAGCTAGCTCTAGAAAACAGAGTATGAGGGTGGGATTTAGGGCTCATCTCTCCGATCGGGTGGTAGCTTCAACTCCATGGCACATTCCGCTTTCTCGATTTCTTCTCGTAGTAGAAGCAGAGGAACCAGAAGATCACGGCGCTAACGACAACCCCGCCCACAACTACTCCCACATCAGGTCCAACGATACTGCTCGGCTTGGGGAGTGGTGAAGGCGAGGTGACGAGTGGAGGCAGTGCGGGTGCGGTGAGGAGATTTCTTGGTAAGTAAGTGAACCTCACAGAAGAAGAAAACGAAGCAAATGGACCTTACAGCTGGTTGTTGTTACTCACTTCCACCGTCGTCAACGATGTCAGCTCTATCGAAATTGTGCCCGTTAGATTCCCCGAGCGTGTTCAGCGATGGCAGCTTCGCAAGCGCCGGGGAAATGCTGTCCACCATCCCATGTCTACTCAAATTGATCCACGCAACCTCCCCAGTAGCGTCGCAGCAATGCCCTGACCATACCTTCATACACGGATCCACCTCAACCCACGATTCGGCAATCGCTTGCGGTCACTTCGCCGCAGCCAAGGAATCCAACAACGCATCCACCTTCACCGAGCACTTCAGGGCTGCTCAAGGGCTGCTCTCCAGTCTAATGATTCTCCGCAGCCCTCACTTCCGTCAACGCTCTCCAACCTCCCAACGAACTAGAAAGTCCCCAATCTCAGGCAGCCGGCCCACATGTTGGTTAGAACTTAACTGAATCTGCTGCAACCCTCCGAACCCTGCAATTGCCTCCAGCACTGGCACCGTGAAGCTATTCCCGTGCAAGTAGAGCTTCTGCAACCACCATACCCTTGGGATGGAGCTCGTAGCGCTCGCATTGTTCATGCTGAATTTGACCAGGGTTGATGGCAGCGCTGAAGGCATGTTCCAGCCGCCGGAGGATGCGTTGAGGTTCAGGTTGTTGTCAATCCAAATTTCCATGATGACGGTCAATTCGTCGAAGTAGTCGGCGGGGATGGAGCCGAAGTTGTTGTCGGGTCCATGCCCACCGGCGTTATGCCCACGGCGGCCATGAGCAACCGAACGGCAACTGGTTGTGAAGTTTTTGATTGAGTTGTGCATTCAACTCGAATGTGTAACTGGTCTGAGTAACTTTCATCATGAGAAGGTGCAATTATTTTGAAGTTGGTCAGGCGGTCACTTAGGTGTAGTAAGTGCATATATAGGTATCAGTATTTTGATTATACATGTGTTATGATTCTATGCTTTCCAGGTGAGTTGGCACTGCCAGGATAACATATTTGAAGAAATGGTCTGGCGTTGCAGTACATCGAATTCGTTGAAGGACACGTTTTCTATGGGGTGTGTATCAGCAATGAGTCCTCGATTTGAGTTGGCAAATTGCTCTTGAGTATTGATCATATCTAGCAAGTAGCATCAATCGAAAGATAGTAACATAATTTATGGTTCGGACTCGCTACACTGGTTTGAAGGAGATGGCCCCATTGTGGGGCTCGAGAGTCGAGCAAAAAACGATTTTGTTTGTCATTTACCATTTCAAATGCTTGTGAACGCATTTTGCAGCCTCTCACCGAGTCGGCGATCTCTTTGTGCAATGTGTGTTCTGGACACATTTGCAATTTAATGAATTTAAACATGTTTCAACTCGTTTCGAAACTGTTTCAAATTGTTTAATGGCTGGAGTTTCCTAGCTATTTGTTCTGATTCAAATAGGTATCAAATGTGTTTCAAACTTTTGAACTTTTTTAAAATTAGGCTTGCAGCCATGGTCCGTTTGGTAAAGAAAAAAGAAATGGGACTTGCAGCTATGCCTGAAATGACGAAATCAGAATATTGTAGAAGATCTTCAGGGACCAGCATAGTGGGGGTGGTCAACGCAATTCGACCTTCTACTTTAGCAACCTACTTCTGAGTACATCTTCAAAATGCAACATTCACATTTATTTTTCTTGCAAGATACATTTAAGATTTTGAATGGACACCATTCAAGTAGATGCATTGCATACAAAGTATTTAGGAAACAGAGTGCCATATTTTCAGAGCTAAACCCTATTACAGGCTCAAAATCCTCACAACCAGACCTATGAACAATCTCTCTTCTCACGAGCCTGATAATCTAGACAGCACTCTATTTGCAACATTGGTTTTCTCAAACATTGAAACAAAATTGCTCAAGGATGAAGGAGCTAGAGCCAGTGACGACGACTTAGAAGGGACTCAACACGACATATAGTAGTCAAGGAAATCTTACCCAAACGAGAAGGCAGTTTTTGCAAACGTTTGTCTTTATCTCAATCATTCTTTCAGAAGAAGAGTCAGATTGAAGAAATTCTTACAAATCGATCATTAAAAATACTTCTCTAAATATTACATTGCACCAAGACAGAGCACAGAAGACAATTCTGCAAATCACTTCAAATGTACCTCCTGCCTATAATTTCTGCAGATGATGAAGCTCGTCTTGAACATCTCATGTCATTGATAGTGAATTCGGAAACTCTCTATTAAACCTAAACAATAAAAATCATGCTATGGTCTATGATACAAAGCCCAATACTTTTGTGCACTCCACATCTCAATCTGTTGGTAATTAATCCACAACGTTCAATGGGCATCCATGTCGCCTGCATCAGTTCGTCCTTGGGAGTGATATTGTTGCGTCGGGACTTCATTAGCATTCACAGTTGACCCAAAATGCATCGCTGCAATATAATCTTCGGACATGCAGGACTAGCAACTGCTATGGAGGCGCGCCACCTTGAATCGATTCGTTGCTTGTGGTCGTGGACTGCCATTATACCATGTTTGTGCACAGACATGTTAACCATGATGTCAATGTTGACAGAATCTTCTTCCTTGCCCTGTAAATTTTGGCCGAAGCAGAACCTGGATATACAACTTCAATTCGTTGGACAAGGATGGCCAGTGCAGAGTCGGATACCCAACAGAAACACAATTATATCAGGCCCCGGAGATTATAAATTGAGTCGATATAAAGGCCGATATCCATGTCCTCCATCCATCCCAAGTTGTAGCAAATTTGGTAGCTTCAGCATATAAAGTACTCAAATAGAATGCTAGTTCTACAAGAGATTAGCCTGAAGGTGGAAGAGTAGTCCCAAGCAGCTCAAGTCCACGGCTAGTCATCCGAAACCATTTGCGTCGAAGTAAGTGTAGTTAATATATGTGCTGAACAGTGTGGAAGTAGTGGAGTACTCCCAGAAGTAGGATCGGCCATTGCTAAAGCATGCATCACCGGCGGTCCAAGCCACCACGGAGACCAGCAGCAGGAAAGAAAGCGTGTAAGCCTTGATCATCAGCGACAACGTCACTGATGGGGTCACAGATTCTGGCGAATAACTCGAATCATTATACTCAAATTCGGCACCACTAGGATTCCACGATATCACAGTACTATGATCACTTTCCTGCTCCATGGATAACCGACTCTAAGCTGATTAACGACTTCGTCTTCGTACTAGGACCGTGGCATGACGACCAGCAGTGGCAGATTAGAGAGTCTTGTAGATTCACTAGATCGATGCTCTGTACTAGATTGAAAGATGAAGAAGTTGTAGCTGCAAGCTGTCATAGGTGTCATAAATAACTTCATTGATGGGGATTGAAGACCTATATGTGCTCATCGAAAGATCGAGCACTCTACAGCCAAAGTACTCGATGACTAGAGACCAGCACAAGTTACTTGAACCAGAGTCGACTTTGTTACTCCAAAACAGCCAAATCAAGTCATACCCGGCTAATTGAAAGCTGTAATGTTGAAAACTCTGTAATCTAGTGCGGACGGTGATAGTACTACAAGAAGCAGGATTACTTGCAGAGAAGGGCTGGCAATATTCTCACACTCGACCAGACATTTTCTAACTGGATATCGTCGGACTCAACAAACACGAGAAGTGCACGAACCTATTTAACCTATACAAAACCAAGAGTACGCAGCTTTCTGTGCTTGAAACTGATGGCTCGAGCGCGGCAGCTACAAAGCGGCAGAGCAAACGATAGTCAGTTGATAGGGAAACTGAGCAATGGTCTAAGAAGGAAAATTACCTATATTGAACTATCAGCAATGTGCAGTCTCGGGTCAGACTCTGTCTTCTGTTGGTTGACGCCGTGGTCTACAAATTTATTGCTGCTCATTTGTGATCGAAGGTTGAACAACTTGACAGAGTTTCCATGACGGTGACCCTCACTCATGAAACTTGAAATAGTACCGTACTTCAAATCCTGAAGCAGACTGAGTCGTCTGAAACTACGATACAGTCTACTTGCGTATCAACTTGCAACTCTGGTCGATAATCTTAGATTTCGGGAGCTGTCCTAGGGCATAGGATTTCGGCCGTAATAATAGACTCCACCGGGGAAAAAGTGTCCAAGATGACATTACTGTATTCATGTGTGTATATCTACAAATTATATATACAACAATATATATTAATTGACTTCAAGAATTTGTGATAAATTATGACCGACTCGCAAACTGATCGAGGGTAATTGAGGGTTATCATTTCTGTGACTGGTGACTATAGCTGTTAGCTAACTTAAGTCTTGGAAAAATTATATCAGTCGACTGCAAGTTGCGAAAGATTCAAGCAGGAATCAGGTGCAAGTGGGCACTGGTTGAACCAATGCATGATTCCCAGTGAGGTCCTGCTCACACCAACAGTACTCCTCCTCATGCATCACTTGATTTTATTTTATATTTGTTCAAGCCAACAGAAAAACTGTACACGCGTCAAGGTGTCATCTTCGGAACCGAATGAAGAGAATACAATCATTTATTCAAAAATGTAAAATAAAATAACTGGTGTGAGGCTGACTGTCAGACTTGAAACCCTTTCTAACATTCGATTTGCTTATACGTTGCTGAACGACCCAACTTCCTGTAGACTTGCTTCCTTCAAACATATTATACCAAGTATACACTAGCAAATTTTTCAATGGGCAAAGTTTACAATTTAATACATATTATATAATATTTTAGTTGGATGCTTCGTTGTAATATCCCAGGTAGGGACTTCAAACGAATCATATCTGATCGCATCTACTGGATTCAGATTTATGTACAGTAACGTTGTTTACATTTCACAAGTCTACAGTTCATCCTGTGGTGGGTATAGACCTCTGCACAAGGAATTAAACTCGTGACGGTGGAGTTCGTAGTTCCACCTTCAATTTAGTTTTTGATCTTCATATCTCATCACGTTACACAACTTAAATTGGAAATTTATTTAAAAGATTTGAGTTCATGAGGATACATCTAAATAAGTCAAGTGGGATGTGGTCCGTTGGATTAAGAAATATTCTCATTTTGAAAAGGTGATGCAAAAAATATGGACAAAACCATATGCAAAGTGAACTCTTATCTTTCAACCTCGAAGTCTTATTTTTGGAATCTACAGTTACAATTAATTTCATTGAAATTTGAAGTTGTAGAGGTACAATTGTTGTTAAGAGGTATCATGTGTACAAATCTACTTTATCACCAAACATACTTATAATTCAAAGTCAAACAGAAAGATGTATAAAAATTAAACGGAAGACCTTCAAGATATCTTTAACAAATAAAAATTCGTCAAAAAGTCAAGTTGGTTCTGACATCAGCTGCAATGACATATGCTGTTCTGAAATGTTAACCCCTATGTGGAACTACGATTAGTCCTGGGCCATCGTCAGCAAGTGGTGCATGCAAGCAGCAAGTTGCAACCTAGTGTGAAGCCATTAATCTCCACCACCTTAGGCTATGGTGGGCGGAGTTTAGTTTGTCTTTTAATGCATGATGTCCAGAGGAAAAGAAAAAAAAAACAAATCTGGCGTGGGTGAATTATCTCTTCGGTGGCTCTTATTACAATCCATATTCCTGAAAGGCTGAGGAAAACTTGCATGGATCGGACCCAGTTGTGTTTCACTCAATATTGTCATAGTGTAATCAAGTCTACTAAATTTATAGAGGTTGGCATAGCCTCATTCATATACCGAAATAATCTACTCACCTGGTATGAACGCAAAACCCATGAGAATGGAGACTCTATGGAATTTTCGCTAGGCCATAGGTCTTGTTCTGTGCAGAGCAAGCCATAGTTCACATCTCACCTCCAAGGACCACGACAGTCCAGGACGCAGCATGTGCCAGCCATGTTTACAGTATTTTGTACCGTTGGCTCTATGTATCTTTCTTTGTACCTTTTTTGTTCACCGAATCAGCTCGGCCAGCGACTGATGAACAGAAGAATGATTCATGTACATGTATGCAGATTGTGTTTCCAGGGTACCTATGTAAAAACTTAACGTCATTCGGAAAATTAATTAGAAGTTATCTGCGAAGACCTCTTCGGTCGTTTGTAGATTACGGCACTCAATAGATGAATGGATAGAGTACTGATCATTACTTTCTTTTAACGCAAAGGAATTTAGCTTGAGAATCACTACTGAAATGCAAGTAATTAGGTAATTCTGGTAAGTCTCAGATAATGGGTATCCTCGACACGTACCATGATTACCACTGGTGTAACTTTGTTTGCGATTCATTGCAGGAGTTAGCCTAGATGCCTCGTATCATAGGCTCATAGCGGCATGCACTGAACATGCCAAATGAGAAGTTTTTCATCACATATTATGCAAATCAGCTCTCCACATCATATCTATTAGCCAATCCCGTCTACTCAACATTGCCTTAAAATTAGAATCTTATTCAAATTTTCTTTTGATCTCAACACATGTGCAGCGCCTCATAAACCGAGCCAGCCCACACAAATGAAACCATTATTTCACCTGCATCTATCTGCAATGTAGCCTACACGATCTATCAGCTATCAATGACATTATATCAATCGACGTTCTGGAACATTCATATTCAGTGTCGACCAGCATTGGTGTGTCTTCCTGGGTCACTGATCGTGAAGAGCTACGCTTGAATTGTTTCTTGCAATGACTTCCTCTGTGGCTATTCTAATTAGGAGCTGTGCGCTCAAAACCGCACTGATGGTCGCTATGGCGCTGTTCGTTATGCCCCACTTCAATCACGCTCAGACTCAGGTAAGCAACCAAAGTAGAGCTAGCACCTAGTACATTTCAGCTTATAATTTATGCTGAGCTGGTGCAGGTTCGTTCAACTTACTTCATACTTCGATGATTATAACCGAAGAAAAAGCTGGCATATCTGAGCCTCGATGACCATGAGGTCGCTTGCGAACCGTGTCCGTGGTTTGGTTGTGGTCTAATATGCACCCCGGAGATCACAGTCTTTGTAGATCATGACAACGTGACTCGAAAGTATCTTGAGTGAATCTATGGCTGCTGGAGTGTCATCATGCAATATGAGAAACTCAAGAAGCCGGTCCTTTGGAATGTATATGTGGCTTGACCAGGGGCTTGACAGAATTGATACATTGTTCCAAAATTATTTTGATGGTCTCGTTAATGTTCTTTGAACCCTCCTGTGTGGCAGTGCAACACAACTCTGCTTGAGGCCGTGCGCGCAACTCCCGAGCTTGAGCTTCTGGCAGCCGTGATTGAAGCCTCCGGGCTGTCCAACCAGCTCAATAGCACCGACAATGTGACCGTCTTGGCACCTGACAACACCGCCTTCAATGGCACGGATGGGCTTCTGGGCATGCTCGCTGCTAACAACCTCACCTTGGAGCAGGTCACCTCTTCGTGAGTACCATTCGCCTCATCCTCCCTCAACTGATACAAGCAAATCAAGCAGCTGCTGACATAGAATTTCAGTAAATGCAATATGGTAATCAATTAATATTTGCTAATTGAACTTTCGTTTTTCACAATGATTCAGTATACGAATTACAATTAACTCGGCTTATATCTGACCCATATGATGATGTTTTGTGTTGTAGAGGAAACAACCGTGCAGCCAGCATTGTGTTGTACCACATCATCCCATCCTCTGCTACAGCCGCTGAGCTCACCAACGGACAGAGCCTGCCGACTGCCCTCGGCACTGGCTATTCCTTGACTGTGCACAAGACCACCGGCCCCCTTGTAAGCTGCAAGAATCTCACGTTCAATGCTAACTGGCGATGGAGAGTTTGAATTTGATCTAGATTGTTTTCAATTTTCTGGTCAAGCGCTTGGGATTATCGTTTGCCTTAATTTCGACCTTCACTTGGATTGATTTTAGATCATCTCCTTCGTGGGTAAAGGCAGCAACGCCACTGTGATTGCCGCCGATATCCGAGTGTGCAACTCCGTCGTGCATGTCCTCAACCGAGTTTTGCTCCCTGCTCCCACCTTGACTGCAATCCCCGTTTATAATGACACCCCGGCAGCTCCCGGTATGGGTCAATTTTCCTGTCCCTAAGCTTGTTCTGTACACACTTGTGTGGATTTATAATTAGGCTTGTGTTGCAATGGTTTAACAAGTATCGACACTCGACGAACTGCACGTATGTTAATTCTTTCATTCTAGTGAAAATCCAGGTATTTCTCCCTCCACCGGTGGTGGAAATGGCGATGGCGATGTCGGAGATGATGGCAATCCCACAGTTCCTACTGTCACTCCACCTCCAAGTGCGGCCACCTTCAATTCCTTAGACACCAAATCTTTGATGCTCGGTCTTTCGGGAGTCATTACCGCTGCTTTGATGATGTGAAGACACTCCCTCGTTACGGAAGAGCTGCTGAGTCCTCTGCTGTGAGACCATCTGCTGCTCATTTCTCTTGGGCTACCGTGACAAAAATACATTTCTATTCACTTTTTGTGCGAATAAGTTCTGCAGATGTAGAAATCCTTTACCTGGTCTGCATCAGCATGTTGAATGGCAGATATTACTGGTGTTTATTATTGACCTATATTCAAATCTATGTAAGCTTCTGCCAGGGTTGTGTTGAAATCTATTCTTCTTCGAGAACCTTGGAGTTTGATCGAGTATTTGATGTACACACTACGTAACTGCCAACCACTTCAACATAGAACACATGGTCCAGGAATAATTTTTTGCTAGACAGATAACACAAGGAAATACAATTCCGTGACCGAGGTGTGACCTAATCTGAGAATCAGCAGCATGCTTCTCAATCCAGCAGGCACAAATAAAGTTCACAAAATTTCCATGTGACTGGATTGCCACCACAGTGGGATGAATTTTATTTGTAACAGTACAGCCTAGGTTTCTAAATTGTGTCGAGCCAAAACTTAATTGGAACGATTATTGCTCAAGCGCCAAACATTATGTACAGTTGTGGCATGCAGAGCCCTGTCTGGGAGATGTTTGGTGAAGAGACAAGCAGCTTCCCATTCGTTTCTAAAATCAGTTTATGAATGCACTTTGTTGAGAATGACTACGGAGTCTGCTGAAACGGCTTCACCATCTTGATTCCTGTGCCATGTCCAGACCGCTGTTGTCTTGTTCTTGATGTCAAACAGACCATGACCAAAACTGGCTTCACGGAAAGCAGAGTAACTGGGTTGTGGCTCTGTGTAGCTGAAACAATCACAACCATCATGTTGCACTTCATTAGCAACCATAAAAGAGAATTCTAATCTGTCAGTTTGGAAGCTAAGTCCTGGGAGAGTTTATTTTTTAAATGACATTTAACGTGTTTTAGATGGGAAATTCAGTATAATGCAGAAATAAACTATAGTAGTCACATTCAGTTGAAAGAGTCAGGGTAGATCACTTACTTTGCAGCAAGGCCTTCAATATTACCACCGTCACCAATAGTGATGTATGTTGGAGCTGACGGATCAATTTGAGGGGTGCAAATGCCGTTCGTTATGTTGTATTTGATATTTGACACTGGAAACTGCGTTTGCCAGACGACAAGTTATATTAAACTCAATTCTAGCATAATATAATGCACTTAGAAATCAAATATTGGAAAATTGGGTAGTTGATCAAATAAGTTGGACACAAGCGCCGAGTCTCACATAGATATTACATAAAATGAGTAACCAGGTTTAAAAACTAGTGCGCTGTAAGAATTACTTACAGATCGTTCGTAAGCATGTACATGGCCTGCAAACACAACATCGACTTTGGCAGCAACAATGAAAGGCTCGAATATGACTCGCATGGTCTCGCCCTCCATGTAGTGATAGTTATATGAGTTGTACCATGGTGAGTGCACCAAAATGATGAGCCATGGAGTCACCTTCCGGTCCACAGCCTTCAAAGCAGCCAGCAAAAAGACATACTGTGGGGTATACTTTCCTGGACAACATTAAAACCGTAATTCAAAATTACCATTTCTGCGAGAGAGACATATGCAATGCTTCGAAGCTTAAGAAAATGAAGAAGGATCTAAATGAAACTCATACGATGGGAATAATTCAATACCGTAAGCAGAGTAAGATGAGAGGACGATGATAGTGGCTGGTCCACGTCGGATGGAGTACCACTGGGGTGAAGTGCTGTTGGACGCCCAGTAAGGTGTGGGAAACCGGTGGTTGAAGGGCTTGAAAGGAACAGTCTCACCCTGAGAATAACGACACCAGAGAGCATGATATTACTCATTTAATCCTCTACCGATGATACTCAAAACCAGAAGTTCTTCTACATTTAGTCATGATTGCTGAATTAAACTTACGATTTCAGGAACGTAATCAAGCTCGTGGTTGCCAGTTGTCCATATAAAAGGCTGATAAGCTGCGCTGCGTTCCACAAACCGACTCCATGTGTCAAACCGGACTTGGTAATGCAATGGATAGTTGTCTTGGTATGCAAGATCTCCAAGGAACAGCATTGTTTGGCCATAACTCTGCAGGTAATGTTCTAAAGTGTCGGCTGAATCAAACGTCTGTCCCAAGTCCCCTGAACCACGCAACACACAGAATTGTTTTGTTTAAATTATGAGCTCATACAATACCACTAGTCGCTGAGGAGACGATTGAAGTGTTACTGTACAGTGAAAGCTACACAGATTAAATGGAAAAAACAGCTATCTCGTGTGCAAGAAACTCAAGCAACCGAAAAGTTCAACTCACCAATGACCCCAAAAGTATAGGGAGCGTCAGGTCCAGGCGCGGGAGGGGTCGTGAAGAAAAACTCGCGAGCACCTTCTTCCTCAGTTCCTACTTTGTAAAAGTATTTTGTGTCATACTGCAGAGTCACCAAAAATAGATTCCATCAACACCAAAGCAAGAAACGTGCTCAAAAAAGTGAAACAACTAAATCGAGAAGTGGTTGAGGCGTTAAGTTTTAGGAGGCAGAAAGATCGATACCTCCAAGTTGGAGATGATGACATGGTGGATGTAGCCGGATGTATAGTTGTAGAACTTGTATTGAGTAGTGTAACCCTTGGCCTGCCATGGGTGGTCTCCTTCAGTTTTTCCATAACGAACCTTAGGCTTGGACAACTTGACTGTCACATATGACACAATCACGGCTCTGCCATCGTAATCTCCTTGGGTCAAGTGCACCTGCCCAACAGAATCGCCATGCCATAAGATTGAATTCTCCCAGAAGCAACTTCCAGCTTAAACCCAGAGCTTAAACCCTCTGAACTCTACAATTTAGGCAAAAAACTGTGACACTGCAAGATTAACCAACTTTAAAATATCTGACCCAATTTTACGGCCTTGCTACACTAACAATCGGAAACAATCACCAAATTATTCCAGCTTGGCTAATCCTAATCCTTCTGAGCCCTGACCGTCCTTTGCCACTGTTCCGCAGCGAACACTCCAATCAAAATGAAGTCCTGCTGCCTTATGAGATCTCCTTTTCCCGCAGAATATCTCAATAGCATATCCTATCCGTAACATTGACGATTCAACGACCCAACCCCTGTTTTCTAATACTTACAATTGCCTCTCTGAACCAAAGTGCCTTTTCAAGAATACCAACTTATTAATCAAGCATAACTACGTGCACATAACACTAATCAGTACCACTTCCGGATTCAAACTCTATTAAAGTACATCGATTGTCCAAAATACGGTTTGAATCTGAATCGTGAACGTTAAATTCAAGTACTTCATACTTATCTAAAACCTTCACTCTTAAGGACCTCATTGCTAATTTCTGATGGAAGCATTATAAGTCAATGATTCATGCAAGGGTTTGCTGTGAGCTAATCCAAGAAACAAATCTTTACCAGCAAGCATGAGTACATGGTCAAGAAAACTCTTGTTGGTCATTACTTTCGGGGCTCGGACCTGTTGCGGAGAATGACAGGGCTGCCAGAGAGCAGCAGCAATGGAAGAGAAAAGATGACCTAATAAAATACAGACAATACCAACGGAATGAACAACACACCTGTTGGGGGGGATTGATACCGTTGGGCACAGCGAAGTAAGGAGAATCATAGGGCAGATCCACGCTCTCCGCCAACCGCCTCACATACCGGCTGGTGCTACCTGCGATTGATCCTTCGGACGCTGCTCCACCCACCAACACCAGCATCAACAGCACCGCCGGCCACACCCATGATAAGCCCCTCATCATGGCCAACTAATCAACTCCTCCGCGTCCCTGTGCAGCGAAGAACACGGGCACAGAATATCAGCGGATAGAACCCATGGAACGATCACCAGCTCGCAAGCACAGGGCGAGCGAGCGAGCGAGGCTCACAATCTGCGAGGCAGAGTGCACTCCGCGTCAGTTCGGGTTTCCGAAACTGGAGAAAGGCTTGAGTTCTCTTCTACTGACTAAATTTGGTTAAACCTTCGCAACCTGGCAACAGTGATAATACAGTTGCGGACTTTGGGCGAGTCCGGGGAAGGTGAACCCAACAGCCCGACAGTCATGTCTAAAGCACCTCCGGGACTGCATCCCCACTTCCACCGTTAACCAACTACTCAAGTTTCGACTTCCATAAAAACAAACCATCATTTGTCTGGTTAATCTCACTTCCCCAAACCTGCCATAACCAATCACCACGTTCGACTACAGTGACGCTACTCTCGAGGTTATAAACACAGAATTCGTTCATGAACACAATCACATGAATGTGCACAGAGCGATCCGCGTACACAGAGTGTTCACAGTACGTACTCTAGCGGCAGTTGTTCGTGATAGAAACTTGGGCGACTAGTCTGAGGAGCTCTCTGTCTGTTTCTTTCCCAGCTGCTTGATTGTTGAGTCTGGGTTGTATATTTCTTTCCTCTGGCCTTGTTTCAAAAAGAAAAGATAATAACTTGGGCAACTGGCACTGCTAATAATACAACAACCATCACCCTCAAAATCAGCCTGATAACAAGAAATGAAGACTCAGAAGAGATCCGAGAAGCAATCTCTACAGATCATCGAGTCAAATTTGACACCCTTCACACTAGCTCGTACCGTCACGGTTCAATTGTCGCCTCGAGCTGCAGGGCATTCAATAAGTACTAGGTCCACCGTGAGTTTGACAGAGCCAGGCTCATAGATCTCACGAGGCAAGTTATCGCCATGGATATATATGGATACTGCACCACGAATTGATTCACCAGTGCTATCACGCAAAACGTTCAAAGCTGCACATTGGTATTCCGTTTCTATTAACGTGTCACAAACACCTCGAATCGGAGCAAAAAAGAAAAAGGACAAGATGCAGGAGGACAACAGGCAAAGCCATAAATGCACAACTCACCAAACGTTTTGCACGGGTGCAAAGTGCGTTGTCCTGGACAGGACCAGACTTGTTGCGGGCTCAAATCTAGGCAGGGCGGTGGGCTGTCAAAAGTCTTGTGATTGGCATAAGGTCGCATGGGGCCGCCTTTTATAATAATTATCAAGTTGTTTGTGGTACTAGTCTCGAAGTTAGTCGGGGCGGAGTCTGAGACTGCTGCGAGTCTGAGCTGAGACCGTGAGGGATCTCCGAAGATGCTGTGTGGTATCGAGCTCTGCACTTCTCCGGGGGATCTGGGGTGGGCTCGGGATCTCTGCAACTCATTCTCCTCGCCTGTGATGCCACTTCTCCTCCCTCGTCAGTGGCAGTGATCCCGCAGATCAGGATTCAGTACCCAAGTACAGTACTTGCTCTTCTCCTTCCGAGGAGTTGAGTCTTCAGCACCTTTACCTTCACCTTATTTCCTTTTACTTTCCTCGAGCTCTTCGCTGACATCATTCAAAAGGCTAATTCCTTATTTTTGACACGAGTGACCCATGAGTTGCATAACTTCTGGACTATAAAAGTCTAGGTCTTAAAATTTAGAAGTCCCGCTGCTTAAGTTATATGCCAGGGATCATGTCATATACATAAGTACATATATGTGACATGTGGTAGTTTTTAGTGAGAATCCATCAGACGTGCTTTTCTTTTCTTTTCTTTTCTTCCTTTTTTCCGGGGGCACAAATCGGACTTCGTTCTTCTGCAAAAGATATGAAATACAACCGACGCACGGAAGAAACTAGAACCAATCTACCACTTCGTCAGATGGGCTTTTTCATTCTACGAATCTACACTAGTGAGTGGATAGAGGAAATATTCCTTTGAGCATATAAACATATTCCAAGCTTTCAAGCTCTAGGAATAGTAAGCTGAAGCTTCGAAGTGGAGATGTCTGTGAGAATGCTGAAGAACGGGAATGATCATGACTCCGGTTGAAAGTGTTTCCGACACAGCGTTCAGAAGTTTAGCGATGTTCTGATGTCTGCACAAGGCTTAGATACCGTAATGCAAATGGGAGCTTGCTGGAATGCTACTGATGTTACAAGTGGAGCATAAGAGGACTAGAAATTGGCTTGCCAGCCTCTTTCAAGAGAGAGTTAAAGTTTCACCCATTGGGTGCAGCAAAGGCCTTGGCTCTTCACAAAAATTGAGGATATGCTAGAAGGGGAAGCATATCCTCAATTGGGCAATTCTCATGAAGGCAAAAATTGAAAGACATGCTTCATCTGCCCAATTCTTCATGCATTCACCCAGATCTATTTTCACAACTGGTGGTGAAACTGGGATATTCTTCCCCTTACATTCAGCATATGCTTGCAATGTTGCATCACCGCAGTTGAGAAGGAAGCCTAAGAAGTGTTTAAAAACTACCTCCAAAGGGACTTTGACAATGTATGAAATCGTGGCTTTTGTTCCATATTGTATTAAAGTAGAGCATGTACCTCAGGTATGTACCTTAGAATTTTATATTGGGCACAAGGCTACCATGATATGTGACGTCTTGAATATTAAAATAATCGTCAGCAATAAGCTCTCTGCAGACTGCCATACTGTAATAACACAGTAGGTTCTCCACCTGGCGAACTAATCATTCTGTTTGGGGAAAAATAAGGTTCACCACCTTGCAAGGTGACAAATATTTTCTTTTTTGGAAAAAATAAGGTTCACCACCTTGCAAGGTGACAAATATTTTCTTTTTTGGAAAAAATAAGGTTCACTTCTCAAAAACTAAATTTCTTAATTTTTGTTTTAAACAAAAATCACTAAAATGACCTACAATGACTTAGAAATAACCAAATATTGCAAAAATTGATTTAGTTTTTTTCCTCATACTTTTCTAATTTATAAATTATTATTTTTAGAATTCTTTTGGGGCAAACTTGCTATGGTACACCGTACTTTAGTATCTTGTTTGTGGCGTGTTAGGTTGGATGCCACCTAGGCAGAATTTTGGTTTTACTGCATATGTTGAAGACCTTTACCAGTGCTAGTTAACCTCTAAACGCCTAAACGACCAAAAAATGGTCGATTTCATTTTTCCAAGTTCCATAACTGTCATCCAAATGACAATTTTTCATCCATTTCTTTTTCATGTGGTAAATTTGTGAGAAATCTACCTAATCTTATTAATGAATTTTCAAAATAATAATTTCATGAATTTTGGTGCCTCCTTAAAGTCCAAAACATCAATACCATGTGTGTATTCAAAAATTTCTTAATACAGACAGCTGAAACACAATTTTGACTATCCAGATGATCTTTTTTGCAATTGAGGTAAACTAATGAAATGTAGTTTGACAAATCTTTTTTCCAGTCCAATTTGAAAATTTGAAAAATACATAAAATTGAGTGATTTATAGCTGGTATAAGATGAAGGGGTATAATCGTGGCTACTTCTTGATTTTCCACGGTTTTAGGTTTTTTCATCATATTTTGAATTCAACATAGTTTTTGAGCACGGTAACTAGTATAAGGTTCTTGGTTGTCATATACATCTATGATAAATATTTGGTAATTTTTTAGTATAATCTATATTTATTATGAATTTTCCTTGTTTGTTTGACTTGAAAATTTATATTAATTACAGAATGAAACTATTAATTTTGAAAAAATTATTGCTTGTAGATAACATGTATATCTAGCCCGGTTTAATTTAAAATTCATATTTTAAATATAAATTTGATTTAATTATTTATAGTAGCAAAATAGAGCATCCAAAGTCAAAGTCTATTTCGATGGTCATAGGCTCAGGCATTTGGGGGTTAAGATGATTATCCCATCACCAACAGCTAGGGGTATTATCCGCAATCAATGTTGTAATGATGTTGGTTGTAGCATGAGTTATAGTTGATAGTAGGCTCTTTCTTGTTGATTATGGATTTGTAAGTAGTGTGGTTATGGATTTGCTGTTGTTGGTTTAAGCATCTTTAGTAGACAGAAAGAGATGTATCTATATGACGTGAATGGGATGGGTCATACCGCAACTTTGAAAATTAATAATTGATTCATTTGTCATCCAAAAATTATGTTTCAAGTTGTGTTGGAATTCATTTCTTCTTGCCTACCTCTAAAAAATAACAACACTAAATAATATCAATACCTCATATCTGTATTTCTTATTCAGTTGGGAATGGGGTAACCACCTTACCACTGATTGCAATAGGGACAAACTGTGTCCAGTGCAGAAGGAAGAAATGTGAATCTTATGTCCAAGTTCCATTTGTCTCAAAAAAAAAATAAAAAAATCTTAAGTCCAAGTTAAAACTTCACTATCCTAGTTTTCAAGGGGAAAAATTGTATTTTACTCTCTACAATTATACGGCGTTTATTTTGTGGAAAAAAAAGAAAAGAAGAAAAGAAGAAAAGAAGTTCTAAGAAAGAAATAGAAAGAGAAATGGAAAAATCCAAAGAAAAGAGCAACTCTGGGACTCGTGTGAATTGACATATTAAGATGTTTACAGTTAAAGAGTGCCACATGCAAGCCAGTTATAAGTTCCCACCAGGATTGGGTCCTATGAACTTTTCGTACATCATTCTTTAGCTGGAAGAGCCAGCCTTTATATTACTGGCGAAAATTCGCCTGGATCTTACCTGTGTACCCTGCTGGCAATTGATACACTGTAATTCGAAGGGGTATCGGGCGGGTGGGGAGCCTAAACGGATATCGGGCGGGTGGGGTGGGGCCAGCTGAACGAGCTCCCCGTCACATCGGGTGCCGTTTTCCCCACCTCCACCTTCCCATCAGCGCCACCCCAATCTGTCACCCACGACCTGGGTCGCCTCCTTCTCCCCCATTTCGCCCACGATCGCCAGCACTTCTTTCTTATTTTCGCACCTTCATCAGTTCTTCATCGCCTGCATTTGGCACTTCCCTTGTTTTGTGGATCGCCAATTCTTTGAGAGACTATTGTGAGGGGGGGCCAGTTTCTGCTCGCGCAGCTTGGAGTCCTGGGGAGTTGTTAATGTGGGAAGATGTGTGGCGTTTGCATTGGGGTGTCAGGGTTTTCGTCTGAGGTTTTCCTTTGTTGGGTATTTCGCCGAGGCATTGTTGGATTTCGCAGTCTCAATGACGGCTGGGGGGGGAAATTAGCCGAGGCCGTTGTGCACAGCGTTGGTCGATAAATGGAGCTCGCGGCAGGGAAGTCACAGCACCAATTGTGTCTTCGTTTGTTCAGTTCGCAATTGGCTTTGTGCTTGGTGTTTTGGGTGTTTCGCTTTGTAATTGCTGGTTTATTCATTCGCTGTCTCTTTGGGTTTTGGGTTTTGTGTCGATGGGTCCTGTGAAGAGCATGGCGATTCAAGCGCCCTTGCGTAGATATCTCTACGAGGGCCGCTTCAAATCCCAACCCAATCAGTCGATTTCCGAGTCTCAATTGTCTGACGAGTTTTCATTGGCTGCGCGATTGGCATCGCAGGTGAAGTTGGAGCCGGATACCTCGGTGGCGGACCTCGGAGCGACGGTTTCTGACTCGGACTGCTCTGTTTTGGAAGCGCTCTCCACTCCTTCGAAGCCGCGGGATATCACTGGACGAGGCGATTGTGTTCTGCTGGGAGAGGTGACTACTGATCAGAAGGAGGAGTCGAGGAAGCGCAGGAAGAGCTATGAGCAGCGACGGCACTTTCAAGATTCCTGGGCTGCCAAACTGCCTTGGGCAGAGGCAGTTGTCGGGGTTGATGGTTCAATTACGCAAGTAAGGTGCAAGGTGTGCACAGACGTGGAGGCCCGGGAGAAATTATTGGTTCCGAAAATTGACAGCCTCTACAAGCATGCGGGTCGGAGAAGAGCCATGGCCGACATGGGCAAGGTCAGAAGGGGGGAGTATTACTACCTCGGCACAAACCAACATGTCAAGAACGAGAGAATTTTTTTTGCCAAGGGAGGGCACACCGTAATCACGCAGGTTCTTGCTGGTGTCACTAAGGAGAGAAGGAGGAAGATTGTTCAGTTCCGATGCTGTCTACATGTGCTACAGCAGGGCCGCCCCATGGCAGATTACACAGCAATGGGGGAGTTGCTGACCCAGCTCATGGTGCCGGAGCTGCCCAAGAAGCATTGGGGACAAGTCGCTCGCTGGGAGTTTGCTTGTGCCATGGCCGAAGTCTGTGCCGATCGCCTCAAAAGAGGAATTGCCGAAGCTCCTTTTATTTCTGCCAGTGCCGATGAGGTCACATCTGTGGACAACAGCCAGTGGCTTTCAGTACATGTCTATTACTCAGTGAATTTTGTGCGTGAATCACATATGATTTGTATCAGGCGTGTAGATTGTGAAGCGAATGCAGAGAATCTAACTGAGATGATTGTGGACCAGCTATGCTGGCATGGAGGCTTGAGTGACGAAGACCTTGCTCAGAAGCTCATCTGCTTCGGAGCAGACGGAGCTGCTGTGTTCCAGGGGAGCCGAACCGGAGTGATCCAGCGACTGACTGCTAACCATAGTCCATTTGTGCTTGGGGTCCACGACTTTGCACATCGTACGAACCTGGCAGTGGAGGCCTTATCAGGTTTGCCCTTCGTTCAGAAATGTGAGAGCTTGTGTAAGAGCCTGTACAGCTATTTTTCAGCTTCCCCTAAGCGTCATCTTGAGTTCATAAAACTTGCCGAAGTTGTGGAGACAGAGGGGCTCAAGATTCTGAGGCAGGTTACCACTCGGTGGATCTCTCTCCTTGAGCCTCTCAAACGTATCTGTGGCGAGTATAAGACATTAATTGTCAAATTTGCCGAGGATGCACCCAAGGAAAGTGCAGCAAAGAAAAATCTCGCCCTCCTCCTTGATGTGACTACTGTATTTTCCCTGCCTTGCATCTTACCTCTGCTTGAGTCTGTGAACTCGTTGATCAAATTTGCACAGGCCCGTAACGTTTTTATTGCTGACTTCATAGCTGCAGTGAAGATCTGTCAAGCCGAGATCTATGAGATGTACCTTGACTCTAGCTCGTCCTTTCAGCCCTTGCACTTTCAGCTTTTCCATGACGTTGTTACAGATCAGTCCCACACCATCTCTCATGAGTGGGTGACGGATTTAAATAATGGAGCTGAATCCCTTGGGTTCAGAATCCATGGCCATACCTATCCGGCCCATGTGGTGGATAGTGTCTCTGGGCAGGCGGTATCTGTGTCCCGGGAGGACTTGGCTCAGATTGTGAGCTCCGTTAAGGGCCAGTGCGCGGCTGCAGCAGAAATGCTAATTGCCCAGCTTGACAGACGGTTCCCTCACTGCGATTTGATGGAGGCTCTTGGAATAGTGTTTCCCCAGTATTGGCTACAAGAAAATTGTGACGAGTTGTTTGTAAGTCACTTGGAAGTGATCAGGCAGTGGTTCTGTCAGCCTCGGTTTGTGAGCACAGCCGGCCAAACAGAGCAGTCGAGGGAAATCAAGGCCCCCTTGGATTCGCATTTGTTGAGCATGCAGCAGGTTCTTTTCAAACTCACCATGCGGTCACATGCCAAGAAGGCAATGGAGCTACCTCACGACATTAATCCGGTGACGAAGCTATGGCAGAAGCTGGGCTGCAACGCTTTACTCCTAAACAAAATTTCGGAGTATATAAAACTTGCACAGATTGCTGTGACTGCAGTTCTCGGCTCTTGTGAGGATGAGAGGACTTTTTCAACTCTCTCATTTGTGAAGAACAAGGTGAGAAACCGGTTGGCAGGAAATCTGGACACATGCATCCGAATGTTCTCTCAATCCTGGTACTCTCTTGAAACCTTCCCTTACTGTGTTGCCTTTGATCACTGGAGGGAAGCTAAGGCGAGAATTGGGGCCGAATTGTGAGCTCCTTTGTCTCCATAACATCTGCAAGTTTATGCTTGTGGATTTCATGAGTTTTTCTCATACTTCTTACAATTGATACTGACTTGGTTGGGGTGGGTGGGATTAGACGCTGCAGTGGGCAGTTTAGGGGTTCAATTCCCCCGTCTAATGCATTTTTTATGTGTTTTGATTGATATCTCTATTCTGTAATTTTTACTTTACTGTTTCTTGTTTTTCGAAGTGTAGCCAAAATGTTTATGAGAATTCCACTTTGGAGCCTAAACCGAACTGCTTTCGAAGTAGAGGTAGCCAGTACTGTTACTGTGAAAAAAAAATCTATCGCCACTTGCAAATTAACATTGAAATTAACCGGGTGCCACATCTGTAGGAAAAAAATTTGCACATAGCCACATTAACTTCGCTTGACGAAGTCCAAATTGCCACAGAGGCTTCCAGAATGTGCCTTACGGTGCAATTCGCTCCCCCTCCTCAAATTCAGAAAATAAAGGCTGGGAAGAGCCATCCCACATTGAGGATTGCAAGCTGCAAAAATCAAGGAAGTGAGATTACTTCAATCAATGTGTTCACATCTAATTCCCCAAACTGATATATTGTAATATTCTAGCTAAAATGACAAAAAACATAAAATGATGGAAATCATTACCATTAGTCAAATTTTCCCATGACTCTGTAGAAGGCTTCAAATAAATATGTATCTTTAAATCCCTACAGTTTTTCCAGTTTGTACAAACAAATTTGATTGCTTCCAAATTGCCTTGGTCGTTGTCTCGGTGCCAAAAGGGTCACCTACTATTGCAAATGTAATTATTCTTGATGTCAGGAAATGTGCTTCTTCACTGCTTTCATATCTTTACGGCCCTTCTATTGTGTATGGTTTCCAACTGCAACATTTGAAGCAACAAAAAGTTGTTAAGGTATTTGGTAACTGGTTGAAATGTTGCTCTACAATTTGCAGTGTAATACACTACGCTGTCTAATAATATTAAAAATGACACCCTCACAGACTATACCATATTCTATTAGCCTCTATAATTCCCATCTACCGCTATTAAGGCCAAAGTACGAGATCCAAATTTCTCTTTTCAAATTGATACAATTTGTTGAGTTCATATATTTGTGAGTAAGTGACTACAGCACAGCAGAGAGTATGTCCTGGGATATACTCAAAAGACAAGTTCAAATCTATGGTTTACTTAACATTGAAAGTGAATTGGCAACTTGTGAAATAGTTATCAATCTTGCTAAACATGCATTTTTCTTGTTGATCCATTTTATTGGCGATAGACTATTGAGGTAAAGTTCAACACTTTGAGTCACTTGGGGATCTTGCTTTGAAGTGGAATGGAGCTTTGTGAAATTGCACAAATCAATTTCTAACTCAAAATCATGTTTGACCACTAGAACACCTAATTTTGGTTGCAAATTCAACAAAGAATATATACATACAGACTAGTCAGTTACAATCTAAAAACTAATTCAACTTGAGAGAACTTTTTATGAAAGAAACAGTGAGAAAACTTTGATCTTTTTGTATAGTGAACATTTTGTACTAAAAGAAGTTTCTTCTAGGAAATCTCAAAGATGACAACATTAAGTATTCATGGAAAAAATCTTAGAGGTAAGGGATGCATTTAGCATGGCAACCCGAATTACCCACCAAACACAAAATTTCACATCGCGTACGATAACTATTTTTTTAAAATTTTAATTGTTGAAAAATTGGATTTCCTCTAGGTTGTGGTAACCGCAAACATTCACAAAGGATTTTAAAAAACCTCAACTTACATTGAAGTGACAAGTATATGCGCAAATTCTAAAGAAGCCTAGATGTGAAAAATTGTCCTTTAGGAGTTAAAATATACACTTTCAATGCTTGCTCCTACATCTACCTCATCTCAAATAGTAGATGCTGGTAGAGTGAGTTGCATGGGATTTCCATAGAACACTAGCTCTCTATAATTCAAATAAAAAATTTCCATAGGGCACTTTGGAAGCAATGTCCAACGATATGTGTGTAGATTATATACTTGTGATACTCCATTCAATTCATTTGACAACACAATAGAGTTCTTGAACCCGGAAGCACGAACATCAACCCAAGAGAAACTATTCATATCAAGCAATTCCTCCAAGTTCTTCATAGTCAATTGAAGAACTACTCTCCATGTTTGATTCACAAGATACAATTCCTTTACTTCATATGTTGGCAAATCCCTTGACATGTCTTCATAATGACGTGGCAACCAAGTTCCAAGGAACAAGCAATTGCCACTCACAAAGAGATGAGGAATGTTTGCCATTGCCAATTGAAAATTAAAACCATGGTCATTCCAAGTGTCTTCAACGTGGTTGTAACTCCATATTAGCCAATCTCGTAGCCAATGGTCACTAGTGTCCCAATAACTAATAGGTCGTGCAATTGAACACACCAAAAGGTATAGCATCCCATTGAAGGAAACACTACATGTCACTACAATCAAATCCTTAGAAATTTGCTCCATGGGAGGAATGCTTGATTTGCGCCACCGATTAGTTGTTTGCTCAAACACGTGGATAAGAGGGTTGTTCTCACTTATATAATCATCAGTATTGGGAATCACAAAAACCTTGTAATTGTGACCAATACAATCAACAACCATGTCCACTTGTGACCTACAAGTAGGATAATTATAGAAGTTGAAAGGACATGGTGAAGACGGTAGTCTTCTCGATGCCCTGCCAATAGGATTGGAAATAAAGATTGAAACATCCTTTTCCATGTGAGGATTCACACCAAAAACTTGGCAAACCAACCCAACATCCGTAACTATGGAGCTTCTATATCCAAAGTGGTCAAAACAGCATCTTTGCTCTCTTGCCGAATAGTATACCATTGCTTTGTATTCAAGTCCAGAAAGGCCCACCCATATTGCTTGCGAAATTTTTGCTTGGAAAAATTGCCATCCCATAATCGAATCTTTTTGATGTATCGTGTGACTATAAAACATGCATCTGTTTGCCTCGCATTGGATTGTTGGAGTACACTAAAGTTAGCATTAGAGATGTTTAAGTTCCATCTCTTGCATACAGTCCGCAATCGGCATAATTCAGGCACAGGTAGAAAAGAAAGAATGCGCTCTATAACATCAAATGGAAGCTCATACCCCCCCACCTTCATATTGTCCAAACTATTCTTACGAGTGTGAGAAAAGTCAAACAAAAAATATCAAAAGAATAATAACTAGTGGTAAAGATAAAACATAAATATATGGGCTCAGTTCCCAAACTTAAAACCTCACACATATTATATATTGATGACCAATGTGGTCCACCCATTTGCCTTCTATACAACCAGAGTGAAATTGCTTTTACATTTCATTTGCTTTTATATTTTGCATGTACTTTTACCTTAATGTAAAAGTCTAATCTTTTGCTAATTTTCTCTAGAGGGAGAGACAAGAGAACCGAGTTCGTGGTAGGTCACTGATGAGAGTAGTCACCTGAAGCTAAAGCTAAAGTTGATCTCACAGCATACACAGTGAATGGGGCTCACTCATGCTCTAATTACGTGCACCAAATGCAACAAGGATCGAACACGACTGTGGCATATCTCTCAAAGCAAAGGAGGAATTAAGAACTGAACTAGATTCCTGACCAGTTGTAAATCCTGAAGCCGATAAGTTGTATAGCGCCAAGTTCAATCAAACCAGAATCAAGCACCCGGCATTGTGCATGAAGCATTCAATTTGTGCCGAGAACTGAGGCCACAGAGATGCCAATTTCAAATCCAGCGCACAGCAATGCTCTCTTCAGTAAATGGATTCGTAGTCAACCAAGGTATCTCATATGCTATAAGGTAGAATGACCTTAAACCGTGCGGCCCCCCAGAAGCGCAGGGTAGACCGCCCCTGTAGCCGCCCATGGCATGGACCTTATTGCGTGCACAGCAATTTCATAAATAGTGACTCGATATGGACATGTGTAGGGAGGTGGTTGGTTCATAGATTCATGGTTCATTAACTCTATTTTGCACGGTTTTAGCTACATGCGTGAGTGCCACAAAAGGAGAGTCTACTGATCACTTTAAGGTCATGTACACTTTTCGCTTCAAAAATTTGTAGTAAATTCAGTTTTCGCTATTTAATTCTGGAAATTTTTGCATTCACTCTCCCTCCTGTTTCCCCATCCAAGAAAAATTACAAACAGTACACACGAGGTCCACAACCATGCTGAATCTCTTATTCGCACGGTTTAAGGTCATTCTACCTTAGAATCAGACCAACGCAGAAGGAAACTTGAACCTAAGAAATGACTGTTCTCATGTGGGTGTCCACATTTTCTACAATGGTTAAAGCTAGGGCTCAGTATGGATATGTTAATTACGATTAAAGCGATTTTTATTCCTCTTTACTTAAAATAAGAATTGAGACGACAGTATTTCTTCCTTGTTAATTTAAACTAGAATTCCAGGCCTTCGGAACTCGCTGTCGACCGGCTGTCATTCTTGTCAGGGTTGCGATTTACAAATATAGAACATACACACTGATTGATTTCGGTGGGAACTCATTACTTTACGAGCACTCCACTTCATACCACATTTCACTAAAAAGGGCGTCATAATGTAGACAAATATTGATGTTATCTGCAGGTCGTAGGCGAACAAGCATCCTTGTTGTGTGTGGAAGTACTGTGATGAACAATCGGCTGCTTCTTCACAACATCTTCCACACATGTGTGCATGTTGACAATGCTTCCACATGCTTGCAGACACGCAATATTCTGATTATACGAATGAACTAATTTATACAATACTTATGTGCCGAAAGCTGAAGATTAACGTGTTGTATGTGTCGATTTTGAGTGGGGCAGAGGAGCTTGCCAGAGAGCATCATGGCCAGTACCCTCTGGCTATGAGCTGCCCTGTTCCATGTCCTTACTCTAGCTGGCTGAAGAGTACGCACCCGGGGTTGAAAATCAGATTCGGCAATGTCTCTGGCGGAGTCGACTCATTTTACCGTACCTGACTTCAACATACATCGTCTGCTTGCTAAAATATGCTTTTTCTATATGATCGGAATTCTGCTCTGGCTGAATTGGGGGCTCACTTGGAGCCTTTCTTCCTTGTGATAAGATGTGATTGCAGGGCGGCAGATTATCGAGGAGCGCCGCGGGTTGAGCGACAAATCGTCATAATATACCACAAGAAACCAGGTCTTGATTGGTCCATCCAAGATTAAGGAAGGGCTTGGAAAGGAGTGGGAAAGTAATCCCGTCCTGTACGAAAACGGTAGAGTTCAACTCTTTCATGGACCTGTTCCACAGAGAGAAAAGATGTTATCTGGGACACGAGACTTGCCTTACTATCTCTCGAGGGTTAATCGTGGGAACATGCGATTTGCTTTGGAGACCCGTAACCCGACTTACAAGTATACAAACAAAAGAACTCTAAAACACCTCGAACAATGAAAGACAGGTAAAGTGTTCGATAACTTTGTGGCTCAGCAGTTCGGTGGTTGATGTGCTGTTGTTACGGCTTTGCAATGGAATAAATCATCATGAGCTGTTAGTATGGGTTAGTAGGGCTCAAAAATAGGTGGGTGCTTGAGAATAGGCAGATTGACCTTACGTGAGATAAATCATAAAATGAACCATCAGACAAATCAGTGACATGAGAAATCAGACAAATATGTAAGATGTAAGAGCTCAACATGTTATCAACCAAGAAGCAAAATACCCATTAGAATTTGGATTAAAAACTTAATCTCAATCCCAAAAACAACGAGTAAGCAGGCTTTTATAGAACATAAGATCCCACCTAAAAAACTAGGCATGCTGTGCGAGATAGGAGGGAATTTTGAATTTTAAAAATGAAGTAAAGATAGCTTACCATAACTGTAGCTGCCACTATCATTGTCTTAGGAAGGTCATGCTTCTCATCTGCCACCAACGCGCCTTGATCCAGCTCATAGAACTAGGTTCGAACGTTCGAACCTCCTAGCCTTTCTGTGAGATTCGAGATTAGAACTCCCAAAGTCGACAGAATTCCAGACAACATGGAGCAAATGACACTGGTATCTCTCAAACTCTCTTGTCATCCATTTGAAATAAGACCAAAAAAATTTCATCTTTCATTTTGATACACAAGAAACATCAAATCCACTCGCCACTTCAATGAACCAGATGGAGTTTCACACAGCTCTCATATGACTTGGTCAAACACATCAGCCATTTCATCTTTCCTCAATCTATTTTGCCTCGAACTCCGATAAACCGCCTAGCATCATCTACAAACAGTTTGGTACGCCACTAGACAATAATGGCAAATATACGAGATATTCGTCAATTCATTCCACCTCTGATACCGTGAGGCTCAGCACTTATTCAATATGCCCTTCAGAGGATATACCGATGTTACGTTTCTTCTAACAAAGAGCTACACAATGTTCAAAGACACTTTGACAATTTCCAAAATAAAAACACAAATACAGTTTGCATCTAGCATGAAGTTGACGGCACCCACAATGCATACAGACAACAGAACTCAAACAAATACGCAGCCCACTGCACTTTTAAGCATACCTCACCTCCCACCTTTCAAATACAAGTTCCAAGATCATTCCGTTTCCACATCTTACAAGCTAATACACACCCAAGAAGAATTAACAGCAGAACAAAACCAAAAGAAAATCTTCCGTTCAACTGTGTACTTCTCCCAACCCCACAACCAACTCACGATTCTGCTTTATGCAGTGTGTTCTGTCATTATGCAGTGTGTTCTGTCAGGTCAAAGGGCGTCGGCTACCACCATCTCCACATTGTAAAGCGATAATACCGGTAGGACTACTACTGCGATAATTTCAAACAGCAAGTCCAGAAGATCCATAATCAAAAAGGCAATTGAACAGCACGAATGTTCGCTAACATAAACTTTTAAAATAGACATTTATACTACAATAGAATAACAGTTGATTGCAACTACCTCTAGCTCGAAAATGGATGCTTCAGCAATGCAATGCAATGCAAAGATGCTAAGGATGAAAGAGCTTCAGCCAACTTCCAGTACTCACACCATAGCATCATTCTAATCTCAAATAGCACCAGAGCCAGAAAGTGCCCTACAGATATGAAGAAAGGCAACTGCACATTGCAGATGCAAATTCTCAAGTCCAACCAGATATTGCATGGTCAAATACCAAGGCACTCAAAATCTTAGCAACTAAACAAGATAGGATGCACTCACGACCAGGTCCTTCTCACCGAATCCACTTCATCAGCGGCTCTGCATACACACACTCCGGGTCGACTCCATTTATCAAGGTAAATCAGCGGACCGCAATTTCTTGTGTAAATTCTGCCCTAACGATTGCGCCGCAGCTGCTGCACCTGGCGCGCTCCGTCCATTCAAAGCGGAAGCAGGCCTCAACCCCGAATTGGTTTGGTCAGAGCTCACCTCCTGCAGATTCTCAAAAACATTCGAAAAATTCGACGACAAACTCGCATAAAGATCCACAACTTTCCCAATATTACTGTTGAGTTGCCGAATGAGCGTCACGTTCCGAGTCAAACCCTCGGGCACCTTCGCTTCATGGTTCTGATTTATCTCATTAATCAGCAGACGATTGTGGTCAAGAAGAAACTGCACCTGCCTCGACACGGTGTTGAACACGGCCATCACTCGCCTGTCCATGGCCGGCGCAGGCGCCTTATCTCCTCTCTCCCCGTCCATTACAACCAACTACAACTACACAGTCACCTTCTTCGCCTCCGAACGCACCGCCGCATAAACCAATTGGACTGGCAACAGGGATCCTCCAAGCGCAAACCCTAAGTCAAGGGGCAACCTCCTCAAAGGCATACTCAACTCGCTCCTCCATGGAAACTGTGAAGCAGAATCGGAGACGCGATAATGAGAGCGTCACTCGCGTTTGTTGCCGAGGAAACTTGTCAAAGTTCTAGAGGAAGCGCACAAGCGAGGCCTCTTACCAACTTGTAAGAGCATCTCCACTCCAACACGGTAAAGCCTCACTGCAAATCAGAGATACTAACCTAAAATTAGAGAGTAAAATTACCATCGTAGAAGCGCATTGAAAAAACGTGAGATATTTTTTAAGAAAAAAAGAAATTGTAAAAATTTGACATAGGTGAAATGTTCCATTGAAAATACAACATTTTTTTAAATTTAGAGGGAATACACCAAATCTTGCTTTAAAATAGGAAGATCCTTCCACAGTCCCTCTAAATTTCAGAAGAGTCATCCACCCGGAAAAACCCAAGATCATAGCTCCATTGCCTCGGCCCCCAACATCCCTTAAAACCCCTAACCCTAAGTTCGTCACCTTGCACATGTACTGCCCTCAATCAAAGAGGCAAAAAGGCTACAAATATAAGCGCAGAAAATGAAAATGTGAAACTGAAACTTAATGGCGAAGAATCTTCAAGGAGCACCCCGGCTACTGGCGCACAAATTCGGAATTGAAGTGCAAGAACTACCTTTAAAGGACAAAAATAGGACGCGATGTGGGCGAGGAGGCTAGCAGATTGTAAGAGGATAGGCGTGAGTAGCATGGAATGGCGAGGGCCTTGAAAGCAGGATTGTGATCTCGCACAAAGGGAGAAGAGTTTGGCGCCCTCCTCTACGACCAATGGCGACTTTTAATCCGTAAAAATCCAATCGGTTTTGGAGGTTCCAAAACCCAAAACTGCCATTTTTGACCACCTTGTGGAAACGACTTTTTGGAGGGCGTGGACAGGACATCCTCCAGGCTGGGACTTACCTAGTGCTACGAGCGTTTTTAGGAGCCACTCCCATTGGTTGGCTTTTTTCTTCCAAAACCCTGAAATTTTCAATTTGGACTCTCTCGAGTCCATTTTTGGTAATTTTGAATTCAAAAATGGGGCTTGCGGCCCGAAATTACTCTTGAGGGACACCCTTAGGAATTTTAAAATAAAAAACCAAAAACTAAGGGCTCATCAACCCTGCCCTTCCGAAAAACACTCGTAGCACTTGGTTAGTCCCAGCCTGGGGGATGTCCTGTCCAAGTGGGTTTGGACCAACAATTTTTTTTTGTTTTTAGACATCCAGCCGTAAGATCTTGTACTTTACCTTCTTTGAAAGTACTTATAAACTTTTTAGCCGTTGGATGTTTACCATCTTGGAGATTATAACATTCAAAGTTGCATCAAAACTTTTTTTTTGGCATGGGCTGAATGACACAGTCAAAATGGTGCAAAGGAGGAGTTGAAGATTGTTACCCCAAACATTTTGCCCAATTTTTTTTCCATATAGGTAATCAAGTTGAGTACCTCTATGCAAAATTTGAGAGACTCATTCCTTTTTTTGGCTCTTTATAAAAATTGCTTTCTAGAAGCAGGTCTGAAAACGTTAATATAGTAAAACATGCATGACGTTTTGTACACTTAGTTTTAGAAAAATCTAAACGATGCTTAGGTGCCTTTATAAATTTTTGATTTTTGAGTGAAATTATTTTTGGAAAATTTCAAAATCTCAAATTTTGACAAATTTTGAAAGAAATAACTCAAAAATTACTGAAAACTTTGAAGTTTGTCTTTGTAATTTTTAGAGGCTACCCTTGTAAAATTGGTATATTTTTTGACTTGGATCTCTTTGGAATTTGAGTGGTGATTTGATTATGAACATATTTCAAGATTTTTTTTGAAAAAAGAGCCTAATTTTAAGCTACCCGTGGTGGACTTGAAACCTAAACTTTCTAGATGAAGGTCTTAAAATTGGAATTTTGCTTTGTAAATTTTACCACATACACTTGCATTATAGGGAGCATCTAGTAAAAATCTTAGGCAAAAATATTAATTTTAATCCCTTCATCTTGGCTGCCCGAAATCACAAATAGCCGTTTTGGCTTTTCTGGATTTTTAGGGGTTAAAAGAATGGAATGGAAACTTGACTTAACAAAAAAATTCATTGTAGTCACTAGATAAAAGCACAAAAAGGGAATATATGAAGAAGTTTAAATGACCAAATATGAGATTTTATAATAAGGAATCAAAATTGCCCAAACACCCCTTAGTGTCTCCAAAGTTTCATACTTGAGCTACCATACAAGTATCCAAAATTAATCCAAAATCTAGAAATTTCAACCACATATTGAATAAATGATAATCCACTTATATAAAATACTTTTCACAAAAACATATCCTTTTATAGACACCCTAGCTTTATTCAACTTCCAAACCAAACCACTTTGTGATCACTCCAGAGATCAGCAATCAACAAAAGTTCCAGAATGCTATGCGTGAGCAGAGTACAAAGTGTTTATAATTTTAATCATAACTAGCAAACAACTTGTTGCAACAAAAGAATGCGCAAGAATTGCATTGGCGATTGGGAAAGTGAGAATCAATTAAAAATATGAAAGGAACATGGGAACATAATGGAACCATAGATGAAAGGTATAATGGATATAATATTTGGATGATTTTGTAACATAATATTGTGACGGATATCAAGGAGGGTAGTGACATGATATCGTAACAATGTTTTTTTTAATAACTAGCAAACAACCTATTGTAATGCAACAAAAGAAAGCGCAAGAATTACATGGGCCATTGGGAAAATGAGAATCAATTGAAAACATGAAAGGAACATGGGAACCACTTCTAAGTGCTTTTACTGTTTGGAGGGCCATATACCGTCTCCCAGTGCAGACACCCATACCGACAAAAACACACAAGCCACAAGCCCACCATGACCGCCCAATCTAGATCCCATGCCGACTAACTGAAAACTCACACACTGTAGCACTAATCAACCATCTGTAACAAACTTAACATCAGCTCACTCACCTTGATGATTCATTACCATGATCCTCCTGAGCTCATGATCTTGCCCCCAGCACAAGATGGTAGAATTTTTCCAATGATGGTCACCGAAATGATGTCCGAATGTGCTGTGATGTGATGTGGTGTGAGGGAGCTTGTCTAAAATTCACAGCTTTACTCCCCTGCAATCATCATTTATGTTAGTTTGAGCACTGGAAGTGTCCCAAGTTGCTTGCTTGAATCATCAATCCTGGAAAAGTTTTGTTTTTTCATCATCTTTTTTGGCATTTTTTTTTCAGTATATTTTTCGGTGATGGATTTGATATGTGGGATGTATGACTAGGGTTCAGGAATGGGGAGTAAGGGGATTGTGATGAGAGTTTGGTTTGTGGGAATGTGGGCGTGAGCTTGGAGATGATCAGAGAGCTTGGTGTTGTTGGGGAGCTTGTGTGGATAGTCTCTTGGGGTTCATCATGTTGCGTTTGGTGCAATTGCCGAGCTCGGGGATCGTCTGGGGTGTTGGTGGCTCCAGAGATGGGGGACGAAGTTTGGAATCTGGCGATGGGAGGAGTGGGAATTTACAGCGGGTGTCCAGTGTTGAGAGTTTCAGTGCTTGGAGGTTGAATGGAGGTCAGTTTGGTTTGCCTGGATTTGGGGCGACAGCTTCACGGCGGAGGAGAATGGCCGTCACAAGAAGGTGAGTATGAGTACAAGAGAATGCGAGAGCTTGTTTGTGGAGGCTTTCTCAATTCAGGAGTGAATTCTTCACCGGGTTTTTTGCTTGGGATAACCTTACAGAAGAATTGGGTTGGGATTAACTGGCGCCTCGTGCAACATCCTGAGGGAATGTTTTGGTCGATCAGGAGTTTCTGGTGTGTGAACTAATGTGTGTGGGCAACAGTGGTGTGAAGGAGCTGGAGTCTGGTTTGATGGAGGTGCGAGAAGGGGAAGGCACTCGCGTTAGAGACGATGAGAGAAGGTCTGGGGCTCTGCGAGTGGCTCTTATATGTGGTGGTCCTTCTGAGGAGCGTGGAATTTCGCTGAATTCAGCTCGCTCTGTGCTTGTGCACCTTGAGGTACGTGCTGGATTGGGTTGTGTTCGAAGGATGAGCTGGGAATGATTAAGATGAAGAAGTGGTGAATTCGGTCTTGGAACATTGGCAATGACGAGCGTTATGAATGTGTCAGGCGGAGGATGTGCTGGTAAGCTGTTATTATTTGAACAAGAAGTTGGAGTTTTTCGGCATTCCTTCAGCGCAGGTGGGTGGCGTTTAAAAGGGAGTAATGGTTTCCAGCTTCTGGTCTAGGTATCACAAAAGAATTTGGTGCTTCTGTTTGGAGCTTTGTTGTGTTGTGTTTTGTTTAGCTGTAGATTGACCTAAGATTGACTGCCGTTCAACGGGAAGGTTGCAGATGTACTCTAATACGCCGTCAGATTTCGACTTTAAGATTACCAGGTGAGAAGGATTAAGAAAATGCACAGTATTTTTCTTCATGTTCCCATATCAAGCATAGATGTCAGGGCTTTGACATTCTTGTGGGCTCACATGCCTGCCAAGTTTTTAGAATACAGTATGACATGCTGCGATTGTGTTGATGTGAGATAGCACTGCGCGAAGCTTTCGCTCTCATACCGAATTTCTGGAGCATCTTCAAGCCACTTCCGACATCGTGTTCCCTGTGCTGCATGGCCAGTTCGGTGAAGATGGGGGCATTCAGGTGAATCTTCATGAAGTTTGTGAAGTTTGTGCAGGTTTTAGATGAAATCGTTTAAAAGCTATTCAGAACATGAAGAATAGAAGACTCTTTCAGATTGTTAGCAAGTACTATGTCCGAGATGACAAGACTAATGTTTGGTTGTAACGACTTCTTAGGCCCTTCTTGAGAGTGCTGGCCTCCCATTTGTAGGTACGGGTGCTGCAGCAGCTCAAGTTGCATTTGATAAAGTAAGTGTCCATCTTTGGTGTTTTTATTCCGTTCTTTAGAGATTTTCTTTCACTATCTGAGCTTCTCATTTTTAATATTCTAATAATTCGATCAACTGACTGGAAATTTTTTCTAGTATGATGCAGCTGTAGAGCTGGCGAAGCACGGGTTCGCTACTCTTCCTAGTTTTCTGGTTGATGTATGTTTCTCAATCTCATATTGCATTTTTTCCTCTCAAAGTTCGGTGATTGAAATTTATGAGATGTTTTAGATTCTTTTAGTGGGCGCTATGCCCTGCATTTGTTTCCGAGGCAAGGTGCTCCACGCTCTGTACACTTTTGTCAGAAGTCTTCTATAGCTGGCTTTTGCAGGTTTTTTTTTATGGATGTGTATGCAATGTTAACGGTCTCCGTAAGTGATCACAACGCTATAATTCTGTTCTTTATTACAGGATGGGAAGGTGGACGTCAGTGGATTGAGAAAATGGTTTCAGAGCAACGATGTTGATATCAACACCGGGCGTGTTGTGGTAAGTGTCACAATCCTGCCGATGTTGAGAATTAGAAAGTGAGAGCTTTCAAGAATATGTTCCTCATATTTATTCCAACAACTTGTTACCGAACCATCCTCCTAATATCTTCGCTGTCAATTTGAAAGTTAAAACGAGATACGATGTAACGAGTTTTCGTTTTGAGATGTTACTGATGTTTGTTCAACTGCATGAACTCCTCAGACTTCTTGGCTTGAATCAACATGTTTAAATGGCTAATTAAATCTCTTTTCCACAATGATAGTTCAGTTTGCATTCTGCTTGATACCAACATTACAGGAGTCATTTTTAGTGTCGACTTAATCATGTGAAGGATTTTAACAGGTCAAGCCAGCGCGTGCAGGCTCCAGTGTGGGAGTTAGTGTCGCCGAAGGCCTGAATACTGCAGTGAAAAATGCTGAAGCACTGTTAAATGAGGTAGTTTATCCTTTGATATTCTCCAGGATGACCAAAACAAATTACTCTGTTGATTCTGTGACAAAGCTAAAATCACCGGTACAGGCAAATAATAGTGTGTCTAAAAAATGACTCTTCATGAGTAATTGGCAATCAACTTTTCGTGGATGTTCATAGATAATGATCACATATTCAGAGATTACGTATGCCCTGCCATTGATTCTTGTAATGCTAGTCTAACAATGAAACCATGTTTTAAAATATTTGGGTGACTTGCACTGCAATCCTTGTTCACAAGAATTGTGTTTGTTGGTGCAGGGGATTGATGAAAGAGTTGTCATTGAGATGTTTGCAGAGGGTGGGCAAGAGTTTACTGCCCTTGTGTTGGACGTAGGATCTGGAAACGAGACACGCCCTGTTACTCTTTTACCAACTGAGGTTGTAATTCTCGTAGTCCTGGGTAGAACTATGTACATCGTCGGTCTTCTTTGGCAGCATGTGGTTCTCGATTATCACATATCATGTCTACATGCACTGTTGTACTCACTGTATTGAGCCTGCAATCAGGTGGAAATTTTCGGAGGAGATCCAAGTGATGGCGAGCAAGAAGTGGCCATCTTTAACTATCGTCGGAAATATCTGCCTACGCGACAGGTACCATCCACAGCCAGACTCCTGTGTCGGACTTGAACACTGAAGCAACTTCAAGAGCACGCTCCCTAGTACTAAAAAATTTGAGTTTTCTCCTTGCCTTGGAGAACCAAATCCCTGTTCGTAAGAAAACCGTTGGTTTATTTCTATTCGACTTGGCGCTCGAGATCTCGTAATGCCTTCTACTTAGATCTCAAACATGTGTGGTTTCTCTTGTGCAGGTCTCATATCACACTCCTCCACGGTTTTCAGAGGGGACTATCAACAAAATTCGTAGTGGAGCAGCCGATTTATTTAGAATACTCGGGCTTCGAGATGTTGCCCGGGTAGATGGATGGTTATTACCACAGGTAAAGCGCACAGGCCCTGCCCTCGGAGGGCAGATGCCATCTGACGAATCAGATTCAGGAATCATCGTCTTTTCGGATATCAATCTGGTGAGACACATTTTATCTGCTATTTGTGTTATTTTTTTAAGTGAAGATTCCTTACTCTGGTATACAGTCGTTACGGAGGGGACAGATTATCATAGTGCTAATGTTGGAACCTCGCAGACGAGTGGAATGGAGCAAACCAGCATTCTATTCATGCAAGCTGCACAGGTGATTTGTACATTGCGATCATGATATTGTGCCGGTCATTGATCTTAGCAATCTAATCTCGTGAACCTAAAATTGCTATGTCAAATTAACCCCGAAGTAAGTTGTAGATCTTACATGAACTTTTTCTCTCTCTGAACTGGGTTGTACTTTTACATTCTTGCAACTTCTGAACTCTGCATTTCTGCTTTACCTTTTTCTTGCTTTTTGCAGATTGGTATCTCACATGCCGACATTCTTCGGTCTCTCCTTAGCCATGCATGCACGCGATATCCAACCATCCCACTTCCTAAATCAATTGGATATCCTATAGCCATATCCAACTCAAACCCAAAAGCAGAATTTGGAATGGAAGGATCACCTATAGAGAAGCAAAAAGTCTTTGTCCTATTTGGAGGAGACTCGTCTGAGCGGCAGGTTTCGCTGATAAGTGGGACCAATGTTTGGCTTAATTTACGGGGTTGCAGTGATGTAAATTTCTCAACCCAATCATTTTCGTTTCCCATCTAGGATATCCCCAATTATTTACCTTGATCACATGCACTATGTGTATATTTGACGAATGTGGTTAGCTATTCCTCCTCTGCTAATAATAACAGACTGTTTAAGAGTGAATGTAGAATGTGTCCTTGGAGTTTGTCACTAAATTCCTCTTGCTTTTCCCTTAGTGCTCATCTGATCGTCATTCCAAAGAGTCAGATGATTAACTGAGCTCTATGTCGCAGCTTAATGTAACTCCGTTCCTGCTCGCTCCAGCAGAACCTGATGACACCAAGACTGTAAGCGAAGGTGACCTAGTAGGTGACAAGACTGTCTGGGCTTTACCGTAAGTTATCACTTAAATCTGGTTATTGTGGCTCATTGGACGCGAAATTGATGACTAGCTGTAAATGAAGAATATCGATGGAAATGTAGCGTGGTTTTATGGGAACGCAATGAACTTATTAAAAGCTTATTATGTTGCAGATATGCTGAAGTTTTGAAACATACTGTAGAAGAAGTCGTGGAAGGATGCATCGAGCATCTGAAAGCTTCGACAGTCGCAAAGGTGTCCACTTTGAGGGATCAGATATTGTCTGAACTGCAAGGACAAGTGAAAGCCAGTTTGCTGTCTGACGACGGCCGTATGGAAATGCCAAGGAAGCTTACATTAAAGAAGTTCATTGCGGAAGCCAAGCAGAACAATGCAGTCGTCTTCATCGCAGGTTAGAACTCTTTTGCATGGGAAATGAATTTGTGGACTACAAGGCCATTCACACTGGATAGATATCTCTACATCCGATTTACATGAAAGGATTTGTTGTTGATATTGTTTGTAGACATCGGTTGAGGAAATTTCTACTGTGCAGACTCTAGGACTCCAACGTGTCTAGAGCTTTTCTGAAAATATACTAGTGATGACACTTGCGTCTGTATCTTCGTATTGAATTTTATGTACAAAGAGACGCTTGATTTTCTTGAGTCCTTAGATGCTTTGGATCTTGTTTGGACTCTTTCTGACGTAGGAAATTGTGTCCGCTGTACAGACGCTCTAGTTTGAGGATCAGAGACGTTAAGATGCATCCCTGTTTGAGGAACAGCTTGATTTCTTGTGCTTTATTTAACGTCCTCTTGCAATTTTAGGCTTTGGTAGGATATGGTGCTTCTACAGGATATTTGTGTATACTGTAATTTTGCATATTGTAAACTTGAAGCTTGCAAACAAATTTTCTGCTTCTGTATTTCAGTTCATGGTGGCATTGGTGAGAACGGCACTTTGCAAGCTCTTCTTCGAGCTTCTGGAGTTCCTCATACAGGTACATTACGTTCCTTTTATCGTGAGCAGGTACTTTAATGAATTTAGAATTTTTGCAAGAAAGTTTCTTAATCATATTTTTTAATCTCTAAATGGTTTCAGATACTGCCTGTTTTGGCACGGTTATATAGTCCTGGAAGGAAAATCCTTTTATGAGTAATGCTGGTCAAATATTAAGTAGTTGCTTTAGATGCAGCATCACAAGTCTTATGAGCATTAGTAAAGCTATAGAACTTGGCAAACACCTGATGGTTTACAAGAAGGATTGCATGTGACGATCTATAGGATCTGGCGACGAGGCATCCAGGCTTTGCATGGACAAAGCGACTACTGGCGCTGCTATTTCCCACGTATGTGACATCTATCTTTGCGCATCCATATTTTAAGCCATCGGGTCTGGTAGATCATCTAGCTAATCATTGCGTTAGTTACATACTTTCTAAGGATTTGAAAATTCATGTTTACGGGATATACGCATCCAGTATCGTGTGCAGACGTGCATGTTGTAAACGGATTCTTTGCAACACTGCAATTGATGGCCGCTCACCTGGTGTTATTGTTTACCACAACGAGCACTTACGGTTTACCCCTTGTGCGTGACATATCAGCTATCGTCTCAAGGTATACATACTGCTGCTAAAGCAGTAATAGAAATCCATGAGCTCGTACAGAGCGGGGATGACATGTGGGTGAAATTGAGGAAAGAACTGAAAGCAGATGATGTATGTGTTAAGCCAGTTGGTGATGGGTGCTCAACGGGTGTAGCGAGACTGAGGTAGGTGGCTATTGTACTTTCACTCTGTACACGTTGTAAGTGTGGAACAGGACTTCAGTGCTTTAATCTTGGCCTCGTCTTCAGAGCTCTTTGAATACTTTGAGGCCATTATACTTCACGTCTTTTTGCTCTGGAGTGTATAATGTAACTCGGTCTTATTACTAGAAGTAACGACTACAAGCACTACGGGTTAACTTGTCTGACTATGTTTAATTGCATGATGTTTTGTAGCTGTGCCGAGGATTTGGCGGCATATGTGAAGGCCATCAGCACTGGCCAATCCCAGATTCATCCTGGTACTTTTCTCAAGGTAAGTGTCTCTTTTCCAGATGGGGTTCTTCTTCATAAGCACATTCTAAGGTTCCAACTGAGAGATATCCCTCATTCATTCGTCTTTGAATTTTTCTGTGAACTGTGAAACTTGGAGTTTTTACTCTCTTGGACTTCGATCAGATAGTGATCGTAATCAAGTAATAGCAGCAGAATTCTTGTTAATTTTTGAGAATTTTCGACGCACGTCTGGAATGTCTTACATTAAATTTGTATAAATTGACAGATGAATAAGTATAATGTATTGTTCAACTGGTACAGGCACATGGAATCGTTGAGATGCCGTATCCTTCACCTAAGCAGTTGCTGTTCGAGCCTTTTATTGAGACGGACGATGTAGTGGTGGTATCGGCCAATAGAGGAGGCAGTGCAAGTGAGGGAGAACTTTACTGGGAAGGCAAGAGTCGCTGGCTAGAGGTCACTGTAGGCGTTCTCGGTCTGCACGGAGTCATGCATGCATTCAATCCCAGTATCACTGTCAAGGAGACAGGAGGTATACTAACGCTGGAAGAGAAGTTTCAAGGTTGGTATTTGTATTCTTCTGAAACCTTTGATAATATGTTTTGGAACAGTGCTCACAACACTCAGATTCACACAACTGGAACAGGGAGCACTGTTTCCGTCCGTATAATACCACGAAGCAACCAAGGATTATTTATCGTACATGTTAAGGCCATACTCACACATTACAACATCCGGTGGTGCTACTTATTAATCGTAATAACCCCTAACGCCCTGAACGTTCCAACGGTGGTCTGGCAGCTGTAAGGTCCAGTTAATTTTGAAGTTTGAACTCACTCCAAATAGGTACTTGTGTAATTGTGAAAGTTGCTCAATTACTGATTGCTTAACGCGTATTACTGGATGGCAGGCGGAACTGGGGTAAACTTGACTCCACCACCTTCATCACTCATCAAGTAAGCTCAGTGTCTGGAACTTATTTATAGTCTCTCTTCTTACAAATCTGTCAGAATGAAACGGTATTGAATCTTTTTTGATGTTCGTTGGTGGTCTGTCTCACAGGGAAGAGGCTATTGCAGCATGTAGGAAACGTATAGAAATAGTGGCCAATACTTTGGGTCTTGAAGGATTTGCTCGCATTGATGCGTTCGTGCATGCAGACACCGGAGAGGTAATTCTGTTACCTTCTGCATTTGTTAAGGTCGCTTAGTTGGAAACTTGTATGAGGATAGAATTTTGATCAATTTTATTTCTCTTATTTTGCCAGGTTATTATCATTGAAGCTAACACGGTGCCCGGGATGACCCCATCGACAGTTCTTATCCATCAAGTACTGGCCCGCATCCTTTGTCGTCTTCTTATGATACTGTCGGGCTTCTGATGTTGTAAAATACATCTTTTGTTGCTGTGTGCCATTCCTATGACAGGCAATACCCGTTATCTCAGAGCATCTATATGACCTGCACCTTTTCCTCTACAGTAAATTAACTCTCCTCATGTTGGCACCCTGTTTCAGGCTCTCACAGAGATACCACCATTGTACCCAAGGTCTTTTTTCAGGAAAGTGGTGGATCTGGCGCTCCTTCAGCACTCGAGGCAGCAAATCTCTTGAAGTAACCAGTTATTACAGTATGAGAAACTTAAATTCTTGGCATTGTGATTGTGACCTGCCAGCCAACTTCGTGAGAACACCAAGTATCAGATCCTAGCTACGAAATGTGGATCTGCTGTGCAATATCTTACCTTAAGTTCCATTAGAACATATAGAACATAGCTGTTAATATCATTAGATAGCAACTTCGAGGTTGCAGAATTGCAGAGCAAATGGTGACTTCGTATGCTGCAGTGCTAGGGTGTGGGCACCTGTAAGGTGGAAACCCCGTGGTAACTGGATGGGTGTTCAATAGATCATGAGGACCAGGATCTATTCATGTGCATTTCTATATCCTCGTCAGCATGATCACACTTAAAATCTGTAATCACAACTGAACACAATTGAGCCAGACTCTGAACTTCGGAAGTAAATGAAACTGAGTCTACAACAAAACACAGTATATGAAGTTGGGTTTGGTAGTGGTATGTATTGACGTGTTTCTTGCTAACAGATGAGCTTATCTCGATGCTGCATGTTGCTTGCTTGCCGGATCAACAGTTCCACATCGTAAAGTGTTGCCATCTCTGGTTCAAGAACACCCTGCTCAGCGTTGCGTTTGAGACAATTGGTGGCCTACTCGTCTTGCAAGGGCAGTGTGTTCCTTTCTCTTGAAGCAGGGGAATGATAAGCTTTCCGATCAGTTCTTGTCTTGTTGACATTTTGGGACAATTGGTCTTGACAGTCTTCGAGTGTGGCATTCCATACCAACATATAATACAGATTGAAATAGATGAGAGATGGCCATTGTGGATGCACAAGGTGCAACCTGGCCTAAGTTTCAAGGTGATATGAAATTCGTTTCATCAGTTTTGAGCTTGGTGACCTTGATCACCATGATTCTCTGAGCTGATCCGTTCACCAGAATTTCTTCCGACCTGCAGATTGTCACCAGAGCCCGAAAGTAACGTGGTTTGAGGCTTGTCTACAGTCTTGATTAGTCCCCTTCGATCATCTAGTTGAAGGATAGGGAGTTTCTGAAGTTGCTTGCAATCGTCAAGCGTGGAGGAATTTAGTACATCAGTTTCTTCCCTGCGTATCATGACATGCGGGGTGTGGAATCAGGGTTTGGGAAGAGTGACGACGGATATGGAGGAATTGGGGAGCTGCGTTGAGGGTTCTGTTCGCGAGAATGTGAAAAAATGGGACCGCCAGGAACATGAGAGATGGCCACTGTGGATGCACAAGATGCAACTCGGCCTAGCGTTTAGGGTTTAGGGACCATCTCCAAGCTCATGTTCCTGGCGGATTTAGGGTTAGGGTTTAGAGCTTGATGTCCGAGAATTATGAAGAGAGGATGCCTGCTTGCCTGTGCGGGCGAACGAATGACATCCTCAACAAAAGCATCCCGGTTGCGTGGGGCACAATCTACAAACCTCGGAGAATTTTCTTGTATTTGTCCGTATTTGTGTGTGCTCAGAGTTTCAAGCTTGCCCTAACAAGCTTAACTTAGACACATTTGATTCTCGCCCTCCGAGGCCTAGGGTTGGCATAAAGGCCGTCGTCAATCTCCAGATTTTCCTCCACAATTGAGAGACAGCTACCTCTCACCGTTCTTAGCGAATTGGGTCAATTTTTCACTGTCGATGCTAGGCCTGTTTCAGAACGTAATGAACGTTGCTTCTGGGAGTGTAACTGGAGATTTGGTTGCGCTGTGACACTGCGTTTGTTTCTTCGGAAGCAGATTGAGGTAAGCTTTCCGACGACTTCGTCCAAATTGATCTTGACAGTACTTTCTGTAGCGTTGGTTAACCCGATGATCACTCTATCCGGGGTAGAATTCAATGAGCTGTTCTTTAGTCAGGAGGTTTACTCCTGGGAAAGTGTCGGAGGTTTGCAATGTAGTCCGAGTTGGGTTTGGGGTCCCGTTGATGAGTTTCTTGCACCCATATATTGAGCTAACCTCTGAATGTGAGTGATGGTGAGACTTTGAGAAACTGATCCTGATCCTCTGTTTCGTATAGGAAGCATTATTTGTTTACTGTTACTAAGATCTGCTGGCATCATGACGGCTCGCTGGGACTGTGGCTGCGATCATTGGCGCAAAGCGAACAGGAAAATGAAAGTGCCGAATAATGGCGACGAGTTCGACCTCCGAAAATTTAACCCAGGTGCAGTTGGCTACCGGCCGAACGCAGTCCCTAGTGAGGTGTTGACCGACTGTTGTCCAGTGCTCCATTTGACGAATATTGGTGAACGCGATGCGTGGAGTATGGCTTTATATGCAGATGGCGCATGCCAAGGCAACGGCACTCCTCGAGCCAGGGCGAGTGTGGGCGTTTTCGGCACACCTGATGCTTGGTACAATCTGGGAGTGCCTCTGCCGTTGGACATTCCACAAACGAATCAGAGCGCCGAGATCTACTCTGCCATTTATGCACTTCACGTTGCAAGAGCGATCATCAAGGAGAGGTGGATAAGGTGGCCCCTCCCAGCAGATGGCCATGTTTTCAGTCACGTACTCCTTATGATGGACTCGAGTTATGTCGTCCGAGCGATGACAGAATGGATTCGGAAGTGGCGAGTGAATGGATTTCGCAATTCCCGTGGAGAACCCATAGCCAACATGAAGGCACTCGTTGCTCTGGACACAGAAGTCAGACGGCTCTTCGTAGAGCATCTCATCATTGTTCAGTTCTGGCACGTCCCTCGTATTCACAACGTTGGCGCGGATTGGTTGGCAGCACAAGCACTGCGTGGAAACATCTTCAACATCGGCCTAGACTCCGACTTGAACTCTAACTTGGACGAATTATCAGACGATTTTGCCAGGCAAGTGGTTGTGAGTTCTGCATAGAATTTTGCTAATGTCGATATGGGTATGTATTTAAGAAGTGCTACACTCGGAATCATACTTGGCCCTTCAACTAAAAGCCTTAAGGGTGTACTGAAAGCGTCGTGAATAGATCATATCAAATTTTTGAGCTCCAGGTGAATATTTCCACCCCTCTTCACATCCGGATGAGGTGAGAGATTGATTCTTCGAATGATTACTCCCCCGGATTTACTTCATTAAACGGCTGTGGATTGAGAGTGCATGTAATTGTAGCACTTGGATCTCTGCTTCTTGGAGGTGGATTTGCAGAATGACTCACAGGTGAAATCTGAAAGAGTAACCCTACATCTTTGAGGTATGTATGTTCCTGCATAGAGCGACCAGATCAAGAGTCAGAGACTCCGCAGACTAATCAGATCTACGTAAAGCAAAAGTATCATTCTAACATCCCACTTTGCAAGATATTAATCGGCTTGTGACAAGTACTCCTTTTGAAAGTTCTCATTGTAGTTAATTTCCTTGGATTTTACGAGAGATTCACAAGCTCATTTCTCCACCAGATCAGGCAAGGCTGGCTGCTCATACAGATGAAATCATTCATGGAGCGTTTGGAGGAAAATGCGGTTGTGTTGCCTTGCCCACAATGAATGAGGTTCCTGGTGAATTTGTGAAACTGTGTCGAAAGATGTTTGACTCATCCATTTGTTAATGAAACCTGATGCTGACTGCTTCAGTAACAAGAATCGATTTCAAGTGACTTCCTTGACAGCTCATGATGATTTATTCCATTGTAAAGCCGTAACCAACAGCACGTCAACCAGCGAACTGCTGAGCCGCAGACTTGACTTCAAACACTTACTCCACTTAGAACTTCAACTGTATGTAATACATTGAATAAAAGTCACAGATAACTATAAGAACGTAAGTTCTGACTAAGTGAGTCAGGGCACTCGAATTGATGATTCAAACATCACTTCCAGGATATGATTCATACACACACCTCCTAGGTAGGTTACTTAGCACCTTCTCTTGCATACATATTCGACATTTCTGGAAATGGCAACTAATATCCGCAGGTGGCCGGACTGTATCCGTAATGTAGTTGCACCACCACCGTGCTCGAGTAAGGATCCACCTTGAGTGATTCAGTGTACCTGTTATTTGTCGCTGAGAACTAACAGAGAGAGAAGCGTAATGGAATGATGAACATTCACATCTGAATTCCCAATCCTAAGGTGGAACCACCTATTGGCGAACAGCATCCCATAACCGAACCCTATAAATGGCAGCATTCACAAGCAATGCATCACCTATTTATGAACAACCAAGATTCCATTTCGAAAACAAATCCAACACAAGGCACTCATTGATTGGCACAAGTCACCAAAAGGTGAGTTGTCTTTGTGCACGCTTTTAGAAGGGGTCTATGTACACATATAGGTGTCTAGTCATACAAAACTCTGAAAATTCATAACTTATTCATATAGAATGAGAAAAATATAATTTCACTTCCATTCTCATATCCTAGTATTTGCTGATCTGTGGAAAAAAATTCACATCATGCACAGCTTTGCATCAAGGATATTTCCTTAAGTGTTCGGAAATAGGTGGTTCCACCTTAGTTCGATCCTCACCTGAACCAAATATAGCGTACAGTGAATTTGAAGCCATCGTAATCAAGATAAGCCCACTGTATCTATATCATATTTAGACAACAATAGGCTTTATATATCCACACTCTGATACCATCATCGAACACTTTACCTGTCTTTCATTGTTCGAGGTGTTTCAGAGTTCTTTTGTCTGTATACTTGTAAGTCGGATTACGGGTCTCCAAAGCAAATCGCATGTTCCCACGACAATGTCATCATCCCCGTAGACAATGTCATCATCCTCTGGATACGCTTCAGTCCCCAAAATGCGCACCACAACTTTGCTCTGGTGGCAGTACAAGAACTGGCCCAGAATCTTTCGGGCAAGTTCCACCGCCCCACAGTGAAAGAACTCATGCTCGGCAAGAATGGTGCTGGTATGTGGCCACCCAAGTTCCGCCATAACGAATATCTTATCTGCAAGCCTAGATCACTGGTCAAAACAATGTAATAGGCCGCACAGAATTATCTGTAATCACACGGAAGAAAGGCTCCAAGTGAGCCCCCAGTTCAGCCAGAGCAGCAATTCGATTATACAGAAAAAGTAAATTTTAGCATACGTGAATTGCAACCCTGACAAGAATGACAGCCGATCGACAGCGAATTCGGAAGGCCTGGAATTCTAGTTTCAATTAAAGAGTAATAATTGAATTCGCTTCGATAGTAATTCACATATCCATACTCAGTCCTAGTTTTCACCATCTTAGAAAATGTGGACACCCACATGAGTGTTGGTTAAAAAGAGTGAGCTCTGAAGAGAGCTTCTACATTGATCGAATAGGTATATATACAGAGTGCCCAGGAGCAGCGGCTGGGGAGGATATTAGGGTTAGCTAAAAATAGTAAACCTAATTCTGTTATTGTCAACAATGAGAACACCAGCATTGAATCATTTCCTAGCATCAAGTTTTCTTCTGCGTTGATCTGATTCTATAGCATATCAGACACCTTGGTGGCCTACGAATGCATTTACTGAACGGAGCATTGCTGTGCGCTGGACTTGAAGTTGGCATCTCTGTGGCCTCAGAATGCTTGGTGCACAATGCCGGGTGCTTGATTCTGGTTTGATTGAACGTGGCACTGTACAACTTGATCGGCTTCAGGGTTTGCAACTGGTCAGAATCCAATTCCAGTTCTTAATTCCTTCTTTGCCACATGAGAGTTATGCCAGAGTCGTCTTCCATCCTTGTTGCATTCGGTGGATTTGCATTCGGTGTAGGTAATTAGAGCATGAGTGAGCCGGGCATTCACTGTGTTTGCTGTGAGATCAGATTCAGCTTCAACTTCAGGTGACTGCCCTCTTTTCTATGCGTAATAATTTGGAAGTGTAGCAGGTAGCGCTCTTTTCGGTTGTGATGCGATGCCTGATTGTGCATGGTGTTAATCTGCTTCAAGGTCTTATTTTCATCCATCCAATTGGTATGGCGGCCAATAGTAGCGTCCAAACAATAGTTTCAAGGGAAGGGCTAATCAGCTAATGTTTCTTGCCGTGTACTCTCATCAGTGGCCTACCACAAACTTGGTTCTCTTGTCTCTTTCTGTGAAGAAAATAACCAAATGATTAAACTTTTACTTTAAGGTAAAAGTACAGTCAAAATAGAAAAGCAAATGAAAACTAAAAGCAATTTCGCTCTGGTTGTATACAATGCATAGGGGTGGACCACATTGGTCATCAATATATAATATGTGTGAGGTTTTAAGTTTGGGAACTGAGCCCATATATTTATGTTTTATCTTTACCACTAGTTATTATTCTTTTGATATTTTTTGTTTGACTTTTCTCACACTCGTAAGAATAGTTTGGACAATATGAAGGTGGGGGGGTATGAGCTTCCATTTGATGTTATAGAGCGCATTCTTTCTTTTCTACCTGTGCCTGAACTATGCCGATTGCGGACTGTATGCAAGAGATGGAACTTAAGCATCTCTAATGCTAACTTTAGTGCACTCCAACAATCCTATGGACGGCAAACAGATGCATGTTTTATAGTCGCACGATACATCAAAGTCATTCCATCATGGAATGGCAATTTTTCTAAAGAGTATTATGGGTGGGCCTTCTTGGACTTGAATGCAAAGCGATGGTATAGTATAATTGTGCAAGATAGAGACGAAGTTTTTGACCATTTTCAATTTAGAAGCTCCATAGTTACGCAAGCAGGATTAGTTTGCGAAGTTTTTGGTTTGGTCTATTACATGGACAAGGATGTCTCAATCTTTATTTCCAATCCTATTGGCAAGGCATCGAGAAGACTACCATCTCCACCATGTCCTTTCAAATTCACAGATAATACCAAATTCACAAATAGGTCACAAGTGAACATGGTTGTTGACTGTATTGGTCACAATTACAAGGTTTTTGTGATGCCCAATACTGATGATTCTATAAGTAAAGAAAACCCTCTTATCCACGTGTACGAGTGGACAACTAATCGGTGGCGCAAATCAAGCATTCCTTCTATGCGGCAAATTTCTAAGGATTTGATTGTAGTAAAATGTAGTGTTTCCTTCAATGGAATGCTATATCTTTTGGTGTGTTCATCTGTGCGACCTACTAAATACTGGGGCACTAGTGACCATTGGTTATGGAGTTACAACCACATTGAAGACACTTGGAATGACCATGGTTTTAATTTTCAATTGGCAATTCCAATCATTCCTCATCTCTTTGTGAGTGGCAATCGCTTGTTTCTTGGAGCTTGGTTGCCACGTAATTATGAAGACATGTCAAAGGATCTGCCAACATTTGAAGTAACGGAATTGTATCTTATGAATCAAACGTGTAAAGTAGTGTTTCAATTGACTATGAACAAAGTGGAGGAATTGTTTAATATTGAAAATCTCTCTTGGTTTGAGGTTCGTGCATCCGGGTTCAAGAACTCTATAGTGTTGTGGTGTAATTTGGATGGAGCATCACAAGTATATGATCTACGCACATGTCGCTCGAATTTGTTACCAAAGTGCCCTGTGAATCTTTATGACATGAAATATGAAAAGCGAGTGTTCTATGGAAATCCTATGGAGCTCACTCTACCAACATCTACTATATGCAATGACGTTGATGTAGTAGCGAGTATTGGAAGTGTATAGTTAAAGCCCTTAAGTTTGGAACAACATGGAGAATTTTGTCTCCAATTTTAGTCAAAGAAGATAGATTAGTGACCATAGGTGAGCTCTTTGAAGTACTTTGAACAAACATGGATGTAATTTTTCAATGTAAAAGTTCCTTGGAGTTCCATTTATTGATATGGTGTCTAATTCATGTGTTATGAATATATGAAATGTACATAATGAATGCCAAAGTTGTCATCAGCTGAATGAATATATATTGTGTGTTTATAAGGGTATCATTACACACACAAATAGGTACATTTTTGTCATGGCTCCCTCTAGATTTCAAATCCAATGCTCAATTAATTTCAAAATTTATTTTAATAAGTTTTACAAATCTCTTGTGAACGAAATTCAGAATCTAACTCTACATCCTCGGTGTATGAATCTACTATCCAAAACACCCAAAAACATCCAAAAACACTCACTTCCAAAAAAAGAAACACAACCGACTACACAAGATCCCACAATCCGGTCATCCAAAACCTTCAACCCAAATCAACACCCCAGCATCGAATCCCCTCAAAACTTCATCATAAAAATTTATAAAAATCTATAAATAAAAATTTAAAAAACAGAGAAAGAAAAAAGGAAGAAGAGAGAAAAACAAACAAGTGAAGAATCTCAAAGGAGAGCAAGCCAGGTGGTACCCAAACAGGCATACCACGTGGATAGAATCACACGCGGCGAGCGCACATCATCGTCACCGAAAGAGGAAACGCGAATATTATAATCAAGAGATGACGAGCCGCCAATGATCACATTTCCATCCTGCGAAGAAGCGATCGAAGCGATTGGCATAAGAAGCGAGAGATCAGAACCGAGGTCGGAGGAGCGAGGTCGGAGACGATCCTACACTACACTCATGCAGGTGTGTGGGTACGTGGGCACTGCGGTGAGTGCAGGGCGGGTGCTGGGCACCAGAGTTTGTGTATCCGGGGCGTTGCTGGCGTTGGATTTGCTGGGAATTGGGACCTCGCACATTGTGGTGATGGCGTTTCTCGGGGTAGCTGGAGTGGTGGGCGTTGGCGGGGCGGGGTGGGCGTTGTGGCAGATTCGGCCCAAGGATCCGCGGTTTGAGGTTGTGGCGATTGAGTTGAGTGGGTTTAAGCTCAGGTGGGTTACGGAGGGGATGATTCCGTATGCTGTGTTGGATGTGTCCATGAAGATCTCGATCAAGGTGACGAATCCCAATGTGACGCCCATCAAGTATACTAGTACTACCATGGAGATGTTCTATCGCGGGAGTAAGATTGGGACGGCTGAGGTGAGTGGATTGGGATGTGGTGATGTGTTAGGGTTTTTTGTGGTGATGTTGCTTTGCTGGGTGTGGGTTTTTGTGATGTGGTGGAATGTGGGGTGTTTTTGGTTTTTAGGATTGTTTGTATGGTGTTTTGGGTAGTTAGTTTGGGGGATGTGATTGAATTACGAGTTGGGGTGAATGTTGGAGAGTTAGGGTTTTAGGTTAGGTTTGGTTTTAGGGTGTGGTTGTGGCTGGAGGGTTTTTTTGGGGTAGAGATTAGTGGTGTGTTGATGTTTATGCTGATGAATTTTCTTTCTGTTTGTGAAATAGGTGCCACCCGGTAGCCAAGATGCGCGGAGTGAGAAGGTGATTGAAATTCCTGCGAAGCTTGATGGGTTGAAGATAACAGAGCATGTGAAGGAGCTCTTCCAGGACGTGGCAAAGCGAGAGATGGAGATGAGCGCTGTTGTCACCATTGCTGGAGATGCCATTGTCTGGAAAATTAGGCACCACTGGGAGGTATTTATTTTTCTAACAGTTGCTAATTCTTTTGTCAGCTCATGTTTTTTTTGTCTTCAAGCACTTCTAGCACATTTTGGGCACTTAAACTACTTTTTCATCATTTTCTACCTGCTGTCATCGTCATCAAAAACACTTTTCGTTATGTGTCATGTGGCAACTAAACTGATGTCTTTAGTTGTAGATTTTGGGTACATGTTAGGCCATGTTGCTGCATTTTTTTCAGGAACTTGATGTTGCATTGTTGGGGTGCTTTCTGCAGGTTAAAGTGAACAGCGACATTAAGGTAGATCCAGTTTTCCTGAAAGTATTGGATCAAGAAAATCGAGTGGAAATGGAGTTAGCAGCAGTGCCCGAATTTGAATCAAAGGAAGCAGAACAAGGTGAAACACACGCCCAAACTGCAGATCAAGGTGAAACACGGGCCCAAACGGCAGAGCAAGGTGAACAACTCGCCCAAACGGCAGCGCAATAAAATGTAATTTAGCTGGCATTTTCACAATCTACTTCACCACTGCAGGTTTTTGTACGTCTAGCAGTGTACAATCACATATTTGTTTGATTCTGGGTTGAAGAATTAGTCAGTGAAGATTTATGTAGTGGCGGATGGTTATGATTTGCACCTTTTGGCTTGAAAGAATGTTTAGTCTTCTTAATTCTTTCAAACCAGACTGATGAGCAGCGTAGTGACTAGCATAGATGCGACTAAGGAGTAGTGATCTTGCATCTTGGAGTTGAATTTCTGGTGGCATCTTTCTCCACATGAATGTCACTGGGATTTTCATTTGTCACAATGACAATGTAAATCACGTGTGGAGTTGTACGATAGTGTTATTCACTTTTTAATGAATTATTTTCTTTTTCTAGCTAGCAGTTGGATTAGTGAAAGGGGTTGGTGTGTAAATCGAGCAGACTCAAGTAACTTTTGGGATTTGTTTCTAGGCAAAACTTATGAAATGTCTTACTCCACAAAGATCTCTTTCGTGTGGTAAATGAAGTATCTACTACAAATGTACCTGGTGGTAGATACTTCATTTACACCTGCCTCTTAAAGAATTGAAGTTCCTTCATTAGAGATTAGAAAGCCTCGTCATGATAACTGGCAAACATGATGAGGGAATTGTGTATCACACTGAAACGGAAACGAAAGGGAAATGTGCATGTGGCGCCAATCACAATGTACAAGTATGAACTAGTAAAATTGTGTGTGAAAATACGTGAAAGCTGTTTATGATCCTGCACTAGATTAACCCCCATGCACTAGATTAACCCCCAAATGCGTGAGCCTATAACCATGGAAATAGACTGACTCTAGATGCTCTTTTTTGCTACTATAAATAATGTTAAATATGAATTTTTAATTTTTCTTAGCTAGATACACATGTTATCTACAAGTAATATTTTTATTAAAATTAATGGTTTCATTCTGTAATTAATACAAATTTTCTAATAAAAACAAACATAAATAATAATTAAGAAATATTTACCATAAATGTATGTGACAACCACAAACCTTATACTAATTAGTGTGCTAAAAAATTAAGTATTAATTCAAAAATATGATTAAAAAACCTAAAACTGTGGAAAATTAAGTTGTAGCCTTAGTTATATCCCTTTATAATTGGACTAGAGAAAAGATTTGTCAAACCACATTTCATTAGTTTACCTCTGCAAAAAAGATCATCTCGATAGTTAAAATTGTGTTTCAATACACACACGATATTGATGTTTTGGACTTTAACCCCTACAGCATCATTTCAACAGTTTTGGTATGATTTAGGGTCAGGCTCCCTACAAGTCAAATTTTACCGGATGTGGCTCTAACTTTGGCACAGCATGGGAAATTTTCATTTTTTTTCTAACAAGACCATTCATGCTTCAAAAATTAATAAGATCACAAAAACTTCAAAAATTCACCAAAAATTGAGATTTTACTTTTTTCAAGTTTTGTTTTTTCTACATTTAAATAAAATTTGAAGGCATGATCTCACCGCTCGGACTTCCAATCCAATATCTCTCTGTATGCCTTTTTATTATCATAGACTAGCCTTTGCATTTCAATTTCAGCATACCTCCATCTGAAAAATCAAGCATTTCTTTAGGTTTTGTAGGTCGTATGACGGAAAAAATTCCATGGACATATTCCAAACTCATCTAGGAACAAGAATTTGAAGAGCCTCACATATAGTTTGCTTTTGATATTGGTTATTTTTGGCTCACGAAGCACTTGAAATCCATTTTGCAACACGGGAAAAAAACTTTTTTTCCAACTTAGAACGTTACGATTTCTCAAACGGTAAGGAGTTTGAATCTTATATTTGCGGTACATATACATGTACAAGTAAGGTACTAGATCCTATGTTTATTTCCTCCAAAATACATCAAAACTTAAAAACTCACACGTTGTATTGAAATCTTAATCTAATTTTGAAGGTCTTTGCCAGTTTTGAGGCCTTTCAACTTTAGGGGTTAAGGAGGCTCCAAAATTCATGAAATTATTATTTTGAGAATTCATTAATGAAATTAGATAGATCTCTCACAACTTTACAACGTGGAAAAAAATTGGATGAAAAATTGTCATTTGGATGACAATTATGGAACTTGAAAAAATGAGATCAACCAATTTTAGGCGTTTAGGGGTTAAATCGCCCTTTTCAAATACTTCTACTATAAACAACTTCTATTAAGCATTTTGTACAAATATGACAACCTACAAAATAACACTGATCTAGTTATCTAATTTCACTTCCTAGATGACTCACTTCAAAACTTGGAGTTTATCCATACTTATACAAATAAGAAATTTTGATTTTACAGATAATTGATTAATTGGTTTTAGAATTCTTCATCCTCCAAAACTAATAAATATTCTAATTTTTTAGAATTTGGAAGAGATGATCCAAAGCTTCCATACAGATGACACCTTGAAATGTCATACCCTTAGAAAAAAACATGCAGAGGAACATTGAACAAAAATTCTACACTAATAAACATTTTGAACTGCACTTCAAATATTTTGCATTCTACTTTTAAAACCCTTATATATCCCTCTGTTGGTTTGAAGACAAACCAATTTACATACACATTTTCACTGTTTCGCCCGAGTTTGGTAATTTTCCAAATTTAATTAACTAGGAAAAGATGTTTGCTTGCTCTACTTCCAAGGTAATTGGATTAGGAAGAAATGAGTTGAAAAGACGTTTGCTTACTACCGTACTTTAGGGTCAGCTTCGTCACCCCTCGGTCGAATAATTAATTGATTTCAAGTTTTGATGTTTGACACCTAAAAAATGTATTTTCTCAATTTCGACAATTTCTTTTTTGATTTTTCAAAAATTCATCACAAAGCCTTGTTTAAGTTTTCAACTAAAATATTAATCCTTCTCCTCGTTCTTGCATTGGTTGACAAGAGGGATGTGATTAAATGTTGAGAATGCTCTTTGCTTTATGCAAGTAGAGTGGAATTGTGTCCAACAATCCATATGGGAAATGTGAACTTTGAGGTGAAGCACTTAGTTAGTCTTCTTTTTTATAACACACATAACTTTTGCATATAGTCTTCAAATGACATAAAATTTGTTGGAGGTGAAAAATTACTTTATTTATAAACTTTTTTTAGACCAACAAAATTTCAAAAAAGTTAATCTTCTATGCAAAAATGACCTCTGAAAAACTGTTTTAAACCCATTCTATCTTTTTAAATCTTTACAAGGCTGCAGTGATTTGTTCATATCTTTTGCATAAAGAATTATTTTAAAACAAAATTTGTTGGAGCTGGAATAAGAATTAATTTATCAACTTTTGTTAGTTTATCACAATTCTATAAAACTTCATCTTCTATGCTCAATTGGACTCCGAAAATCTCTCTACAACACATTTGAAAAGCCTTACCTAGACTCTTGCTACTTCTCAACCCATATTCTTTGTAAACTAATGTGTGTGAGCTTGATTACAAAAGGAGCACATTTTCTCCACATGCTTCAAATATAAGTAAATGACTAGTGTCAAGTGGAATTTCTTTACATTCCGAAAATTTTGAAAAATAACTGATATTCGGTTTAATAAAAAATGCCAGTAGTTTTCTAAAATTTTTGACATCTATTTTTGGAATTATTTTCTGACAAAGCACACTCTAAAAGATATACTTCCAAGGTAGTTGGATTTGAAAGATATGTGTTGAACAGGAGTCTATCCATAAAAGACTCACAAGTGGCTAGCCCTAGTCAACGAACATTAATCCTTCTCTAGGAAACATACTGCGTTCAACAGTCCTGCTCTCAACATTGACCAGATATAGGGACCACAGGTTACTCTTAAACATATACAAACCCAGTATGCAAACGTGCGCACTGCTGGAATGCACTGTATGTCAGTGACTACACAGCTAAAGAGAAAATGTAAGCGGCTGCTTACTTTTATATTCTCAACAATCAATCATACACAACGCAAAAAATAATACATAACCAACCATGGTAACAGTTAACATTGTAACATTGAGTAACATCATACGCAAGCGATTGAGTTTACGTCACATCGACTTGCAACACGACTGACACAAATGGAGATATCAAAATCCAGGCACTAAAAGGAACAGAACAGGAACAATTACATAAAACCTCCACTAAGAAACATATCCTTCTTTTACACCTTCTCGACTAGCACAAACTACCTTCGACGAGAATATGGGGTACACAACAATGCATTCCCCTTCCAGAGATTGTTACAAGTACACTCTAAGATGGTTTCAGGAACTTCTCCGCTCCTCTACCCTTTTCTACACAAGCTACATTTCATTGTCGCCAACTCCAGGTCCAAACATCCACCTTTCCAAGAATTTGACCACGGCATTTCGCTGCAATCCAATCCCACAACTCTATTACTGTAGCAATGAACACTTTGCTGCACGCTGAGTCCCTGATTGGTGACAATTGTTCGAACTGGATCTTCACTGCTTTCATGAAAACATGGCAACAATCGCCTACATCATCTATGTACCCTACTCTTCAAGCTTCCTACGGCAACAGCTTCGGAGCTCTACAAGCCTCCGTGAAATTTTGCGCCGCAATCGACGCCGGGTCGGCGTTGTTACACAACGGCACCCCCGGGTACAGGTTCACTTGACCCAACGTGAACAACGTGTAGTTCTGCATCAGAGCCAGAGTTTGCTTGAAAGTAGATGTCACGTTCTTCACTGGCACTGCACAACGAATCCACAAAACGACTCAGCACACAATCTTTATCAAGCTTGATCATGGTAAAGAGATACTATCAGTAAATCAGATCTTCAAACACTATCAAGAATAACAAGGTATCGAGACTGATGTACCTGGCACAGGCTTGGCAGTGTCGATGTAAGTTTTCACAGTCTTCGCGTTCTTCGCCACCGTCGCGTTCAGCACCGCCCATTGTGTCGCTGTCAACGTCGGGATCGCGCCCGCTGTAGCGGCAACCTGGTACTGCTGCAACGTAGCGTTGAAGTCCTTGTAGAGCGCGTTGTTGATCGTCCCCATCTCCATCTTGTACGTCTGCACATGCCGGGACTCGATCGCACCGGGAGCATACACGCCCTGCGCGAACAAAGCCGCCACTCCAAGACCCACTACCGCCAGAGTCGACACCCATGACGCGAACTGCCGCCCGAATTGCCTCCAGTTCACACCCTCCGTCCCCTCAAGCAGCCCCACTCCCACGATCGCACCCGTCACGCACTGGCTCGACGACTGAGGAAGCCCGTACTGCGCCGCAATCATGATCACCAGCGCCGTCGCCAACTCCGCAGCGAATCCACGGGTCGGGGTCAGCTTCGCCAGCGACACTCCCATGGCTCTCGTCACATTGTATCCGTATGTTGCCAGACCAACCACCAATCCACACGCCCCGATCAGCACGATCCATACCGGCGGAGAGACGTTCTTCGAAAGCTTCCCGGACTGGTACACGTCCCAGATGGCCGCTAGGGGTCCAGCCATGTAACCAACCTCACCAGCTCCATGGGCGAAGATCACACAGATGGCGGAAAACACCTGCGCCATTACAACCCGATCATTCCAAAATCAGTCCACAAAGCGACTACACATCGTTCTGAATTGCAAACCCAAATTATGAATACTGTGTAAGGCTGCAGCGTCCTTTCGGTCTTTACCTGGAGGTACGAGAACGCATACTCCACTCTCGGCTCGAACACCTCCGCTCTCTCGTGGATGGCGTTCACCTTCGCGTCGGTCTTCACCACCTTGTGGATGTCCACGTTCAAACCGTGAGTGGCGCCCTTCCACGCCCTCTGGTGCCATGCAGCCTTCAGAGGCTCGTTGCCAGGACCCAGCTCCAAGGTGTCGATGGCCACCTGCTCGCCCTCACCTCGCAACTCAGTGCCCTTGGGCTCACCCTCCTCAATCCTCGTGCCATCCACGTGCGCGATCGGCCGGCCGTTGGCGTCAAACAGCTTCTCGCAGTGTCGCTTCAGCAACGGGAGCACAATTACCGCAGTCAGAGCGGCGATACCCACAGCGATCACGATTGAGATCCACGCCGACTTCGCATCCGACCAGTCACCCGCGCTCGACAGCGACTTCTTCGCGCCCTTGGTGAACACGAAGTAGATGTTGATGAACACCGTCACCAGCACCATCGGGGGCAGGCACCAGAAAGACAGCGTGTACGCGTTCTTGCGCCGCAACACCAAGAACCGCACGGTCGCAAAGATGAGGGCGGAAGCAGCACCGGTGAGGACCGGCGCCACGAACCACGCCATCACAATCGACACCACACCCTTGTACGGAGGGAAAGAGCCCTTGTCCTTCTGCGCCCACACCACTGCGTTTCCACCGTCCCACACCAACGCGAACCCGATGATTGCGCCAACTGCACATCGTTGCCAACCGCAGAGTCATCGTTAGAATTATTCGGAATGTTGGACAAATACATGAGAGACGAGTAGCTCAGACATAGCAGCAATAGATAAGGCGTTAGGAGGAGGACTCACTGATGGTGTGAGTAGCCGAGGTGTTCAGACCCATGTACGACGAAAAAATCTGCCATATTGTGCCCACAAGCAGTGCGCAGACCATTCCATACGCATACACCTCCGGATTCTCCACGAACGCGTTGATGTCGGCGATACCTCCTGCAATGGTGTTGGTCGAAACACGACCCAGAAGCAACGCTCCCGTGAATTCGAACACCGCGGCGATCTGGTAAAAGCGTTGTCACATTAGAAAACGTAATCACTTCCATCTTTAACTCCAAGTCAATGCCAAAAACACACGAATCTTGGCCCAAATGGACACATGCATTACCAGTAAAGCTTGCCGAAGCGTCAACGTCTTACTCCCAACGGACGTACCGAAGGCGTTAGCGACATCGTTGGAACCTGCCAACAACGACAGACTTGACTTTCAGTACCATCAACCTTGCACTTTGCGCCTCACATATTACTCACAGGAGACTCCAGTGCTCGACATGTAAAGGTCCTAACCGGCACACTGCCAGCGTTAGCGTAACATTTACCCACAACTTCAGCTACTTTCAACAACTGTATGCGAAACTAGAACTGCTTGCTCTCCGCCCCGAAAAGTCCAATGCTTTCCTCCGACGTAATTGTCGCTAGGAAGTCCATCTACCCTGGTCCGTGCTAAGCAATCCATATGCAGTATGTAGTCAACATCACTAGACCTGCATTGAGCCTGGTATTAACTGAACAAGGATAGCACCTTGCCATCAACATGCACTGAGTGTCACCTGAACTCCAGATTCCAGATTCAAAGACGATGTGACCTACCTGTCCCAAACCCGAACCCGAAGGCCACGAAGGCGCCCACAACCACCAGCCAGACGTACTCCTCAAGAACAGCCATGGTGAATCTGTCCAAGCTACGAGTGCAACCTCGCTCTGAATGTGAGAGTTCGAACTGTTTCGTCCCTTCGAGAGTAGTCTGACCGAAGCCCAGGCCCAGAGAGAAGGCTGGAGGCTCTTAGGCAATGAGCTCTGAGGAAGAATGTGGACGACGCCGAGCTATATAAACGACGCCATGGCATGGAGTGGACTGAAGGGGCCCTCAACCACAACGATCACCACCCGAATAATAAGTTATGCCCCGCGGATCAGGATTATTCGCCGCCCCACTAGCCAGCTTTGCCTTTTTCACACCCGCGTCGTTCGTCGGTTGCAACGATCGTCGCTGATACTACAGGCTAGATTCGAGCCTAAATGGTTCTACCTTATGTTAGTTGTGCCTGCAGCTCTGGAACTCTGGATCGCTTTGATTCCGAGTACGTTTTGCAGTACTGTGTCTAGGAGGGTACACAAAACCGTATAATAGTATATCCATTGCTATTGCAAATTTAGCATCTGATCTAATCTAATTCTGACGTATACTAATCCTTGTGCTATTGGAATTTACTGATGATAAGCTGTAGGTCCGTCTTTTCTTGTGTTTTGCAAGTTGATAATAATAGTTGTGATGCCAGCACGGCTGTGTGATGTCACCGGTGGCCGTGAATGTCGGCTAATATGCACTTGACTAAGTTAAAAGTACCACCTGTTGCTTCTGCCGGTGAGCCAAGGAGTCAGTGGATATTCAAGCTGTGGACAGAATATCCACCTCGCATGAATACTTTTTGTGGTACGGATTCCTGGCCGGGATGTCCTATCCGTCACTAGGACGGAAGCATATCCGTCACTGGAACGGCATATCCATCACTGGGACGGAGGCAGCTCCATGGAATAAGTCTGACATGGGGTGCAACTGCGAACACCGGAGACTCGGAGAGCGCAAGGCTGCATGCCCACCTCCACTCCCACAGTCCATTCCCATGGCCAACTCCACCACCACAGTCCACTCCCATGCCCACTGCTAAGCTATACTCTGTTTTTGCTCACTTCACTGGACTAGGCACCTCGGTGGTACCACTGGTACGATGTGCTGATCAAGTATTTCAAATGCAAGACCAGAAGCCAATGCTGATTTTTCACATAGTCCAGTCTATGAATGTTCATTCTTTCCAACATACTAAACGGGCATGTCCCAAAACAAGCATGTTCTTGTTGTGAAGATTAGGAATTGTAAAAGTAGATTACACATGTATTATGTAGTTTGGATAGAAGTGGACTTGGCGAATAATGAGCATAGCTAGAAAGATTATCAAATTAACCCCATTTGATCATATTAGAGGTACTTGTAAATTCATATTATATGTGTTATAAGAAAGTAGATAAGTGACCAACAATGTTTGCATCAAAATATGGACTCATTATTGGTCGAAGATTAGAGATCCAAGGTGGTTATGTGACCAGGAATGCTATCTTATGAGCGGTGAGCCATGAGCAGTGAGCGGTGAGCAGAAAATTTTATTCATTTCTACTTTTTTTTGGAATTTTTGGAATGTTTTTCAATCACATACGCTAAGGGAGACCTATCAGTGTGGAATACCTTTAGTGAGATTCACAAGAAATGGCTCATAAATTGATCGACAAACAATTTGATATCCTACTTCCGTGGGGGTGGCTAATTTATTGTAAAATGTACTTTCACATAGGATTGGAGTTTTGTTATTTAGATTTAATATCACTCAGATAGATTTTGCTAGGTCGAAGATGATTTCACAACCTCAGCCATACTATACGTTGTTCCATGCACCATGATCATTACAAACCAGGGTTAAATATGTATGAGCAAGTTTATCGATTTGTCTCTAAAGTCACTATGTTTGCTGTGACGATGCTCCTTTGCATAAAATCAAATAATTTAAACTAAGTTGAGCATACATTATTACAATTCCAATATATTAATGTAAAATAAAAATATCAAAGATGCAAACAAATTAAAATACGATAAATATAGGGATATTGTCATAAGTAGTTGCCTCAATCCACTTATGTCGGACTCATTTGTCACCGGATAGTATCATTGTATCAACCTTTGTAAGGAGTTTAAACTACATATCTACAATACGATTAACACTAGGTTCTTGTGGAAAAAATGAAGGTGTTGGAACCGCCGCCTACGCTTGGAAAGAATCTCAGCATGGTAAGGAAGCTGTAGAGAACATATAGGGCTTCTTATTTTGATGAGATGCCTTGAGAGGATGCTTTGAGGCTTCAACTTTTTCTACCTGAGTCTTTAAGAAAATTATCAATAAGACATTTAGAGATAGTGGTAATTGCAACTAGAAATTTCTAGAAACTTTGAAATTAGATTGTATAGAGTTACTTAGTAGAGGGGGGGAAGCACAATAAAGTGTACCAAAAAAGTGCTCCGCTCATTGTCAATTTCAGCCCCTATCGCAAAGACATAAGAAAGTGGCATCTCGGTTGTTGGTATGTTGGGAAGAAGTATGGGTTTAGAAAATAGACTTGATTCTCTAAAGTGTAGAAAAATATGGTACGGATTCGCGTCTTCTACAATGCTGTACGAGAACCTCAAAGTCCGACAAAGTGAATGTCCACATTTGAAAAAGTGATAAGGACAATGTCGAATGTTGTCGGAAATCACTTTTGACTCCACCGGGATTTCCGTTTGTGAATTGCGGATGTATAAATGGCAATGACCACTTGAAATGAAAGTTTGGGTGCACGAGAAGTATTTCAAGGACGTTTTTTAAAACACTGTTTTCCATGAAACTTTTTGTGAGGTTTTTTTCACCGAACATTGTTTTTTAAATTGGAAAAAACATCCTCTAAAGACAATAGAGGGCCCCAAGTGAAGAAATTAACACTTTGAAAAAGTTCATTTTCATGATTTAGAACTAGCGGTCAAGTTAAGTTTCAATTGAAGATGTTCTTTTTATGGAGATGCGTGTAAAATATCTTATGACATCTTAAAAAGTGACTAAAATGCTCAAAAACTACACCAAAATGCTCAAAATCAGCTTTGAGCTTTCAAAAACAGCACACTTCATATTCACTTCTTAGTGATCACATATTGCACTTTGTGGTACACTTTATTGTGCTTCCCTCCAGAGCGCATAAGAGTTGTTTTCTTCTCGCACTCATCATCATCCTTGAAAGGACGCTTCTTCTTAAGTGAGAGCATAGCTAAAAGCCTTTGTAGACAGGACTTCTACTAGCTGTGGAAGATGAAGAACCAACACCTCTTTGAACAAGACATTATCATATTTAATGGCAATAATATGTTAGATGAGGCTTTTGCAAGCACGAACGGATGCACCTAGAGCATTAATAATATATCAGTAATTAAATAATTACAGATACAAATAGTAATGTTTGGTTATAACAAATGGTAATGATAAGGTTATTGTTGATGTTGTGAGGTCCATGACAATGTCATTTACAAAAATGCAAAGATCAACAAGAGTGTAGAGACAGTTAGTATTTTTCTTCCGTGCTCTTCTAAAGGCTTGCAATTTTCTAATTCAATTGTTATGGAATCTACACTCATGAGGTTTGTGAGATGTACAACAAGTTGGTCCCGTGAATAACAAGTTTTGGTCTACCATAAAAAAGAAAATGAGAAGATGGAACTTCTTCATTAGAGATCTCCTTCATCATGAAACACTTGTGAGTACGGGAAGGTGATCTAGGATAGTCAATGGAAAGCCATTGATGCAAACGACTTGGTTTCCTCCTAAAATTTTACTCAATCAATTCAAAATAAGAGCTTGATGAAAATGAAATTGGAATTGGGATAAAAGAAAATGATAGCTCCATCATCCTAAAGAAATTGCATAGCAAACTCAAAATGATTCTATATACACTACATTCTGTGCAATGTACAGTTGAAGAAGAATGTAGTGCACATTGAATTGTATAGCAAGCTCAAAAAGATCCTCTTCAATGTGCACTACATTCTTAGCCTCTTGATGCTTCATCAATATGTCATAGCTAGCTCTCAAACTTCTCTTTTACCTTGCATATTTATTATACGATCGACACTGCAAAGATGAGGTTTGTCAAAATGCTTCCTCTGGTATTTGGTGCATATAAATTCATTATTTGATACATCCACCCAATTGTTAAAACTTTATAAGAGTGTTCGTCCTCTCGATAGCCCCCTTTACAACTAACTCTCTCTAAAAATACCTCAAAATGGCTCTCTTGAGTCTTCATGGCATTCAATACACCATCATAGAAAAAAAATGGTATCTTCTTTTTCTAGATTCCATCAAAATGACGGACCATATACAATAAACAAGAGATGTGTGAGAATACAAAGCTTGAAAATGTAGTAAACAATATAATACAACGTCTAAAAGGGCCTCAACAAATGTCAATAAATCTCCAAAAACCTCAAATCAACCAACAAACTAGGTCCCATCTACATCAAAGTGAGTCCTTCAAGAGCTTCGGAACTTCAAAAACCACCATCGCCCCCCTCCCCCCCCCCCCCCCCCCCCCCCCCCCCCCCCCTCCCAATAAAGCTGAAAGGACCCTTAAAGACAGCAAAAAGCCTCACATCCCCCATCAACTCACAATAATTTTATTCAATGAGCATCCTAAAGCGCAAAAAACACTCACTTCCTACCCTCCCTCGGATCGAAGAGGATCCTTAGAAAGGGGAAAAAAAAAACAGCAAAAAACCTTCATTCCCTCCTCCTCCCTAGAGCACATTGATATCACTCAATGTGCACCCTAGTGCGCAACAAACAAATGACTTTCTAGTCCCTCTCGGATCCGAGAGGACCTTTGAAAAGGAGAAAAAAACAACAAAAAGCCTCACAACCCCTCTTAGCTCACAATGATTTTATTCAGTAAACATTCTAAAGCGCAACAAAAAACTCACTTCCTAACCCTTCTCGAATCCGAGAGGACCCTTGGCGGGGCAAACAAAACAACAAAAAGCCTCACACCCCTTCTCAACTCAAAGTGATTTTATTCAGTGGGTACACTGAAGCTCAACAAAAAACTTACCCCCTCTCGGATCCGAGAGGACCCTAGGAGGGATAAAAAGACCAACAAAACATGCACCAAAAGTCACCTCTACGAAGCGTACTTTCGTCAATTCCCTCAAAGTGAACAAAATTTAGCACCTATAAGGCTATACCCCCTTCAAATGTAATATTGTTCATAGTAAAGCATACAAAGTGGGCAAATATTTGGACCAAGGAGGTGGTCTTGGATCCGAGACCACCTAAAGGTGGATGGGTTTTTGACATTTTTTTGCCAACTTGCATGAAAAATGATGAGATTTTATTTTTTCTTGGAAATATGGCTTGTTGTATGTTTTTGGAAAGATCTTGTCGAGGGCTTTCCAACGATGTATTACATCAAAGATTTAGAAAAAAATCTCCATGTGTAGTGCCAATTTGAAGGATTCAGAATAACATTGTCAAACAAATATCAGTACATTTTAGATACCTTTTTTGTTGAATAATTTGGAAAAGCTAATACATTATGGATCCCTTTGAGGTGTGAAGGCCACATTTACCTTTACTAACTTTCAAGAACTTTTATGTGTTTTAATCCCTTTCAAGTTGGACGCCTAAGTTTAGTTAACTCAAAATTCAATAAACATATGACTGTTAAACCTCTTTTGGATTCCTATGTCACTTTGTATACTTTTGAATGTAATTTTATTTGGAAATACACATCCTTTTATGGGTCTTTGAGATTCAAGAGCTCCATGAAGTAGTTTAATTTTGAATTTTATTTGATAGTTTTAATGGAAAAGTACAAGATCATTTGTTTTGGGAAATAATACTTGTCACATGTTTTGGAAATCTCTCTTCAGGGGTTTACTATCAAAATATCTTAATAAAGATCTGAGGAAAATTTTCATATGTATTCTCTATACCATAGCCTAAATATCAGTACATTTTTTGGAAATTTATAGATTTTGTGTTTGATGGTATGTTTTTATTTTCATTTTTAATTAGTGAAGTGGTTGAGGAATTATAAACAATTGTTATATGATTAGTGTTAAATTTATGCCATATTGTAGTTATAGATATGTTATTTCTTTAGATGGTGGAAAGTGGAAGGTGTACTCAATTACTATCATCAATTAACTGCAATATACTTTCTTAAATTTCATGAAGATGATATCATAGACTCTTGGAAAGATAGGACAATAAAAGTAGTGCAAACACGTTTACAAGATCTTTTGATATGTCCAAAAGATGGATTACAAAGTAGATACTTTCATCGACTTAGTTTCAACAAGGTTATGCATTTTTGAGAACTAAGTACATTTGATAGATTCCTTTGGAAGTTTCTTTGGAGCTAATTGCAATTGCTAAAGAAGTTTTTACTTTGTGACTCATATTTTCATCTAGCGGATTTAATTTAAATTTACGCTTAATTTGTATTTGAACTTACCTTCTATAAATGTAGATCATATCTACTAAGCCCCTTCAGTTATACAACATTCTATACTAAATCACAAAAAGGTATATTTAAAAATAAAAAAAATTAATTTTAATACCAAATGTAATCGACTGTCGGATCCACCTTTCAATGTTATATCTTTTTGGAATATTATTTTCAAAAGTGGATGTGAAAGAATACTCTCTTTGTGAATCCAGAAAGGCCTTGCTTAAGAGTTTTTTTTCCACCTAGTTTTGGTTTTTTTTCCCGATTCTTTTTTTGAAATAAATTTAGCATTTTTTTCATTTTTTCCTTTTTAGGGATTTTTTTAAATTCTTCCAAATTTTTTTCTTTTCTTTTTTGGTTTTTTTTAAGAAAAAGGTCATATTTGTTAACCTTCTACGGTAATAGATGTTATTTATTATTTAATCAGATCATAGAAGAAAGTATTTTAAAGTTATGGTTTTTGATAGAATTGGGTGAAAAGATTTAATTTTTGTAATAAAATTTCAAAATCTTTTTTAAAAAATGAAATTTTGTGCTCACCGCTCATAAGATAGCGTCGCTGGTTATGTGACCTTTATTTTTACATTTTTTTAGTTATAATTGAAAAAAATAAGAGAAAGCTCTTTATTGAGAAATTCTCATACTTGCGCATAGCAATGAGATATAACAATTGTTATATAAAGAAAATTTGATACTTCATTCCATATATGATATAGAACTCTTACAAAATATCAAATTCAAAACAACTATACTCCTAAGATTGAACCTAGCTTGAAATTTAGAACTTGAATTTAAAAAGATATAATTACTACAAAATAACTTAGGCACATCATGACAATTAAATATGTTTTGATGTATACTAGATTATGCCATTGCCTATCTGCCATCACAGATCATTGGTGCCAATATCACCTAAGTAAATTCATTTCATAAGCTGTTGTAAAACAATATAGTAAATAAAACTCATACATCCATTCTATTGTAGCGTTCTTTCATTGACAAAAATAGTTAGGTATTCCAAATACTTTACATCACATTAGAATTATAAAATTTTAAATTCTATTTTATTTGATATAAAAATATGATTTAGAAAAAAGAAACATAAGTACAATGTACATGTTAAAATGTACATTTGGTGAAAATACAAAAATACTTAAAAGAATTGTCAATTTTTTTTTTGTAAAGAATTATCTACAAATCAAAACATTGAATTTTATCGAAATGCTCAAAAAGTGCTCAAAAAAATGTGGTTTCCAATGCAAAAATAAAAACAAATGAGTCAAAAATTATAATCTCTTATAAGTAAAGATTCCACTCCAAATTCCAATTGAATCATGGCTACATTGTGCCATGTCAATGGACAGGGAGATCTGAGAACTAGATACAGATCAATTGACCAAAACTGATGTTCAACCGGTAGAACTTGAATATTTTAGGATATTTACCAGTTGAAAAAACTAAAAATCATCCAAGTATCACACAAGTATCACACAAGTATCACACAAGTATCACACAAGTATCACACAAGTATCACACAAGTATCACACAAGTATCACACGGGTACCACCCAAATATTGTCAAATTATCATCCAAGTATCATCTACCTCTACCAAATGAGTTCAGACTTCAGAGGAGGGTTGAATCCAAAATCTCCCTGATAGTTGTGCCACGTGGTGTGTGCACACTGCATTTTTGGTGATGACAAAGATGCATAGGGAAAGTACAATGCAGTGCAATCTCGCATGTACTCCAGGTACAATACAAATTCATGAGTACCACCTTTTCCCTTTCCCTGAACTTTGGCAAGGGTAGCTGTTGCTCCACATCACTCACATCCAAACAAGCTGCAACTTGTTAACTTCCGAGATGACCTAGTGTCCTACTTCAGGCTAAAAGGTGAGTGGTATGTCAACTCAGAATTTCAAGGAGCATGAGAACATAAGGATCATGCTTCTGCATATACTTGACAAACTGAGTTTCTGCAAATTGCGGCTACTGGGAGCTCGGGTTGGGAAACATGTCAACGCCCCCACCACTGGAAAGATGGTATGGGGCAACTAGCGAGTATACTAGGGAGATGGTGGACTGGCATTTTATACAAGTTCAGTGATATACTTGATGGTCGCCCGATACCATCTTTCCACTAGTGGTGCATATTTTGTAAATAGAAGCCCAAATAGGAATTTAGATATTTCCTGTGAAAAAATTGGCATTGATGCATATGTGTTATCCAATATGTTGACTCTATAATCCATGTGGTGTGTTTGTTTAAACAAATAGAAGCATGGTGGTATTTGAATATTTCATACCCTCATTGTTACTTTCTCTAGTACTTATTTATCACTATATAGACAATATTTGTATAACTTTATCATAATTAAAAGGTTGTGAATTGTTGTAAACAATGAAGTTTCTATATGATAATGTACCTTGCGTAAATTTGAATTTTAGTATATGTGTTGTTTTGTATGATGAAGTTTTCGTAAATTCTTTCATATTGTCGATACTTGTGAAATTTGCAAAAAATTGTGTATATATTCTATACACTTTAGTGCAATAGAATTGTATATATGTGTTTGAAAGTAGAATAAAGTTGATCCATAATCAACATTGATGAAGGATTATATAAAATGGTTTCTTGGAAAGACCAATGTTTTAGTTTCTCTGTTGAACATATTCTCATCCAATATTCAATCATTTAACTATGCTAATGTATGTTACAAAATACAGTGATTTTGGTGTATTTGTACCTGCCAAGATAGTATATTTGGTCCCTAAAGCATCGGTAGTGTGTTTGACAATTGAAAATTTTAGGCTAGTTGGACTACAATGTCAAATTTGAATATAATTTATTGAAATTTTTGTAGACTTGTTATATTGCAAGAACTTTGTGGGAATATAAATTTTTATTTTTCTTACTTGGCACTTAGAAAAATGTTATACACTTCATTGGGTCATTTTCCCCCAATGAGGGGTAGTTCCACATTTTTAATTACATCCCTCTACAACCTTTGATTTTTTTATACAAGTAACTATCTATGAATATGATTTTAAAAATTATATTAAATGAAAAACCTTGTCCATGAGGAATAATTTTTTCTCACTTTTTTCTACATTGTTTTGCAACTTTTAAATACTAGTGCACAAGAAACTAACATCATCTAAACCATAGTGGACCGTAGTAAAAGATTTAGACCTTGTGTAGTACTAAAATTTGACACCAAAAAAAGACAAAGTATAGTGATCATGTTTGAATAGTCTGATAAGAAAAAACAATCTTACTTCAAACTTTATAACCTTCCAATCTTTGCCTTGGGAATTTAATGAATTTTTTTATGCATGATCTTCTAATAGTCTTGGACAAATTTCCAAACTTTGGAAGATGTGAAGAGAATTTAAAAAGATTTAAAATTGTTTCACTCTTTGTTTTAGTGTTTTAGAAATGGTCAAGAAACTTTAGGGGCTAATTTACTATGATTAAAAGACTCCCTGGATGAAGCCAATTCCCACAGCACAGTGAATCATTTGACATCGGTGAAAGGATTCTGCACAAGAGTAGGTAATACGAATTATTAACACGGACAGTTCATGCACAGAGCACACACATCGCATGATGCAATTGCCATGTGAATCACCATAACAGACAGAAGGGATTCCAACCCAAGCTATTTCAGTCCCGCATGATACCACTCGTGTTCTTAAACTTACACTCGGTCTCAGATGGGCTTTGCCCAGTTTGCTTTCTTTGGCGCTCCACAAGTAGCAGAAACTGCAACGCAGCTGAGGATTTTAGGATCTGAGGAGTCCCGGGCAGTGGTGATTTTCATAAGGTCCCTGACATGTTCTTAAAACAAATCATTTCATGTGGACAGGTTTTTTGGAAGAATGATCGGTTTTTGGATGTGTTGAATTCAGCCTGGACAGGTTCTAATAGTAACCATTTTAATGAAATAATCGTGAACAAAGGAGTGTTATGAATATCAATAAAATCGTGTCATATTTGACATGTGAAAACAAGAGTAGTAAATTTGAACTACTGAAATCTAATGTTAATAATAATTTTGAAGTGTTTGATATGCTTGCTTACATTGACCTCTATGCGACCATGATGAAAAAGTTTCTATTTCCATTTTGATAGGAAGTTATGAATTGATAGGAGTTTTTAGGAAGGAATTGTTTTACATATTGATGGAGAGAAGAAAGTTTGATCTACAACATAAGGTACAAAGTTATACTATTTAGTTATGAAGGTTGAAGTCTGATTACCATTTTGGTGCTTAGGATTTAATCTAACAACCATAGACCTTGGAATGTTTTTTACATGGTCATTCAAAAATTTATTAATTGAAAGTAAACTTATCGATTCAATAACAAATAATATATACAAATATGTCTTTAGAATAGAATAAAGAACTACTAATAGTGCAAAGGAGAGGAGGAACTCTCATGTCTATTCATATTTCTCCAAATATCTATCATTGCATTCTAATTTCTAGTTGATATTAGAAATCATTACTCTTATGGTTTCTACCATTTGCAAATATCCACTCCATCACCAATCTTGTTCTATTTTAGAGGTTCTTTTACCACCCATTAATAGTATGATTTCCTTTTGATCATTTGAAGTAGGATTTGGAATTAAATAGCTTTCATACATTGAAGGTGTCCAAGTCTAGAAAGCTCTCATTCAATGACTTTTTAACTTTTTAAAATTTCAATAATTTTTTTAAAAATAATTATAGTAGGAGTACTTTATATGGCATGGATATTTTCATTTTAAAATCAGGTTTTAGACATATTATTTTTTCTCAAACCTTTCTATAAACAATTTGTTTTAAAATTATTGGTCTGAGATGGCTTGCAATTTTTTTGCCTTTCGATTCAAGGTTATGAATGTGAACAGGTAAAAACTTTGTGTAAAACCTTATACAACAGCCCTGGTCGGGGGACTTTTGTCAAGGAAGTTTAGTGGGGTTTTGGATGGAGACTTGAAGCCTTTCATCATTCCATGACGACAAACACAGTGCCCAGCAAACTCCGATGAATCGCAACTTGCAATGAGGGGCTCATCGGGCTCCGAGTTGAGAGAATTTCGGAATCCTGTTGACAGGTGACATGTTTGGCCGGGTATCCCTCTTCTGATTGGCGTAGCAAGGTTCTTCTACTGCAGGAATCTGGCTTTAGGATCTGCTTTAAAGATCTGACTTCTAGGATCCAGAACAGTACAGAAATTACAGAATTCATGGGAACTTTGAATGGATTACTGTTCGGTAACTGTGTGGTATCGTCTAATTTCGGTGGTAGCAAACTTGTTATATCAAAAAATTCTTGCGATGTTTAATTTATTTTTTCTAATTTCACCGCATTACTACTACCTGAGGATAATCCGTCCAACCATGGTAATGCCTAAGAGTTTATAGAAAACGTCACTTAAATCTCACCTTCTTCATCATTGCCGGATCTGTCTATTTCCCCCATCAAGCGGTGCTTGGGGGTGGGTCGGATGCCAGGGTCGGGGGGTGGGGAGGGGAGGGGCAAATCTCTGCCCCTATTATTTGCCTTGAGTGGGGGTCCTAGTGATCTCATGAGGATCTCATTGGGGTAAATTGAGTCCAACGGCCCCAAATTTATAAAAAAAAAATCCAAAAAAGGACCCCAGGCCCCCAAAACGGGGAGGGGCAGCAAAATGGAACCCACCGAGCCTAGCAACCGAACCTGCGGTTGTGGTTCGGTAGCACCTCTTGATGGGGGGAAATAAAGAGGACCATCATTGCCTACTTCATATCTATGAATATTGGAGCACATGCTTCAATGCCACAATGTATCAGCCACTTGATTGGAACACATGTTTCAATGCAAGCATCTTGAGTCACTTACCCAAAGGAGACGAGTTTACAAAATTTGACTCTTTTATCGAGCAATGATTTCGATTGGAATGTTTCTGTGTACTATGTACACTACTGGAATGCATCTTTTGAATTCGTCGTGGAGGGCTGAACATGTACTTACCGTACCAACTCCAAGTTTTTCCCAGGACTCAGATACTGTAGGATGTTTTTGGAGGATTTGAGAAGTAGTCTGAAGATGACTCCGCTCTGTTTCTGAGCTCGAAGGTCGTTTGTAGTTTAGTGACTGGTAACGAGGAGTTTATCTCTGTGTAGTGGCTCCAGCCTAAGAGTTTCAGTCTTGGATGTCACTCTCGAGAACCTGCGCTTTGTTTCGATTTTGGTTTCAGATATATGTCAATCATGATTGGTGGACGGCAATTTGGTGCAATCTGTCTCCGATGTCTCCATGAGTTTGTAGATTTGCTGCATAACAGTTTAAAGCTCACCGAAGCCCATTTTTATAGTGGTATTTGCCAGTTTTCCAGTTTGCCAATATTATGTTGTGGTGCATGTATAAACCTGGCTGTTAGTTACCTGGGTTGAATATTGTGAATGACGGACGAACCAACCGTTGCCTGCTTGAGGGTGTGATCGACGCAGCATTGGTAGGATGCGTTACTGCGTAACGGCGGAACAGAGCATTGAATGGGCCGTGTAAATTTTGGAAAGCAATTATTGTCACGTTTCGTTGACATAGCCAGGAAAAGAGCATGTTTTGGAAACAGATTGCATCGCCTAGAGTTGTCCACACCAATATTTTCTACTGGTCATTTGCAAGTAGTTCACTTGTGGTGCCTGGAGCTAAGTAAGAGGATCTGGGCTTCTTGATGAGTCTTGGTTTCGCAAATGTGCACTCTGCCTTCTTTGTGAACTGAAGTCTTCCCTTGATAGTCAAAGCTCGGCAGATCAAAGTGCCTTAGGTCGAGTGTAAAAATAAGATACCTCGTGAACTGCATCTACCTTAATCATGGCATAACTGGCAAATATCATTCTAAAAATATTTGCCAATGTGTTCAATTAAAATGCGACTCTCGATTATGATCGTCTCTACTTATTTCCAGTATATACTCATGATATTTATGCTTGATGTGGCTCGTTACTACATACACATCCGCTGTGACTAAGCGTCCATTAGCTTATTCTCATTATCCACATCATCCACGGCTCAAGAGCAATCTGGCATCACTCTCCTCACCAACATATGGTGTCCACTCGCCGCCACATCGAGAAAATACCAACATGGCTACCTGAATAAGAGAGAATGGCGTTGCACTCATCGATCGGCGCAAATCGCATCTCATGCTAACGCTGCCATTGCGCTCTCAAACCTGCAACAACTGATTCCACTTACTTTCACAAACCCACAGCTAGAGGGGAAGTTATAAGGGCAGATATTGCTCACAACCAAGTTCCCTCAGAATCAGATGCAAGTTTACTTTCCGAATACGAATACACTCTCCATAACTAAATAATCCTGAGGCAAGCATATGCAGATAAGAATATTTTAATGCTAAACCAGACCCCTGCGGCATCTATGATAATGTAAACAAATTTCAGAAACACATTCAGCCGAGTTCTTACATGTAAATGAATAAACTGCAAGCAATGGTTACATGCACAGAAAATCGGACATTGCATAATGTAATACAAATGGCAGCCTATCAAGGTCTACGCAGCACTATTCCTGTGCTGAATCTGCCAAACTACGACTCCCAAGAAAAGCCATTGATCTCATGTACAAACGCCTCTCCGTTAAACAGCCAATTGTCTCAGCAAGTGAACTATGTTCAAAGGTATTTGCCAATGCTTCCAACCACACTGGACTCTCGATTATTATCGCTTCTACTTATTTCTAGTGTATAACATGACATATATACTTCTGAAAATAACTCCTAGACTTACTAGATACTCATCCTGTCGTAACTGAACGTCAATTCATAGTTATCCCACTATCCGACGTAAGAGCAATCTCGCACGTTTCACTACATGATACTACTTATGCATGGACACATCCCTCCATATCAAAGAAACACCAAAACCGAGTACATCTGCACATAAGTGACTAGTGTCGTCAACGATCGGCTGGTGCATGCAAATGTCATAGACTCTGCACTTTCCAGCGTTCGGATCGGCTACGTATTGCATGCAGCTTATCGACTCCTTTCGGCCGCGCGGGTCCCGGTTGCCACCATCGTAGTTGATCATTCGGTGCAGGGCGGCACTGCACTGAACGAAGTATACCTAGCGCTCCGTTGCCGCAGGTGTTCCTGATCTGCAGTTACCATGCCGTTGCGGTTCCGCCCGGCTGGTTCCAGCACCGCGGCCACTCGTCCGATGGGAAGGTGTTGCTGCAAAACCAGTTGACGAGGCCTCGAGCATACTGTTGCCGCCCATACTATCCACTCCCGAAGTACTCAGCGATAACTGGCGATGGCGCTGCAGCTAGCACGGGTGCTCAGGCACTCCCCGGCCGCAACGAGCACGAAGGTGAACAAGCGCGCCATCCTAAATTAATGTGGAGACAGCTGGGATTGATCTTTGTCACGAAGCTGAAGTTGAAGCGTGTTGATGTTTCTTGAAGTAATTCAATTAACGTTCATTAGTTTCATTCATGTACAGCAAATATGAAGTGCTGTCACTTGGGTTTAGGGTATTTCTTGATGACGTCATTCGTCTCTCTCCTCCCCTGTCTATATACTCTGTTCTTGATTAGTTTAGTCTGTCTTTGATAGTGTAAGCACACACAGTGTAGGTTCAGGCGCAGCTTACTTGCTCGCAGCATACAATGTTTAGTTAGTTGCTTAGCTTATTAGGCCATAGTGTAATCAGTTGTATTGTGAATAAAGAGAGCTCCTACATGAGCATTCATTCTACCTGTGTGTGAGAGTGATTAGTGTCAAGTGGTTGTGTCTCTGTTTTGTTAAGTGCGTGAGTAAATTTCATCAGGTTATGGGCCTTATCTCGAGATTGCTTACGCCTGGATAGTTTTCTCTTCTCGAAATGATGTAACGGTCATATTTGAACACTGGCTATGGCGTCGTTGGACACCGGCTATGGCGTCGCAGGCTGAGGTTATTTGTGTCTGCTCTCTCTTCTTTCTTTTTATCAATTCTTCCTCATCTCTTACGTGTTTAGATAATCTTCTTTTCAGTATCTTCAGCGAAAGCGTGTTAGGTTTTGTGATTTGCAGACTCGTGACTTCCTCTGTAATATTTTTTTTTTCAGTAACGTTTTAGAATATCTTAGTGTTTTTTATCTTTCGTCAGAATTTTTTCTCTATTGATCTTCTTGTTATGGAGAAAACAGAGATGGCCGGTCTTAAGGTGTTTGATGGCACTAAGTTCAATGTCTGGAAGAGTTCCATGGACATACTCTTTGCTTACAAGAAGGTCCTGAAGGTCGTTGATGGCACGGAGAAGAAACCTGCAGCAAATGCCACTCCTGACGTCGTTACTGCGTGGGAAGAGAAGAATGATCATGCACGAATGCTGATTATGCAAGCTGTATCATCTACCGTGATGGAGGATCTTGCTGAATGTACTACTGCTGCTGAAATGTGGAGTAAGCTTCGTTCTCTTCATCAACTCAAGTCTGCTGAGAACATTTACATGGTGACAGCTGATTTTTATGATTATCGGATGAGCAAGTCTGATACTATCAAAACGCACATCAATAACATTGTGCAGAAGGCTAGTATTCTCAAGGATCTTGGTCAACCTCTCACAGACTCGCAGATTATCACTAAAATTTTGATGAGTCTCCCGCCTGGTTATAACAGCACTGTTGCTGCATGGGCCAATGTTTCATCGGCAGAGCAAACCGTTACTGCTATCACTACTCGTCTATTACAGCAGGAACATCTTCTTAATCAGCAGGATAAGGAGAATTCTTCGGAGTCAGCCTACTTTACTCGTTCACAACATCTTACGAAGAAGATGTCTAAACTTGAGACTCGTGAGAAGGATGCTGCCTACCTTAAGGAGTTGAAGCAACGTACCTACTGCTACAATTGTGGTGATCCTAACCACTGGTCTAGAGACTGTCCTAAGCCTAAGCGTGAAGATCATCGACGACCTGATCAATCTCGTCATCAGCGTTCTTCTCGGGACAATTTGAGTCATCATTCTCGCCACTCGTCACGAGAACTTCCTCAAGACAAAAGCAAACAACCTCTACGGAAGAGTGATGCCTATCTGGTTGCTAATGCAAGCTCTGAGAGTAACAAAAGTGATTCTGACAGTGATTACTCATCCTCTGATGCTTATGCATTTGCTACGTTTTCTCAGATGTCTCTCGCTTTATCAGTTACTGCTGAAAATGATTTATGGTTTGGAGATACTGGTGCTACAGAGCACATGACAGATCAACGCTCATGGTTCTCAACCTTTAATCCTATTCCTGAAGGTTCCTGGAATGTTGCTGTGGCTGACAATCGCAAGCTCCCTGTTCGAGGAACAGGTGATATTCGCATCATCCGGCAAATTGACGGTGTAGATAAGGAAGGGATTCTTGAAGGAGTTTTATACGTTCCAGAACTCAAGAGAAACCTATTTTCTATTGGCCTGGCCAATGAGAAGGGACTTTCATTTACAACAAAGAGTGGGAGATGTGAGTTCCATCATGCTCAAGGCACGGGACCCAAGGTACTTGAAGGTGTTCGTCATGGCAAGCTGTATATTCTCTCGTTTCAAGTTGTACCTCCGGTTACTGAAGCCTGCCCTGTTGAATCAACAAGTTTTTCTGCTGTGAAGCAAGATGCTCTTATCTGGCATAAGCGTATGGCTCATGTCAATCCTCAAACGATGAAGAAAATGTTTGAAGGTGCCAGTGTATCTAATCCTCCTCTTACATCTTTTGAGAACTTTCCGACTGTATGTGAAGGTTGTGCACTTGGCAAACAACATAAAGCTACTTACCGAAGTGATCCTAACAAGCAACGCAGTCTTGTTCCTGGTGAATTTTTGCATGCTGATTTATCTGGCAGAGCCTCTATTCCATCCCTTGGCAACTCACTTTACTACGTTCTTATTAAGGACGATGCCAGTTCTTTTCGTTTTGTGCATTTTGTACAATTCAAAAATGAAGCAATCAAGTTCTTCCGCAAGATCTTACGAGTGGTTCAGCGTGATACTGGTGTTTCAGTCTGCAAGTTTCGATCAGATGGTGGCAAGGAATTTTGTAACAAGTTTTTTGACGAACTGCTGGACACTGAAGGTATTCGACGTGACATGAGTACTCCATATACCCCTCAGCAGAATGGTTACATTGAACGGGACAATCGGACTGTTTGCGAAGCTGCCAGGAGTATGATGGTAGCTATGAATCTCCCTGAGCCACTTTGGGCTGAAGCAGTTAATACTGCCGTTCATGTTTTGAACCGGACCATAAACACTCAAACCGGGACTAAAACTCCTTTTGAATTGTGGTATGGCAAGAAGCCTTCCATTGATCATTACCGGGTGTTTGGCAGTATTGCTTATATTCTGACTGACAAGAAGCACAGAACGAAGTTCCAAGCTCGTGGACGACAAGTTCGTTTCGTTGGTTATAGTTCTACAAGCAAAGGATGGAGGTTCTGGGATCCTACTTCTCAGAAGATAGTTGAAAGCTCTGACGTCATTTTTGACGAACAGAGTGATAAGTTTTATGCAGATGAGACTCGGCAGATTTCTCAATTCGTTACGTTTGAACTTTCTACTCCTGTTACCAACTTGCCTGGTCTAACTATACCACCTCTTCCTGATCCCGATGTCTTATCTGACTCTGATCTACCAGAGAACCCGAGTTCTTCTCACGACACAACCTCTCAGACATCAGTTTCAGTGGGAGTCTCCTTACCTCAACCAGATGTTCCAAATCGAATGTCTCAACCGGTTGCACCTAGACAACCACCAACTACATCTGATAACCAAGATGACCATGGTGATCCTCTACATCCTCGGTTCAGGACTCTTTGTGATCTCTACCTCAACACTGAGGTGTTGCATCCTATCTATGAATTATCTCCTGAACAAGTTGAAGAACGACAATCACATGCTATGCTGATTACCACTGGCGAAGAGTGTCATGAACCTCAAACCTACAAAGAAGCTGTTGCTTCTGATCATGCTGCCGATTGGCAACAGGCTAGGAAGCGAGAGTATGATTCACTCATTGATAATCGTACTTGGGATCTGGTAACTCTCCCTTCTGATCGCAAGAAAGTTCAGTGCAAGTGGGTTTTTAAGGTTAAATACAAATCCTCAGGTGAAATTGATCGGTTCAAAGCCCGTGTAGTAGCTAAAGGTTACTCTCAAAAACCTGGGATTGACTACCAAGAAACCTATTCTCCAGTTGTCAAACACTCCTCTATTCGGGTGATCTTTGCCATTGCAGCTGCAAAGAAGATGCACCTTATGCAATTTGATATTGGAACTGCTTTCTTAAACGGGGACTTAAATGAAGACATTTACATGAGTCAACCAGAAGGTTTTGTCACCCCAGGATGTGAAAAACTTGTCTGTAAATTGAAGAAGAGTCTTTGATGGATTGAAGCAGAGTGCTCGACAGTGGAACATCAAATTTGATACTTTCTTGAAGACATACAACCTTATTCCAAGTGAAGCTGATCCTTGTGTCTATCATGACAACGGTATGAATCTTCTACTTGGGATCTTCATTGACAATGGAATTGCAGCCTCAGGGGATACTAAACGACTTACTGCTGTGATTTCCTACCTTGAAACCATTTTTAAAGTTGTCAAAGGTGCCATGGACTACTACGTCGGATTTCAGGTTCATATTGAACCAGATACTCATGCCATCACCTTACATCAGACTCGGTACATTGTTGATGTTCTCAAGCGATTTGGTATGATGGATTCACATCCTGTTTCCACTCCTTTCGACCATCATGTGGTTCTCTCTGCTTGTGCTGGTGCTGACGATGCAGAATTCAACGGGCCATATCAACAAGCTATTGGCTGTTTGATGTACGCTATGGTTCTTACGAGGGATGATATCACTTATGCTGTTACCAAATGTGCTCAGTACTCAAAGAAGCCTCGCTTATCTCATTGGTCAGCTGTTAAACGAGTCATGCGTTATCTTCGAGGTACCCTGGATTATGGAATTCGGTTTCATGGTTCTGAAAAGGATCTACAAGTCATTGGATACGTTGATGCTGATTACAGCGGTGACACAGATGATCGTAAATCCAGAACTGGAATTATTTTCAAAATGGCTAATGGTCCCATTTCGTGGAGTTCCCAGCGACAAGGGTGTACGTCTGACTCAACTACCGAAGCTGAATTTGTTGCGTTAGCTGAAGCTGCAAAAGAAGCAATATGGCTGCGCAGATTATTGGCCAGTCTTGGTCTCCCTCAATCAGTTCCTACTCCAATTTTTTGTGACAATCAATCTGCCATTCGATTGGTAAAAAATCCTGAGTTTCACAAAAGAACCAAGCATATTGAGCGCAAGTACTATTTTTCCAGGGAGAAATTTGAAAAAGGTGACATTGACGTCAAGTATGTCAGCACAAAGTCTCAACTTGCAGATATTTTCACCAAAGGTCTTCCGAAGGATCAGTTTACCACACTACGCAACCTCATTGGCATGACAGCACTTCATTGATCAAGTGGGAGTCTTCATCAGGTTTTGCGATTCAATGAATTACTGTAGCTTCTGTTTTCCTTTTATTTTTTGAGCATTCAACTAAAGAACGAGTGGGAGTGTTGATGTTTCTTGAAGTAATTCAATTAACGTTCATTAGTTTCATTCATGTACAGCAAATATGAAGTGCTGTCACTTGGGTTTAGGGTATTTCTTGATGACGTCATTCGTCTCTCTCCTCCCCTGTCTATATACTCTGTTCTTGATTAGTTTAGTCTGTCTTTGATAGTGTAAGCACACACAGTGTAGGTTCAGGCGCAGCTTACTTGCTCGCAGCATACAATGTTTAGTTAGTTGCTTAGCTTATTAGGCCATAGTGTAATCAGTTGTATTGTGAATAAAGAGAGCTCCTACATGAGCATTCATTCTACCTGTGTGTGAGAGTGATTAGTGTCAAGTGGTTGTGTCTCTGTTTTGTTAAGTGCGTGAGTAAATTTCATCAAAGCGCCTGAAGCTGAAGAGGTAGCTATACTTGATAGTTCACTCTCTGCAGGCTGATCCTCGTGAAGTTATAGTGCACTTGGAGCATGCCTCTTCGGCTTTTATAGCCCAGCTTGCATTCATCAACACAACAACTGAAGCCACATTTTTTCTATCTCGCGAATTGAACTTGTCCTCCTCCCACGAGTTTCCAGCTCAACAGTACTCTATCTGATTACTTACAGGCGAGGGAGTGGTAAATTCTTGTGTTCATGTAGAATTCTAGCCGTGTGGTGGCATCACCTCACAGTGCTTGTTAGTGGTCTCCCAGCATGAATCTTAGTTCATTCTAACAGTGAATCTTAGTTCTGCCATCGACTCAGATTTTCCTTATTCCGAGTCGACTGTTAGAAAGATAGAGCGGTAGATGTCAATGGTACCTAACTTTGACATGGTTTAACCTTGATCTTCTGAGAGGAATTTGTCAGCCCTCGAATTGTGGCCCACTAACATCGAGGATAAATGACCCTTATAATGGCTGATCAATATCGGTGCCTTTAGTTTATCCCGGGATGGCATCTCCCATGGAGTAGAAGCTCATTTCTAGCGCCTTCTGACTCCTGAAGATTTGTTCTAATGCAAAGTGTTGTAATATATGTATATTGCTAACTTATAGAGCTCACTCAAGTGCAGCTCTATACTTTCATTGAATATAATTGGAGGTATATGTTTAAATCAATTGAATCATTTATTGTGCAATAGTTGAGAATTTGTTCGGTGGAATGCAGCTTGTTGGCTAGTAGCAACAATGTCTTTGTGCTAGCAGGAAGTGTACCGAACCCAGAGACTCATTCAGGCATTTGCAGATTCAAATGAAACAAATATATCCAGTTACCATTATGCTTCAATGTTCATTTTCCAAAGTTGGGAAGAAAGAGAATGGAAGCCTTCTTATCGTCTGTATGGAGTGTACTATCAGCACAATTAAATTATTCACACTGAGGTTACGGTAATTCACCATTATGAAATTGAGAAACCTTAACCATATCCTAAACATGGCACCCTAAAGAAGGTATAAGTACTATCCATCGGGGGTTGCATAAATTAAGAGTTCCATATATTCTGTGGAATTAATGTTTTCCAAATTACGCAATATGTACCATGAATTTACATGCACCTTGACCTTCTTTGTAATCCTGCTACACCCATTTGGGTTCAGGGGTAAGAGACTACAGGTAAATGAGTGGTGTCTTCGGAACTATCATTCCGGAAAGCAATGCAAGAGCTGTGAGGGGGTATTCAGAAGCACCTTGTGCTGCAAACACGCAAAACTTGCATGGTCTATGGCATCTACCGATGTTCACTGCATATTGATTGCAGAAAATCTTGAATCTCTAAGCCTGATGGAAGTAAATCAAAGACTTGCATTGGAGGATTATCGTCCAAATCTCACCAGTTGCAGACATCGCGATCACTAGTTGCAAACCAACATTTCACAACCATTGAGTCCATTCTTCATCGCCATACTGACCTTTCCGATCTCAACGTATGTCAAAGATTGAAACAATATTTCCTCCTGTGCCGAAATGCTTCGTTAATTTCTCTTCACTAGCTTGTACCGGCCGACAGATTCCCGTCACGGTAGTAACTTGTCAGATACAGTTCTTCACTTTTTGAAGTCCTGACCTTTCCAGATGGTTGGCAACTAACGTATCAGTTCAAGGAGATAGTGAATTGAAGCAGAGGTCGAAAATCATCACCTTCTGCAGTAACTTCCTCGAAAAATGTACATCAATGGTAATTCGTGTCATTGATTCAAAGATCAGGAAATACGAACCTGCGAGATGGCAGGGTCTACCAAATGCACTGCTGCATGCCATACCCTATTAACACTTTCAAGACTTCCAAGAAAAGAACACCCTCTCTTCACTGCAACCAGCAAACTCATATAGACCTCGGAGATAGACTACGGTCGAGAAGCAGGCGACCGATCATGGTTGACAAATCTGAACCGAAAACGGAAACTAGGCGCAGAATCTTATCACCATCATCCTAGACTGAAACTCTTGGCTGGAGCCACTGCACAGAGATGACTCCTTATTACCAGTCACTAAACTACAAATTACAGTCTCCCAGAAACAGAGCGGAGTCATCTTCAGACTCCTTCTCAAATCCTCGGACAAAAGCATCTTATCCAAGCACTGGGAGTAACTCGAGCTTTGTACGGTAAGTTTGATAACACACCTCTCGTTGACAAATTCGAAAGACGGAATGAGGTACAGTACAGTACTTAGAGTACAGTACTGTACACGGAAACATTCCATCTCAAATCATTGAGAGACAAAGCATGGCCATGAATCCTGAACTGCAACCCAGACGCCAGATCCTAAAGCCAGATCCCTACAGTAGAAAAACCTTTCTACCCCAATCGAAAGGAGGAGACCAGGCAAACATGTCGCCAATCACAGGGTTCCATAGTTCTCTTTCCTCGGAGCCCCATTCAGAGCCTCCGAATTGCAAGTTGCGCTTCGGAAGCTTCTCTTCAAGTTGGAATGATGGAATGTGTAAGACTCAATCCGAAGCTATGCTAAGTCAAGTTACATTATTTACAAAACCTTGCTTGACTTCTGACTCGATAGATCCTTTACACTGAGCTGCCAAGCAGTTTCTGCTGCTGGTTGGACGCCAAAGAAAGCAAACTCAGCAGCCCATTGAAGACCCATTAGAGCCAAGTTTGGTTAGAAAAGAGGTCCAGTAAGGTATCATGGTGGACTGCAATACAGTAAGTTAACATAGGTTGGATTTTTCTTTTGTCTCTTGCAGTGATCCACACACCTTAGCACTTCAGAATCATCCATGCGATCAGTGTGCATGGTATAAGTGATTAAAGTATGCTGGAGTACTGAAGTGCAGCGCACAGTTACTAATTCCAAGTTTGTAATTCAAGATTCTCGATGGTTCGATGAAGGATCGGAGGGCTGCAACGTGCATAATTCTGGATGCATTTTACTGTGTCCGGAACAATTGGGTAACAGAATGTTTTACATTGGAAATGACCTCACCATGTGGCTGATTGGGTGTGTACTGTGTCCTTGCAATGAAATTTCGTTTCATTTGTTTTCAAAAAAAAAAAAAAAAATGACCTCACCATCGAGTGCACCTTTGATAGACAGGTTCCATTCATAGACATGCTAAAACCTGAGAGAAGGAATGGTATGGTATGAAACCCAACAGTGATCATTTGTTAAAAATAAAAATAAATAAATTAAAAAAATAAAAAATAAAAACCCAACAAATGAGGATTGAACTAGGAAGGAACTCTATCTACAATATGCATGGACGCTAAATTTGGAACGTCTAAACCTAGTTATGTCCTTTGTAGCTTCATCTAGTGTTAAATTACTATGATTTTTGATTTTTTACAAGTTTACAAGTCTATTTTCAAAGGTTCTCACCCCTAAAGGAACCAGACAGTTTATCCCTCTAAAACTATCATTTAACAATTTTAAGTTCCCCTAAAGTTTTTGGCATCAAATTCTGCAATTTCTTCTTAGAACTACCTTGTTTCATTGCAAGGTAAAAGACTTCAATTTGTGACGTACTTTGAAGAGTATAACTGTAAGATTTAGTACTTAGCTCCTAAAATTCTAAGCCACCATATTCTTGTCGTTCCACTTTTTGGGCACCCTCCAGGGACCTCATACTTTTAAAACTTTCAATGAAAATTTTAGTGTAGTTTCCAAAAACTACAGTCTACATGTAACACTTCATTTCAGGTTATTCCGATAAGTATTGCAAACGTTATAAGCATTTGAAGTTTTTGAAGCGAGATCGGGCAGCAAGAATTTTTTTTAGATTTTACTTTTTTTCAAGAACTTTTTTTTGATTCATGATTGGTTGATCTTTATCTACAAATGAAGCTTTAAATCTATCCATTTTGAACAATGGAATAAAAGTTATGAGGAGATAAGTTTTTTGGGCAGTTTAAACAAAAACAACTTTGAAGCTCATTTCTAAACTCAATTTTCAATATTTTCTAATGGAATAAAAAGCACTACGTGAAGACTTCTAAGTACAACATTATCACCGTTAAGATTGGCATTTTACAATTCCATGTCAAACTTATAAATAATTTTCTATTTCCTTCCATTTTGTACCCACTTCTAGTAATTGTTTTCGGGGGAAACACAATAAAGTGTACCAAAAAAGTGCTCCGCTCATTGCCAATTTCAATCCCTATTGCAGAAACATTAAAAAGTGGCATTTCGGTTGTTGGTATGTAGGGAAGTAGTCTAGGTATAGAAAATAGACTTGATTATCTAAAGTGTGGGAGAATACTATAAGAATTCGCGTCTTCTACAATGCCATACGAGAACCTCAAAGTCCGACAAAGTGATTGCAGTCATTTGAAAAAGTGATAAGAACAAGTGTCAAATGTTGTCGGAAATCACTTTTGATTCCACGGGAACCTCCGTTTGTGAATTGCGATTGTAGAAATGACAATGACCACTTCGAATAAAAGTTTGGGTGGACGAAAAGTATTTCAAGGACGTTTTTAAAACATTGTTTTCCGGGAAACTTTTTGTGAGGTTTTTTTCACCGAACATTGTTTTTTAAATTGGAAAAAACATCCTCTAAAGACAATAGAGGGCCCCAAATGAAGAAATTAAGACTTTGGAAAAGTTCATTTTCATGATTTAGAACTAGTGGTCAAATTAAGTTTCAATTGAAGATGTTTTTTAATGGAGATGCCTATAAGATACCTTATAACACCTTAAAAAGTGACTAAAATGCTCAAAAACTACACCAAAATGCTCAAAATCAGCTTTGAGCTTTAAAAAACAGCACACTTCATATTCACTTCTTACTGATCACATATTGCACTTTGTGGTACACTTTATTGTGCTTCTCCCCTTTTATGAAAAAATTAATATGAGTTTTTTTCTTGCAAGATTTTATATTTGAAGACATAACTCAATTGTTAACATGGCCTTGCCATTCAATCAATTTCTAACCCATTCAAAAAAAAGTTATTAATTTCTAAATTTCAAATTTGTCACTAGATTGAACCCCAAAAAATCTTCTTTTGCAACTTTGATCATTATAATCTAAGAATCTAATGGTCATCTTGCTCTCAAATTTTGTGCTCACATTAAAAACCAAGTTGGGTATTAGATCTTACGATTAAATGATGAAAAAACTAAAAAAACATATTATTTCTTCTCCAACTTCCAAATGTTGTGTTTTTCATGGTTTTTTGGGAGATTACAGTCAAGGAATTTCAAGGGTTAACTTGTACATGTACATACATACCAAATATTAGATATAAAATCAACACCATTTGTGAAATCTTAATGTATAAAGTTGAAATAGATGTTTTTTTCCTTTGTAGTAGAAGGAGACAACAATATTTTGGGGGCCAAAAAAACCATTTTTTAAAGTAGATATGATTGGAGGCTCTTCAAATTCTTATTCCTAGATGAATTAGGTGTATGCTTTCAAAATTTCACCTAAAATCGGAAATATAAAACTTTGAGATTAACATTATTTTTCACAGAAGGATATGCTGAAATAATAAATTCAAATTCAAAGGCCGGGGGGAAGCACGGTAAAGTGGACTACAAAGTGATACCAGGGTTGTTCATGGGACATAAGGACCGGACCGTCCGTCCGGTCCGCTCGTCCGTCCGTTAAGGGTCATGTCCGGTCCATAAGAGAATATTCGAGCATATTCGAGCATGTTCGAGCATATTCGAGCATATTTGAGAAAAAATTAGGAATATTCATAGAATATGTCCGATTTTCACCCCGAACCGACCGGTCCGTCCGTCCGTCCGTCCGTCCGTGTCCGGAAATTTGGCCCATGTCCGTCCATTATGACAACCCTGAGTGATACATGTGATCACTAGTAAGTGATTATGAAGTGTGTTGTCTTTCAAAGCTCAGAGCTGATTTTGAGCATTTGGGTGTTGTCTTTGAGCATTTTAGTGACTTTCTAGGATGTCAAAAGGTATCTTACATGCATCTTCACAAAAAGAAATTCTTCAATTGAAACTTAATTAGACCACGGTCCACTAGACTCTAGTTCTAAACTATAAAAATTAACTTTTCCAAAGTCTTAATTTCTTCATTTGGGGCCATTTTTTTTAATTTAAAAAACAATGTTCAGTGAAAAAAAACTCACAAAAAGTACCGTGGAAGTGACCCTCTTAAAAAACATCCTTGCAGTACTTTTGGAACCCTAAACCAATCAATGAGTATATGAATTGATTATTTTAGAATACCTCTTAAACATACAAAGGGCCCTACTTCATCAAAAGTGATTTTTAGATAGTTTTTGATTCTTTTCTAGCCACTTTTTCAAATGACTGCATTCACTTTGCTTGGATTTAAAGCCCTCATACAACAACTTTAAAGTGTCTACTTTGCATGAAACTTTTCCAAATTGTACAAAAACAAGTTAAGAATCTATATTAGCAAAAAAACTTACTTCAGTTATATATTTCCATAACTTTTGTGCAATTTTTGCAAATGGGCTGAAATTGACATTTAGATAAGCACTTCTTTGGTCCACTTTATTGTGCTTCTCCCTTGTACAAATTCAAAACCGCAATTTCCGTTCACATGCATCATGTCTCCTAGTTTTACTTCCAAACTCCCCTGCACAAGTCCAATACATGAGGACTCCAAAATCTCCAAACTGGAGCAGTCTGTGTGCAAGTCTCTGCTGCGGTTAGCTCCTAGGATACATACGGCCTTGATCGAGAGCTGAATCCCCGAGCACAAGTAGGCCAAGAGCATCTCTTTAAGATTCACACAAGTGAAGAACCGCAGAAATAGCCAGCCATATGTTGCGAGTCCTGCTGAATGTAGCGACTCCACGACACTAGAAAATCAGACATTGACACTCTTTTCTTAAGTTGGTGATCAAACTGTGAGTATTAAACCACGAGAGCAGTGAACTTCCATTCCATGATCGATTGAGCCGCATGACAGGCCTGCACATACGGGGCGTGATCAACATCATTCACAACCTGTGCAAGCAGCTGGAAGCAATATTGTGAGCAAGAAAAGATTGCAGGAAACACGGCGAGGAAACACAAAATAGTTGTGCGAGAAACCTCAAGAAAATGAGTGAACCTACCAGGAACGCAAACCGTACGAGTAGAACAACCCAATGAAGATATGCACCAAGCAAGGAGAATGACGACACCTACAACCTCACGTTTAGAACAGGATACTACCACGAGCTCCTCTGATCGTGCACCAGAGTTGCGGACCTCATGTACTAGAGAGACGTTCAAACTGCGCTCAGACTGGACAAAAATCCTCTAAAGTATGACGAGATTTATAACCTCAGGAAGTTCAGTTTGTGCATTCCATCTCGTTCACAATTAAGTGGTTGTTTTCTGGGCTTGGTTCCAAGTGAGGACCAAAATTCAGATCACCTATAGTCAAAGTTAGCAACCTAAACGCTTTTGATTCTAAAGTTGTGGAAATGTGGAAAGGATCACTGTATTTTGTCCATTATGACGCGCATGACTCCTCAGTTTCTGGAGCTAGTGGCACAGAAGAGGAATCAAAAGCGTCGAGGTTACCAACTTTGACCATTATAGTTTATTACCAACTGTTTGTTGGGTACACCACTTCTCGCAATGGACACCCACATGGTCCTTGTGCAGAACCAAACCCACGAAATAACTATATATGCAAGGAACAGTAATGTGTGAACCAGATGGAATGCACAAACTGAAAACATAGAGCAAAAATCGCCTCCAATACACCCAACACTTCAACACTGTGCAAACATCAACTGATGGTTCTCAGATTAATTCCAGCTCTCACATACGTAGCAGTTCCACCTGTTCCAGGAACTACCATGATTCCCCTTGTTATGTGGCTGAAAGATTCTAAGCCTGCACAACGATACAATGTGGCACTGCAAGATCCTCATTTGACATATCATCACCAGCATGGAAATCCAGACAGACTCATTCTGCTTCAGCCAGGCATAAGAGAGAGTAGAACAGCTATCTGCTCCGGCCACATAAACAACATCAGCTATTTTCCGATTTCATACTGTGTTGTTCCAGCAGGACAATAAAGGACCTCATAGTCCGATCTTCACAAGGTTCTTCAATTAAAGCATGTTTATGATCAATGACCAGAATAGCAAATTAGAGGCTCACATACTGTACAATGGGATGTGAGCCTGTGATCCGCGATTCCGGTCAATCATAAACGGTTTTTTTGTTCCTCTACCTCCTCCAACCTTCAGCACCTGAAGACAGTAAAGAGGAAAAAACCTGTCAGTCACGCTCTACGATTTGTCTAGTTACACATCATGTATACCGAAAGCATGTACAATGCCTTTCAACATTGGCGTACGGCAAGAATAACAAGGGATAACAAAGAGAATAAGAAATGCATCAATGTCTGAAATCTCGACAGACTCATCTGTCGACACAAGAACTGAGTCTGTTTATTGCCACAAGTCAGATATTCCGAAACTGGCATCCCACATATAGCACCCTCTTCAGAACCATCATGACGCCACCCCAAGAGAGTACAAGAAGAGTGCTGAGAGTTTTCAGAGGGACTTCGTCGCTATCTCTCGATATTAAGCGTAGCAAATACGCCATAGCCACCATTATACATGAGGAATTGATTCACATAAGTTCAAATGAAGAAGGATAATGATATGCAGATTCTATTTCAATACCCACCATGGCCAAGCAGAGAAACCAAGCTGTGTTTCACTAGTAAAAAAGTCGTTCTCTTACACCAAAGATGAGCACCAAACAGTGACCCATTACACCAAAAAAAATTAATTTTTTGGTGTAATGGGTGACTGCCTGGTGTTCAATTTTGGTGTTACGCATCACCTTTTCTGCTAGTGTTTGCACCCCAAGAATCAAGGTGAGTGAACATTGTCTTCATCGTCACACTCTGGAACATCACAAACTTTGAAACATGTCAAAAGCTGGTGGTAAGCCATTTTGTTCTGGAGCTACCAGAGCTCCTACTCCACAACAAAATGGCTTATCACCAAATTTTAACATGTTCCAGATTTCTAGGCTCCAAAGCTCTCCTCAAGTGCTAATACTAAACACTCACTGCTAAAGAGAGATTTTTCTTACTTCCTTAAATCCTGCCCTATCCACCTGAATACTACTAAACCCACAAAAAAATTGAATACTACCCTCTACTTGGCTGATTCTATCCTAGTTACTTTCATCTCTCTCAAATCTGCTGCTCATGCTCCATATCATCTATAGTCCATGTCGTGGTCTATTCAATAACTCAATCATCACAACATCTACTCAACCCAACTTCTCTAACTCTAACCCTCATTCCTCAATACCCACAAAAGGCTGAAATGTCTCTTCCATTCAATGTTTTAAGAATGTACAACTCAGTGATTATTGCTAGTAGTCATGCATGTACTCTCCAGGCCCCTTCGAAAACATAATCCAACATCATTTTCCTACCTTCTAACTCCTAATACACAGCCCAGCCTCTAACTCCTAACTCTGCCCACACACACCTACACACACTTGAGAGCTCTCGGCCAGGAGAGAAAGAGAAAATGAGCTCCTCAACCCTCCTCTTAAGTACCCCTCCCAAACCTAGCCGCCACCGGCCCTAACCCTAGCCGCTGTCATCCATCCACCAGATTTCATCTATCTGGCAATTTTCATACAAGACAGAGGTATTGCTCTCCAAAACAGTAACCGGCAGTTTTAGTGCACTTAGTAGCAACAACTTTACTGCACCCTAGAGTTTTATTGCCCTTCTAAATTACTCCCTTAATTCCCCAATTAACACTCACAAACTTCAAATTTGTGACACAACACCATATTCGTTAGAATGAGACTTTTCATAGTCTCAATTTAATGCTTGACTTTAGATTCTTCATTGATTTCTTGATTTATTCTATATTTATCAAAAAAAAATTGTTATATATGGGAAGAATATATGGGAAGATTATCCTCAAATTGAGGATAATCTATAATTAGAAAGTCAAGAAAAAGTTCAAATTGTCTCAAAATAATTGTTGAAATTGTAGTCAAAAAGTCTCAAAGTTCTGAAATTGTCTCAAATATAACGAATATGGTCATTCACTAAGTATGCACAAATAGCATGCTCTGCCTACAAACACTCTTCAAGTGAAACTACTAAATACTCATAAACTTCAAATCTTATCACTTAGTATGCACAAATAGCATGCTTTGCCTACTACCAAACACTCACAAACTTCAAATCTGTATCACTTAGTATGCACGAATACCATGCTCTGCCTACAAACAGAGCACCCAGAAAGGATAATTTAGCACCACTCTATATTCTACAATGTTGAGGGAGGTCTAGGGTTCCTTAGTTATAGCTTATGCAAAGGGAAGGCAAGAATTGTGACATCTTAAAAGGTGGAAGACCAAACTAAATCTTTGAGACTTCAGATGCAGACCTCAAATCTACACATGAAGCCCATGTGACTGGCATAACGGGTCATATTATAACTGACATTCTTACCAACAGTATTTTGAAGAGTTTAGATAGTAGATTTGAATGTACATCAAAATTTTGTTGGTGCCAGGTGCCTAAGTTATGAATAGTCTACCAAGGCACCAACTTTCTTACCAACTACGACGAGTAATTTTAGAAATCACAATCAACTTACCTACTTTTATTGAAGTATATTGGACCATGCAAAGGAGGTTTTTGTAAATTGAATATCTAATAAATCTAGACCATATAGCTCCACTTGTTTACACGTTTATAAATTATTTAAAATGCATATTCCAAAAATAGCACCTACTTGGTTAGCTAAATTCTAGCTACAACTACGCACAACTATGGAAAATAACCTTCTTGCTAGCCAAAGTTCATTATTTTGGACTATGAATTCAAGTGTAAGTCATTTAAACATTCATTTTACATTTATTTTTTGGATTTAATGTTATAAATTGCAACCCTTGATCATTTTGGAATTTCTAAATGCAAATTCATCTTTTTACTTACAATTAGATAAAATAACGTGTCATAACTTTATTGATGGAAGTATGTATTGGTTGTATGTCATAAAATGGTCATACATAAGAGACTAACCATCTTAATATGTTACAATGTTTATGAAGAAAATTCATATAAATTAAGAAATATGTATCAAATATATTGATAAGTAGATGTTGCTATTAGACTATTGTGGTTGTCACTGTGAAATGTGTAATTGCAATCACATTACTATGTATATGGAACATTCCAAATTTTAGTGAAATCATTTGTAGTGAAGCTTTATTTGATTAATGCACGCCAAATGTGTTATAATTAAGCCGTTATAATGGATTAACCTCTACTACACCTCTACTAAAGACAAAAAAAATATGTGTTATTATAGTACATTTGGCATGTCCTACTAACAAGAGGCTTCAAAAGTTGTTCCAAAATACAAGGCATGTGGATATAATGCAATATTAGCTGAGTCATTCCATGAAATGTCGAAAAATTGATTTATTTGCAATTACTAAAAACCTCTTTGTCATGTAAGTAGGCTTAAATCCATTTGGTATATATATAAAAGCTTTGAGTTATAAATGTTGACCCAATATTGATAGAAGTTAGAAAGAAATCAGAACAAGCAAACTTCAATATAAATTATCAATATACATCCTACCATCTAATGTTGATTTTGCACGTACTAACATCAGCTTCATTCTTCGAAGGAAAGGTGGATTATGCATTAGGATTCCTTGCAAAAGCAGACGAATGTTAGATAATGTCTAGAAAGAATTCAACATTTATGGCACAAATTGCCAAAAGATGAGCAGTTTGATTGCAAGGTTTTGCGCTTTGCAATGCAAAAACTGGTGACCGCAAACACAAGAAGAAAGGCTTAGGAGCCTTCCATCAAAATTAGTCTAGAAGGAATGGGTAAAGTAGAAGATTGCATCTAGAGAAGCCAACTCAGGTTGATTACATAAGAGTTGATGAGGAAGATGTGAGGATATGAGATGTTCATTCCTTGACTCCATCTAATAGAAGATGAGAGAAGGGATTCATTCTCTTTGCTTGAGAGAAGGAGTTCATTCTCTTTGCCCTAGAAACACTCTGCAAAGACAGCAGCTTCCACTTTCATTCAAAATGTTGGTATTAGAAGGATTATTCATAGAAGTGGTAAATTTGACCTTCGATGTCATATGAGTGTCGACAAGAAAGGCATCATAAAAGAGAAGTTTGGGGTGAGATAGTTGAGTAACTCCATTTATAGGCCAAAAGTAGTTTGACTAAGCATATGATTGGAAGAGAGCTCCAAGAGAGGTGGAGAGCAGGCACAAAATTAGGGCTATTGCTGCTTTACATAAGGGGACATCCTACAAGAGGGAAAAAGGGGCATTTGAAGTTTCCGACCAACCGAATTCGAACCAGTGACCTAAGGATATCTATGACACTACGTCCTCCGCTCTACCAACTGAGCTATGGTCGGATTTAGGGGTGTGTGGGATTTAGGCACCCGCACCAAGGGGTATCTATGAATAATGAGGTTACCCTATGACCATGTTCACAGGAGGTGTATGACAAGACTGCACCACCCTTACTTCACAACCACCTCACAACTTGACTTCTTAGACGGCCAAGCTTTGTGGAATGAAGGGACTTACGCAGCCTCAATAGACAGAGTCAAAGGACGGACAACTTGTTGAACCGCTTGAATAGTTTGGTATGGTTAGAGTGTAATATTGAGTGACCAATACAGTTCAAGAATACATTATATGAATAGCGGAATTGATTTGTTTTGGCTTTGTGTTGGATTTGGAATCCGCAGAATATAAATAAAGGTCAATTTTTTATTTATTTAATGTTCTCCTCTCAAATTTGTTCGTGGTAAAATTAAGAAGGAATAAAATATTCTTCTATATGAGGGAATATTCATCCCTCGGATCCGAGGGAAGAATATTCCTTCATACCTTGGAAATATTCTTGTCTTGGATTCGAGACCACAAAAATGAGATAAATTTTTTTAAAAAAAATTGATATCTATTTTGTATATGACTTAAACATTTAGATATTACCTCAAACCATGCACATTTCATTCATTCCACGGTTATAGGGTCTACTTTTTTTGCATTCATATATTCCAACAAAGTGTCCCAAATTGCTCATCATTGTGTGATTCCTCTCCAAAAAATTCAAAAAATAAACTAAAAATTCAAATTTTTACACAAAAACTGAATTTTTTTGGGCTCACCGCTCATTGCTCACCGCTCACCGCTCACAAGATAGCGGACCTAAGGCCTCAACTAGGTATATTATAACTATAAACTTGCAAACTTCAATTATGTATGAAAAGGTAATACTCTATCTTTAGAAATTGAAAGGATAACCCTAAAAACCATTCATAACTAAAATCTTATGAAAAATTGAACAATAGTCATGAATTGGATTGGATTTGGTAGTAGTAATAAGCTCACTGCCAAAAATTTGCAATTACAATCTAACTACTCTTTGCACTTACGGATTCATTCTTAAAGGACCTTATTCTTTTCAAGATTTATAATTGCTAAGATATGTTATAAAATACAAGTAGAAAGAAAAATTATATGTTGGTGTTAAAAATAAAGCCATAGGTTGTAAATTTTAGATTTTAGACTATATCAATATAGTTAGATCTATGATTGTTACCACCAATATTTCTTAATGATTTTTAGAAACAAAAATGTAGAAAATGTTTTGAATTCAATAAACAAAAGAACATTGAAGATCTATAGGTGAAATTTGTTGTGATGGATTGAAATGTGATACTTTTATAGTGATGATTTTTCAACATTTTTTTACTATTCAATTATATGAGTGTTTTAAAGGTACTCTTAAAGGGCTCATTTGGGACTTAAGTCTTAGGAGTTTTTGGTAAATCCTTCAACATGAAATGAAGAAATATAGAAAAATCACTATTATCTTCTTTCTATAAAACAAACAACCATAGAATTTCATTAAAAATTTAGAGATTAAACAAATGCCATCCAAAAGGAATTCGCCACTTTCTAATAGTCAATTGGCCAAAGTCTGAACGGCATAAGTATAAAGGGTTAACCCTTAAATGCCGGCAGAGCCATTTTTAGGCCTTTGGATGACTGAAAAGGCTTTGGCTTATATCTCAAGAAAAAAAAAAGGATTTTCATCAATTTTTATATGTGCACCTCCTTGTGATTCTTCTACAGATTACATGCATTGGAGATATGCACCATGGGATGGTTTTGGGGCCTTCATTGGAAAATAAGTAGTAAAAACGGATCTCGATATAATGTATTTTGAATCTTTTAACCTTTTCTACAAAAATCCAATTTAAACCATGAAAATGGTGTTTGTTTTATATGAGCTTAACTAAGAAAATGAAGTTTATGAAGTCCACTTTTTACTTCATCTTGAAGTTTTGGAAAATTACTAATATTAAGTATTTTATAGCAAATGCAAGTTCAACACTTATTATCATGGAGGTAACTTTTACTAAATTTAGAGACAAGGATGATTGTCATCTACCATTATGTGTAGAAGTCAAATCTATGGATAAAAATTTAGAATTTTTTATTATATTTTCTGATTAATATGAATTTTCTGACTTATATGAATTCACAACATACTCTTATGAACAATGTAGCCTTCTGCCAATGTTCCTCAAACCACACCACATGGGTTTACAGACTCATCAGATTGAACACCACTTCTACACCATTATTTCCACAGAAAATATCTGAACTCCTATCGGGGCTCCAATATTGTAAAATGTGGGCTTGACAAGTTTTGTCATCCTGGAGCTCACAGCACATTGAAGACTCAGTTTGCCAAGTATATGCGAACCATGATCCTTGTAATCCCATGCTCCTTGAAATTCTGAGTTGACATATGACTCACCTTTTCCACCTAACTGAAGTAGGACACTTGTTCATCTCCTGACTTAACAAGTTGCAGCTTGTTTGGAAGTGTGCGATGTGGAGCAACAACAGTTACCCCTGCCAAAGTTTAGGGAAAGGTGGTACTCTTGAATTTGTTTTCTACCTGGAGTACGCACAAGCTTGCACTGCATTGTATTCTCCCTCTGCATCTTTGTCATCTCCAAAAATGCAGTAAGCACACACCAAAGGGCATGGTTGTAGCCATGATTCAATGGGAATTTGGAGTGGAATCTTATGATATAGCATTTTTTTTTAACAACTGCTTCATTTGAGGGAGTGGCAGACTTCCCTTCAGAAATATTTGACTATCAACTTTTTACCATGAGTTATGACTTCAAACAATGTGACAATAGTGGGAAACCTGATAAGGGCCGCTTTACACTATCTTACTACGGCAAGCAAGAGAAACTCATTTTAGACTCATTCTTCTCTTTGAAATTACAGACTATCCTTTCTACTTCAATTGGTTTTAGCAAAAGACAATTCATTTGACAGAGAAGGGTGTACTAGACCAATCTCAACTTAGAATTGATAACTCGAGTATGTACTTCTTGTTCTTCTTTCTTTTTTGTTTTTTTTTTTTAATGTGGACATGCGTTGAGGTTTCCCATACATTATAAAATAACTACTATGCATAGGACAAGACCATTTCTTGTCATCCATAGCACCACTAGACCAAACACCCAATAAACTGTAAAATAAACATAAAAGAAAAATTTCCTTGAATTTACTTTACTTGTAATTGAGTATGAACCTTCCTAGAATTTTTGAAACTGTTCAAGAAATTTTGAGTTTATTTTGAGTTTCAGGTGTTCACCTTGTAAAAGAATACAAATCATGGAAAAATTGCAATAAAAATTAGAAGCACATTATTGTTTAGGCTTCTTTGCATGATGAAATTCTAAGTTCATTCCTAATTTAGATTTATAATCATGTTGTGTTCAAGATTTGGGCTATTTCGACTTGTTTTTTTTATTGACATTCAAAGAAAACTAAATTAGATGATGACACTCATTTAAAAACTAGTGATAGTTAATCCAAACTACCATTCTGAGAAATCTAGTGGTAGTTAATCTAGTCAATCCAAAATTTTAAAAATAAAAAATAAAAAAACTCTTGTAGTTTGGACATTTTAGAAAATTAGGTGAGAAAGGAGATTGGGTTCTTCATCACAAGAAAGAAAGTATCCTTGGTTGCACAGTGTAAGTTATAGGCATAGTGGGCTCTACAACATTAAAGGATTTATAGTATGTACCAGTGTTGGACTGTTATGGCATCTTCTACAATGAAAACTTGGACAGTGGTTCATTTTAGATACCCGTTTGAGGTCCACGGGTACTTAGAATGAACCACTGTCCAAGATTTCACTGTAGAAGATGCCATAATAGTCCAACACTGGTATGTACCATGATTAAATTAGATGGCAATACGCAATTAAATCTTGTATTGTTTTATTTGTTGTACTAAGAGCTTATTTTGGTATTATGAGTCAATGGATAAAGCGCCTAAACTAATAATATGCTTCCTCATGAATGTCTTACATTGAATAATTGTCATCATGGTTTAGCCATTTTTCTCATATTTTAAATTATTCAAACATTTTTCAAGCCAAAAAGGGATGTTTTGGTTTTGATCAAATTTGAACAAATGCATGTTCTACCTTGCATTTTTTTTTATTTCTTTTGAAGGTGTGAAATTTTAAGAGTTTTTTTAGGATAATTGTTTTGCTTACGCCCGACAATGAGACATACTAAGTAGTTTTCATCAAAGTTGGGTAGTTAGTAGACTTATCCTATAACCTAATATTATTTACAATTTTACATAGCTAGAATATATCTTCTTCTTTAATACTTTTGAAAGAACAAACAACTTTCAATCTATATATGCAAAATTTTCACTTCAAGAATCAAACATTTTGTTTCATCTTCTGTAGAGTGCAAAAAAAACTTTTTTTTTCCTGTAGTTTTTGAATCTATAAAAAATATTTTTTAATTTTATTCTCTACATAACTTATTCAAAAGAAATTATAATTCATTCAAAAACGAATTGTTTAATTGATGATATGGATTGATAATTTGTAGAAGATTTATTTTAACAAAATTTACTTAAAAAAAAAAACAAAAAAAAACACAGAAAATTTTGTGTGGAATTCTTTTGAGCTTCTCTCTATTGCACAAGATTTATAAAAATGTTATAAGTCTTTTTGAAACAACTTAAAAGTGCCTACAACCAAGTTTTAGATTTACTTTTGATATTAAAACACTACAACTTCCAATCTGTAAGGCTTTAACTCTTAATTGACATCCTTGTTTTGGAGAAAAATGCAACCTCATTGGCTTTTTGTCATATTTCTGCATAGATAATGAAACAATTTTGAAAATCTAAAATGGTGAATTTCGAGGTAACTTGGTTATGTACCCAACGCAAAAACAATCAACTACATCGGGTAAAATCTCAAAAAATGCCACCGTTGAGATCAAAAGCTGCGAAACGCTCCCTCGAGGACCATATTGGTCCGCTGTGGCAAATAAGGGTTAAGAGTCCTTATTATTTCTGCATCATCTACAACAAATAGACTAGTACAAAATTATAAGTAGCTACACCCATACCTCACTTCCATTTACAACTACATGGGGGAGAAGCACAATAAAGTGGACCACAAAAGTGCTTAGCCGCATTTGCCAGTTTCAGCCCTTTTGCAAAAATTGCACAAAAGTGATGGAAAGATATAATTGAAGTCAATTTTTTTGCTAATATGGATTCTCAACTTGTTTTTCTACAACTTAGAAAAGTTTTGTGCAAAGTAGACACTTTAAAGTTGTTGTATGTTTTAGGGTTCCAAAAGTACCGCAAGGATGTTTTTTAAGAGGGTCACTTCCGCGGTACTTTGTCTGCATATTTTTTCACCAAACATTGTTTTTTAAATTAAAAGAAACGTCCTCTAAAGACAATAGAGAGCACCAAATGAAGAAATCAAGACTTTGGAAAAGTTCATTCTCATGATTTAGAGCTAGTGGTCAAATTTAGTTTTAAGTGACGATGTTCTTTTTACGAAGATGCGTGTAAGATACCTTATGACACCCCAGAAAGTGACTAAAATGCTCAAAACTTACACCAAAATGCTCAAAATCAGCTTTGAGCTTTAAAAAACAGCACACTTCATATTCACTTCTTAGCATGGTTGTCATAATGGACGGACGGGCCAAAAAATTGTCGTGTAGTCACGTGACGAACGTGACGGACGGTTATCGGACGGACGCTTATCAGACGGGCTCCCGACCGCGAGCAAAATTACTGTCCTCACAGTTTACTACTGTTTACCATGGGTGGCGCCCGTCGTCGTGTCCGCGCGCGTCTTTGCGCCTGTTCGCGCCGGTCATTTGTGGCTGTTCGCGCCCGTCGTCAGTCTCGCGCGCGCGCGGTGATCGCGCCTGATTACCCTCGCCCGATCAGGGTCGCCCGCGCCCGTCGCGCGCTCGCTGTGATCGCGCCCGTCGTCAGTCTCGCGCGCGCGCGGTGATCGCGCCCGATTACCCTCGCCCGATCAGAGTCGCCCGCGCCCGTCGCGCGCTCGCTGTGATCGCGCCCGTCGTCTGTCTCGCGCGCGCACAGTGATCGCGCCCGATTACCCTCGCCTGATCACGGTCGCTCGCGCCCGTAACGTGCTCGCGCCCGTAGCAGCCAGCGCGCGCCCAACCTGCTCGCGCCCACACTGTCGGCCCCGTGAGTATAAATTGCCACCCTCCTCCACTGATTTTGCACCCCCCCACTTTGTGCATTTTGCCTTCAACAGCCCAAGGGTAGCTGATTGCTTAGTGCTACGGTGGGTTTCTCAACATTCGGTGTACTGTTCAACATGAATTCCAACGCCTGCAATTGCCAACAAATCAAGTCCATTATGAGTTTAACAAATGGTGCTACTCCACCGGGCACTGCACAGCGAACGGACACAGTTATTTGGTCAAAGCTGGAGCGACTCCGTCAACTGATTGAGTTCTTCGAGGATTGGATCTCTCGCCGTGACAAATTGGTGGCCTACGCAGAGAATGGACGCCCTCTGCCTCCAACCACTGAAGAGCAGTTGGCAACCCAAGCGACTGTCGAAGAACTTGACTGTGAGATTGGCGATCTCATCAAAGAACTGAAGAAGGAGATGGCAATACTTTGTGTCCCCAATATTGTCTCTAGTGCTCAAACGAACCATTTCGAGACGCACTTGAAAGACCTAGAGGACCGGTACCTAGAGTGCATGGCACTGTAATCGACATTACAATGAAGTGATACATTTCCAAAATAAATAAAGTATTCTTTTTTAACTCTGAATTTGCAAGTCCTCTTTGGTTACTCTGATTTTTAACAGTGTTCTAGGTTGTGGTGGCGCCCGTCCTGGCCCACTGCTCGCGCCCGTCCATTCAGCGTTGGCGCCCGACGGTCGCGCCCGTACAGTTCGGATCGCGCCCGAATAATATCCGCGCGCCCGCGTCGACGTCCGCGCGCGCGCCCCTTCGGTACCCGGACGACGCCCGCTCGCGCCCGACGAAGACCGGGTCGGTACCCGCTCGCGCGCGGTAAAACCCGCTCGCGCCCGTCATATACCCGCCACTGAACCGCTCGCGCCCGTTGATATTCGCGCGGGCGCGGACGAATACACGGCCGAAACCCCGCCGTCGGTGCCCGCGCGCGCCCGTCAGGTTTCCGCTCGCGCCCGTAGCAGGTTGTTCGCGCCCGTTCCCTGGCGCCCGTGACTATAAAAGGGCGATTTCCCACCTCATTTTGCACTCCCCCCCCCTTGAGCACCTTGCCTTCAACAGCCCCTGGGTAGCTGATTGCGTGGTACTCAGGTGGGTCCCAGCACTCTGACACGTGTCCTTGTTTTTGTTCTCCAGAACTCTATGGTGTCTGTGTATTACATTTGAGAATTTTGTAAATGTTTATAATTTGTAAATGTGATTGAGGTTCTGGGGTAGTCGTAGGCTTTTAATTTTGTACCTTCGGAAGACTTCGAAGAACGATCTACCTCGAGCAGACATGGAACGGCAACAACCAGCACTCACGGCGGCAGAGCAGAGGAAAAAGCAAAAGGATGCGGGACGGCCCAGGCATGGAAACCTCCAACATAAGAGGGTCCACGTCTTATTGAATCCAGCAAAGCTGGCATTCAGAGGGTGGGAAGCTGCATCGCAACCGTGGACTCTAGCAACGTGTGAACAATTCATTGAATGGTGCCACATTGGGAAGTTATTCCCGTTGCACCGTCATAAATGCAATCGTCAATCAAACAAGGCGAACATGAAATATTGCAAGAACCGTCAGTTCGGGAGGCGGTGTTTGGAGGTGTGGCAGGTCCTATACAACCAGGCCATGAACGAGAGGAATGAGGTTCCGCTCTTTATTTGTAGAATGGTATATGCCGAGGTAGTGCTTCATAGGTAGGTGGATTGGAGGACCATACGGTTGACTCCTAGCGTCCACCGGCGTCCACATGAGATGGCGATACCTACAGGGGTCCTAAGATTCCCAGGTGTGGACTGGGCATACTTGGATGATCCTGAGGATCAAGCGCCTGTTCAATGGAGTGACTCAGGGGAGGATAGTGATTCTGATGGTACGGTAGACCGTCCCCCTCAGTCACAGACAAGAGCAGCGACTAGTGCTAGAATCACACGGTTAAAAAAGAAGGATCCTGAGCTAGCTGCCTGTTTGTCGACGAGGAATCGTGCACCGCCTGCAAATCCTACTGGACCGGGTATTCCTCATCAGGCTCCTCTAGCAATCGTCGGGGGCCCGAGCAATGTTGATGTTGCTCCTCCTATATTAGTTCCACAGATTGCGGGCCCGAGCAATGTTGATGTAGCTCCTCATGTACTGAATCCACAGATTGCGGGCCCGAGCAATGTAATGGAAGATGATGACACTGGGTTTGCAGATGAGTTGGAGGCTACAATAGCCGCCGCTGATGCCCAGGGCCCGCAAGTCGATGCATTGCAGAAGGAGCTGGAAGGAAAAAATGCAATAATTTCTGAGATGGAGAAGACTATCCAGAACTTGTACGAGGAAGCTGATAGGATGAATGAGATTATACGGAAGCAGAATGAAGAGATTTCGCAACTTAGATCTGCGAAGACTCCGACTTACGTACCCGAGGCAAGCCAAGCTCCAATCCCTGGTAGCCCTGGAATGAACGAGGAAGACGTTAATGCCATCATTGAATCCGCCACGCACGGTCTCTTGGAAGATACCCCGGTCCGAGTTCCCCGTAAGCCAATTATTCCATTCGCGTCATCAAGTCAAGTGATGCACCCCCCCCAGTGGCAAATCATGTTCGTAGATTCTCAAGAGACGGAGGACTCTTTGGGATTTCAACAGCCATCGGTACCCACTGTCTCCGAATTGCAAGCTACCAACGGGATGCTCAGAAAGTATCTGATCGAGATGAGCAGACAGTACTACCAATGGAAGATTGCATGCATCATGAACGTCGACCGTTTCAGACAAATGCGCGATGAGTTCGAGAGGATTGACCGCGGTTACCTCCAGCTTAACTCCAAGAGAGATTTCGGACTTACCTCGTGGGCAGATCCAGATGAAATGTTCCCTGACAGCCTACCGATGATTGGTAAAGCAATAGATTGGACGCGCTTGGAGTGGGAGTACAAGACCGCCATATCCAATGAGAAGATCGCTAAAAATGCAAAGCCAAGCTTGCTCTGGCCCAATCCAGCGAAGTATGTGTTGGATGGAACCAAGTGTCCAGTTTGTTGCAATCTATTTGGGCCAAAGGGGGGCTGGCAATTGGGATCCTGTCAATGCATGTATCATCCACAATGCTTGATTTCCCATGCCTTGATACGTCGGAAGTGTGCAGTATGTAAGGCCCCCTTACACAAGCGTTTTTATGAGCAATTCGGCCTAGTGAATTGGATGCCACCGCATTGGGAGCTAAATAAGGAAAATACTCCTGACTTTCCGGACAAGTGGGGTGAAGACTTGATTTGGAATTGGCTTATGGGAATGCACCAGTCCTATGTTAAACAGATGAGCGATCAGTGGAGGTGGGACCAGAAACCTGCGGAGATTGTACGGATCTGCCACGAACTCATCAAGGGCGGGACGGAGGAGGAACTCGAGGGAAGGAGGAATTTCTTCTACCAAGTGCTACATGGGCACTGGGATATTCAAACTCGTACATTCCAGTACGGCCGCCATCCTCTTGGATTTAAGTGGAATTCCAAAGGGGAGTTGGTTGCGGATCAAATCAAGGAGTTGCACGACATGACTCCAGAGGATTTCCGGATCGCTGAGGAAGTACAAACCGCGGAATCTGAATGGGATATATTGTTCAAGAATCAAGCCGTGGATTTCCTATGTGCGGAAGTGGCTCCGGAGGTCGTAACAGTGCTCCGTCGGATGCGCAACAACAACTTCATGGAAGCAATGCTTGGAGGAGATGGCATAGCGAAGAGAACCCGTTCTGCCAAGCGGAAACTCATCGCCAACGATGGGGCAGAAAGTAGTGCAGCAGGTACCTCTCGTGCTCGACACGATGAGGGTGGATCGAGTTCCTTTGCACCGGGCACGTGACGTCGTGGAGATCCATGAGTGAAGACCACGTTTTGTAAAAAGATATCGGAATATAAATACATGTAGATGGCATAGGGGTATGGATAGGTTTGGGATTACATTCACATGTTTAATGTTTGTTAAACTCAAACAATGGATGATAATTTGCTTTTGTAAATCATTGTCGTGATTCTCAAGACGTTTTTTGCTCCCTTCATAATACATTGGCCTCCCTTTTTTTGATTGCCAATCATGTTATTCATTCCGCCCGTTGTCTCATCTCCTTCCATCGTATGATAAGTGTATAAATATCTCTGTTGCACACCAAAATGTTTAATATGGACAGTGGATTTAAGTCACGCTAAGGGTCCCTTCATACCTGGAGGTGTGTACCACCGGCTACCGACTGTCTAACTCCGGGCCCTCCAAAAAACCCGTTTCCGATTCACAGGGTTCGAGTTAATTTACAGGGGGTTGGGTCTCGTGATAGGCCAGAGTCGGGGATCGGGGGCTGGGGTTCTTGCTGGATTTAAGTCACGCTAAGAGAACTTAAGTTACTGTAAGTGTATTTAACTTATGGACTGAATTTTATGTTACGTGGATTTGAACTCTGATCCCGCCCGCATGGTCGCGCGCGTTTGCGCGCGCCCGTAGTGTGCGTACTCGCGCGCGCGCGAACCTGCCCCAGCAAGAATAAAACCAGGATTACGCCCGCCCGTGCGCGCGCGCACGAACTGCTCGCGCGCGCGCAAACTGCTCGCGCCCGTCGCGCCCACAGCGCGCGAACGGATACTGAAATGTGGAACACCCGACGGTGTCTCCGTCGTTTCGCGCGCGCCCGATTTCGCGCGCGCCCGACATTGCACGCGCGCGAGCACTGCAACCTGGGTGGGGACTAATTTTTCTCCCCAAACTCTCTTTTCCATTTGCACGCGCCCGTACGCGCGCGCGCGTCCTGATCGCGCCCGTCAAACCAACCGCGCGCGCGCGGTTGCGTGATTCTGAATCTCTTCCTCCCCCACAATGTCCCCCGCATTTCGTTCGCGCCCAATTTCGCGCGCGCCCGATTGCGCGCGCCCGTCAATACTCGCGCGCGCGCACTGCAACCATGTCATGGAGTAATTTCTCCCCATTCAGTCCCTCGTTCCATTTGCACGCGCCCGGACGCGCTCGCGCCCATCAATGCGGGCGCCCGTTTTGCACGCGCCCAAGCACTCCAACAACATCACTCAAATAAATTTTATGATTCCACCACTCTCCCATCCTATCCCCTTGTTTTTATTAAATAATCCCACACTCTCTAAATTTTTAATTGTTTTTTTTCCCCCTCTTTGAACACTACGTTTTTATTTAACTCCTAATCTCATTTTGTCTGTTCATTTTTATAATATACTAAAGGTAGTAAATCTTCATGTCGACCCAGAGTCACAGGAAGATCCTCTAAGCGCCTGAGTTCAGCTGATATATATCCACTATTTTTTTTTCCCACTGTTTTTTTTTTTCCCCCTTCGTTGAACACTACGCTTTTATTTAATTCCTTCTCTCATTTCGTTTGTTCAATTTTATAATTCCACCTCTCCCACATCTTCCCGCCTTATTTTTACCCCTTACTTCTACACTCTGTAATTTGTTTTATATTTTTTTTTCCCCTTCGTTGAACACTACGCTTTCATTTAATTCCTTCTCTCATTTTGTTTGTTCATTTTTATAATTCCACCTCTAGTCTATCCTCCCGCCTTATTTTTATTCAATACTCCTACGCTCTTTAATTCCCCTTTTTTTTTTTCCCCTTCGTTGAACACTACGCTTTCATTTAATTCCTTCTCTCATTTCGTTTGTTCAATTTTATAATTCCACCTCTCCCCCATCTTCCCGCCTTATTTTTATTCAATACTTCTACGCTCTGTAATTTGTTTTATATTTTTTTGTTCCCTTCTTTGAACACTACGCTTTCATTTAATTCCTTCTCTCATTTTGTTTGTTCATTTTTATAATTCCACCTCTAGTCTATCCTCCCGCCTTATATTTATTCAATACTCCTACGCTCTTTAATTCCTTTTTTTTTTTTTCCCCTTCGTTGAACACTACGCTTTTATTTAATTCCTTCTCTCATTTCGTTTGTTCAATTTTATAATTCCACCTCTCCCCCATCTTCCCGCCTTATTTTTATTCAATACTTCTACGCTCTGTAATTTGTTTTATATTTTTTTTTCCCCTTCGTTGAACACTACGCTTTCATTTAATTCCTTCTCTCATTTCGTTTGTTCAATTTTATAATTCCACCTCTCCCCCATCTTCCCGCCTTATTTTTATTCAATACTCCTACGCTCTTTAATTCCTTTTTTTTTTTTTTTTTTCCCTCTTCGTTGAACACTATGCTTCTATTTAATTCCTTCTCTCATTTCGTTTGTTCATTTTTATAATTCCACATCTCCCCCATCCTCCCGCCTTATTTTTATTCAATACTCCTATGCTATTTAATTTGTTTTTTTATTTTTTTCTTCATTTTATAAATTTGAATGCCTATTCGTTTATTTTTTTTTTCTTTTTTTTTCTTTTGGGTACTCCAATCTCCCATACTAATGTATGGTATTTCAGTGTAGTCCATTCTCTCCCTTAAGCTTTATTTTTTTTCTTTTTTTGAACTTACGACTTTTAAACTTCATTGCGCGCGCCCTGTTGGATCGCGCGCGTCCGAACGCGCCCGCAGGCGCCCGCGCGGTGGTGTCCGCAGTCGACCCACTGAACCTGCCCACGCGCGCGCGCACACACTCGCGACCGCGCCCGCAAGTACGCGCGCGCGCCTGCTTGTTCGACGCGCACACGCGTCGTCCCCGACCTGCGCTCGCCCTGCTCGCGCCCACCCGTTCGCGCGCGCCTGCTCGCGCCCCACGCCGCCTGCGCGCGCGCTTGGGGTTTCAACTGGATTAGTGCAGTAACTAGTAAAATTTATCCAATATTTTAAGTTAACACTCCCTGAGGTTAGCTTAAAACGACTTACCTTCCAGTGGGTGGGCAGAAACATGAAAGGGCGAGATGACAGCCTGCTCCAGTTCTTAGACATGTGTGAATGGGATGGGTAGTCCTCCCGCACTCTCATGTTTCTCAATCTTTTCACTTAAATAGGATTCCTTTTTATGTAGATGTGCACGTGTATGTAGTTTACACACTTTGATTTATTTAAATTTTATTCATTTTTCCCTCTCGTTGTTACTTCTTTTCGTTGAATTGAGGTGGCCAAATCGATCCCGGCCGTTTGATCGCGCCCGCACCCGACCGCCCGTGCGCGCCCGCGCCTGCATTCGCCCGCCGCTCTCCGCCCGTGCGCGCCCGCGCCGGCATTCGCCCGCCGCTCTCCGCCCGCGCCCGCCCGCTTCGCGATCCAGCGCTCGCGCCCGCATGCGCCCGCCCCCGCCCGTCTTCCACCGCGCGCGCTATCCGCCACGCGGCCTTCAATCGCGCGCACCCACCTGCGCCCGTCCGTTTGCGTCGGAGCGCGCCCGATTTTCTGGTGCGATCGCGCCCGTTCGGTCGCGCCCGTCCGGACAGTACTCGCTCGGTCGAGGGCGGCAGTATATAAACTGCCCCCTTGATTTGACATCCACCTTACCTCCTTGCGTGCTTCATGTCCTGGGTCTCCTTGAGGGCTCCTTGCTTGAAACTGTTAGCTTGGGGAGACACTTGGTTTGGGTGGGGGGAATGTAAAAATTCTTCTCTCCATAAATCAATGTTTCAAGCACTTTTCAGACACACTAAGTTATTCAGATAATAATCTTTTGGTACTACTGGTCCTATTAGTCCCGATACTTCCCTAATCATTCACTATGGATCCGGATGAAGCGGATGAACCGGTTGAAGTGGTTGCTCCGGCTAGAGCCATTCCAAGACTCGGTACGAGAGAGTGGGCACCATGGTTTTCGATCAAGTTCCAGGAAGGGTCACTGTCACATAAGGTAGCCCAATGTGTGTATTGCAGGACCAAGTTTTCGTACGTGAGGCATAGGTGCTTTCAGCATTATGGTTGGGACCAGTCCAATCTCTCGAGGGTTTGCCAAAAGGCACCTACCGTAGTGAAGAGGAAGTTTCATTTTTGCGCTGGAAAGATTCCCGGCCCTTTGACACAGGAGGAGGTGGATGGTATCAGGCCAACGTTCCCCGCGTCAGTTCAACGTGGAACATCCAGTGCTTCCACACACGGCACTCTGTACGGTGGATCCGAACCCTCGTATAATGATTCCGAAGAGGACCGAAATGTCTCCAGTGTTGCACCTAGTAGGGCCGGTTCGAATACCACTAGGAGCTTGCGGCAACAGGACATGAGTGAAGTACTCCAGATCGCCAAGCGGAAGGAGCTGGACATGTTGTGGTCATCCTTCTTTTACGAAGCCAACGTCGCATTCAACGTGGCCAAGCACCCAACATTTATTAAGGCGGTGAGCACAACCGCGGCTGCCGGATTTAACTACGGTCCTCCTTCCTATGACGCGATGCGAACAACGCACATCAAGGAAAAAAAGAAGTTAATCAAGGCAAAGATTGATGAACGTAAGAAAACCTCGACCGAGTTATACGGGGCTACGATATGCTCCGATGGCTAGGATAATGTGAATCGCCGACCGTTGATGAATGTCATGCTAGTATGTCCGGCAAGCGATGTATTTCTTGATTCTGTTGATACGACTGGCGAGAAGAAGTCAATGGGATATATTGCCGGGGAGATGAAGAAATATATTCAAGAAATTGGCCCTCAGAATGTTGTCCAGATTTGCACGGACAATGCAGCCAACATGCTTGGAGCCATGGATAATATCCTGGAGGAGTTTCCTCACATGTACAAGCAGGGCTGTTGTGCCCATATTCTAGATCTTCTTATGGAGGACTGGGGCAAGGAAGTCTTTGTGAAGGATTTGGTCGCCAAGGCTAAACACGTGTGTCATTACATTCGGAGACATCATGTTCCCATGGCCCTTTTCCGCAAATTTGAACCGAAGTTGTCCTTGGTGGTTCCTGCTGAAACCAGATTCGCTTGTAACTATCTGATGATAGAGCGCCTTATGGAGGTTAAATTTGCTTTCGAGCAAGTGGTCATGGCACAGGAGTGGTACGAGTATGTCGACGGTTTATTCAACCAAACCGAGGGGGTGCGTAATCATGCACGCGCAAGCGTAGTGCGTCAAACAATTCGTGACGATGGGTTCTGGCATCAGTGTGACAACTTCACGCACCTAGTGAAACCAGCCCTAGTAGCTCTCAGGACCTTCGATGGAAGCCAGCCGGCAATGGGCAAGGCATGGATTACAATGAGCAACCTAAAGGATCACGTGTACAATCTCCGAGGATCCCCTTGCTTTTTCCCACCTGTCATGGCAACAAGGATGGAGCTGCGGTTCGACCGTAGATGGGACATGATGCATACCGATCTTCATTATGCCGCGGCGCTCTTGAACCCTTGGGTTAGAACGCATAAGGGCTTACAAGTCATAGGAGAAGCGAAGGCGGCTCTCAATCGGGTGTTTCGTCAGGTGGGTGGCCAAATGGGAATTCCATTTGGCGATCTTATGAAAGAGATGATCGAGTTCGACGAGGGACGTGGCCCTTACAGCCCCGAAGTGACCATCGATATCAGAGGTTTGAATCTGGAACCCCATCAATGGTCGCAGAGGATTGGAGGGGGACCATTGGCAGTCATTGCGAAGCGCATTTTATCTCAGGTCTGCTTTGCCTCATCGTGTGAACGGAATTGGAGCATGTATTCGTTTGTCCACAACAAGGTACGCAACCGCCTGGGGTTAGAGAAGTCTGAGGCCTTGGTGTACATTTATACGAATAGCAGACTCCTCCGCGAACGCCCAAAGCCCAACCCCCTCAGATGGTACGAGAACAATGCATGGTCAGAGGAGTCAGATCTGGAGAGAGATCCAAGCGAAGAGGAAGGAGATGACGACGATCATTACATACCAGTTGACCACGCAGGCAGTGGGGATGATGATGTCTGGGGACATGATAACGTCGACGTTAACACGAATGGGCAAAACGACGGTAATGGCAACGGACGCGGTGACGCTAACCGCAACAATCCGCGTGACCGCAACAACCACGATGATAACGGTGATGAGTACGACTTCAACAATGAACCAGAATATAGTCAGGGAAACCCGGACATGAACATCTATGGAGACGAATTACCCACGCTCCAGGTATTTGATGAAGCGGCTAATGCAGAAGGAAGAGGCGCTCGTGACGAAAGAGATGCTATTCCAGTCCAAATCAATCCTGAGAACAATGACGGGGTTGCAGATGATTCATCCAGCGAGGACCATCTAGGCAACGATATCCATGCTGGCGATGATGATGAGGACAGTGACGAAGGGGGTGATGGAAGTCATGGACGGGCTGTAGATGGACCTCATTGGACCGGCCTCGTTAGTGGGGAGGGCAACTGGGGAACCGTTCCGGCACAAGGCGACTCAAGCTTGTTTCAAGAGATTCCTCCTGCTCACGAGAGAAGGACCGTGCACGCAATCCCCGCACAGACTGTGGCTCCATCGCAACCCACTGGTACGGGGGGTATCGAACCAGATACAATCGTGGATGGAGGCCTGGCTCGGAGGCCCACAAGTTCAATGGGCGCAAAAATAGCTCGACTCCTTAGATCATCAGCAGCGGCGAGGCCTCCACTCAATCGAGCTAGTGGTAGTCGGCGTGGTGCCTCCACCGCCAAGCTAGTCCCCGTGGCGCCAGCTATAGACGAAGCCGTACAGAATGTGGCCCAACGTGGTGCGAAGAAGTCCACAGCCAAGGTTGTTAGGAAACTACCATCACAAGAACCCCGCGGAGGAACACGAAAGTCAAGCAAAAGAACTAGACCTGATCCCCTTCCATTCTATACAGGGTACACTGAAGGGGGGCCTTCTTCTGGAACTGGGGTTGTTCGCACACGCATAATCAGTGAGGATGGCATCACAGCCATCGGTAATTCCGGAAAGGAGAGGCCTATGAAGCGCCTAGTAAGTGCCAGAGATGGCAATACGGGTGAAGTTTCCGTGCAAGTGCGCAATCTTACATCGGAGGTGGAAGGAGAGGTACAAGCTCCAGTGGTCGGAGCTCCTGAGGATGAAGGTGACAACGAGCACTCAGAGGAGGAAGACCCCGATTGCGATGAGGCGCCAGATGACGAAGATGTGATAATCCGGCACGAATTGGGGCCCACTGTGGCTCGGAAAAGACAATCTTCACGCAAGAAGAAGCCCCGCAAAGCAAGGAGAGTCTAGACTGTGGTCACCTTTTTAGCGCATGAAGTAGCAGTAAATCTAAACATACAATCTACCGGCTAAAAACCAAAAAAAATACTATGTTATTCTTAATGTTTTTTTTTTTTTTTTTGGTAGCACCTTCTTATTACGTAGGCTTATACTGTTACTTAGAGTCAACCTAGTTCATTATCTCACACTCGAAGGAATTGTATGGTTGTGCTCTGTATTAATTTTTGTGCGCTAAATGCGGTTAATATATCTCCATTGAGTAATTTCGCAGTGAATTTTTTTGGTATTCTGTTCAATATACGAGTATACCATAACCGAACCTGTACAGTGTATGTAACGCTGCCTATCCGGGCGCGTGCACTGGGACGGGCGCGTACAGGAAGGCGGGCGAGTGCACGGAGTCGGGCGCGTGCGCGGGGACAGGCGCGTGCACGGTCACGGGCGCGTACAGCGTGCTCGCGCGTACAGATAACCGGCGCGCGCAGGGGTACGGGCGCGAGCACGCGGGCACGGGCGCCTGCGGCGTCGGGCGCGCCCGATGTGGGCTGACGGGCGCGCACGTGGGCACGGGCGCGGGCAGTCCCCCGCGCGAACGCGGTGGACGGGCGCGTGCAGACGGGCGCATGCGGACGGGCGCGTGTGGAGGCCCTGTGCGCGCGCGTGTACGCGCTTACGGGCGCGAACAGCGGAGGGGAGCATAAAAGGCGCCCCTTAACCCTTATTTTCTACTTTTCAAAGTCTCCTCTTCCAGGTGGCTCCTTGTCCTAGCCCGTGACTCCACGTGCTCTGCTTGGAACTGCAGGAAGTGGGAGCAACCAGATTGGGTGGGGGGGATTTTTTGGTTCTTTTTTTATTGTGTGTCCAGTTCATTATTCCAACTATGTCGGTCTCTCGCGGATCCGGGAAACGCCCTGCCTACGTAGATCTTGATGCTCCTGTAGAGGATGTGATGGCAACCTCCACAGCACCGACCGTTACAGGCTCAAACCCGTCATCAAGCTCATCGGGAAAGAAGAACCGGAAGTCGGCGAGTGAGAGGGACCCGGACTACCCACCTCCTCGGTACCAGGAATTCGTTAGAGAGCTAGCATTGGAGTGGTACGGATGTCGGAAACGGGAGATGATTACCCGTACGTACGTTGAGAAGGGGGAGACCGGAATTAAGGACTTAAAGACCCATTTGGAAGAGTATTTGTGGAAGAAGCTGGACCTTTCCGAGAGATATAATGATTGTATTCATTACTTTCATTTCCCTAAGTGGATGGAGCAACAAATAACAACAAACACTACGAACATTGTGCATGTCTTTGAGTGTGTCAACAAGAAGCCAAAGGAGGGCTACTCGCGGGCGCAGAAGGAGGAGATAGAGAAGCTCAAATATGTCCAGGATTCGTGCGCGAGATTCTCGAATAATAAGACGAGGGCGAGGCCATGGCTTGAAGCTGGACTGAAAAGCGCAATGGAGAAGTACTTGTGGGGAGCAGTGGTTGGAGTTCCGAGAGGGGTCAAGTTGGTTCCGCTGTCAGGCACAAAGGAAGGCGGTTATGGTAAAGTCCGAAAATTACGTATTGTTGGCATGCAAACCATACATGAGACTTGTGTCTTTGCGGGGAAGACGTCCAAGGCTCCTGACGAGACCCAGAAGCGGCACGAGACATCAATAGAAGCCATGGTTTGCAGAATTGACCATCCCGGCGTTATTAAGTTTTTTGCGGTCAATGACTGGACGATGGAAGCCTACACGCTTTGGTGGAATGGGGATTGCCTGCAGAATTTTCTGCACAAGTTCAATTCAAATATCGGTGAGGGTACTCAGAACCGTAACATCCACAAGCAGATCGATATGCCCATGGAAACACGTGACCGTGTTAAGGCCTTCCGCACCCATAGGGCCAAGCTAGCTTGGGCACTCATCTGTATTATGGACCGGGTCCATAAGGGGTATTTGCTGCATAATGACATCTCCCCGGGAAATGTCTTGCTTCACTTCCCAGAGGATAAAGTGAGCGAGGTTTACATTGGAGTATGCGACTGGGGCCTTGCAAGTCGGGTGTGTGAGACAACTCCTTCAAGGTACGGTTACCCAAGTGATGAGGCGCGTACGGAAGCCTTCAAGGAACGTGGTAGTTTTGTGGCTCCGGAGTTGTGGTACACTTATGGTAAGCCAAATTCGGAGACCTCTTATGAAACTGTAAGGAGGAGACATCTATATACGCAGGCTGCCGATGCGTACTCGGTTGGAGTGGTAGCAAATAAGATTTGGGATAACGAGGACGACTTCGACCTTTTCAAGGATACAGCGGGGAAGGCTAGATTTGCGGTGGCGTTGAAGGAGCTCACAAATCCCGATCCCAAGAGCCGCTCCACCTTGCGTTTGGTCCACGCTACTCTAACAGCCCCTCCCTACAATTTCCAAATCCCAGAGTGTTGTTATCGCAAACATATTTAGAAGTAGGCAAGTAGTGACAACAATGTGATATTCTCAGTTCTCCATAAGAGGGGACATTTTTTGTAAGTGGTTTACTGCCACAATTTTGCAAAACTTTTCAATAAACATTGCACTTCCCAATTGCCCTCTTCTGAAATACATGCCCTCTCTTGTCATTTATGATTTTGCCCGATGTCGCTCTTTCCCTACTAACCTGCAGCGCTCGCGCCCGACCGCCGGCGCCCGATGCAGCGCACTCGCCCGAATGCACGCGCCCGATCCAGGCTCGCGCCCACATGACCGCGCCCGATAAGTGTGCTCGCGACCGTCAACTGGATCGCGCCCGCAGCGACGCTCGCGCCCGTTCGCAGGCGCACGCGCGCGGCCGGAACGACGCACGCGCCCTCGCTCTCGCGCACTCCAGCGCGCGCCCGTGACATCGCGTTCGCGCGGACGCTCGCGCCCGTCGTCCTGCTCGCGCCCACCCGCTCGCGCCCGTGATCGCGCTCGCGCCCGCACTAATTCAGCGCTAGGTAAATTCGTTTTACCCTTACCGTGAGTCAACTGGTCAACGCCCTTATGTGACGGACACGGGGGTCTGTCTTGTCACCATGACGGACTAACGGACTAACGGACGGTCGGTCCATTATGACAACCATGCTTCTTAGTGATCATATTTTGCACTTTGTGGTCCACTTTATTGTGCTCTCCCCTAAAACACTTTGAAAGAAATGATATGTTTTGATTGAAATGAACGTAGAGCTCCCGCTTTTGGAGTCTGGACTAGTGAATTGCCTACTTGGCATTATCTATATATTTTGCAATAATTATTGAAATTGAGCCCTGGGCGTTTGGTTTTTCTTCGCAGTAACAAAGATATTACTTGTGTCCCACACCAAAAACAAACACACAAAAAAACAAAAAAAACAGAAGGAAAAGAAAAGAGAAAATAAGGAAAAGTCCAGAGCCTTGAGGTTAAGCGTGCAAACTCAGACCTGCAACCAACGTGATCAAATATCTGGGTTGATAATCTTTCCGGTGGAAGATTTGATGAGCAGATTGAGCACGCCGTGGTGACGAGGTGGTGACCAGTGCAGTGAAGTGCAGACGACCCGACGAGAACAGCGGTGGGAGTGGGAGTGCGGGGAGGGGGCTACCCGGGGTAGGCACTCAGCGCATCGATGGCTGCGCACAGCGCTCTCCGTTGTTGTTGGCAGTTGGCACCATGCCAGGCATCATTCCCCGCGGATGCTTCCGCCTCAGTTACGGATAGGACAGTCCCGTGTGCAGAACGTACCAACAGATTTCATGCGACGCGGATATTCGCTCCCCTGCCTGAATATCCTCCGCGCTCCTTGGCTCATCAAAGTAGCAATAGGTGACGCTTTTCATGTTCGTCAACTAGGCCTACACATTAGCCTACCGAGAGGGCCACTATGCCGTGTTTGGTTTTCTCGGACTTGCTCCACACCAACTCAGCAAACGTGCCCATTATTTGTGATTTTTTTAATATTCTTTACACAACTTATCTGTCTTTTCTATTATTTGATACTGTATCGACCATCGACAACATTTTGTTTTATAATATTAATTAACATGTTAGATAGAAGGGATAACTTCATAACACTGATTTTCGTGCTGTAGAATAAGCGATACATGTAATATATTCAGTTCACCATGAGTCACTGTTACTACACCTGTAGTTATGCGATGGTTGATGCTCAGAGATATTATTGTTATGTTGTAAATGAAAAGATGTATGGTTAATAAGGTGGATGAAGAATTACTACACCGGTGATATTCAGCCCAATTCCAGTACGGTACGGTGACTGTCACGGTACGGTGCCTGGCAATGGCACGGTACTGCATACCGGTACTTTCAGGCGAGACAATCAGATAAGTAGCCCACTTCCCAAAATCAACTTGGATCTTAATTTTCTCTTTCTAGTTGGACATTTCGGTAACCTTGGCGACAAACCATGAAACCGACGAACGACGCGGCTCTAGAAAGGGAAAACCCGGCGAGTGGGGCGGGGAATGATTCCGATCCTTGAGGTATAACTTATTATTCGGAGAGTGGTCGTTGTTGTTGAGGCAACTGATTCCAGCTCAGTGCCTCGCCGTCGTTTATATAGCGCGGCGACGTCCGCTAAATTCCTCAGAGCTCACTGCGCCGCCTACGTACCCAGGGCCTGGGCCTCGGTCGGACCCTTCTCTCGAACAGTTACAATCATTCTCTCACACCTCGAGTGCGAGGTTGCACTCGTAGCTTGGCAGATTCATCATGGCCGTTCTTGAGGAGTATGTGTGGCTGGTGGTCGTGGGCGCCTTCGTGGCCTTCGGATTTGGGTTCGGAACAGGTAGGTCACGTCGCGTTCTGAGTTCGCAATCAAGAGTTGAGGAAACGCTGGGTGCATGTTGCTGGCATGGACCTTTTACTGTGCAATTCATTTGAGGCTCGTTTGATGCTGGTCAAATCGCAGATTCTTGACTGCAAGTATATTGTGGTATCTGGTTTTGAACTGGGTAGATTGGAAGCTCAAACTAAGTTGCAGGAAATGCTTAGGGACTGTGCGGGACAGAGGGTAGGAAGTTTTAATTACGCAATACAATCAAGAGCAGTAACCAATAGAGACATCAAAGATTGTAACAGGCGAATTGCGAGAATTGGGAGGATTGCACTCCTGACCGTCTAGTTTGTCGCTGTTGGCAGGTTCCAACGATGTCGCTAACGCCTTCGGTACGTCCGTCGGGAGCAAGACGTTGACGCTCCGGCAAGCTTTACTGGTAATGCACATGCGTGTATTTATGGGCTAAGTTTCGTGAGTTTTGGTATTGACTTGGAATTTGAGAGGAAAAATAATACTTGAACTAATGTGACAACGCCTCTACCAGATCGCCGCAGTATTTGAGTTCACGGGAGCGTTGCTTCTGGGTCGTGTTTCGACCAACACCATTGCGGGAGGTATCGCCGACATCAACGCGTTCGAGGAGAGTCCCGAGGTGTATGCTTACGGAATGGTGTGCGCTCTGTTTGTGGGGACGGTATGGCAAATCTTTTCGTCGTACATGGGTCTGAACACCTCGGCTACTCACACCATCAGTGAGTCCTCCAACTCAAGCCTTATCTATTGCGTCTCGCACATGTATTTCCAAAATTGCGAATGTTGTTTCTAACGATAGCCCTGCGGTTGGCAACGATGTGCAGTTGGCGCAATCATCGGGTTCGCGTTGGTGTGGGACGGTGGAAACGCAGTGGTGTGGGCGCAGAAGGACAAGGGTTCTTTCCCTCCGTACAAGGGTGTGGTGTCGATTGTGATGGCGTGGTTCGTGGCGCCGGTCCTCACCGGTGCTGCTTCCGCCCTCATCTTTGCGACTGTGCGGTTCTTGGTGTTGCGGCGCAAGAACGCGTACACGCTGTCTTTCTGGTGCCTGCCCCCGATGGTGCTGGTGACGGTGTTCATCAACATCTACTTCGTGTTCACCAAGGGCGCGAAGAAGTCGCTGTCGAGCGCGGGTGACTGGTCGGATGCGAAGTCGGCGTGGATCTCAATCTTGATCGCACTTGGGGTCGCCGGCCTGACCGCGATAATTGTGCTCCCTTTGCTGAAGCGACACTGCGAGAAGCTGTTTGATTCCAACGGTCGGCCGATTGCGCACGTGGATGGCACGAGGATTGAGGAGGGTGAGCCCAAGGGCACTGAGTTGCGAGGTGAGGGCGAGCAGGTGGCCATGGATACCTTGGAGCTGGGTCCTGGCAACGAGCCCCTGAAGGGCGCATGGCACCAGAGGGCGTGGAAGGGCGCCACTCACGGGTTGAACGTGGACATCCACAAGGTGGTGAAGACCGACGCGAAGGTGAACGCCATCCACGAGAGGGCGGAGGTGTTCGAGCCGAGAGTGGAGTATGCGTTCTCGTACCTCCAGGTAAAGACCGAAACGACGCTGCAGCCTTACACAGTGTTCATGATTTTTGCTTGCAATTCAGAGCAATGTATACGTCGCTCCGTGGACTAATTTATCAACGGTTGGATGTAATGGTGCAGGTGTTCTCTGCCATCTGTGTGATCTTCGCCCACGGAGCTGGTGAGGTTGGGTACATGGCTGGACCCCTGGCAGCCATCTGGGATGTGTACCAGACGGGTAAGCTTGCGAAGAACGTGTCTCCCCCGGTGTGGATCGTGCTGATTGGAGCAGTGGGTCTGGTGGTCGGTCTGGCAACATACGGATACAATGTGACGAGAGCCATGGGAGTGTCGCTGGCGAAGCTGACCCCGACCCGTGGATTCGCTGCGGAGTTGGCGACGGCGCTGGTGATCATGATTGCGGCGCAGTACGGGCTTCCTCAGTCGTCGAGCCAGTGCGTGACGGGTGCGATCGTGGGAGTGGGGCTGCTTGAGGGGACGGAGGGTGTGAACTGGAAGCAATTCGGGCGGCAGTTCGCGTCATGGGTGTCGACTCTGGCGGTAGTGGGTCTTGGAGTGGCGGCTTTGTTCGCGCAGGGCGTGTATGCTCCCGGTGCGATCGAGTCCCGGCATGTGCAGACATACAAGATGGAGGTGGGGACGATCAACAACGCGCTGTACAAGGACTTCAACGCTACGTTGCAGCAGTACCAGGCTGCCGCTGTGGCGGGAGCGATCCCGACCTTGAGCGCGACGGAATGGGCGGTGCTGAACGCGACGGTGGCGAAGAACGCGAAGACTGTGAAGACGTACATCGACCCCGCCAAGCCCGTGCCAGGTACACGAATCGTGACACATTATCATGCTTGATAGTTTTTGAAGACTGATCTCGTGACCATCAAGTTATGATCACATATGAGAGTGCTGACTGAGTTATGGTGATGGATTGATGTGCAGTGCCAGTGAAGGATGTGACATCTACTTTCAAGCAAACTCTGGGCCTGATGCAGAACTACACGTTGTTCACGTTGGGTCAAGTGAACCTGTACCCGGGGGTGCCGTTATGTAACAGCCCGAATCCGGCGTCGATTGCAGCGCAAAATTTCACGGAGGCTTGTAGAGCTCCGAAGCTGTTGCCGTAGGAAGTTTGAAGAGTAGGGTACATAGATGATGTAGGCGATTGTTGCCATGTTTTCATGATAGCAGTGAAGGTTTAGTTTCGGACGATTTTCACCAATGAGGGACTCTTCGTGCAGCAAAGGTTTTAATCTTGGAATAGAGTTGTGGGGTTTGATCGTGGCGGAATGCTGCGGTCAAATTCTTGGAAGGGTGGGTGGATGTCTCGATCTGGAGTTGGCGACAATGAAATATAGCTTGTGTAGAGAAGGGTAGAGGAGCGGAAAAGTTCCTGAAACAATCACAGAGTGTACTTGTAACAATCTAGGCAAGGAAGATATTAATGCACGTCATTGTTATGTACCCCATATTCTGGTCGAAGGTAGTTTGTGCTAGTCCAGCAAGGGTTATAAAATGACTTGGTTACAAGCATTGTCGGAGCTGTCTCTCTGTTTTTTGGTTTTTGGTTTTGGTTTTTATGGAACTGCTCTAGGTACTTTTTGCTGTTATGAGAGGTTTTATTACTATCATGGTGTATGCTTCGATGTAGAATCTGATGTTTGATTATGTAGTTTCTACTTGTTTTTACTAGGTAGGGCGAAGTTTGATATTATTGTTGGATTTTGTTGGCGGTCCAGTTGATTATTATACTGGCCATTCAGAGGTCGGTCCTTAGCACAGGTACAGATCCTCTGTGTGGGTTGTAGACTTCCCGGCCTTCTCCGTAGACAATTGCACTCTCTCTGTTGCGCAGTTGACCTTCTCTTCTGAGCAGAACGTCCGGACAGTTATGTCCATGCTTTCTCAGTCAAGTTAACTCACACCACGGCGGCCAATATTCAGACTTGTCACTCAGTTTCCTTTTCGATTGTGAGTCTAAATAAGATTTCGTTTCCCTTCCTTCATCGCGAATCGTTTTTCAACTGCTGGCCCAGGATCATGCCCGATGGTTTATACGCAGCTACAACATTGGAAGGTTTGATTTGGTCTCACCGAAGTGAATACCTGCAGCCCTTACAAGCTCTGAATCGCATCCGCAAATGGAGCTCCTATTTAGATGACTCGAATGGCCACACTGAACGTGGAAAGAAATTTCAGACATTTATTATTGATATACAATGTTCACAAAATCCATTGAAAACACGTATTAATTACAATAAAAGGGACTTGATCTTGAACGGAGCCATGTATATACGATTATAATTCTATCCACCGTAATCTAAGAAATGCATCAACTACCTCCATTCGTAAAGCTCCAGTCGACACCACGCTGACATCAGCATTCGCAAATCGATCTATGGCTAGTACGTGCATAGACTTTGAAAAGTTGCAACTATCATCCCAGAAATCATTTGGCAAGATTTATCAGACTTTTTGCCCACAACATCGCCTAGACTTCCAAGCTTCAAGCGATTTACTAAAACATAATTTGAAGAACTTTTACGGTACATATATTTACGTTAGCATAGATTTGTAGTGGAGGTATATTTCGACCGGCAGTGCCTTGTTGGTGAGCTATATTGGTGACATAGAGATTTATGCATCAATTTTGAATTTTTGTTCAAGGGCCACCGCCACCGCCCCCTCCATGACTTTTGCTGTTGTGAACGTAGAGCTTGTCCATGATGACGATGAGGGAGAAGATGAAGGCTGTGTCCACACCCGGCTGCACCAGCACGTGGAATATGCTCTTCTCTATCAAGACATTCTTTAATGATGCATCTCTTACGACCTGCTCAACCATAAAGATGGATTATTTATCCTATGTCAGTTAGTGATGAATGTTTCGTCACGCAATTGATCAGCTGATGAAAGGCAGATCTTGTACTACTAGGTCAGACGAGCCTAGTGCATGTCCGAATTTTCCCATCAACTATCAAATTAAGGAAAATTGACATGTTGTGACGTATCAAATTAAGGAAAATGGACGGAGTCGATTTGTGACGTACCTCTGCCACCTTATGTTCGCCCAAGAAGATCGTGCATTTTTTACATAACCACTGGCCTTTGATGGTATAGTCGGGGATCTCGCGCTCTGTGTTAGAAGGGAGAAATATTTGCAGTTGTGGCCCGAAGCTGCAGAAACTGGATTTCTTCATTGTCCAAAGCGGCTGTTCCTTGTTGTCAGGTTCAAACGCTCTCCAAACACCCATCAACGACCATGGCTGCACACAATCAAGGTAGACGTACGTAGATTCAGCTAATCGAACAGTCATATCGAGTCGCAGTAGAAACGCTCGCTTTGCATTCAAAATTAGAACCCTAAATGCATGCTGCAAGTGCAGAAGAGAAAATTCTAGTCAAATTGGATCTAAAGAAGTACTACAAGAATAGTATTGTACAGTCACCTTTTGTTCCATGAGGACGATGGTGTTTCCGTCCATATCCACTAACTCCCTCTTGGCTTTGCACCAATCCACTAGCTTACCGCGAACGCGATAGACTTCCTGACCATTGGCATTTGTGATGGTCCAGTCCTTGGAAAAAACCGCATTCTCGAGAGTGAACTGCTCCGCTTTCTGCAAACAGTACTGTGCTCCTACCACAGCACCTGGTTCAGGGCTCTGAAACGGCTCGGTCAGGTCACCGAAATCCTTTTGGGGCTTGTAGTCCATCGTTACGCCGATATGCTTTCAGATACTCAAAGTACTTGCTTTCACTTGTTTATCCCTTTTCAGCTGCATTGAATAGAGACGACCGAAGCAACGTTAGATCAGGATGATTCTTTCCTGATGTGATGCAAAACCCTGCTAGTACAAACACGAAACTCGATAATGAAACCAAAGACGCAGCCCTGACGTAGGCACTCAGTGTAATCGTTAAAACGAAGTTCGAGTCTACAGAGGACAAACAGATCTAAGCAGCAAATAGAGCGTAGCTACAATCGCTTCATATCCAAAAGAAAGTGAAAGAAGCAACTGCTCCGAAACGCCAACCATTATCAACAGCCGAAGTACAAAAAGTACTAGAGCCTGAACAAAGCTCGCCGGACTGGACAGTCATACTCACCTAGTCTTCTCAGTCCCTTGCACATTCAGGTGAGTCATCTGACGGAGATGCAGCAGGTGGAGTGCATTTATGTACTAAAGCAGTAGCTTAAGCCTCTGTCCACGCTCAAAAACTGCCGTGAGAGACAAGTAATAGGGAACCAACGATCAACGGACAAGGCAAACGTCAAGCAGTTTCCGGAACTCGGTCATCCCTCGAACCCCAGCCCCAAGTCAGAGCTTGTCACTGCATTGCCGACTGGTTTAACTGGCTGATACTTAGATGCCGAGTCTAGTACCGCCAAGTGCCATTCAAACTTCGCAGAACAGTAATTAGCAGATCATACATCATGAAATATCTTTGCAAAAATTCGGTACAGTCTTGACCAGCAGTGCTTCGACTTGGCAAAGAAGAGCGGAGATTGGTGAAGTGAGTGGAAAATTAGTTGCTTCTCCGGCTGAAAGGCAAGCAGCGTCAACAGACATAAATAAGTTAGTTTATAATTTGAGCGTGCACCACGAGGAACAGCACTAACACGGTCGTCCATATCTACTATGTATTCAAGGGGCCCCCTCCTTGGCACTAACTTAAGTGCTGTGGACGGTGCCTGGACATCAGGCAACAGCGCCTCCCTTTCACGCCTGTAGAGCAATTCATGCTAAAGTTGACAATAAAATGGATTTTTATGGATGATTTCATTCTACGAGAAGGATGATTTTTAGGTGTGTCATGTCCATTGAGTGGAGTAAGGTATACACACCTATGACCGATCACTTAAGCATTTCAGCATTGTAAATCTTGGGTATTCAATAAGGGGTTATTTTTCGTGCATAGTATCATGAGGTTCCTGAAGAATGAGCATTTTTTCAAAATTAATTCAGTAAAATTTAAATTATTACAAATTTTTTGGTCCAAAAGTGGCACTGACCCATGAGTAACATATAGGTGTACCAATGACCGACCATACTCAAATTAGTGAACAACAACATGTCCATAACATTGATAGAGGCATTCTATTGGAGGATGCATTCTAAATCTACCGTTCATCAATTATCAATCACTAGTTTCCCATTGCTCTGGAATGGGGAAGCCTACATATCAGTCATGGGTAAGTGATCCCTCACGGGTGTGTATACCTTAAGTAGGCTTTGAGGGAGGGCGACTCGAGCGTCCCATAGGACGCAAAGCCCATTCCATCTTCTAAAACAACAATGGCGGGGAACCAGAGTTGATCTCATTTGTTTTTGGGATTTATAGCTCAATTATGTCCTACCTGTAATGAAGATTTTACAAATCAAACCCTTGAGTAAAGTGAGAAGGATTTGATACAATAGAGTTATTTGTGAAGGCATCCGGTATTTGACTTAGATACCATGAGTTTTGTTTTATTGTATTATTTTTTTTATTTCAAATAGTTGGGAGGCATGGAAGAACTTGGTGCTCATTAACTTATATTTGGTGTGTAAGAGCTTGGTGATTTCTAAACTCAAGGAAAACTAGTTTTGCCGTCATTCCATCCTTAAAAACTAGTTTTCTTTGAATTTAGAGACCATCACATTTTTACACATTAAATGTAGTGAGACCACAAAGTTCTTCCATGCCTCTCAGCTATTTGAAGTTAAAAAAATAATACAATAAAGCAAAAATCATGGTACCTTTTTAAAACATAAGCCTTGACTTTAAGGATAATTCTAATGGCGAAGGCTATATATGAAGCATTTGAAGGCAATATTGTTAAGTTTAAGAAGATAAAAGAAAAGCATACAAAAGAAAAGATTTACGAAAAAAAATTGAATCGCCTATGAATTCTAAAAGTAGGTTGTGTGGTAGAAAAAGAAGAAAGAAAAGAAGGGCACCAAAAGCTCGCATGTAAGCTTGCTCGAGGGAGCTATTTCTACCCAATGGTTAGACATTGTCTCTATTCTAAATAATTTTTAGTGACAATAGGAGCGCCACTTTTTAGTAGATAATGAATATACATAAGAATATGCATCTACACCCATGAAGGTGATGTTCACTAATTCTTCTCAAAATTAGGCTTTAAAATGATTTTATAAATCTTTAGATCATTGAGTTATTGCACAAGCTCTGCATGGTTTTTATTAGGAATGATAACTTATTAACTCTATACAATAATATTTAAATAAAAATACAAAATCTCATTGTAAAGCATTTTTATAAAAATATTAACTTCTAAAAGCCCGAGGGACAGCGACGCTATCTTGTGAGCGGTGAGCGGTGAGCAGTGAGCGGTGAGCACTAAATTTTCAAATTTTTAAGTAAAAATTTGATTTTTTATTTTTTTTTTTTCAATTTTTTGGAGAACAATCAAACAATAATGAGCAATTTAGGACACTTCGTTGGAATATATGAATGCAAATAAAGTATACCCTATAACCGTGGAATCAATAAAATGTGAATGGTTGGAGGAAAAATCTTACTGTTTAAGTCGCATACAGAATGTATATCCAATCCTTTTTTTTTTTTTTTTTTAATTGCATTTCTGCGGACGCTGATATGAGAGAAGAATATTTCCGAGGTATGAAGGAATATTCCTCTCTCGGATCCGAGAGAAGAATATTCCCTACTATTGGAAGATGTTTTTTATTTTGCATTCATTTTACTACAAACACATTCGAGAGGTGGACAATATATAAATAAAATGACCTTTATTTATGTTCTGCGGATTCCAAATCCATCACAAAGCCAAAACAAATCAATTCCGCTATTCATATAATGTATTCTTGAACTGTATTGGTCACTTAATTTCACAGTCTAACCATAAGAAACTACTGAAGCGGTTCAGCAACTTTGGCCATCTCCAGAACACGCATAACTTCGTTGAAGCTGAAGCTAGGGGCGTGCATAAAAGTATCAACCTTGTAATCCATCTCACATAGATAGCGGAAGATATAATAAACATGTTTGCAGTACTTCCACTGTCCTCTTTTGCCAAGGGTTTCCGAAGTCATTTTCATGAAGTCGGGGCAAGTACATCCAGGGAAGTCCGTAATGGTGATACAATATATCGTTTCACTTGGACTCTTCAAGGAGATGACGCAGCCAAATCCTGGATATGGAATCGATGTGACATTTGTAATCCAATAGTTGTTCATGAGACCCGCGCTGCTCCACTTGTTGCGGTGGTCGGAGGTAGGAGCGTCAGAACTTCTCCTGATGGCATATCCGTTTCGAGTCGTCGAGTGTGTATCCGGATCAACAGGAACCGGGAAATGACTCCTTGGAAGCGGCATATTAGCAGAAACCTGGAACTGACGACGAGGTGATAGTACTCCACGTTGTTGGAGTTGGAACCCGGCCTCTTCAAGAGCCAAAATCTCTTTGATGGTCAAGTTCGTGCCCATTTTCACAGGCCAAGTCTGCGGGATAGATGGCCAATCGATCACAAACGACTTCTTTGTGCCCTTCACACATCTATTAATGTCATCGGCACAAAACCAGAAGTCAGTAGAAATGTGGCGATCGGTTCTGAACTCCTTCTTCAGCCCTACATAGGTAGGAGCAGGCGTACCATGCGTACCTCGGCGCACTCGGGTATCACACTTCTCATTCGTATGAGCCTGCATTGCTTGGCATTTTCGGTTAGACTTCCCGGACAGTCTGGCAATGTGCCACTTAGAGGGGTCGCAATCTGTCTCCTGCACTGAAGTAGTGTGTTCAACACCGGAGTCAGGTTGAGAAAGAGCCTCCTCAATGCGTGCTCTGGTGGATCTCGTGCCATCTCGAGGAATGGAATAATTCACTGTATCATAGCGATGTGAGTCATGACTCGAACCAGGCGGCAAATCTAACTTCCGTTTCGTAGATCCAAAAATCTCTGCACCTTCCAAGCCTCCTTTCTTCGTCAGTAAATCCTCGGCTCCCGGGTACAAATTCACTGCCTCAGCAATCAACTTGGGGTCACCAGAGCGTTGAGCGTGGCGTAAACGAAGTTCTGCTCTATCCGGACCTTTACCGCCCTTTCCTCCCTTCAGCCAAGACCGGTAACTTGTGATCTGCATGAATGCTCGGATCATATCATCCACTGTTGCCTCGTACAAACAGGTCATTGTATTTCCTGATTGTTGAAGCCATCTGTTATGCACGGTTTCCGCAAGGTTGCAGGAAGGCATGTCGGCTCTCTCGTCGAGGGTAAGATCCTGGGAAATACAATAAAACAAATCATATCATTTTCACGATTATAGATAAAAAGTAAGGTTTAGGAATACCTCATGGAAGATTTAAGGATGAATGAACTTACAAGCTGCATCAACCCTCCCCATTGTCTATACCGATAGTGCCAGAAAACCATCCAATCATTTAGATGACGCCTTCCTTCTTCAGTTGTAGCGCCTGACGAAAGCCACCACCCGCGGATGACGTTGTACTGCGCTTCTGCTTCCTCCTGGGTCTTTGCATCCTTCCATACTTTGCACAAAGCTTTGTGTTGGTCTTGATAGCTTGGCAAGATATTCCGAGAAGTAGCTCTTTGAAGGCACTTTGTCCAGTGGAAAAGACAAGTGCGTTCCCGTTCTTCCATAGGATCATTGGGGTCTCCGTTCCCATACACCTTCCGAACAGCGTGCCAGTTCGCTCCAGCATTGTCAGCCATGAATCCTTTGAAATTTGTATTTTCAAGGCCATTCTTGCGCATAACTTCATTGAGCTGGAGCCAAAATAACTCCTGAGCAGCAGCATCTTCGGATTGCATGTCACAAAGAGCAATCGTCATAACTTTACAATACTTACTGTCATAAACGTGGCATGCCATAGTGGTCCAGTCAGCTACACGCCTAACATGGTCAAACATGATCCAGCAGTCTTGAAGATCACCGCCAGGCTGCATGCGCTTCACCAGATCCACACCGCTTCCTGGACGATCAGTGGACATCTTGAACAGAAACACCTTGCCTTCATTCTGTCCAGGGAACTGATTACGGTGGATGAAATCAAAGTTCGAGTAATCCTTCAGCTCAAGGATGCTATCTGTGACTCCTCTCCCTTGACGGAAAAACCTCTTCGACCCAGAAACAAAATTGCGTATATTCGGTGAAGAAAGAGTCTCAAATTGGTCCATTACAGCATCCATAGATGCTCCCCGAAGATGACTGCCTCCTGCAGTAGGACGGATCAGAGCATCGGCAAGGTACTGCTTGCTGGCCGCTAGAACAATAGCAGAGTTTTTGGCGTTAGGTGTCCTCTGAACCTCCTTAGCTATGCAGTCAAACATGATATCCATAGAATCTTGACATCTGCCTTGAGATACAGGATGTCTATGACGTCCTAAATGAATGGCCGCACGGGTCATATCATTGTCTGAAGACGACACATGATAGATCCTAGCCTCGCACAATGCTAGACAAGTAGGAGGTGTCTGACATACTTTGCATGCTAAAGTAGATTTCTCTGTGGGGGAGCCTCCCACAGTGAAAGGTACTAAAGCTACGCCTGACCATTCAGTGCTATTTACCATCCCATTATTCCTGCAGATGTAATCACAACTCATATTGGGACATTGTAAGTGTCCAGTACATGAAGACTTACGATATGTGAGGCCGTACTCGTTCTTGATGTTTGTGGTCATGGTCTTGCACCAGGTGTGGCCATCATACTGCTTGCTCATCCCGTCCATTCCACCTCCAAATGGATTTAGAACTCCTTCTGGTACAGGGGGCAGCTCGAAAATCTTGTCTCCATCGTAAACTGGCGGTAAGTACCTCACTTGTTCATGTTCAATAGTATCGAAATCAATCTTCGATAATTCTGATCGGGAGCCCCTTCTTGATGCTGTCATTCTGATGGAAAACATAATGCTCCTGCTTTTTTTTGAAGCAGGGTGAATAGGTGGACGCCCTGCAGACAATGACGCAGACATACTAGAACGACTACCCTGTCGAGATGGACGAGAGTCTTGGGATCCACAACTCTGAAATGGATTTGACCTAGTGTCCCCTAGCTTGATCTCACTGTGAGTGTCATCATCCGAGTCACTCAATAAATGTACTGAGTTGTCACTGGGTTCAATTTTGACAGACGCTAGACCAGGAACTTGAACTGTTGACGTGGAGGGGGGAGGGGTCAAAAGAACAGTAGACTCAGACATCTGTGCATGTGATAACCCGTAAACCTTGAAAGTGCCAGTGCTAAGAGTCCAGACGTAACCATCAGGTGTACTATCCTTCACTTGAAATACACACTCAAGAATCTCACCATTATCATCAAAGATCTCTTCTTCCACGTAAATAGTCCCAGCTCTAAACCCAAACCTGAGGCTAAGTAATCGCTCCTCCACAACTACCTTATTGTCTGGACCTACAGACATCACAAAAGGAATACCTCCATCATGAGATCGTAGAGAGGCCATTCTAAGTGTACTATAGAAGATAGAAGAAGTACAATCATGCATTGGAAGAAAACGTGTGCAAGCAGAGTGTATGAAGATGTGCTTGGTGTGTTCCAGGTTGTAGAGATTATATAGTTGTTAGTGGTTAGTGTGGTGGGTCAACTAACATACTCTAAAATAAAATAGAGTGTACTGGCGAATTCAGCATGACCTGTATAGCTTAATTTAAGTTCGAATGTATCTGACAGACTGAAATGCTTAGGCGGCTGAGACCGCCAACCACATCAGGTTTAGGTAATACTATTATATCATTCAGCAGTGAAATTGAAACGTCACAGATGTACACTAAGACGTTTATAACAATTAGCCGTCAATGTGAGCGTGATCAGGGCAACTTTAATTTAAATCATTATTCTGTTCGGAGGCAGAGTTCCATATCTTACTTTATATTAAGGAGAGATATCATACCAGACCTTGTATTTAGTTGTCACCATTTTCAACATAAGATCATGTCATTCGCTTTACATAGATTTCGTGGTCATTCTAAAATGGTCTGCACCTAACAATTTAAATATATGCTACTATTATATATAACCATGACACTGACACGAACATTAGTAATCACAGGATGCTCATTCATGTTCTATAGGTCTTCAAGGTTTAGGGTACTAAGAGTCCACTATAAAACTGGTACTAAGCACTTGTCGATTTCAAAGCATACGTCTTAGTTAGAATTATGCTTACGGGAGAGCGTTACTAAGACCTATGAGGGAAGAGGAAGAGCCAAGCCCAAGAGTAGTGAGGGCTCCTAGATCATGTACGACTAGAGGTAGAGGGAGAAGGCGAGGTTCAGGTTTTAGTAATCCGAAGCAGGTGGCGGCCCAGAAGAGACGGAAGGAGAAAGTCGATCTTGCTCGTATTGCAGAAGTGGATTATAGTTCAGATGATCCCAAGCATCTCAAAATCAAAGCATTGGCCAGTGTATGTCAGGTATACTATACCATTCAGTATGCATTCTGTAATTGACTAAGTGTAAGTATGTCATTTTTTTTTAATGGATTCTCAATGGATTCAGCCGCGGCCTTGTTTATTTAATCTAGTTGTCAATGACATTGAGAAGCACTGCACACTGCTTTCACAAAATATTAATTAACCGATCATACAATCTAGATGAATGTTAATTTTTGAATGTACGGAGATCATGAATGTCGAGATTTTTTTGGAACCGGGTTGATTTTTTCGTTACTTGGTATCTTCGGTTCGCAGGTCGGGTTGCCGTCAGGAGAGGGAGGAGGCGACGGAGTTGAAGCTGGGGACCCCTCTCAAGTCGACTTCGACACCAGCAATCACCCTAAACTGGTAATGACCTTCGATCTCTTGTTTGAATTTTGCCTTCGTTTTCTTTTTGCGGTAGACTGATTGGGTATGAACCGCACCTTTGGATTGAATGCGCATTCTCAGAGGAATGTTGTATGAAAAACCTAAAATGAAGTATGCAGGAGTTTAAATTCGTAAACGATTGGTTGGGTCGGTTTGCAGAGAACCTCGGCGCCGGGGAGTGGTGTTGTCGACGAAGTCCACCGCAACGACCCTCGTCGGTGTCTGCGGAAGGAGGCTTCGCTTGAGTCTGTACGTGCTGCTCGAACGACTGGAATACGAGCTGGGGTTTTTTATTTTCTAGTGAGAGGCAGTTGGTGTGTTGCCGAATGGAGATGGTATATTGCAATTCACTTAGCTTGTGTCGATTCTAACCGAAGCAGAGTGATTGATTCAGGAAAAACAAGTGGGAGGATTCGAGGGAGAAAGAATTCTTGGAGATGTCAACGAAGTAGACAATTCGGTGAGTCTTGGATTTGAGAGGTTTAGGGTATTGGGAGATTGGGGGAAAGTGCGAACTCATTGGTTTCAAATAGTGCATGCAGGAACGGGAGGGTTTCCTTGAGGGCGGAGAACAGACGGACATATCTGCAGCTGTGGAACCGCAAGCTTTTGCTACGAAGGCAGTTTTGGTAAGTGTCCATGTCCCATATTGAAATAACTTGATCATTAATTTTTTGGACAGCTCGCACGAAGCAGCCATGTGTCTACAGGATCCTACCTGGTCCACAATCTCATATCCTCTACCTTAATTGCCTTTGCAACTTATTTCTTATTAAATGTAATGAACTGGCACGCAAACTTTGTGCTTGCAACCCATTCCGCATGGGAGCATGTATTCAGTCGGCAGATCAACAGAAGGCAGCGTAATTTACTGCACAGTTGACGTGAACCTTAATATCATTAGCCTTTTAGTAAGGCATCCCGGTATATGAGCCAACCCTGTGTGAATTCACCTGAGAATATTTCGTGTTCAATTCTGACGACACATTGAATCCATTTCTTTGATTTCTGCATTTGACACTTGACACGTGAGTACAGAGTTAAGACTGAATAATTCACTGTCACTGCTGCAGGAAATTCATCTTGAAAAAAAAGCGAGAGAGGAGCGCATTGCTTTCCAAGTGGTGGAGGAAGAGAAGTCTAATTCGAACTCCAATTCAGTGAAGGTACATCTGATATGAGTTTTAACTACCACCTCTGTTTTGTCTTTGTAGTTTCTTTGCTCAATGCGACATGATCATGAGCGTGGCCTGATTTATATAGACTAATGAAAAGGCAATGAAAGTATAATTAGAATTGTGAGCCGAAGATACTGTGCTGGCCCAACCTAGGTTTGGACATTTGCTAACCTGGTTTCTTGTTTTGCTTGCAGATGAGCTCCGACCAGGGCATGGAGGAGGTGCAGAGCGCGTCCACAAGCATGGATTGTAACGATGGCGGTTTGGCGGAGATGGAAGATCAGCTCCGCAAGGCAGTGCAGGGTAGCTCACATCTTGCACTTCAAGAAGCAATTGACATACCAGGCATGGAGATTGATGTGCCACTTTGCAGGATGATTCCTATGAAGGATGTGAGGGAGCCGTTGAAGACCGACATACAGAAGCTGAAGGCAGAATTCAGCCATGGTTACAAGCGAGGTTCATCAAGCTTCTATCTATCACTGAAGAGCTTCAGAATGGAAGAGTCAACTGTCACGGAGGCTGACAGGTCTTCCTGGTCCGAATTATGGCGCAAGGAGGACAGTGAGTTTGAAGCACGTTTGCTGTCAAATCCAGACTTGAAAAAATACTCCAACTGCTATTTCTATGTATGGGACGGCAATCATCGCCATATTGCTTGGTCAGAATTGATCAACACTCTCCACAAGCATGATGCTTCTTTCCATGTTTCAGCCCGTTCAATCATCATCAACGTCACTCCTGAAAATTGCAACATGTTGTTGCATGCCATGACAGATTGGAACAAGTAAGTAAAGTATTCAGTTTAAACTCATAACTTAGTAAAGAACATAAATGTCTTGAGTTTAATTCATTTATTTCATTTATTTCATTTACAAATGCTTGATAATTCAACTAAATGGATTGACTGTCAACTGTTTGCAGAAAAAATGAAGTAGATCATGTTGTTCAACATTGGACGCATGAGGTGAAGCGGGTCCAACAGCTAGGTCTGTTGGACTTCGACCAGCTAAAGGGTCTGGTGAAAGATGAAGATTTGCAAGCAAGCATTCTAGAGTGGGGGCGTATGAAGAATAGGAAGTGGTATCACCTGTTATATGATGCGTTCATTGACTTCTTATATGAGGTGAGAATTTTCAATGGATTTAATTTGTAAAATATTCATCCGTGATGACTTCATTTATTATTCAAGCCAATACACTAACAACCAATTCTCGTATTTTAGAGAGAGATATCAGCCGCCCAAGAGGAAGCTATTCGGATCTATAGGGACACATTAGTCACAGGTCGTGGAGAGGACAGGGTAGGAAGTCCCTCAGAGCTCCTTGCCGTTGCAAAGAAAGCGGTGGCAGTGAAGAAAACATCCCTTTCAACTAAATTGGACCGATACTTGGCCATTGCCAACCCAGCTAATGGCGAAGGTTTCTTGAAAGAGGTATGAATATTTCCATAATACATCTCACGGCTCCTGTTGTTATTTTCTTTAATCCATGGTTTGTTAATCACATTATCGTCTCTTGCTCCAGTAGTTGACTCCTGTAGCGTGCAACCAGGACGCAGCTTGGTAAATTGCTTCGGTGCTTGCTGCTTGCTTGCTGCTGCGTGCTGGATGCACGCAGCAATGGTGTTTTTTTTTTATATTAAAATGCATGTTGTGTACAGCTGCGTGCATCCAGCACGCAGCGTCTGTCTTGAATTTCATGGTCGATGCTTGGTGCCTGGGGTGGCTGCGTCCATTTGGAGGGGGGTAAGTCAAAAAAAGTGAAAGTCTACGGCACCCCTGGACCTTCCCTCGGATCCGAGGGGTGCCTGGACCTCCATCCGTGACGACGCTTTTTTTCAGAAAGGGCCTCCGGAACCTGGCTCGATTTTTTTTTTTTTTTATTTTGTTTGATTTTCGGGGACTCTGAACTGCTCATGCTCACCGTCATGGAGAGTGGTTGCTTGTTGTATTGTTTCGGAGCTTGCTGCTTGCTTGCTGCTGCGTTGATGTTTACAGACGCTGCGTGCTGGATGCACGCAGCAATGATGTTTTTTTTTTATTAATATGCATTTTGTGTACAGCTGCGTGCATCCAGCACGCAGCGTCTGTCTTGAATTTCATGGTCGATGCTTGGTGCCTGGGGTGGCTGCGTCCATTTGGAGGGGGGTAAGTCAAAAAAAGTGAAAGTCTACGGCACCCCTGGACCTTCCCTCGGATCCGAGGGGTGCCTGGACCTCCATCCGTGACGACGCTTTTTTTCAGAAAGGGCCTCCGGAACCTGGCTCGATTTCCTTTTTTTTTTATTTTGTTTGATTTTCGGGGACTCCGAACTGCTCATGCTCACCGTCATGGAGAGTGGTTGCTTGTTGTATTGTTTCGGAGCTTGCTGCTTGCTTGCTGCTGCGTTGCTGCTTGCTTGCTGCTGCGTGCTGAATGCACGCAGCAATGATGTTTTTTTTTTATTAATATGCATTTTGTGTTTGATGGTCGATGCTTGGTGCCTATCGTGGCTGCGTTCATTTTCTGCGTGTTATTTTATTGTGATGTATTCTTTGTCGCTGTGTGGTGGAGGCACGCAGCATTGGGCGGTTTCTGTGTTTTGTATTTCTTCACTTCTAGGTTGTGTTATTAATTCCATCTTAATTGAGGCTATAATTATCGCTGACTATTTCTTGCTTGCTGCTTGCAGGCTATTTGCATTGTGTATTACTTCTTCCTGCGAGAAACCTTATTATGCTTATTGAAATGACCTTAGATATTTAGATTTCAAAGCAACTATGTTTTTGTGAGTGTGCATGTTTTAGGGATCTATTTGACTCAAATGACGGTATTCTTTTATGCAGATCATTCGCCATTTTGATGTCTATCAGAGCGATGCAGAAATGACCCCAGAGAAGTTGCAACTTTTTGCAAGCGCAAAGGTTGCTCCCAAGTACAAAGAGAGATGGCTAAGGTGGTGGAATATGAGCAAGCAGAGTCGGGTGGAGTACAACTTTCCTCCAACACCAGCTTCAGATTTAGTTCTTCGAGTCTGGATTGATCAAGCAGCCTTCTGGGCTGGGGTAAGTTCAATCATTATTTCTCCTATAAATTGAATTGATTTATGTCTTCTAATGTTGCTATTGAAATTAATACCACATTCTTTCTAATGTAATGGATTCTAATATTTTTGGTTTGTTTGTTATCCCGCAGTTAGAAGAAGAGGCTAGCCTTCGTTATACCAAGATTGTAGAGGAGGATATCATAGTTTTGAGGACAGAGAATTTACCTAATCCAGTAGATGATATTGGCTCCTGGATTGAGGCTCATTCTCTCACTCTTTGGGGGAAGGCCTTCACTGGTTTCTTCCCTAAGGCTGGCACTTTTACCAAGAAAGAGCCATTTCTCAACCAAGCAGGGGCTGAGAATGCTATGAAGAGGGTTATATTGAGGTACTTTTGGAGGGAGTTGGTTGTTAAGGGTGCCATTGATAGGAATGATATTCCACAGCGTTTTAAGAAATGGGTGGATATTTCTAGCTCTGAGTGCATTTTTACAGATTATCAGAGGAGGCATTTTCGAGCTCCACATCTTGTTCAATGTCCCTGGTACCTTGAATTGAAGGAGAATGAGAAGTGCCCTGGGGATGAGAGAGCTTTGAAGGCTAGCTGTGACAACTTGGTGCTGCAGCTTGGGGATGAGAATACCATGAATTTGGAGGAGAATGCCTCGGAGGTTGGTGATGATGCTTCTCTTTCTGAGAAGCAAAGGAAGAAACTAGCAGAGAGGAGGGCAAAGGCTGAGGCAAGGATGAAGGAGAAGGAGGACAAGAAGAAGGAGAAGGAGGAAGGAGTCAAGCTCAAGAGAGAATTGGCAGCAAGGAACAGGGAGCTGGCCAAGCTTGTTTTGAAGGAAGGGCCAGAGAAGATGTTGACTCATGTTGGCATTTCACCTTCAGGCAGCAGCATGGCTGCTGCCATAGTTCCTATAGCTCCTCAGGTGCCTCTTTTTTCTACCCCCATGCCTTCTCAGACTATCTACACTATTCCATGCTCGCAGATGGATGAGGTAGACACTAGGGTTGAGATCATCAATGACTCCCCTATGGGCATTTTGGAGCTGTTTAATGATGTATCAGAGGGGGATGAGCCTGAGGTTTGGATCAAGGTGAAGGACTGGATCAAGGAGAATCTCGGTATCAAGGCTAGGAAGTTTGGAGGTGAAGAGGCTGAGGTTGCTGTGGACCTCATCATTTTTGATGTTCCAGAGGATTTACCAGTTCCAGGTTTAGGGCAGGATGGTGAGATTCCATTCTGGAACAAGCACCCCAAGATTTCAGCAGGGAAGAAAATGGAGTCTTCATGGATTAAGGCCCATTTTGAGTTTGCTATGCAGTTTCTGCAGGATGATGGGGCTTTGATTGTATTCTACCCTGATTCAAGGTTCATTTCGAATGAGCTTATTTCCTGGGCAGAGTGGGCTAACTTTCAGGAGGAGGCCAAGTGGTTTGCAATCAATGGCCTGCCATTGACTATTCCAGACCGTTATCCACGGGAGCACAAGACTTTTATGGTCAAGTGCTTCATCAAGATGGAGAATGCGGAGGAGGGTGTTCCAAGGTCTAAGTTCCAGTTTCATGACAGGGCTGAGCTTGGTGCCCAAGGCATCAAGCTCTCCACTGATGGTCATTGTACTAATTTGATTACTGCAGATTCTCTGACTTATAATTCAGAGACAGGTTTGCCATTCAGAGGTCCTAGAGAGAAGACTTCTAACCTCTTGCAGGCTCTGATTGATCTCTGCACTGTAGAGAATGACATTGTCATGGATCTCACAGCTTCTACAGGTATTTCTTAGTCTTTCTGATTGTTATTTTTTGTATTTCTTTTTATTCTATAATGTCATGCAATTGAGCTTCGATTTGTCTGCAGGTGCTTCCATTCGAGCATCGAAGAGTCTCCGGCGCCATGTCATAGGCTTTGAGTATGACACCACCTTGTACAAGCAGGTGTTGTTGCCTCTTCTTCCAAGCGCGGAGGAGGTTGAGTCTGCTCCAATTCCTGTGCCATCACCAAAGAAGAAACGTGCCATTGATTCAGATGATGAGCCTGAGAGGAAGACTGCCCCCAAGCGTTCTTGTAAGTAAGTCTCTACATTCTTTTGACATTTGCATAATTGTTTAAAATAATTTAGTTCAATATTTATTGAACTGTGAAATTGTCATGTGCAGTCGGAAGAAAGCGTTGAAGAATGACATTGGTGGCTCTATTATCTCGCGCCATCTTAGCAAGATAAAGAGTCCAGTTAGACCTTTAGAGCTTCCACATTATGCAGAGATGCAGGCTCAAGCTTATTTAGTTGCTCCTTCTCCATCTATTTCATCTGACAGAGATAGCATTTGTCGTGATGCTGAGATTTATCTTGACATAGCTGCAGAAGTAGCCAGAGTGGTATTATCTAGTGATAGCGATTCTTATGATGGTTGGATTGATACTGGTAGTGATGACGAGATGTCTACTTGATCATTGCATATTTCCTCTATATTGTTATGTTTTCCCTACTTATATATTATATGATAGCTTTGGCTTTGGATTTTATATTTTGCCTTACCCTCACTTTACCATTAGGAGCAGTTTGGGGTCTCCAACGGGCCTTTTCCATGCTTTCCGTGCCAAAGTTTTGGGCATGCCCGTGCACTTTACCTGCTGGCACCAACTGTGCCAGCAGGTCGCCAAATGCTGCCAGCAGTGACAGCAGTTGGCATTTGGGGGGTCCAGCCAATCGCTTCCCTTCCCCACCCCACCCCACCCCACCCCCCCATTGGACAATATAAGCAGTAATGACACTGTCACCGACCGTGTGCCCACTGCTATCACCCCATTGGACAGTACCGGATCCTGTTGTCAGCGGATCCTCCTGTCAGCGAATCCTGCTGTCAGCGAGGCGAATTTTGTTGTCAGCGGGCAGGATATCGACCAATGAGATTTCGAAGAGAAGTGTCAGCGGGCAGGAAGCTCACCTAATCCGGGCTGTCTTACAAGGCCCGTTGGAGACCTGATTTTTCCCCTAATGTATACTTTTGTGTATTAATCTAGCGGCCATATATTTTAAATTGACTTCATACATGATTGAATTATAAAGATGGTACTCATTTTTTAAGAAGTTGAACATTCCTTGGTTACAGCTTGAAGGCATCAGAATATAATGTGGTTTTCTTTAAACCTTTCTCATGTATTTTTCCCTGCCCTTTTTCTCTCTTATATGTATTCATTCATTTTATTATTTATTTTTATTTTTTAGTTAATTCCTTTTTATGTTTTATCTTCTTTTTTTTTTTAAATTTTTAATCGTTTTTGTTGTTTTTTATCTTTCGTTATTTTATTTATATTTCTTTCTTTTCTTCTTATTTTCCTTCATTTTTTAATTTTTTTCCCCTATATTCCTTTTCATTATTTATTTTTTTTCTATTTCTTTTTTTCATTTATTTATTTTTTTCTCTTCTCTTTTTTTTCCTTCCTTTTTATTTTTTCCTCTTGGTCTTCATGGCGTGGGATTGATAGGATATATGAAAATATAATAACCCTTTCTTGGGGTATGAATTGGGTGAAAATTTCTACATTTATCAATTCAGAAGCCATTCTTTTTAGAATATACCCTAAAACGCTTTCCACGGTCATAGGTCCCTTATATGCCATGTCATGCAAAATCGTCTCAAAATATCAAATAAATAGTCAAAAATTTGAAAATTTAGTGCTCACCGCTCACCGCTCACTGCTCACCGCTCACAAGATAGCATTCCTGGCCCGAGGGATAGAAATCAAAATCAAAATGTGTTATAATATGTAGGTTATTAGTCAATAATTGACTAGCGAGTCTATCTTGTGAGTGGTCGGAGTGGTGAGTAGTGAGGAATGAGCGATGAGCGGTAAATTTTTTTTGAATTTTTTTTTGAATTTTTTGTTGATTTTGGTTTTTTTCTTACGCTGTCTAAGCTTGTGAGGGTACTTTTCTAGAAGATGTGATAAATTTTGTTTTATTAAGGCCCTTATACCACTGGATTGAATTGTAAACGAGATTTTGTTTAGGTGAGTCTCAATTATGTCAAAATGATTGGTAATTATTTTCGCCTACATATACAAATTAAATGGCAAAACTTTAATCCAACGGCAAGAATTGTTTTTCCATCAGACAAGTAGTTCTCAAAACATATTATTTATTTATACTTGTGGATTCATATACAAAATAAATCAACTCTGCTATTTTGAACTCAAAAGCACTAAAAATCCAAATCACTGCCCACACTATCTCCTTCACCACACTCCATGTCGTGTTCAGCGAGGTAAATGGGGGCCAGGGCCAACCCAGCGCCCCCACTTCCAGCGACAATGTGGATTGTGGCGTTGAATGTGCTGAAGTAGTGATCTTTCACAGTGCTCATTGAAATTTGAGGTCACGTCTAGACTAACATATAACTGATTCGATCACTCGAAGTGCAATAGAGTGAGATATCTCGCGCCTCAAGAAATTGGAATGCCATTGATTTTGGAGCATGGAATTATGCAAGAAGTTGGAATCGCGAGTTGCTGAGAGAATTATATTGCACCCAAGCTTAGGGTACGTCATTTGCAGTCGATTTAGTCACGGATTGTATAATGATTCTTAATGAAGTCATTCTGAATGAGTTGGTACACTCTCTGTCGATTGGTCGAGCGGAGCAATTGGCCATTCACATAGAGGGATATTAATTTCTAGAAATACTTATTTCTTCTCGAAATTCAAATTTCCTTGTGTCATCTGAATGTTCATTTAGACGCACTTTGAATTGAAATGTACATTCGGGCGATCAAAAAACATGAAATCAAGCGCCTTCCATAGTTATTCTTAAAAACAAAACAAAAAATCCTTGTAAACTGTAATCAGCTTCTTTTCACGGATCATGGATGGTACTAATGGAGTGTTTGTGCATTCCTAAAATGGATCATTTCTCCATTTATGAAGAGAAAAAACCACAAAATAACATTGAATTTTCAAACAAACCTTTCAGCAAGGCAGCATCCTCATTGAGATTACATCAAGCAATCCTAATCTAGACCCTAACACTGTTCTAAGAAAGCAATTCATCCTTCATCACATACTTGCACAGCTCAATAAGTTTTATGCAATACCATCCAACTTGTTGACACCATTGAATGCCGCCGCGGAAGCTTTCGCTCTCAAAAGCTGAACATACTTTTCAAAGTTGGTTCTCGATGACCCTCCCAATGCCACTGCTCTCTCAACGTTCCGTTTCATATTTTGCATGTTTTCTCGAACAATTCGACCTTCTTCTTCTTGCATGAGTCTTCGAACTTGCTTTTCAATTTCCGATCTTTTTACCCTGCGGAAAATCCTGTCGTATTCTCCGAGGTCTTGCTCGGGGTCAATGGGCTCTCTCTTCACTTCAATTGCGAGTTTTGCTGTGTCCACCAGGAACCTGCAGTTAGGACACACATTCAATCTCAGAAGTGCAACATATTGAACCAATCACATCCACCAAGCTTGAGGTTCGTAGCATTACTAGCCTTGGGGGTGATTCAATGGAAAGAAAAGCTAATCATGAGAAATTTGAGTGTCAAGACAGAAACTATAAACAAGGAATGGTTATGGCTCATCACCGAGCTCCAATTCTCAATGATGGCCCGCCACTTTTGTGTTTTCAGGTCCAAACAAAACAAATCCTAATCTGTAGAGCTCTAATATTAAGTGATGCAATGGACAAGATCTGGATGAATTAAGTTGTGATGGCCACTTACCTGCTGATGAAATTTTGGTCCAACCAGAAGGGCCAAGTGAGCATGGGGACACCCGCACACACGCCTTCCAAGGTTGAATTCCATCCACAATGGCTCAGAAAGCCCCCAGTTGAAACATGCTCCAAAATTCTTCGTTGCGGCGCCCAGCTAGAGTAGCACATTCCTCTTCCCTTTATGCGCTCCTCAAATCCTACAGCAAGTGGTACCAAACAGGATATGCTGATCCAAACAGGACATCGATCCCATGTCGAAAGAATTATTGCTTATATTGGTAGAAAACTTGATACCTATTTCATTGTTCAGAGCTCTGAAAGCTAAGATTTTCGAGGACTAGATGTGTATTTGATGCCAAGTCTTTCTATGGTATCTACAATTTCCACATCTGTACGTTTTGGTGGAAATCGATCATTTGACTGAGATCCTTCCAGAAACAAAGCGTTCCAAAATTCATTACCAGGCTGGAATCACAGATCGATTTTTCCATGGCCATGGCTAGGGTAGATTCCGACATGTGTGACTTTGCAGCTCCAGTACGACGAGCTGAACATTAGTCAGGAAACGTAAGTTAAAACTCAACGTACCAGGGGGCAGATATTGAGTCATTGGTGGAATTGGTGCTGCCAAAGCCGACGCATCGATATGCACCGAATTCGGAGGCCGCAAGATCCACAGAAACGGCTGTCCACTCGCTTCAAGCCCCGATGCCAGCTCCAACAACTGCGGAGCATGGTGCGTCGAATGGCTTCCGAAGCAGACGTACAGCACCGACGCGGGCTTCTGCGTGTTCAGCCAAAGAATGCACGGATCCTTCTCCTCAAGAGCAGTGGGAGTGGGAGACTGTGGCAGCAATGGACCAACGTCGAGCAGATATATCGTCTGTTCACGTGCCACAGATTGCAACATCAGAAATCCTAGATGAGCATGTGCATGACCACATAAGAATGAGTTGTACACTGTGTATTTTCTTAGACGGAGGGATTTCTGAGGTGAAGGAATTGCTAAGGGAGGCTGACCTGCACGCCCGGAGTACCCATCACTTTATTTCGAATTGCGTCTATTACATGCTTCTCCAAATCGTAGAAGCTGTTCGCCACAATCACGTCTGCCTTTCTGTTTCTGTGCTCATGGTACTTGGCCCATTCAAACGACTCGACAGTTTGGTACATGGAGTGGAGGTCCCCTGGTTGGAGTGGAGGCAGACCGGGAATGTCCGTTATTGGAATGTCTTGGTTCTCTGGGGTCACCGGAGCTCGACCTTCTCGAACCAGACGTTCCGACTGCCAACACAATCACAATAGTTTGCAATCACAATCTCCATGAGGCCGATTAATGTACGAATAGCGTTCCGGTAGCCATTGCGGTTGAGGAGCCGTGTTTCAGCCATAGCCATTCTCCTTATTTCGCATCAATTATATTTTGACACTTAATTTCAAGAACAGCAAGATTGGGGCCTCGGCATTAAGCTTCTTCTAAGAACGTAGCTCAAATCTGGATCCTAGTTGTGGAAAATAAAATCCTCCGCCACATGCGCAGTTCTACAATGTGAACTACTTTCCACAACTGGGCTCCAGGTTCGATCTCACTTTGAAACTCGAATTGAAAAGTAAAGAGCTAACGACTATGGAAAGAGCACACTCTCAGTACCGAAATCGAAAGGAATCAATTACTATACCTGCAATCCAATGGAAAGGGTACCCACAGGCGATAGATACAACATATGCTTCTCAACTCCCAGCTCCTCAGCCGCGTCTTGCGCCCAGCACGTCACCATATCGTGCATCACACACACAGGAAAATCCACGGTCGGAACGCCTCTCAACGCTTGCGCATTCGGGGAGCTCATGTCCCTAACTGCCTCCACCAAAAGCCGACTCGCCTTCGCTTTCCCAGCGTCAGTCTTCCATTCCTCGAGAAGCTCCACGGACAGATGCTCGAAGCCATCTCGGAGCTCCACAAACCGCAGGAACTCCGCAGCCTGTTCGCGCAGCTTGACTTCAGCGATGTGCACGTCGATGCTGACGATGGTGACGGTGACGCCTGCCGATGCTAAGCGCTTGGCGAAGATGAGGAACGGCGTGAAGTGACCGGCTGGGAAGATGGGCATCATCACCACGTGAGGCCCCATCGATCCACTACTGGTAAATTCTCACGACCCAAGTTGCAACAAACAACGTCACAGCCTATCAGAAACAACAAATGAAGAAGCTTTCTAGTTTCCAACTAACTAATTCTGCCTCTCTTCTCTTCTTATTTACCTCGTAGATTCATGCAAGCGAGCCCGATCGACTGCAAGCTTCTGGCACCCTACAGTCACGAGACTCACACGCATGTTTATACGTTCATTTTGTCTGTAATCGAACTTGGTTTGCAAGCCTGATTCGATCCCGGCACGTGGCTAGCATTCTAGCTCCGAATGTGGAAATACCGACAACGACGATCGAGTTCTTAAAAGTTGGTGAGGATAGAGATGAGGACGTCAGTCTGAGCGCCGTCGTGAGTGCACATGCAGCGACTTGAGGCACAAGTGAGATCTGCAGCTGCTACGTGAGGCCCCATCGATCCACTACTGGTAAATTCTCACGACCCAAGTTGCAACAAACAACGTCACAGCCTATCAGAAACAACAACTGAAGAAGCTTTCTAGTTTCCAACTGACTAATTTTGCCTCTCTTCTCTTCCTATTTACCTCGTAGATTCATGCAAGCGATCGACTGGCACCCTTATACAGTCACGAGACTCAAATTGCAAGAGATATCTTACGTTCATTTTGTCTGTAATCGAACTTGGTTTGCAAGCCTGATTCGATCCCGGCACGTGGCTAGCATTCTAGCTCGGAATGTGGAAATACCGACAACGACGATCGAGTTCTTAAAAGTTGGTGAGGATAGAGATGAGGACGTCAGTCTGCGTCGTGAGTACACATGATGAAGCGACTTGATGCACAAGTGAGTGAGAAATATATCTGCAGACTGCAGCTGCTACGACAAGTACTAGTGCTACGGAGGAGACAATTTTTGCAACCGTGCCTACAAAGTCTGGGATCTACAAAGTCTGGGATCTTTTGAGGTGCATGATCATACAATGTAGAGGTACCAAAAACCGAGCAGCTCCAAAAACTGTGCAGTAATTTCAGATTGAGACCATTATCTTAGAATGGACTTTTTTAAATTTCAGGCATGTACCTATGATCTCAATTTTAGATGTTTTTTTGAATTCTTTTGTAGACCATATTAAGAACTTTTGAGGGATATTATTTTTTTTAATTGGACATTTATAAAAATAGTACCTAAGAAAAAAAAAATGGTTTATCAAGCTAGTCAAAAATCTTGTCAAAAAATTTGTTTTCAAATTTCAATTGCTATAATCTTCTAATCTCTACGGTGGATTATGATGAAAATTATTGAGATATCTATTACAATAATCTAGTTGAAAATCTTTCGGTTAGAATTAAAAATAATAATAATAATTTCGTCATTTATGCTTTTTACATTGGAAATGGCAGTTTTGGAGCGTTTTTTGGTGAAACATAGTCTAAGAACTTTAGGGTTAAAGAACATGTGATTGGAATCCCTTGTGCATGCTTCAAGGTTGAATTAAGTCCACCATTGCAACCTTTTGGGGTTTGATTTTTGAGACACTGTGACTTGTTTTAGTGAAGAGAGGCACAGTCTTTGACATGTGGGAGCGTGGATTTAGCACTAGTTTCTCTTGGTGATTGAGGGCAAGGATGGACACATTAGAGGAGGGGGTGATGGCTTCATGCGTGATAAAGATGTGGTACAAGAGACCCAAGCACCTATGTTTTCTCAGCACTTTTCAGTACAATATGGATATGGACAAAGGGTAGTGGAGAGTTTGGAATTTGATGATCACATGACATAAGTAGAATATAGATCTAGAAGGAGATATAGAAACTCAACACCTACACTACACATAAATTCCACTAGCAATTCAAATTAGCAAACACATAGGAGGATGTAGGAGGGTGAAGGAGGGAAGACATCAGCTGTGAGGAGTTCGTCACCTTTGGTGCACCAAGGCATCTCTCAAGTTGATTTCAATAGTGAAGGAGGTGATGCAAACCTCCTATGGGGCTTAGGAGTGCTGTAGCTGCACATACAGGGACTCAATATGGCACTTGCACAACAACAAGGAGGGCTGCAATAAAGAAGAATGGCAATTGGATAAATGTCCAATTGACAAGAGCTATAGATGCAATTACAAATGAAAGGATGAAGGTCAGAACAATGGTCGGTACCTATGGAGTTTCTGCAAGTTCAATCATAGATGACTTGTATTGCATAAGAATAAGGAGAAGTAGGGGAGTAAAGTTAGTTTTGAGAGAGGATGAAGAGAAAAAATTGGTTGACTATTTATTCAAGATGCAAGATTTGAGGCACCATTTAATTCCAAGCCAATTGAAGTTGAAGATGGCCCAAGCTATATAAGCTAAAGAGACACCATGGAGTGATTTGGGAATGCTTAGAAGGAGTTGGTTGAAAAATTTTAAGCATAGACATCATGAACTAACCTCTAAGGAAAGTCAACCACTAGATGTAGCAAGAGCAAGAGGCTTATGTCCTTCTATAGTAACTACTCTTTATCAAAATTTGGAAGATCTATAAAATACCTTTAAGTATACATCTCACACATATGGAATTGCTATGAGAGTGGTGTGCAAGCTGGAAGGAATGGAGGTGCAATTTTTTTGGCTAGAGTTGGATCCAAATCTGTACACACAATAGAACCAGACCAAAAGGAGCACTTATCAGTCTTGTCTTGCATCAGTGCTGATGGAGGCAAAATACCAAACTTTTATGATTCTAGAGGGAACATACTTCTTGCAAGACTATATCAAAAAATGTGAAGAGGATGCAGTTATGCCAATGCAGCTCAATGCATAGATGACTAATTGGCTCGATTAGTCATGGATATCACATTTCATTGGAACTTTAAAATAGCAAGCATAGACAAGAAAAACATGCAATTACTAATTTTAGATGGCCACAATTCGCATGTGACTCTTGAAGTGGTCACATTAGCCATAAATTCTAACCTAGACATTGTCACATTACGGCGTGCACACACATCCTATACCTTGTAGCCATTAAATGTGTCATGTTTTAAGCTCTTTAAATCTAACTTTAGACAAATAATAGATTTATGGACTCTAGATTAGGTTAACTTTAGTTTAATTTCTTAGATTAGGGCTATTACTGCAAGTGTAGGGCAAAGTAGATTAGGAGGTGTTGCCGCAAGTAAGTGCACCCCTTGAATTCTAGATCCAGTAAAAGAAAGTGTCGAAGTGGAATTGCGTGCTTTTGAATCTGTATAGAGACAAGTGGACTCTACAGATGACTTAAATTTAGTTTTTAAAAGCAGCAAGGAGTTAAAAAACAAAGTGGTCTGCGGATTGTACAGGTGCGGGGCTTACCTCGACAGCCATTGATGTTACAAGTGAGTGTCAAATCGCAACTCCCTGCTCTCAAAATTGCACAGACAAGAGTCGGTTAAGGCGACTAAAATTTCAGTTTTTAAAAGGAAAGAAATATATCCAAGCGATCTCTGGGCTATATAGGTGCGGGGCTAAACTCGGCGATAACTACTCCTCAAGGTGAGTCTACTCACCGTCTGCATCAGTGTCACCAATCTGATTCGGATGTTCTGCAATGTTTCAGTAAAGCAAAACATTTATTTTGGTGAAAAAAATTAAAATTAAAAAAAAACTGTAAAGGGAGTCTACAAAATGCGGAACTCACATAGGATAGGGAAGGACACCGAAGACTGAGATTCAGTTCTAAGAAGGAGCAAAAAAAACTTATGAACTTGTCTGTGGGCTGTGTGCTGGCGGACGGCTTACCTTAGCAACGACTACTCCTGATGGACAGATCTCTTCACCAACTCCTCTAGATCAATCTCTCTCCTTCTTTACATACCATTTCTCAAATCTTCACATGATAACATCAGCCAGAGCAAAAGTTTATTAAAAATAGAAAGACAACAACTAATCAAAACAGTAGGCTATGTAGGTGGAGGGCTTGCCTCACCGACGACGACAACTTTGCCAGGTCAATCCTGAACCAAAACCTGCATAGACAAGAAATGGCACCGATGATTAGTATACAGCAACTTCCTACATCATTGAATGCCATGGGAAAAAAAAAAAAAAAAAAAAAAAAAAAAAAAAAAAAAAAAAAAAACGAAGCAAATCTGTGGGTTGTATAGGTCAACTTACCTTGGCAACAACATCTCCAGGTGAATCTCAAAACCTGTACGTACGATGTCGCCCCCCTGCATACATAGACACAAGACCAGCAACATCATTCATTGAACTAGAAAAATAAAATTATGACAATTACGTTGCGATTAATGCTGCAGATAATCCATTAGAAAATAGCAAATGTTTACACACTTTAGAGTTCTCAAGAGAGGTTGAGATAGGTTGTTGGATTTTTGTCTTGCAAAAGTCTGGATTGGAGGACCAGAGATGACGTGTTTGGAAGTTAATTGATTCTTGAAAGGGTGATTGGATCTTGTGACATCCAGGGGCCAATTCATCCCATGCCATGCCTAAAATGGTTTTCATTGTGTATCTAGTTGTTACAACCATGGAGCAATCATATTGCCAACATTACGTTTTAGAATGGACGTTATATTTCACCATGACAATTGTGTTGTAAGTTTCAAAAGTAAATCCACAAATCTTCATCGAAGTCACCTAAAAATATATATTTTTGTTTCATTGACAGCAAGCCTAATATTATTCATTCTAAATTTGTCGCTTCTCACTGACCAAAATTGCGGTAAAGGTCACTTTTCCTTGTCCATGGTATCCATTTTGACTCTCAAACTTACCAGCTTCTCCAAAGGCTCAAAATAAGAATTGAAAGCATCAAGTTTGCTACCAATGTTTTCATACTCAGATTTTTACTTGCATCTTATTTAATTTTATTCTGGAATAATTTATGCATACAATTGTCATTGAAATGAGCTGTTAACACAGAGTAAAAATAGAATTCCCCAAACATTTATCACAACTTACTCGTCACCTAAGTTACACTAACCCAGTAACCGATTCACAATTTCCTATCACTCACTCCCAAAGACCGGAAACAAGCGATTCCATCACCAACGAAGTCAGATCCCAAAATCGCAACTCACAAGAACAAGAGCGACGATGGTGAAGACATGTCAAGAGAAAGCTGCACTTGTCCCGAACATCTCACAGAAAAGCATTTAGGTCTTAGAAAATTCGAGTTCAAAAATGGCCGACACACGCACAACCTGCAAAATGCAGCGACTCATCATCATGTCATCTCACAACGAGCATAGAATTTCTTGTTCACAAGCTAATTCGGAACACCCAGGAGTGAAACCAAGGCCCAAAAACAAACACACACGTGACGCCATCTTCCAAAAAACTTGATGACACACAAGACCATCACCGGAACTTCGGCACGGTGCAAAGAATAAGATATTTATGTTCGTGGGACCCAAGCTCGCGGACGAACTCCGTCCCGTGGATGCAAATCATAGATGAAGGCACAGAACGTGGGGGCAAGGCAGCCGCTCGTTCCACAATCAGCCTCTTAAAACCCCAATCCCCTTAAACCCTAAACCCTACCTTCGTCAGTCACTGGCACGGCCATCGATCTCGCGCTCCGTCGAACTTGATCTCATGCACATGGACGCAGGGTAACGTATTCTCAACCAAGGGATGTCAGTTGGCCAAGTTCCTGATCTTTCCCTGCAACCCATTTTTGATTTCCCCTGTTTTGGGTCCGAATTAGGGTTTGGGGTTGGGGTTTGGGAGGTTGTGGATTGGGGGATGTTGGTTTTGTTGTGGAATTGAAGGTTGTAGGTGTTGTGTTGTGGAGCAGGTGAGGGGTTAGAGAGAGAGAGAGTGGAGGAGGAGGTGGTGGTGGTGGTGTTTACAGTTGAATTGCATGGCAGGGGCGAGGATTCTCTCTCGTGCTATGCCCGGGCCGTTTTTGGTGCCCAAACCCTACCTCACGCGGCGACCGCCTCCGAGTTTGGAGCACTTGGTGTCGCGTCTGGCAATTCAGGGGCCGGTATCTAGAGCGTCGCCGCTGCAGAGCTCAGGGGGGTCGTTTTTCGGAGGTGGGTTTTCGTTTCCGAAGCTGGAGAGGGAGGGGGTGATGGGTGACGAGATGCCGGGCGTGGAGGGGGCGCGAGCGATGGGCGGGGGGCCGAGGACGTTCCCCGGGGGGGTGAGTAAGTGGCAGTGGAAGAATGCGCAGAGGAAGAAGGAGAAGATGGCGGAGAAGGCGCGGTTGGCGCGTGAGAAGCAGTTGTTTGATGAGCGGCGCAGGAGTGAGGCGATTGGGGCGGGTCCGTTGCTGGAGAAGCCTTGGGAGCCGCGTGCCCCGAGTGGCGCGTCGCCGTTGCCGCCCGTGCATCGTGATCCCAAGATTAAGGCGCTGGCTGATAGGTTTCAGAAGCGGGGGGCTGAGGAGCTCTGGACTGAGGAGGATGGTCCTGTGTCTCAGAGTCGTGCGGAGGCTCGCCCGTCTGCGCGGTACTTGCCCAAGGCTGGAGGGGCTGGGAATTCGATGGGGGGGAACTTTGGGGGTTCTTCTTCGAGCAATGGCAGGATGAATGGGAATGGTTAGTGTTTCGTAGCTGTGTGCTTGATCACGAATTTGGTTCAGACTCTGTATCTGTTGAAATGCTGTTGTTCTGCTTCCAAAATGATTCGTGTATGAGTGGTTCGTTTGTTACCGTGATAGTTATGTCTCTCTACTTTTAAGGTTGAATTCTCGACATATTCTATGAAATCTGATAGTCAGTAATATGTTAGGTTGATCGTCCATGGGAATGTTAATTGGGTTCGACATTATTCACAGGTACTGGCAAACGACGTGGACCTCCCCAATCAGCAGCTGTAGACACGGATATGCCCCTTGCCGAGGAAGTTGTTGTTCAGCGCAAGAGGGTGAAGGAGTCGCCTGAAAGCAGTGATGAGGAGCCATTGGTGATCGGAGCAACCTTCAAGAATGCTTCTCATTTATCGAAAACTAGGTACGTTGAATCTGACTATAGGAACGAGAATTTCTGGTCGGGTGTAGCTTTGCCTTTCATCTGAATATTTTATTTACTTTTGGTTCACGTCTCATATGGAGAATTGTTGTCTGAACCTAAGAATTGTGAGCCATTTTTGGGAACATCAGATTAATATCTTGGTTTTTATTTTCTGCTTTTGGCGTACGACAGGTTTGATAACTTCAAGATTTCTCCACTTTCTCTCAAAGCCTTGCATGAGGTGGCTGGGTTTGACACCATGACAGTGGTTCAGAACGAGACGTTACCTGTGATTCTTAAAGGTATGACATTACCGGGTGCTCAATTTTTCAGCTGGCAATGTGGATCGGTTACTGCCCTGTATTGACAGTGTATGAGTTGCCGAAATTCTCTTCCTGAAGATTTATGGTGTCTCCGTTCTGATTTCTTTATACTTGGGTGAGGCAGGACAGGATGTGCTAGCTAAAGCAAAGACGGGCACAGGCAAGACTGTTGCTTTTCTGGTAGGTTTTTTTGTAATCCTGCTGACTGCATATTTATGTGAATGCACTTGACTGTTGTTTCTATATCCAAAAGCTCCTAGCATTGGTAATCGCTTACGGTGGATATGCATATTACAGCATGCGTTCGTGTTAACAACTTCATGAATTTTAATTTTTAATTTTTAATTTTTGAACTACTAAGAACAATTCTTAATTGTTCTCTGTTGTTCTCTAATACATCTTGCATGCCGACATTTTGCAGTTGCCGGCTATTGAAGCCATTCTAAGAGAGGATTCTCATAATGCGAAGAGAAGTCCAATCAATGTTCTGGCTATTTGTCCAACTCGGGAATTAGCCTCTCAAGTTGCGGCGGAAGCTAAGATGTTGACTACATTTCAACGTGGTCTAGGTGTACAAGTTGTGATTGGAGGGACGAACATGGCCACCGAGACTAGAAGGCTTGAGAAATCACCATGCCAAGTAAGTACAGTCGTTAAAATTTACTGCACTGGAAGTATATGAGTCGGAAGATTCTTAACTACACATGGTATAATGGTCCTTGTACCATCTAAGACTCGTCAACACCAAACGACTAGGCTCTAATATGTGCGACTTTGCTCTTTATATATAGATTCTGGTTGGAACTCCGGGAAGGCTACTTGACCATATTCAGTCGAATCCAGATGTGCGGAGGCAATTGCAAGACTTGAAGGTCCTGGTCCTTGATGAAGCAGATCAATTGCTGGATATGGGATTCCGAAAGAGCTTGGATGGTATCATCAAAGCGTTGCCGAAGGAGAGGCAAACGCTCCTGTTCTCTGCAACTGTGCCAAATGAGGTTCGCTTGTGTGTTCCTCTCTGTTATGATTTAATAGTAGATTTATACTAGAGCCGGCTGATTTTTCAATTTCCATGTAGTGTAAAGAGTTGCATTTAATTAAAAGGGCTGGCACAGTACGCAGAACAACTACGAGCTAGATTGTACTGCTGAATTGGGGGCATGCAAGTTTGTTAATAGCAAGGTTTATACACAACTTATACTAAGTCCCTAATCTTGTGGTGATTTAGGTTAAGAGCATGTGCAAAATTGCTTTAAAGAGCAATTACGCCTACATTGATACTGTTGGTGAGGATGACGAGGAGACTCATGTCAAGGTTTGTACTCACACATATCCTACTTTAGAGTTATTGAAGTTTTCTATTCTGTTTGCGTTTAGTATGAGATGATGATTTTACTATTTATGCTTTTATTTTCCATATTAGATGTATCCTATTTTTAAGCACTTCTTTGTTTGTGGCCCTGTTTTTTTTCCCAGGTTGATTAGTAATTTTCATTTTGCTTGAAGCTAGTATTTAACGTTATTATGTATCTTCGCTGACTTTCTTACCCATTTTCAGGTTAAACAAGAGTACCTTATTGTACCTTTGGAGAAGCAGTTGACCGCTATCTATGCTTTGCTCAAGCAACATGCTATGCAAGATCCTAACTTTAAGGTTCATCCTTGTCTACTGCAACCTTCCTACTTGCTCTTGGATATGTTATGCGTTAGTGTTTAATGACATCATTAGTTCAGGTGTTCTATGGCTTCAGGGTTCTGTTGAAAGTGTAATCTACTCCCTTGTGTCTATCATGGTGTAAAACATGCAGTTCTTGCTTAACTGAACCCGTGTTTAAATTCCGTTTCAGGTGCTAGTCTTCTGTACAACAGCTCGAGTTACTGCCTTGTTTGCAGAATTCTACAAGAAACTTGGCATGAACACTCTTGAGATCCACTCTCGGAAGTCGCAGTCATTCCGAACCAAAGTATCAGACGAGTTCCGTAATCATCCTGGTGGGGTTATTATGTTCACTTCTGATGTTTCAGCTCGAGGGGTTGACTACCCAGACGTGACGCTTGTTCTTCAGGTACCCGTTTTTAGATCATATTTGGGTTCTCTATGTTGGGTCATGTCTGAGATTTTTTTGTAGTCTTGTCTGGCTTCAATTACATTCGTTCTTCACTTTGCGAGCAAATGAGCATCTGTATTGATTACAGTCGATGCTGATGATATATGCAGATCGGAACACCAGCAGGACGAGAGCAGTACATTCACAGGCTCGGCCGCACAGGTCGAGCTGGTAAGGAAGGGCGAGGGCTGCTTATCCTGATGCCCTGGGAGGAAGTTTTCCTGCGGTCTTTGAAGGACATCACAATTCCTCAAGCAATGGATATTCCCATTACTCCAGATGTTGAGGCGAAGGTTTGCACTTGGACCTTTCCATAGTTTTGGGTCTCCCTAGGTTTCTAATGTGCTGTACAAGACTGTTTGATGTGGTTTCAAGGTCAACATGCAGAGGTCTTTGTCTCCAGTTGTTTATTGAATCGTAGTTCATTAAATCCGTTTCATGTGCTTGTGATAACCTGATTGGTGCAGTCTGCCAAGGTCTTGATTATGTAATCCATTCTATTTGAGCTTTTGTACGTCCAAATCATCATCGATGCATGTTTTCTCGCAGACCTCTCATATTAGATGTACATGCAGGTGAACAAAGCAATGCAGTATGTCAGTGAAGATGCGAAGGAGAAGGCCTACCAAGCATGGTTGGGCTACTACAATTCATGTACAGTCTTGAAATGGGACAAACCGACACTTGTGAAACGGGCAAACCTTTTTAGCACAACATTGGGACTACACCAACCTCCAGCCTTGATGAAGAAAACAGTTGGCATGATGGGGCTGAGAAACGTTCCTGGTTTAAGGATTGCTTAACTTCGTTGCTGTTCAATCATTTAATTAGTTGTTGTAGTCACGAAATACCAACCACCTCTCCAATTTCACAATGGGCCACGTGTCACTGGACACGTCCGTCGATTTGGACTGTGTCTCTTGAGGGCCTTTACGAAGCCTGCTCTGAAACTCATGCTCAGGTTACAACCGTTATAGGTGTCAAGGTCGATCTTCATATTTTAGTAGAAGCCATCCTAAATTTTTAGCATGAGGTTGTACTATTTAGACTCTGTGTTGTGCAGCTTTGCTGAGCTGGTGTCTAGAAACAATTTTTACCTCGGCCTTGGTCAGGTGAGAGGATGCCAATTGTTAGAATCAGTTATTCAATTTGATTTACATGATACACTTCGCATTCCATAACGATGAAGCTTAATTTGTACGTCTCCATGACTTCTATATCCAGCAGCTATCTCTATGGATATTTCTAAAGCTCAGTGGAATGAGTAAAGAACTAGTCACTTAGAACAGGATGTTATATTCACATTTCCTTCAATAGAAACGATTGAACAAGGGCTACAAAATATGCACAACACTCAAAAAATCTAGTAAGATATGAAGGAGTTGCAGATTTTTAGGATTTTAAAACTTTTGAAGTTAATTTGTCCTTCATGTCAGAAGTGTGGTGTTCTTATGTTTTTTGGGAATGGCATGTTGAAGGCTATGAGATGGATACCTTGTCTGCCTAATCTGAATAAGTTTTGAGAAGTCTTTTACATTTTTGGTTTTGGTAGTTCTCGAACCAATGTTATTAGAGTTGAATTCATGAAATTGGAAATTGGTGGTCTTTTATATAGAAATATTGGGTTTGATTTACTAAAGATATCCTTGTTGTTCCAAATATATTTTTTCCCTAATGTTTTCTTTTGCAGCACATTGAGTAATGAAGTGGGGACTTTCCAACATAGATCTTAATCTTCAAGGGAAACCTTCATGAGTTGTATTCTTTGTCGCCTCTCATCCCTTCTCCACTTCGTATTGTGTGTCCTTAATATTGATTTTTGCTATTGGTGGATCACTACCGTAGGTTCATAGCAGCTTGGGCACTCTTTTGCCCAATAATTAATTAAAGTGGAAAAAGTGGTTAGGCAGTTTGAAAAATAATATCTCAAAAGTTGGGCAACTCTAAAGTATAAATAAATATAAGTTATGCATTCATCTAGTTTTGTAACTAGTTAGGGTTACTTTCGAAATGGATGACGGCTGCTTATACATTTGACTTTACCCTAATCACTTGCATTAGTAACCTTAAGCAGACTTATTGTAATGTATGCTGTAGTTTTATCGTGTATCAATGGTTTTTGTATATAGGGAAGTGATTGTGTGAGTTAAAGTATGTCATTTGTGACCCTTGTGAGCTTCACAGTGTGAAATATATTTGGCACTATTTTGTTGAATTTTCTCTCATGCCACTTGAATTTACGTAAGTTTGGGTAATTTTGTAATTTCATTTATTCATTTTTGGGCAATTACAGCCATGAATTTCCGGAAAATTTGGGCAGTCTTGTAAATAATTATTTTCTGCCCAAGCTGCTATGAACCTACGGTACCTGAAACATTGTTCGCAATAAGACTTAAAATTGCAAAATGCCATATTGTAGGGCAAAAGAACCTTTCATTTCCTTCACCACTTCTTCATCCAACACGCTTGAGGTTGTCACTCTTGATAACTTGTGGAATAGTAATGTATATCTATGTCTATTTGGCACTAAAATGTTGCCCAATAGAGAACAACTTTGAACATTGATGATGAAGAATTCTGGTAATGGAGATATATCTAGTAAACTTTACAAATGGTCATAGGTAATGTAGTACAATTCTTGTAGTTTCAATAAATATTCAACTACTTTTGAATTCTACAATGTCAATTCCAGACATTGAAAGATGATAAAGATTAGGAAACTAATATAATCGTGTAGCAAGGCCAAATTTCATAACCAACACACAAGTCTCACCCACTTAATGGAATCAATTCTTGTCGTGTCTTCTTTTGCCAATGTTTTTCATGCATCTGACATTCACTTATGCATTCCCTTAACCTTTAAGGCAATGACATTCAATTCATAAATCATAGGCAAAATGTTCTATTGTCCAATATATGTGCATATTTTTTTTTTGCAAGTTCTAACATGAAGATGTTTTTTCTAACAAAACCATCACTACCACACCACACTCTCTCATAAGTTGAAATATGCCTCCGTGGAACTTCTAAACCTTGTACAAGCATGCATGATCGCTATGGAAGAGCGGCAAATATCCCTTATTTTACAAGTCCTCATTGAGTTATTTTACAAAACATCCTTCACAGTTTAGTTCAAGAAATATTTGCTTATCGAGTGGACCTTTGCAATTTTTGCTATGCCCTAAGAATTGCTAGTCTTTGACAAGTGGACTAGGTTGATTTTTCCCGCTGCATAGGCAAAAATACACTTCAATGCACTCACAATATATTTCGACACTTCAATGCACTCACAATATATTTCGACACTTCAATGCACTCACAATATATTTCGATCATATCCATATACTTAATATTCAGACATCTTTAACAATTACATGTCTAATTAGAAATGTCAAGTGATGAATAAGCTAGCGTCATCTTGATTTGAAATGGTCTCACCCTACGACTTTCCACTTTAGTCCTGTATCACTAGGAATATAAATCCTCAACTCTTGAGTTGTTTTGCCAATTGGCGAAGTAAGAGGCTACAACTCTGAAAAGAGACAAAGATTGGAAATATTTTTTTCAGCAGCATTTCACAAATACCCTCATTCATCAATATTGACGCATCTAAAGAAGAAAAAAATAAACTTTCAACAAGGAATTTTACAAATAAGTTCAACAAGAGATTTTTAACTATGAGTCTTTACATAAAACATTAATGGACTATACTTTCAACCTATGAATGGAGTATTATTTTTGCTATCTTCACCCCTTTCAAGGACTCAAAAGCATGCATTCTCCACACACTCCAAAGCCATTCACCAAATTAGTATCACCACACAACCGCAACACTACATTGAGACAGATGGAACTAACCCACAAGCCAACATCATGACACAAGCTGCTATCACAACACAACAATTGCTGCTCCCACCTTCACCCCCCAAGCTTCCATACTCTTCATCTTCATCACTGCATCTCATCAACCATCACCAAACCATCACCAAACCATCACCAAACCATCACCAAACCATCCCAAAACCATCACCAAACCATCCCAAAACCATCCCAAAACCATCCCAAAACCATCACAAAGCCATCACAAAGCCATCACAAAACCATCCCAAAACCATCCCAAAACCATCACAAAGCCATCACCAAACCATCACAAAACCTTCACCAAACCATCCTGAACTCAGTCACAGTGATATCCAACCCAACCCAATTTGTGGGGAAGTAGGGGAGAGAGAGAGGGGAAGAGAGGGGAAGAGAGGGAGAGAGGGAGGAAGGATTGTGGGAGAGAGGCAGAGAGTAGAGGAGAGAGGAGGAGTTGGGTTAGAGAGATTGAGGGGAGGGCAGTTTTGTTTTGGTGGGGTGTGGATCTGAGGGGTTTTGGGGATGGAGCAGCTGCCGGGCGCGCTGCTGCAGGAGGTTCTGGCCAAGGTTTCAGCGACCGATTGTGCGCGGGCGGCGTGCGTGGCGCGTCTTTGGAAGCAGGTGGCGCACCAGGAGGCTCTGTGGGAGGCACATTGCTGTGCCGACTTCCCCGTCACTCGGCAGCTTGACCCCTTCAATCGCCCCTGCTTCACTTGGAAGGTACGTGGGAGGGTTTGGTTTGCCTTGACTTCTCCGTGAGCCATTTTGTTGGGCTGTATGGAATGGGTTTTGCACTTGAACATGGAGAATTTGTGTAAATTACTTGTTGCGCTTGCACAAGTTGAGACTGGTGGCGCCCTGTTCTTGGAGAATTTGGAGCTTAGGGTTGATGTATGCAATTCGTTTCGTGTTTTGGGCTCCTATTGTAGCATATGCCGGATCAGAATATGTTTTGTGGATGTGACGATTGGTGCTTACACAAAATTGTGTCGAGATCACTACGAAGAATTATTCTGGAAGTGAGGCTATTTGTTCTGAAACCAGATGTAATCACAAGATATTTGTTTCTTAATAGCCGAAGAGATCGGATGAGCTCTAGGGTTTGATGAGCTCGTGAGTCCAAGGCTACTCGTGGCGGTGTTTCTGGAACAATCCTAATTAAGGGGGTACACCGTGAGAAATTCAGGGTTCTTTCTGTGGGATCACGAGACCATGATAAGATGGTCGATATGAGTGGCTTCTACTGCCTATTTGAGTGCACATGAGAGGAGTGTATAGTTGCGGTTTCACGTTACTGCGTGTTCTGCTGGAGGAGATCGGATTGTGATATGTAGACTCAGCTCATCTGGCTTTAGGATGGTCGATGGTGAGATGAGCTCTACGATTATTCACTTCCCTTGGTATATTGCAGTATGCAAGCAGCAGATATTCCGAGGGGAGTGAGTATGGTATTTTTCGTTAGCGCCGAACCTCTGGGAATATATCTCAATTTTCTTCTTAAGCTACCAATTTTGTCAGAGGCGACTATTGATATTGTTGCTGGACAATGGTTGAACGGTGAAGCGATCGAGCATATCATAACCCTTGATGTACGTTGTATGTCAGGAAACTTATGAGAAATGGAAAGTGTCGCGTTTAGTTCAACGCAGCAAGCTTTGCTGGGATTCGTTACGCACTTGGACGGCAAACAATTTCAAAGAACTTGCCAGTTCATTGGCCCCAGGTATTTACATGCTGCTGCATTGTGCTTTTCATTTCTACTTGCACTGTAATGAAGGGGTTTAGTTTTTGGCGCTCGGTTTCTTTGGTGACCAGCTTATTGAGGAACTTGCAATGTATACCACGCTAGTGGTTTACACTTGCTAAGATTTCTTCCGTCAAGATTTCCCAGTATGTCACTACTGCCTGTGCAGCTTTTCATTACGTGTTCACTGTTGCAAACTTATCCGGTTACTGCTGAATCAGGTGCTACGCTGGAGGAGCTCGATGAGGCAGAGTCAACTCTAAAGTGCAAATTTCCTCCTGCTGTTCGTTTGTTGTATCGTTTTTGCAATGGGCAAAGAGGTGAAGCGCGTGATGTTGGCCTAATAGGAGGCTATAGTTTCTCACACCACTTCGTTAACGTTCATCTATTATCTTTACGACAGGTAAGCTGATAATCTTTTCTCGGCATACCGTATTGAATGGGGATGATGTTTGCTTGGTCCAAGTTCTGGGATGACTGATATGTCCTGTTCATGCTTGCAGGTGGTGAACTTGACTGATCGCATCTTGCCTCCATTGACACGAAATCGCCGTATCATTATTGCTGCCTCAATTAACTTGAACAAGTTTTTTTTTTTAGACTGTGAGGATGGTAATGTCTATGTTGGCACGAGAAACTTGCCTGTAGATGGAGAGATGATGGTCTGTGTACCAGAGCAAGCCAGCGCTTCAGAGGAAGAGTCACAAGATGGAATGCTTCGGTGGCTGGAGAACTACGCTCATTGTTTGCAGTCGGGCATGTTCCAAGTTCGCACAGAGCAAGGAAGTCGAAGCATTAGCCTTTATCCTGACACGGAGCCTTATTGCACTACTGCTGTTACTCGTGGTGTTCAGGTCTGCTTGATTCGAACCACTAGCAGAATTATGGTCAATCCAAACAGTTTACGTAATGAGCCATTAGTGCATGCTGTTGCACAAAGTATAGTGAATCACTACACCTGCCGTAAAGATTTTGAGTTTAGCGCTGAACTTCGTTTACTTATTCATGACTCGGATCTTCTATCTCAACGACTCTTACTCATTTGTCTTTTACCTCATCGAATATCCCTTCATGGCATCGGCTATTTTCATTGGAATTTTCACACTTTATTGAGCAAACCCTTTTTGTTGCAAATCGGAGATTGCATGTTACTCTTCATTTTGTTTATTGCCTTCCTATAGACCGATGGGTGGTTACTTCATTTCTGATCTTTGATGGTATTCAACAGGTCCGCTGCTCAGGAGTTTTTGTGCCAGAGCTGTCACGAGTGGAGGAAATGGACGATAGCTACTGGTTTTCTTACTCGGTTCGAATGCGTCTGCTGGATCCGGCACCTGGCCAAACTGATGCACTCACCACCTGCCAGCTTTCAGACAGACACTGGGTCATCCGTGCCAATGATACTGTTGTAGCAGAAGTGCGTGGAAGGGGAGTTATTGGAATGGTATGTGGCTCTTGCGCATTTTGTCTCCAAGTTGCTAAGTCTAGGGAATTATTACTCAAGATCCATCTCATTCTGTTCGTGGTATTGACGAGCTAACCTTCGAGAGTTGTGTCCGTCTCAGTATCCCTTGCTAGAGATAGGAGACGAGGAGTTTGTATATGAGAGCTGCACCGGACTTCGTGCCAAGAAGGGCTCAATTGATGGCGATTTTACTTTCATCAATCGATTTTACTCTCCAAGGTGTGTATTTCATCTGTGACCTCTGTGTATCTTACATAAATCACGTCCTCTGTGGACATGTACGTGTGAAGTGCTTTTTGGCTCTGTACAATAATCTACTCTGACAATGTTTTGTTTGGCGTTATTCTTCCTAGCAGGAGTCCACAAGATTCTGGCGCTGGCCATGTTTCTTCGTCGAGAGGGCCTCCTTTTCAAGCAAATGTGGCTAGATTTCCTTTGGAGGTGCCTCAGTACATATATTGATGCGTAGGAGGCGAGTTGAGATATTGTGGATGCTGTAAATATATCCTACTATGTAAGATGGCTCTCTGGTTACCTTTTTTATCACGACACCATGTTTTTGGGCATTTTCCTCGAAGGGCCTCTTGGTCCCCCCTGTGACGTAGGCAATTCATTAGTCCAGCGCATTAGCCTGGAGAAAGAGATTTATGGAGTATCTACTGTTACTGAAGCATGTATGTTATGACCCACATACTGTAGATTTGTTCTCTGGGAAATACTCCACCAGAAATTCGTTTCATCTGGCCCAAATTGCGGATGCATTTGCGACCTGGATCAAATTGGTGACGGGTGTAATTCTCTGTCATATTGTTTGATTAAGTCAATGGAATTAACCATAGTATTTCAACCCATAACTTCAAAACAAATATTTCTTAAAATTGATTGAGAAACAAGTTTCTTCTTCACGTACTGTTTCCAAACGTATCTGTATGTTCAAAACAATAAAAATCATATACGTTCTACCGGTGCAAATTTAGTAGTGTGCGACAAATCCAAGCTCAACTTGCAAAAACGCCCGAGAAAGCCCAAGAGTCCATTCGGACATTGCCATGGGACCAACGTCCTGCAAGTTGGGATGCAAGTTGGGTTGCAAGTTGGGATGCAAGTTGGGATGTTCTTAGATGCTAAGGCTCACTCAGGGTTCTCCGAAGACTTTGATGAATATTCGTTCTGGAGGAGCTGCTACAGTCCCCAACTTGAACTTCACCTTCACTGAGACGGGGATGGTGAGGGTTGTCAGTTTGAGACGGTGAGGGTTCTCGTTTGCATCCGACTGGTTGTCGATCCTCACAAGGGATGCATCAGTGAGGATCTGTAAGCTTAGTCCTGCGGTAGTTTCCTTCTTCGGGATGAAACTGTCGGTAGGAGCTCTTCGCCACACTGAAGCAGCGGTGCATCTGCCTGAGTGGCTCAGGTGAGTGAGTTTCCTCGTTTGCAAATCAACTTTCGTTTAAGAGCATGCTAAGGGGAGTCGTTCTGCATAAGATACAGTTTGATCCGACTCATGTAATACGAATTCTGTTTATATGTTTGTGATTTGTATTTATGGGTTATTTACTAGCCGGAGGTAACCATCTAGTGGCCATCTTCTGGCATCTCTCTTTCGAGTTCTGTCAATCCTAGGAATGACGTCGTGCTGCCTCTGTTGGCGACTTCCACCGCTGTCGGTGGCTTGGCGCTGTCTGTGTTCTGTCCTCTCGAAGGACATGCATCGAACAGGGTTTTCTACAATCTAAACCTAATTTGTCAACTATGGGAGAGGAAGAGAATTGGCGGAAGCAGTCAGTGGAGTTAGATACGTTTCTGCACATGTTGATCGAAATATATCTCACTGTACATGTTAGGTACCGGTACAGTGGAGGTGTACTTTTTTTTGGATTTGTGTCACACAAATTAGTTGAAACTTGACAGCAAGTATCAGCCACTTAGAGCAGTATGTAACTAGTCGAAGTATGAAATGTGCATCGCAGATACTGGAGACAAGTCTTAAGTCTAGGTACTCGTCAACAATTTAAGAGTGTACTGTAATCAGGTCGAGGAATGATCTCTACAATATTCTACACCGGTCTCACTTGATAGTAATCACGAATTTATCTGTAGTATATTGCAAATTGTTGCAAGAATGCCCATCAATGAACTGAGCAGTTTGCCTGCAGATTGATGATGCAAACAGAACTTACCGAATCAACATCAATTTCAAATTCACTGTTCAGTTAGGGAATAGGTTATCCAGCGAAGAAGGTTTATCTTGCCCGTCTTGCGAGGAGTGTACATCATACTATGGGCAAGCCTTGGTGTTAAGTGCAATTTTATGACCAAAGACGCACTTTACATAATCTCTTACCTCCCGAATTAATGATCTTGAGTGGACCCTAGTACACTACTCATGGATGACCAGGCTCTAGAATTGTGGCGACCTCCCAAACGTCGGCGAGGTCAATGTTCTTCTTCGTTTGCCGCGACGGACGTGGATTATGACGTGTTTCTGAACCACCGCGGGCCTGATGTGAAAGCTGGCTTCGTTGCCCACTTGGATGAAGCACTTCGGGCCGCTGGGTTGAATCCGTTTCTGGACAAGGCGTCCTTGCGGAAGGGCGACCCTGCTTTCACATCGATGCCGCTTTGAAAGTGGCAAAGGTTCACGTTGCAATTGTCTCGAAAGGGTTTGCAGATTCCAAGTATTGCCTGAGTGAGCTGGTGGACATGGTGAAGAGTGGAAAACCAGTGATTCCTGTGTACTACGAGGTGGAGCCTGCGCAGCTGCGGTGGGTGGTGAATGGGCCGTTTGCAGCGGCATTTGAGAAGCACAAGTGCAAGAGACCACCGGAGCAAGTGCAGGAGTGGACACTTGCTCTTCGGCATTTGGCAGATATCACCGGGTTTTGCTTTCGCTTGTCTGATTACATGGGGTAAACCCTTCTTCACAAGCTTATGAAGTCGATGATGTCCAAGTTTGCCTTATGATGGGATCGCACTCCTTTTTGGTGTAGCTTGACTAGCTTATGAATTTCTTATTGAGTTGCGGTGACAACGGTGGTGATCTGATCAGTAGTAATCTGCTTTGTCGTAGAAGCTAGAGTTTGAAAATCAGAGATTATTTTGTTACTTGGCAAGCACCTGTATTTGTGTGGAGTAAGTAAGATAGTGAAATACCTCCAAAATGGTTATGATAAATTTCAACTATTTTGTATAATGATAATTTTGTATTAATGAATGTCTCATTTGGTAATTTTTAATTTAGTTCACTTGAAAACCATCAATTTAGGCAAGTAGAATGAGAAAATTTGTATTTGATGAAGTGAAATCTTCAATGCTCATGAAGTACTTATCACTGGATTTGTGACTGTAGCGATGAAGCACACTTGAAGCGGGAAGTGGTGGATGCCATATTGAGCAAGTTGACACCTACATTTGAGGCAATACAAGTTGATCATCGCATGGTGGGTGTTGAAAAACATGTGATCACATGTGTGAAGCAATTGGAGAGGATGTCCTCTTCCACATGTTTATTGGGCCTTGTCGGTATGGGTGGAGTTGGCAAAACATCTCTTGCCAAAGTCATTTACAACCATTTTGGTGGTCAAAGGAAATTTCAAGCTATGAGTTTTTTGGCAATTGATCGCAGTACACTTTCAAGCATGGAGGTTGGATCAAGTCTATTGACAAGGTTGCAAAGGCAACTACTTCGGAATTTATTGCATGTGCCAAGCAGCAATGAACAAAGCTTTAGTTATTGGTTTCACAAGCTATCAAAGAAGGGTCCAATGCTTATTGTTTTGGATGATGTCTATGAAGAAAACCAATTTCATGAACTCATCTTAAATTCAAGCCTTCTTGCACAAGGAAGTTGCATCATTGTTACATCTCAAGATAGACATCTTTTGAAGCTTATTGGTGGGGAATCCAATTTTTATATCCATGAAGTTACACCATTGGGGATTGATGATTCTCAAAAGCTTTTCAATTTGCATGCTTTCCGCAATGAAGAGACTCCGCAAAGCTTCAAGGCCATAGCTGAGGATGTAAGCAATGCATGTGGTGGTTTGCCTCTGGCATTGAAAATAGTTCGCTCTAGCTTGTATGATAAGAGATCCAATGAAGATCTTGAATGTATATGGCCTGAGGCAATAAAAGCATTAAAAAAGGACCGTAATCTTACACATGCGCTAAGGTGGAGTTATAATTGTCTTTCAGAAGAAGAGAAGATGATGTTTTTGGACATTGCTAGTGAACTTTATGGTTGGGAAAAGAAATCGGCCATGGAAATTTGGAGAAGTTGTAAGAACTGTTCATCATGTTCTGGATATGAAACACCTAATATGACTTTAAGAGAGCTCATTGACAAGTCATTGGTTATACTTGACAATTCTCAAGGGTTCAATGTCTTGGCTATGCATAGACTACTACGAGATATGGGCCAAAGTATTGGAATCTCCAATGGAAGTCATTTATGGGGAGATAAAGCAATAAAAGCATTGGAAGATGGTTACAAAGTGAGTTGTTACATTTTTTTACATCGATGAATGTTGTTGTATAATTTGGAGATTATTTTGTTATTGAAATTATACCTTAATGTTTTGTATATATGTAGTTGTTAAATTAATTCTTTTGTTTTTCTTTTCAATGATTCAGAGCCAAAACAAAGTGAGGGTGCTAAATCTTGCAAATAGCCGCATGCGCAAATTCAAATATGATGACTTTGGAAAAATGACCAACTTACATTACCTCATATTAGATGGATGTGATGTAAGTGGCAATATTGGTTGTGTTTCTAGAGAGATACGATGGTTGCAATGGAGGAACATGCCATTGACTTATATACCTCCTATGCTAGACTTTTCCAACTTGGTATCATTGGACTTTTCTGATAGCACCCACTTGGCAAATGCATGGATTGAATCAAATCCAGCCTTGGAGGTAAATTTTCTTAATATTTTAGATGTTGAATTTAGGTTTGTGCTTAAGTTTAAGAAACATAATATACAGAAAAATTAAAAATTATTATCATTGAAGAATGGTAAATTACTTTCTCTTATTCAATACTATATTATCACATTTCTTTAGTTTGATAAGAAATCTAGATTTATTTAGATATTATATTGAAATCAAGGTTTTGATATGATTTATCATTTGGATAGGATTACTAGTTTTAAAAGGTAAAGTTGTAATAAGTTCTTGTGCAGGACAATGCAAAGCCAATTATAAAATCACTTTTTGACATGGTAAATATTATGCAATATATTAAATTTTAAGATTCTAAAATAATATGGAATGAGAAATAAATATGATAAACTTGGATTTGGTGGTTGACCTTAGTGGAATCCTTTCCAATATTGAAGACTAATTATATTGAATTTCATCAACCACCATCCACAATTTTGCCATTAATCAATCCTCTAAGGCTTCAATCTTTATAACATTGTAGTTCTTGTTATTTTGCAGGCTTGCCCAAACTTGCTCAAGCTTAATCTCAAGAACTGCACATCAATCACTACTCTACCACATTCCATCGGGCGCTTATCAAAGCTTCAAACCTTGTATTTAAATTTTTGCAAGAACTTACAGGAGCTGCCAAGTTCTATTGGACACCTCACAGGGCTGGTGGAGCTCTATCTGAGTGGGTGTGAAAACCTGAAAGCTCTGCCAGATTCCATCACTACTCTACCTGGGTTGAATAAGCTGTACATGTGGGGATGCTCATCCATGTCCAGGATGCCCCCATCGCCAATGACAGGCCTTAGCAGAGTGTACATGGAGCTTACTGCAGAGTGGCAAGCACTTGCTGTTGGAGAACTCATGAATGCGCTCTCGGTCCTCATTTTGTGTAAGTGCACTGACGACGCAATCACTGTACTCGATAGTTCGGGAGCATTCGGGAATCTGCACCAGCTTTCCTTCATTCGGATTGCATGGAGCCCGGGCATGACCAAGCTCCCGCAGACCATGGGACTGTTGACGAATCTGAACTGGCTCGTATTATGGGATTGTGGGAGAGTGCGGGAGCTTCCAGAGTGCATGGGACATCTCAAACTGCTCACGGGGCTGCGCCTGATAAGATGCGGTAGACTGGAGGCTCTGCCCGACTGTTTGGGTGCACTCACAAGCTTGCGACACCTATGGATTCAGCAGTGCACATCCCTGACCAAGCTCCCACAGTCCATCGGTCTCTTGTCGAGTCTTCGGGGCTTGAGGATCGAGGGTTGCCCTGGGCTGCAGCCACTCCCGGATTCGCTTAGGCAGCTCAATGCGCTGGAACGATTAGATGTTCTGGATTGTGGCAGCCTGGAGGGTTTGGGTGTGTCGAGACTGTTGGCAGATGTTCGCTTTTTTGGACGGAGAGTGTTGCCAGGCCTTCGCATTTGGGGATGCACTTCCGTCACCGAGCTTCCAGGATCGTGTCTCATGGTGGTGGACAGTAATTTCTCAGATCCTTTTTGGTTCGCATTCGATGATAATTACGGTCTCATCAGCGAAGATTTGAAGGAATTGCAGCTGGTTGAAGAAAATGACTGTGGGCTTTTACGCCATGTTCACGATACTGGCACAGGACGGTTCATAGTGCAACGGATCTACGAAGTGCCCTGTTGTAAGTCAACCCTGTAGAATATATAGAAGCAAATCAAGCTAACAGAGTGGAGGAGCAGAAGGTTTGTGTGGTTTGAGGACTGTCCAGAGAATGCCCACCACCAAAGATTTGGCAAGGGCGAGGTCCTTGAGAAGCCAATTGCTGTTTGCAATGCAAAGAGAACTTGGCGTTCATACTGTTAATGTGATCTTTCGATGGAATTCCCCGGAATCCTCTCCATGATCGAGGAGGCGACTAAATCGAAGCTTGAAGAAATTCTCTGATAGAAGCCCTTCGTTTACAGGCAGGCAGAGCATTCTTAAGTGTGTGATTAGCCGCTCGTTGGGGTTCCAGTTGTCTGGGCTGATCATGGAGTTATCAGCCTTTTGCATTTGAAACTCTGCTTCAGCTGTTGTACTCATGTGCATAGTGGCATTCGGATTTCAACAGAGTGGACAGATGAGCTTTGCTTCCTTTTCCCTCACTTGTTCAGGCAGTTCCAAATGTTAACGCTAAGGACAAAAGTATAGGAATCGATAACGGAGAGGACCAAATTGGTGAATGGTTATATCGATCTCTTCTTGAACTTTGGTCCAAATACTACTCATCGGGCATGTGTTAGACTTCAGTATGCTCATCTCATTGAAACTCTGGACGGTTGGAGGCAAACAGGGGCGATTGAGATTCTTTGACCTGTTCTGTGGGGTTAGGTGGAGGTTGTTGGTTTGGTATTTGTGCATGGCAATTCAGAGAAGATGACTATCACAATGTTAAGAGAACGCGTTTCAGGCCAGACTAAGTACAGCTTGAGGTCGCAAAGATTAGACAGTTCTTGCTGCTTAGTATTAGGCTGGTCACTTTGATCTGCGGTTGCTTGCTTGAGCAGGTACTTGCGCAACTCCCACGTCAGATTCATAATAATATTGCGGAAAGATGGAGTATCTTCTCCGAGTACGTCCACTGTAATGATTTTCGCAACTTGCACCAGCATCTCTTGCATAAATTCATAATAAACTGCCTTCTGCTGGCCACAAGTATTCCATTTCAGTGTTTCAGAAGAGAGAACTTTAATGTTAGTGATGTGATTATTTCACTACAAGCAGGGGCTCTGATGGAAGCAGCCACCCCCGGATTCGCTTGGGCAACGCAGTGAGCAAGAGCATTTGGATTGTGGTAGACTAGAAGGTTTGGGTGTGTCGAGAGTGTTGACATGCCTTCGCGTTTGGGATGCACTTCCATTACCGAGCTTCCAGGATCGTGTCTAATGGCAGTGGTTAATAACTTCTCCGATTCTGCTTCATACCTCTACAACAGCTTCTTTGAATGGGTAGTACCCGTCCGCGAAAATTTGGAGGAATTGCAACTAGTTGAAGAAAATGATTGTGGGATTTTACGCCATGTCCACCTAACTCACACTGGACGATTCATTCTGCAACGGGTCTACAACGCTGCAGAAGAGACCAGATGCGATTTGATTTCTCCATGCCCCGTACTCATAATTCAGCAGGCTAGAAGAATAGAGTGGTTCTAAGTTAGTGTGGATTAGGGAATGCACACTGCATGTGTGCTACCAGAGGTGTGACATGTGTAATGCAACATAGTGTTGATTGTCAAGTCCTACATTTCAAGACTAGCATCAGTAGTGTCATAGGACATGATACTTAATGACCAGGTGCACATTGCAAGGATGTGAAGTTGGAGCAGAAGCTGCTGAACAAAAAGCAGGTAATTTAGCTCATCGCAAAATAGAAGCTAAGTTGTATGGCATCATGTTCGAACAAATAAGCAAGTGCCCAAGTCACGTCGAATGCTGACATCCGTTATGTCAAATGAAGAAGGTGAATCAAAGAACAAAATGATTTATACTTTGTGTAACCATCAATGAAGATAATTTCCAGACCGAGAGCCCAAATCTTTACAGGCCGGTGTCAATCACTCCATAATTGATATCCCTGTGCTCATGTAAAAAAAAAGAGCCGGTCTTTAACAAGTGCATAACGATCGGTGCCAGCGGAATGTACTTCCATCGACTATCGACTAGATCAATCGGCTTGTTGTTTGCACAATCAATCGTACACACTTGGACCTCGACCATGTGGAGAAAACAAACTGCCCCCTCAATCGTCCTCCCAGCTCTCATCTCCCACTCATACGCATATCCAAATAACAGATCCTTAATAGACCTTTGGACTACTCCACTGTCTGTCCCGGAGTACTGTGAACTCCTGAAATTCGCACAATTTCAGTGGGTTATCAAATAATGTGATGCTAAATGAGCAGGGTGCATATCAAATTTACCCATGATCTCAAATGATGTGGGTTTAAAATCTGCTTAGGGACACATTCTAACTCAAATAATGTGAACAACTGTTGAAAGTGCAGTTGTGAAGTAGTAACAGGTCGCAATGGTGCGATTTTGCCACTTCTAGTCCATACATACTACTGGATTGCAGATAAACAATTGAAAGCCTTGCAAGTCACTTCATCTCATTTGGAATCTTCTTCCTAGCTTGCTCGCGGTTCTCGGAAACATTGTGAAAGGCAATATGAAATATGGTAACCGACTGATGCAATGAAATATTGATACTTTCAGGGGTGTGGACTATCTTTAAACAACTGTAATATGCTGTATTTGAAAAACAGTACTTCCTAGCACCTTGCAGTATACTCTATGTATAAAACCGTAAGGATCTATATATCATGACTCATTATTGTACTACCCTCAAAATATGTCCCACTAATGTGTTGTGTAACATAGTACTGTCTACACTGAATGCATTTTTGTAGCACATCGTTCACATGTAATAACCACAGAAAATTGGTGAAGTGTAACAGTTGATTCAGCCCCAGTAACGAGGAAGGACAGCAGCCAGGTATTTCATTGCAATCTGGCTGGCACCGAAGGACTTGGTGAGGACAGTGGTGCTGATGTTGGTTGCAAACATCTGGTTGGCAGCTAAGAGAAGGGCTGGGAACTGGGCGTTGAAGGAGTTGAAACAAATGGCAGATTTGTTACCCACATTCTCCTGAAAGTGCAGAAGGCCTCGGGGAAATATAAACACGTCACCTTTCTGCAAGATTTTGCTGAACAGTATGTTCTCATGGCTGACAAAGCCAGTGTTGATGGTGCCCTCCACCACGAAGATGGTTTCCGTTGCCAGTGGGTGCGAATGAAGCGGAATCACACCTCCTGGTTCTAAGTCCAATCTCACATGTGAGATACCCTGCGTGTTCAGCCCTGGATACTGATCCACCAGGGCAAAGGTGATCACTGCATCCGTGCCTGTTACTGATGTGTTTCCTGCAACCAAATAGCAATGTGGGCAACACTTGCTTCGTCAATCAAAGCTGCAGGAAATTAAAAAAGCAAGGGACATAAGTAAAGAATGCTTTAAATTGTTTCACAGTTGTGTTGTGTAGAATATTCATAGCACTGCTCTCAACTGATGGGTGACATGATGGACTGATGTTATATTGGATGTGTGTGTACCTTTGTTGCGAAGCCCAGTGAATACAAAGTCATCGGAGGTGACAAGAGCACGGTCTTTGCATGGGTACCCATTCATACGGACCCCTCCTTCGACTGCAGTTGTGTCCGCAACACAAAAATCTTGCAATGGATCTGGATCTGCTGCATGAGCAAAGAACTGAATTGGATCAAGCACACAAATAATGCTCAGCGCAAAGAGGACATATTGTATCCTCGCAACTCCACCACCTTTGTTCTTCACAAGTGCCATTTATCGAAATTCCACTGCAAGTCAAGACCAACATTGTTAGTAAACAAGCTCTTGCACACCCACAGGTGCTATAATCACATTACTGTTACTGCAAAGGAGACAGAGAGACATTATAACTACAGCATATGCAAGCACAATTAATATTCAACATATGCCTCCAGTACTCAAACTTGGATTGTATGCAAGCACATTGAGTAACATTAAATAGAAGCCATCAGTACTCACACTCAGGGTGGTGGATGTCAAGCTCAACTTTCAGTCTGTAGCAAAAGTGCAGAGTACAAATCTGGGCAATTCTTAGGAATGCTTGGCAAGAGATAGACTTGCAAATGCTGATGAGAAGAGGTGTCTCTCTCCTTAAAATACTAAACAGAGTACATGTATCTGCATTGAATCAGGGATTGGAATAGGTTCATGAACTTCAGCAGATTATTTCCTCTCTAGGGACACGTAACGCTGTACCATTCCTATGTGGCAGCCATGGTACATGTAATAATAGGGCCTGTAAGTGTAGCCATGTCTTGAGGTTGTGATGGAAAATGTACCTGCCAAGAGCCCATCTGCATTGTTTTCCTGCCTGCTCGGATACTGCAATCCACAATGCATACCGTAGGTGGAAGGCTGGTTCGACACTTCTGTGTCGAATAATTATTAAAAGTGAAAAAATGGCATTCGACACCTAAAAATGATTTTTTTGATCATTTCGACAATTCTCTCCTTAAAATTATAATTTCCATCATGTTGACAAGACCAAGTCTCATCATCAAGTTAGCATGTGAGACTTGAGTGTGGAGGACTTAGAATGCTCTGTACTTTATACAAGTGGAGTGGAGTTGTATCCAACAATCCATGTGGGATACGTGAACTTTGAGGTGAAGCACCTAGTTAGTCTTTATTTTTATAACATGCATAGCTTTTGCATAAAGTCTTCAAATGACATAAAATTTGTTGGAGGTGGAAGATTACTTGATTCCTAAGATTTTCTTAGACCAAAACAATTCCAAAAAAGTTGATCCTCTAAGCACAAATGAGCTTTGAAAAACTGTTAGAAACGCAGTTTGACACATAGACCTTTACAATGTTTTTCTGTCTATATCTTTTGCATAAAAACTTATTTTAACACAAAATTTGTTGGAAGTGGGAGAAGGCTTGATTCCTCAACTTTTTTTAGTTCGACACAATTCCATTAAACTCCATCTTCTATGCTTAATTGGACTCCAAAAATCTGTATACAACACATTTGAAAAACCTCACCTAGAGTCTTGCTACGTCTTAACCCATACTCTTTGTGGACTAATGGAAGTGGGTTTGATTACAAAAGGAGCACCTTCTCTCCTCTGAGTCTCAAACGCACCTTCCATTTAGGGTTGAACCTAATGAATTTAATTTATTTCGTCAAATGCTTATTGTATTTTAGATTGATTCCGGCAATACTAAGCAATAATTTCAAATAATTTTCGACTTAAAATTTTTGAATTATTTAGTGTCGAACCAGCCTTCCACCTACGGTAGTAGGCCGTCTGAAAGGCTTTGTTTGAAGTCTAGATCCGCGATGTAAGGACTAAAAATTGGGACTCTAGGTTTAGGGGAGTGTAAAGTTTGATGTGGCAGGTGTGTAGAAATTGCGGAATTTGGTTGGTATGCTGATATGTAACAATGATGTGCATACAACCTGCTCGGCAATCACAAGGAAATATACATGAGAAGTTTTTGTTCACACTTAAGTTTCACATGCTCATGAGTACACCAAGTGTGATTGACTATCAATTCTTGAGCGTAATAAGTCCTAAGCAATATCCAGAAAGATACCAAAATTGTCAGAGCATGACACATGACTTATTTGGTCGGTTAGTATGAGCTCTCAGTGTAGCATCTGCTTATAATTTTGTCCTGTTGTACGGAAGTACTGCAGACAACCCAATATTTCAGTGCTTCCTGCTAGATCATTGGTATTTAGCATGTATAATAAGAAGCCATGATCATTACTACTTTCTCCACTTCATTTATATTTGTGATAATCACATAATTTTTAATACACCTAGTATAATTCATTTGAGTAAAGCACATACATTTCTACACAAAAAAGTTATTGTAAATTAAAATACAACAATGCAAGTTGAAACATCTATGTATTGCAATGTTGACATCCATAGTGATTTTGTTTTATATAGGCTTTCTACCTAATGTCACAAATATTTGACTATTTTTGGAATGAAAATCTTTTATTATAAATATTTTTCCTTTTTGAAAATCTCAAAAAAAAATCATGTTGGTTACATCTACTCTCAAAAAGGGAGGAGTAATTCTATACCTCTAATCCTTCGTCCTATGGTCTTAGATCTAAAGGTGGAATTCTAGGGGTTGAGCATGAAGCAGAAACAACACCTTTGACATTAGTGTGAAGGAACAAAAAGCAATTACAACTTTATGAACCAATTATCTTCAAATGCTTGTGCAATCTCTGCTGCCACTTTGTCCTACTTCCTCCAATCTAAAGTAAGCTTGAACTACACTATGCTCTCTATGTATACCCACTTCTAGTTCTATCTAAATATCCCCATCAAGTATGGCTCAAAAGGAAGTGGGAGGAGGTAGGAGGATTCGGCAAAACCCTACCCTATTATCATATTGGAGTGGGGCCCTATTTGATCTCAAGGTGGCTCCAGCATGTAACTTGGAGCCACATGCCCCAAATGTTGCAAAAAAAAACTAAAAAAAAAAAAATTAAAAAAATTAAAAAAAATTAAAAAAACCCGGCAACCCAAAAGGGCAGAACCAGAACAATGAACCAACCTAGCCTGGGCTCCAAGCCGTGCTTGCTGGGGGAAAATAAAGAGACCCCACTTGCTCCCAACATTTCTGTCCAGATCAGCCAAGCACAGAGGTGATGTGTCAACAGAAGGATGGTATGTCCTCTATGATGATGCTCTACAGTTATGCTTGATTCACTCTCAAAAATCCTTGCCCACCTGATCATATTTACAAATAATGTATCTCTTCTTTTATGCTCTAGCATAAATGAACTTCAAGACATGTTAAATTCTTCTCTTCACTTCTTCCTTGGCACATACGAAAACAAAAGTAACTTCCACAGCACAAGTCAATACAAATGCTCCTCATACCTGAAGGCAAGGATCAGCAAATGGCACATTTGCTTGCGCTAATCTGAGGTCAGAATAACATCATATAACTTTTAAACTGATGATCTAGCCGAATACTCTGTTCATGTCTGTAAGGACTGCTTGTAAGACCTTGAACCTGGTCTGAAAATCTTCAACGAAGTCTATGCACAATGAATGCAGTTTGATGGTTCTAGAATGCAGACTGAACCAAAATTCAGTTAGTGCAGTAACCTCCATGTACATTAAAAATCTTCCTTTCTGCTACAGATCACGTGGTGGTGGCAAAGAATACCACTTAGTTTGAATTTCAGGAAAAATCAAGAGTCCTTACAAACATTCAAATAGTTAACACACTTGACCATGTGGGCGCAGCAAAAAAACACTAAAGAATATTTTGATGTAACCTTTCTCCTTCACCAAAAGACCGGAGGTTGAGACCAATGATCTCAGAACCATTTTATGACATTTTATGACATTTGCACAAGATGCTACCTCCCACATCAATGTTAGCTAATTTGACTACCAGGTGTATACACTCCACAAGATAACTCTGTGATATGCTACAATACCATTGAGATATTGAGGGGATACCATGGTGATATCCGTGGAAATCATATCTTCCATATCTAGAAGTTGCTACTAGATACAGCATGGTATGAATTTTGTATCTTTTTCAATTTCCCCTCCATAAATGCAGCATATATGTAGCAGACCCATTAGTTTGGTAGCATTTTTTGCAAAATTTAGCAAATCGCTGGTTGAGACACCGCATAACAATTCAAACCCAATGTCGTAGACACAAGGGACAGGAAGGTAAAGTCAACCAAGATGGTCATCTGAGAAAAATGGAGTTCAAAGCTCTAAACTTTCAGCTGCTTGAGAAGTTTGGCGATACCACAATCTGAATTAAAAGCCGTAGTAGAAGTTCCACAAAGAGGTCAAGTCCATGACTGTACAATTTAATTTTCTCGTGCAAAAACAGTTTCTCTCGTCATGGAATACCATTCAGGTATTAAAAGGAATTAGTCCTGTTGCTTACGACCTCTTTTACCTCTACGGCAAAATTATGATCACCTTGTTCTAAGTAATATACTACCAATCTACAACTAATTTCGTTATAATACTTTTAATGGAACTGGCAGAGCACGAGGCTGTTGCTTAGCGATAGGTGTTCGAACTTCATTTACAATCCGTGGTGTCTCCGGTTTCAGATGTGCGGCTGCTTTGACTGCATCAGGATTGCAAAGGAGGTCGATCCATGAGTCGTTCACCCAATCTCTTGATGTGCGTAAGTCCTCTGTTTTGAAAGATGCTGTATCTCCTTCTCCTGTAGCCGCCCAGAATACCAGTCAGTATTACTTTACAAGCGCATAAAGGCACGGTATTACCTGACACAAAGTAGACTGCATAGAATGTAAGACACCATTGAAAATACTCACTTCTAAACAAATACCGGAACAGGATCTGGAATTGAAGCTCCAACCCATCCACAACACTACATTAGAGGTAGTAGCAAAACAAAAACAATTAAGTTCTCTAAAAGCGCACACCATCATATAAATACCTGGAAAGTAAACTTGGATATCCCCAGATGGTTCCTTGTTAATAATAATCCCTTCCCACCATCCATCGTTCCACGATGCGTCTACAGGTTGCCCAATTTTACATTCTCCAGGAGACACATTGAAGGAAGCAAAAGGCCGGACAGTGGTTCTGCCTGCCACACGCATCCCTGATTTATCAGGCCCTGCCAATCTCCAAGCAGAAACCCATTCCTGCAAACACACATGGGAAAGTGAGTAAGAGACTGAGGCGCGAAAGATTTGACTAACGGTATATATCACAATGATCCTACCCATACAAGCATGAATCACAATTTAGACACGGATTGCATAGATTCAGCGACCTGGTCCTGGAATATATAGTTCTTTCCAAAAATCAATCCCAGATTTACTCGAGTAGTCGTTCTGCATATTCGAGTACTTTAAACAACCTCACACATGAATCAAAATACTACTTCGAACTGTAGAGGATTACCATAGAATTACTCTTTTGATGTAAGGAGTCAGATTAGGTTCTTGAATTCTGAAAGGTATGAGTCTATAATTTCCATAATAAGCAACACTACATTTCTGAAGTTTCTTAAAGGCAGAGTCCACAGGCACCCAACACATACCTCAAGATTTCCTTCACCATCTTCATTCTGTAGCTTATCATATCGCACTTTCAAACGTTTTGACACTCTTCTCGTGATAGTTGCTTTGAACCAGCAACCTCGCAGTCCACTGTCTTGCGATAAAATTTCAATTTCGTCACCGGCCTTGAAATCGAGGCGATGCTCAAGACGATGCTCGAAGGAGTTCACCCCCTCGTCCATCTTGTCAACTCTCCCTGTTGAAGGGGGTCTTGCATCACTAATTGAAGTAACATGGCCTGTGTCACCCGCAGCAACAGCTCCGTCGCTAGTGGAACACGCCCTCTCTACGGGGGATGTTACCCACGTAGAAACATTTCCAGAGTCTCCTCCCCGCATGCGTGAACTAAATCCTACTCTCCGTCGAGAGGATCTTGCAGTCCGAGGTCCACGCCTTATTACATTTCCTGGTTCAGCTTCTTCCTCCTCGTCCATTTCAAGATCTTCACTTCCGGGTTCAGCGTGTGACCACGTCAGCCCAGAAGGAGCTTTAACCCCAATATGTGACAAAATTTGCTGCTGCCAGTATCCCTTCACTTCCTGTATACTGAAAGGTTTTATACCTTCATTGCTATCAAACTGACGAGAACACACGTGCATGTGCGTAGCGCCGTCCATGTGAGGCATTTTTAAGCCCAACTCGAAGTGTTCTGGGCATAAAACAGTTGCTACACCGTCCACGCATTCAACGCTCAAAACTTGAGGAAATGAGGTGTAGAACACCTCTCGTGCATGCGGAGCAGGAGGGGGGATCTTGCAAGCTAACTCATTTGTTTTATGGAACCACCGCACTCGCAACTTTTTCTTCAATTTTCTGTCTTCGTACATGTCTTCCACATAGGCAATATGGCGTTCCTCTTCAGTCAACACATAAACAAAATCATGCACCTGCAAATGATGGATCACTGTCGTTTAGAGGCGTCAACAGCTATCACCAGACCCATTCAAACCTAACATTCAATTTCAAGACATTCAAACTATTTCACGTAAAACAACTGTTTCTGCATACCGAAATGGTGATGCCATTGCGAGTGAAAGATTGAAAATGCCGAAGACGCTTGCGCCAGATACTAGGTCCCCAAACAAAATCTCCTTTTCCAGCGTTCACTTGCCGCCTCACATCACGTTCCTGAAACGCCTCAATTAATTTCGTGTCAGTTCAAAAAAGTGTGACCCCAACCAACAACTTCCAAAAACAACCGGTTTATAGCCAATTCAATAAAAATATAAATTAGACGACACACTGCAAGGTAGTAATAAGACAAGAATAGATTAACATACAAGGTAGCCACGGCTGCGTTCTTCCTGGCCACTTTCCAAAGCCTCGTCAGTCTCCTCCATCACAGCATCGACCTCTGATGATGCTGCTGGCTCCGTACTTGGAGAACCTGTATTCATTCACACATCTTTATGAACCCTCATTTGTCAAAGCAACATTCTACCCCAACATGTACGAGAGACATTACCAAAGCAAAATATTATCCATGCCCCCTTCCCATCTCCCAAAAAAGGGACGGCAAGTACCTGAACTAAGGTACTGTTCAGACGAAGCTGAGCGAGTTTTTGTCAGCAACGTCTGCAGCCACTCCACAACTTCACGACGAGCTCTCCACTTGAAAGCGGACGTTGCTGATTTGTCCAGACCTGCAAGTGGCAGGAAGTCGTCGCAGACAACATATACCATGTGTCGAAGGCTTCTCTCTGTTCCCACCACAGCCAAAGAATTTTGGCCATGGCGATCCTTCAGGTAGTAGTGAACGACACGGCTCCCTCTGTCATGCGAAACAAATTGTTCTTCCCAATCTACGAAGTGTCTAAGACCTTGCGAAGCCATTGAAAGAGATGTCCCGAAACAAAAAAAACGTGGACACGTTCTTCAAGCCTGCCACCTGAATGTATGGTGTCAACTCAAGGTTCAATTCTAACGTCTAGACTGAATTTTTCTTGATATCCTTAAAAACTTCAAGCTAAAATGCTCATAACCGAATCCTCCTACATACAAGCACTGGGGGGCTCCTCCTATCCTCCCCTCAGACATTCTAGTTGACTCTGTATCCAAGAGTCCCTCCAAAGTAACTAACATAGAATGCTCGCTTCCACCCCGATGAATCTTTCCCTGCATTGAAACAGAACGCACTACTTAGTGCACCATAGCTGATCAAGCTCTGTATCAAAGTTGAGCAAAGCGAAGATCACGCCAGGGATTGCGAAAAGGCAACACATCATTAATAAGCAGATAGAAGTTACCCGATTAACATATAAGGGAACAGACTACACGGCATGTAAGACTAAAAGTAGGCTAGACTTAGGAAATTTAATGGCACAAAAGTGATCACAAATCTCTGATTCGTACGAAAACACATATGCAGTAGCAAATTACGCGTGAACATCCTTGGGGACTAAGCGCTGTAAAATATATATTTGCTAACATGACGTTAACGCACAGGACTGTCCAAATTCTGTGAGCATTGATCTTTCGCCATCACTGACATTTAGTTCCGAGTATAAAACAAGAGTTGGGAGAGGAAACATTCATGGTTACACACTGTACACTCTGTGCTTCTTAGACAGGCATTTATGAAAGAAATTTCGTGTCCAAAACCGTCGAAAACGGTAGGTATGCACTGCCTGAAGTCGCCAATTCCAACAGAAATAGATATCAAACCGTCGTCAAAAGACCTAAAAAAAAAAAAAAACCTAAATTGCAAAATAAATCACATCCACCAGGATAAATGTGAGCGACTGGGATACTTCTGAGTGGCATAACATTAACACTACATATCGACAAAATCTAACACACACCAGTAATTAAGTAGCGACTGCCCGCCTGCGATTTCGCCATGGACGAGTTGAGACTCCGAGCAAAAAGTAAAGATGCTAGGGAAGATACATTACATCTATCGCAGCGAGCTACAATCAAAAATCAACAAGGTGTCTTTCCTGTCACCACTCTTACTTATGTTGCTTAAGATAGCCACTTCGAGTGCCGAGACTACTCTCGCTGATACAAACTTGAAGAATCTTACGACAAACCAAGACTAGGTTCTACTCTTAAGAAATGGCCCTCAAATCATTGACAAAACTCGTATGCTCAGACAAATCAGATGGAGAGAAACAGCCCCGGCCTTGTGAGACTAGAGGCGATCATGATGAGGCTTGTGCACGTCTCAAAAGCATGAAATAATCAAACGTTCAAAATTTGACGCTCGTAACACTGCATCGAGCCCTCCAACAACAAAGTTTCAGAAGTCCGTCGAAGCCTCTGACTCCATCCAACACCGAAATTTTCAAGTATGTCCAGAAACCAACACACAAACAACTCCGTGGTTCCCAATGCCGTTGCCCTTTCATCGAAGATCAAGAAAAGTGCAAATACCTGCAAACGGACAAAAGAAACCCGCAACTGAGCGCACGCAGGCCGACAAGCTCCAATGCGGGCGCACAATTCTGCGACGACCGAACAAAGTGCCCCGTGACCACCGCCCGCTCCCGCTCAACCATGATGCTCCGTCTCTTGCGAAGCCTCACCAACACCGACGCCCGCTTTCGTCCACTCCAACTCCCCGAAAAAGTCACTCCACGGCGCGACACCCGATCGCCGCAAGAAAACGAACAACTCACATCGGGAACACTCCTTGACTCAATGCCACCGGCGTCGCCTACATCGTACCATACTCCGCCTCTTGGCCCATCCCCTGCCGCTCAAAATCTCACTGATCTCGCACTCCGCGTCACGCTCGTTTCATTTCTCCTCCAAAACCTAATTACAAGCTCTCCTTCCTCCCTCCCTCCGCCCACCCGCCCGCCCGCCTGCCCGCCTACCAGACCACGCTCCCGCACCGACCACGGCCCGCATCCACGCGACTACGGCACCAGCCCGCGCGCACTGAACCGTCTCCTCCTCCCTCGCCTCCCCTTCGCAGTTCCCAACCACCTCTCCATCCACAACCCTAATGCTCCACCCCTCCACTCCCAACCGCCACCACCGCCCGTTCCAAATCACGCCCTCCCCGCCCCTCCTCACGACCACCAAACACCTCCCTCTCACCTCCTCTCCCTCTCCTCCTCCCTCCCCGTCCCCCTCCCCCTCCCGCCCACGCCCCTCCGCCTCTCCATCCCTGCCTCCCCGCAACACAACCACCCCGACTCCTCCACCACTCCGCCACTCCGCCACTCCTCCGCCTCACAGCCTCATCTCCGGCTCATTCGACGCCCCGAGCGTCACACTCCACAGCCGCCAACGCACACGCTCCTCCACACCCGTGTCACCATCGCAATGCGAGTTCCAATCCGGTGCTTGAGCTCGTGATTGCGAACCACCACCAACATGCGCGACAACACACTCGCTTCGTCTTCCTTCTCCGCATCGTTCTTCTCCGTGACGACGGCCCAAAACCGTCACTAGATCCCCAAATCCAACCATATGTACTCAAGATGTACATTTTATCGAAAGAAGTCTACGAAGTTGAGTCCGGTTGTTGGGTTTGGGGGTGGTGATTGTTGTGGGGGTAGATTGGTGGACAGGGACGGGGAGGGAAACCGTGCGGGAGACGGGGCGGAGGCATGCGGACGGTTGGATGACAGAATTCAACGGTGGGGATGGGGCGTGGGGGTTTTTGTGGTGTTACCGACGGGCGTGAGTTGGCATGAGCGTGGTTCCGCGCGCGGTTGTGGGTCGGGGGGGAGGGGCGGGGAGGGGCGGGCATTGGTTTTTGGCGGGGGTTGTGTTGGATGAGATTGTCCGGCCCGGTCTTGGTGGTTTTGTCATTTGTGTGATGGACTTTCTTGGTTTATTGGAAACATTTACTGCTGTATAAAATGTCTGTGCAATTTAGCACTATTTTTTACCTTTGTTTTTGGGGAAGATGAAACTATTGGGGGAAAAAATTTGGGTGTTGTTGATGACATATTTGAATCTCTATTGCGGCTAATTTAATATCAGTCTCTATGAATCTGTAAATAATTTATCAATAATTCATAGTGATAAGTTTTTATAAATTATTTGTAACTTTATAAATAATTTATAGTAATAAGTTTCTATAAACTATTTGTAACTTTGTATAAGATCTTATATTTTTATAGCAAGGATTTATGATAAATGATGAAGTTTCAAGTAATCCAAACATTTATTTTGAATTTTATAAGAAAATCAAAATAAATCAATGATATATAATTACACATACTAAATTATGTTGTGGCTTATCGACGAGCGCCAATATATATTCATCCTATAAGCAATAATCTCTACAATAAAAAATAGTTATACATCACCATATATATATATATATATATATATATATATATATTTTGATGTTTCAAAGTTATTTTGCATTAATTAGATAATTTTTGGATTCAAACTTTATATGCAAACTTTTTTTGTGTCAAACTTTACCATGAAGGATTATTTTAGGGTTGTTTAATCCCTAAAGCATCAACTCAACAATTTTGGTATGATTTTGGGTCCGAGCAGGCTCCCTCTGAGTCAAATTTTAACGGATGTGGTTGTAACTTTGGCACAGCATGGGAAATTGTCATATCTTTCTAATAAGACCAAATTTTACTTTCATTGGGCCCGTAGTTAAGAAATAATTCGTGCTTAAAGATCAAAATTCAATTCAGGGTAGCTGGGCATGTTTAAAGTGGTGTACCAAATCTGTAACACTCTACAGTGTCTTCCAAATGATCCTTTTTAAAATCGTTTCACAAATTTTTTTTAAACTTGATTTTGAAAAATCCAACCGTAGGATCTTGTTTAGAGCTATCCGATTAGTCTACGTACCAAGTTTTGTAAAGTTTGACCGTACGGATCTTGAGATATATTCAGCCAAAGTTCCAAGTTTTATGAAAACTTTCAAACAGCTTCGTCACCCATTTTTCCTTCACCATTTTCTCCTCCTAAACCACAGTATATGCTGTAAAATTCATATCTATTTTGGATTTTTTTCCTCTAAAATTTCTTTTCTATACAAATGCATCTATACACCATTCGAATTTTAAAAAATAGATGACCTTCTTAGGCATTTGTAGTGTGGAAAAAGAGCCAGTGTATATGCATTTCATTTGACTCCCGTCACTAGAAATGTGGTTTTCCAATGCTTCTGTGTGTTGTATTGTCTTCATATTTTTTTGAGCATACTCCCAACTCACTTTCAAATCCAAAACTGAAGAGTCTCCAACCACACGATCTTAAAAAATTGGTTGTTTCACTCTCCAAAGGGTGGCTGTCCCTGCCAGGCAGGACGAAAAAAAACTTTACTCTCAAGTTCAAACCTTATGATCTTCCAATCAGCAAGGATTTACGATCTAAAATTTTGTGTACACATACATGTACAAGTTAGGTACTAGATCCTACGGTTAGATTCTTTAAAATACCTTTGAATTTGCATAATTCTGCCTTAAACTAAAACAGGGCAGAATTGAGGCAGAATTTGGGATTTTATGGCCAAATGTTTTAGGGGTTAAGATTATTCAAATTTTTTCAATATATCTTTTGAGACAATCTACTATTTAAATGTTTTTATACAATGCATTCATGTTTATCATCTAAAAATTATTTAAAGATCTTTAGAATTAGAAAGTTGAAATATTATTTTAAATTTTGCTTTACTTAAGAAATACATAACATAAATCCAAAACTAGTGTGGTTCATGCAAAAACTATTTGTCATATTATAAATTTTAGTATATATTTTAAGACAAATAACTATAAAATTTACATTTAACCTGCATTTGGGTTATTTATAAATCTTATTTTTTTTAATAAAAAATCATAAAACTATTATAATATAAATTACACAAAAGTTTTAAATACTTTCTTATTACAAAAAAAAAGTTTTGGCAATGTAATTATTTAGATTCTAATTAGTTAGTGAATGCCACCATTTAGAGCAGATTCTTATAAAATCCATAAGTTTTGCATTGTAAGTGCAAATGCATTTAAATTTGCGCCATTATAAAGCTATTTTTGAAAGGTATGTGTAGTAAAAATTCCATAAAATTTAAAAGAAATTGGGAGCTTAAAATAGTCTACCTAGAAGTACTAAGACCACAATGTGGTCTCAAAAACCTTCAGAGGTTAAGTTTCATTTTATATGAAATATATCATAAAACATTTAGCAATAGAATTTAAATATGTAAGTTACCAAATCTGAAAAATAGAAAATAAATTACTAATAATCAATCAAAAACTAAATATTGTATCTAAAGTCTTTTCTTAAAACTTGATGTATCTATTTTTGAAAAGTCGTTTGCTTTATTCTTTTCTAAATTAGTTTTAGAAATTAAAAAAACTTTTAGTTATTGAAAAACAAGTTAATATTATTCATTGGTTTTGTTTCGTTTTTTTTTTGTATTTGTTTATTAGATGTTTGCACTAAAGAAATTGTGATGATCTTTAACAATATTGGTATACTTGAATTAAATTTTAAAAAGAAAAATTATATTAAGTGAAAAGAAAAATATTTAATTAGAGAAATGTCTTCTTTTAAATAACTATCAAATATAAAACATTTATCCTTAAAGGCCCTTGGTGTTTTTGGAGCCAAAATTGCCAAAAACATATCCTTAATGATAGAAACTTATTTTTTTTCTAAGTTTAGATCAAATGTTGAATATGTAATCGTAGGATCTTGTACCTACCTTATCTATAAAGGTGTATATTGACTTAGTAACTCAGTCCTATTTACTCTGTATTTCCCGAAAGGGACTTTTCTCAAAAAAAGTCAGTGTTTTTTAACACTACCCCGAGAGTATATCCAAGTTTTGATGCCTAAAAACTATACTATTGCAAACACATTTGATTCATGGAGGGTAATCGATTCCTGTAAGTGTGGAAGTTAGGTATACGCTCACAAAAGTTTAGCCTCATACATGCTAGGGAAGTGGAGATTATCCTCGATTTTGTGAAAGGGGTGTGCTGAAAATGCCTTACATTCTCGAAAACTGAAAGAAGCTTAACCCCTAAATTTCCTTGACTATGTTTCACCAAAAAGCGCTCCAAAATTGCCATTTTCAATGTAAAAAGCATGAATGACTTAAAAACTCATTATTTTCTAATTTTAACCGTAAGATCTTGAATCCTATTATTGTAATAGACAGCTCAAAAAATTTCGATATAATCGACCGTAGAGATTAGACGATTATAGCAATTGAAATTTAAAAACAAACTTTTTTGACAAGTGTTTTGACTAGGTTGACACACTCTAACTTTTTTTTCCTTAGGTTTTTTGCATTATGAATTTTGGCGGTTTTGGTGCATGTCAAAGTAGACTAAGTTAGGTAATTTCACAAAAAAAATTACACCAAAAAATCAAGTGTAGCATGTTGAAAATAATATTTTTATTGAGTTGAATACATAAGAGTGCTAAATCTTATTTCTTTCCTAGAAATTCCATTATTCAATAAAGTCCCAATCCAAACGGTCAAAGTAAAGATTGATGTCCATATTTTCAATGAAAAAAAGAAAAAACCTAAAATAATATTTTTTCTAACTTTTATGAAGGAAAGAAGAAGTTTTTTTAGTATACTGCCCAAAATGGTGAGAAAATTTTGATATTTTGTGGAGTGTACACTTTGTACTGAAAGTAGTTTTTTTTTGAAAAATTTCAAAGATGACAACATTAAGTATTTATAGAAAAAATCTCATAGATAATAGATATATTTAGCATGGCTGTCCGAACTGCCCGCCGAGCACCAAATTTCACTTTGGATACCATAACTATTTTTAAAAATGTCCAAATGAAAAAAAAAATTAGATTCCCACAAAGTCCTTGTTACGGCAAACATTCACAAAAAGTTTCAAAAAATATCCATCCAAATTGAAGTCACAGGTACATGCCCAAACTCCATTTGCACCCCCCGGGGGTGCAAAGACGTTTAGGGCTTAAAGAGTAATCTAAAAATGTCTGATTGGAAATCTGAACAATTGCTATGTTGAAGTCCATAAGTGAGAGGAATAGAAAAAACTTCATTGAATTGGAGTAGATTTCAAATTTGTAGAATTTTTTGAAGTCTAAACTAAATATTTTCCTTCTATTTCAAAAGGCAGTTTTGGTAAAAAGAGACTCTGTGGATGGATCCCTTGCCACGTCATAGATCTTGGATGAAAGTTATTAATTTTGGATGAGAAATGAATATTGGATAAATTATTATATGAAGATGAAAAATGGATTTTGGATGAAAACTGAGCTTTAAATGATAATTGTCATTTGGATGAAAAATATTAGAAATGAAGACTACCCCTTCAGATGGAAACTATTAGTTAGATGAAAAATTTGTTTTCGATGAAAGCTATCTTGAATTTGTATGGATGAAAAAATTTAGGTCTATGACTTTACAAGTGCGCACCTTTTAAAATTTTGTTTTGACACTTTTTGCCTTTGTGAATGACGAACAACTTCGGCAAAAAATGGGAGGTTTTGATTAATTATTGACTGCCCAAATTTAGAACGGATTATCCTGAAATTCATAACTTTTGCATCGTAACTCCAAATGCTTTGAAATTTGCGCCATTGAAAAGTTACATGGATTAGAAATTTTAGAAAATAAGTAAATTCTAAGACCTTAGAATAGCCTTCCTAGAAGTGCTTTGACCCTAATATGGTTTCAAGGGCCTTTAGGGATTAATCAATGTTTTGTTTGTTTGAACATATGAAACTTATAGTTTTTTAGACATATGCACAATTAATCATATAAACATGTGTGAGAAGTTTTTACCACCCTCTAAATTAGGTGGTGATATGACATCAGTTTTTAAATAGTTCAATGTGCAAGTGGTATTTTCCAAAAAAACAGAATACATTATCATATTATTTTGTAACTTGCAAAAAATATTTATTTTATTTAAAATTTAAAATTTTATATTATTAAAATTATATTATTTATAGTAATATATAAAAACCTCAATCCTTGACAAAGCTCATGCAATTGCATTAGACTCAGATACTATGGCATTAGAAGATATTTGAATTTTTTTTAGATTTATTCAAAAAAATCATAGAAAAATAATATTTTTTTTGAGCTTGATTGTATTGATAATAATTAATTATATGAATAATTTGAAAAAAATAATCTAAAATAATATAACATGTGAAATAAAAAGAATTATAGAATTATTAAAATTTTGATACTATCAAAATTAAAACATTATTGTGGTTTTCTATTAAAGAATCTTAATTGCAATAATTTAACATAATAATAAACATTTATATATAGTTTCTTTATAAATTTTTATATACATAAGGTATAGCTAAAAATGTGGTTGAATTAATACATATGCACTAAACCAATCATAGCGCTCACACAAATCACGACGTGGTATCGTTTGGGGTTCTAAGTAGATTCAAGCCAAGATTATACAAATTTAAACCAACAATACGTAGGAATTTCATTAATTAGAGGATTTCTTGATCACTCACTATTCAATGATCGTTGGCTTCAAAATGAAAGTTTTGAAGTTGTCATACCATGTTGGCATTTGCTATACAACCATTTTATACAATTCAAGCTTATGTACTGTACATAACAACAAAGTGGCAACCCCTCCAATCCTTCCTCCCCATCACTCCAACTTCTTGTCTCTAAACCACACTATTTTGCTTGAGAAATTCCATCAAATGTTTGTCATTCTTCAAAGAAATAGAAGTAGGGAAGATGATAAAATTAGAGACAATAAGAGGCTACTTGGGCATTTTTTTTAATAGAATCAATCTTTTAATTTGTGTGCTTCGCTAGTTCACCAATGTAATGGTGTTGTTTATTTTTGTTTTTAAAAAGCACAATCCTTTTTAATAGATTTGTTATCTATAAATCAAAATCTGAGCAAATGAAAGTGATTGATACGATGTAGATAGTGTGAGGGTCAAAGTATTTACAAATTCATCAACTTTACTAACAAACACCAACAACCATGTGCCACTACATTCATATGCACCAAATACGTTGCTTAAATCTAGACTTTACATTAAAAGATCATTATTCTTTTCATCAAACCTCGATTTATTGTTTGCATAAGTCTTGTAATTATAATTAGATATTTTATTGTAATCATAGATTAAATTATTAATAGCATAGACTTGGAAGGGTTTTTTTATTTTAATAAAATGATTGATTTCCATAAATTATGGTGTTTTTTAATATAAATCAGATTATGCCGTGACGCCAATGAAAATTTATTTGTATAAGCCATTATATAATAAATATTTTATTAAAAAAATATTTATATATTTGAAGTAATTTAATCAATAATATAAAAATTTGTTTTTTAAGACTTTTTCGCACTCAAACTTCCTCACCTTTCACTAGGATAGGGATTATATGCATTCCACAAAACTACTCCGTTTCCAAATCAAATAAAGGAAATATTTCAATAAACATAGAATTCATGGTTAAGTAAGACTGACGGGTCTTACTAGATTCTTGCGGTCATAGGCGTTCTCGATGAAGTGCGTGCCATAGCTGTCGAGAACTCTGGACAACGGCCGAAAACTGCATAGGAAATTGCAAACATAAAATGAGAATTAGAGATAAAAGAAAACTTAGGAATTGCAAACATTGAGGCGGAGGGAAGTGTATAGAAGGAACTGAGGAAGTCTACTCGTTGCGACGAAGGAAGTGGCTAGACCATACAATAGAGGTATAAACCCCGCACTTTGACGACCCGATCAGCACATGTAACATAAATGGGAGATAGAATCTGGGACGCTGCTCATACTGACTGACCTAATTGACAAAAGATCTTCCAAGGATAGACCGAAATACCTGTGCTCCTTGTGAATGTACTCGACCGCTTTAAACACCTCGTCCGATGCTTCTTCGCCTCCTCAAAGCCTGCTCCGCCCCCTCAACCCTTCAGACCGCCAATGACATGCGATGTTGGAGGAAAGAGCTCTCAAACGCGCTAATGAAACTATGAATTGAGAGGGTGCTCTGAATTCATGTGAATGATTCAGAGACGGTAGTCTATTGTAGCGACAAAACCGGAGCGCATGTAGGATGAAAGATGAGGGAGAAAAGCTTTCGCAAATGAACTGACGGGTAGAGAGTGCGGGAGAGTGGGGAGATTTGCAAGAAGGCGTTGGAAAGAACAGTGTGGTTTAGGAGCAATTGAGCAAAACAAGCACGATAATGATAAGTTGACTTTGAGATGATCTGGTAATCTTAGTACCATTATTAAAAATATGAGTATTAGCACGTACTTCATGGAGTACGACGTACACATTGAAGTGCACCACAATGCATGAGTGCATGCAGTCAATTGAAGTGACCCATAAAGGACGGACCTATTACCATGGAAAGGGAGGGAAGTCGTTTGATTGGCCGATAATTTTGTGAGAGCTATTATGTAAATTAGAATATAGCAATGAAAGTGCGGGGTTATTTGAATATAAAAATAAAAAATGGAGGTATTATGGAGGATCCTTTGTTTTTAATTAAAAACTTTTTAGATTCTATTTTATTTGACATGAAATTTTTTATGTTCAAGAAATTGTAATTACATGTTGAAAAGTATATTTAGTAAAAACACACACTTAAATATATAAAAATTCAATGATGTGCAAAAATATTTATGCATTAACTATTAGTTGTAGGTCCAAGGTTTATTGGCGGTGAATGAAGCCTTTACAGCAACGCAAATTTGTTTACTGTTGCAGCAAATGGCCATAATTATGATAAAGATCAACCGCATCCCTGAGATGGTGCAATGTCAAGCCCTTAACCACCCAATTGCTCTTGGATGTGGTAAAGTCAAATCTTTACATCGTTGATAGAGAAGTTTTGAAGTGGAGCATTGGAAAGAAGGGCAAGGAGGAGAAGGATGAGAAAGAATTCTATTATCCAGATCTGCAGGTCCAATATTGGATGTTCTATTTAAAACTTAATTCCTTGTTTGCAACACAAGTAAAACTCGTTGTCTAGAATATTATATCCAATTAATATGTCACTACATGGCTAAAATTGATATACGAGTCATTCAACGTGGAATCGTGGATACTTCGAAAAAAAAGATCATTGAATGTAAATTTTCTTTTGTATATATTTTTTAAATTTTTTAGTTTTGTATATTTTTAAATACAAATTTAATGTGGATATTTTTACACAAAATATATATATTTTGGAATATTGGAATATTTACAACATTTAAATGCATTTTAAATTTTATGATTTTTTTATTTTATTTTAAAAAAATCTAAAATATGTGAATATAATATTAAATTATATATACATATGTGTATATGTAATTGATTTATATTTATCTCTCTATATATAATCTTATTTTTATATTTTCTTAATTTTTTATAAGTGGAAAATTGATGTTCTTTAAGAAAATTTAAATTTATGATGGTATATCAAGAAGTTTTTTTTTTTTAGATTTTAGATCTAAGTGTAATTTTAAATCATAGAGGTATGAAAAAATAATCAATTTGAAATTTCATGATTATTTGTAATTATATTTTTTAATATTTAAAAGTACTGTAAACAAATATAAAATATATTAATGAAGTAGATGCATTATGAATATAATTTTAAAATAATTTATAAAAATCAGAAAAGTCCATTTGTCTTAATGCTACAAACAATGATGCTTTGCAATAGCCATTAGGCCAAGATGCAGGTTTAATTTTTAAATTGTTTTTTAGTCCTGTAATTTCTTCATATGATGAAAATTTCTCTATTGAAAGGCACATCTCAAATTAAAATTGAAATTATAAAATTAAATCCTCTGTTATACTAAAAATAGAATACAATTTTAGATATTATTGATTACGAATTAAACTATGTAAAAAAAATTAATTAAAAAGTAAATGTATATAATTATTTTACTTTAATAGTAACATATGATTTTATTATATATTTTAAATAATTAGCTAATTTGATTTTGTGTAAGAAAATTTTTTAGCCCAGGTCAAGTTTTCAACCTTTTATTCAAATCAATTTATTGAATTTTAAGTTCCTAAATGGCTCTTATCAATTGTACAATATAATTTCTTAATCATCGTTTGTTTCATTAATTTTAAGAGGAGTTCAATCATTTCTAAACCTTGTTATTTCTATTTATAAATTTGAATCCAAGTTTATTTAACTTTGAAGTCACACACTGTTACACAATTTAAATATATACTTACATTTATACGGTTGAATATCATAAATAGTACCATTAATTACAATAGAGAGAATTTTAAGAAAAAATTGCACCAAAACTGCAATATCTTCAGAACCGATCCGATCTATAAAGGGTTAAGTAGGGCCAAAAGTATAAATTACACTACACTTATTTCTGTATTCCTCATATTTCCCATAACCCAAAGTCCACAAAAAAACGAAAAAAACCATTCACGCCCGAAATGCAACTTCGACGCCATCTTCCAGACTCCCATGCACCCCCCAAACCCCTCACCACCCCCTAAACCCACCACCATCTACCCCTCACCAACACCCGCCCCAAAAATCCACCAATCCGAAGATACAAACACAAGTTTAAACCCTGCAACGGGTTTACGTCCGCATGGCCTCTGCATGGCATTTCTTGACGAGCATGCATTCTCAAATTAGGGTTTCCAGGTTGCATATCAGAGCTGATAAATTATTTCGATGACGATGATCGCTGCTTGCGAGACATCATAAGTTGGGATTGGTATTTGCATTTGAGATATCCATGTTGCGGGATTTGTAGGTTTGGGGGAGGGTTTGGGGGGAATTGGAGGAGGAGCGGTGGGAGTCGACATCGGTAGCAGCAGCATCGGTAGCCATGGTGCTGTGGGAGATTACGCTGGCTACGGCGTATGTTTTGGGGTTGCCGAGGACGTACAGGCTTGCGTTGCGGATGCAGCGACGCTTGATCTCGCCCAAGTACCCCAAGTTGAAGGACTTTGTGTACAGGTGGGGTTTTAATTTTGGGGTTTTTTTGGTTGTGGGGTTTGATTGTTTGATGGAATGGTTTTTGAGTCTTTTCTGAATGTGGTGAATTGTGGGTGGAATTTGCTGGATCGGAGATTGTGTGGTGAGTGTTGGGTGAGTTTGGAAAATTTTCCGTCATTTGGTCTTGTTGGTTGGTTTTTTGGAATTCAGCGGAGGAATTGTGGGGGGTGTTTGCGAATAGGGTTTATTAGGTTTGGTGGTTTTCTTTGAGATTCTTCATCTGAGTTTTGTGTTTGTGAGATTACGTTAGTTGCAGGTGCATTTAGCTGTTACTTTTGCAATTGATCGTTAGGTTTAGGGTTATGGGTTCGTGTGTTTTTTGTAGTGGAGGTTCTGAAACAGAGCATTTAGCAGGAACCCTAAGTGACGGTGGTCGTCTCCTTTTAAGAGGGGGAATTTAGTGAATCAGTGAATTTAATTCGGTTTACATGTGTCGGTGCCGGGCTTGGTGTTGTTAAGATTTTTTTTCCAAGGGTTTAAATGTTAATGGGGAGGTTGCCAGATGTTAGACAGCTCTATTCTGAGCAGATCGATGTTGAGGCGTCTTGAGGATGGATAGAAATTAGTTACGGTACCTTCTTTCTGGAGGTCATGCGGGGTTTTGGCCTTCGAATTCGTAGTTGCGGCCTTGTACACTGACGGACAACATGCTTGATCTGATATGTGAAATGGTGTCTTAATTTGGCAATCTCGCAAAGCAAAGAAGTTTCAGAGGTATCATGTGAATTGATCACGGTCTTGGAGATTATGATCAATCATTCTGAAGGAAGCACAGTCAAGATCATGTTTTATTGGGGATATTTTGTTTCTAGTTCTAGGAAGACGGGTCAGTGGATGTCCTCAAGCTCATTTCATACGGATATTTTTACGAACGGTTTTTATGTAGGGCTGCATGAAGCCTCTTTAATAGTGTTAATTGCCTGGTTCTTTCCTTCCCCTTCAATCTGTTCTTCTCAATCTGCCTCAGTCCTCTTTGTTATTATTGCTTCTGTATCTAGTTGCTGCAAAAAAAATGATTGCTCCCCTTCACTTGCTATGTTACATATTTGCTCGACCATTATCAAAAGAGTGGCCATTCAGTTTAAGTGTACTCACTGAAACTTTGGTTGGTGCTGTTTGCAGGCGTACAAGGGCCGTCTTCAACGTCGCTCTCAATGTGCACAAGGAGGTTCAACGACGAGACATCTCTGTTGGACGAAATATTGGTAATCGAATCCTGCGGTTTCTCGACCGTATTCGCCCACAGGCTAACATCCGAGGTGCTGAACCTGAGTGTAAAGGCTCTTCCGCTCCAAAGAAATTAGTTCGAACTAACAAAGCCAAACCAGACACAAAGCAGGCTAATCCGCCCAACAAATCTGACCATCCTCCTTACACAGCCTACCTGGGTGGTCAATTCAGTAATACTCTGAGGAGCCGGTTCAGTAACCGATTTGGCAGGTTGACACCCAAAACAAGGCCTCAGTCGATTCCAGTGATTGCCATGGGATTATGGTGGCAGCCGGTTCGGAAGAACATGATGACGATTGCTGCATCCAGAGAGGCGCCACCGTCTCAAGTGTGGAGATCAGACTTTGCAAGGTTGCCCAGGGCACCTCTCGCACAAAGTGGGTTTGCAACAAGTGTGATGCGGGAGGATATTGCTGCTTTGATCTGTAGACCACAGTAGGCACTTGAGTTATGGAATCCTTTCCTCTTGCAGTATCTGCAGCTCAGAAGTTGGGACAGAAGTTGGGACGGTATCAACAGGGTTATCAATCGACCTCCAGCCTACCATGCTAGGTACAAATTGAGTTTCAAAAATTTGGATCTTGAGTATGTGCTGTGATGCTCATATGCAATCTTGTGCATGAAGAGATTTTTTGCCTATACATTGGCAGATTGATGTAGGGTCAAGTTCTTGGTTTTGACAGTGTATGAAGAATAATTTGGCCCGCAAATCACCTGCCGTATCGCTTCTCTTAGGAGATTACATCTTGTACCTACTGTTGGAGGGCATTATTGCAAGTCCCCTTCAGTTTTCTGGACAAATCAGACATTATTTATAAAGGATCATCATGCAGTACATATTAGATGACTGTCTTCTCCATGTATAATTTGCTATAGCAGAAATTTTCATTGATTATTACGTTTGTGCTTCTTCATGCGGAGGGATATGTGTGACTTTCTATGATTTCTAAAATATTTTTTAAAATTTTAGGTAATTTCTACAATGTCAATTTTGGATGCAATCTTTTGAATTTATTTGTAATTTTTTGTGCAAACATGGGGAATTGTAAGAACTTTGGGGAAATATGATTTTTTTACACTGGACATTGGAAAAAATATTTTTGATGTCCAAAGCAATTTTTCCTCCTCGTCATGTAACTTCAATTCTTTTGCTATACCTCTAAACTCTTTTTGTGATTTTTTATAAAAGTAACTAACATGATTGGCTTTGAGATCATAAAAAGAAAAGATCATTTATTGTGAAAGATTTTCATTCCATGATGAATCAAAGTTCTCTCACCGTTTTTGGTTAAGATGTAAAAGCTTTTTCTTTATGATATAAAAGATGAACTTTTTTTTCTCTTCTTTTTTAATTCCAAAGATAGATATAAACCTTTGTTTTGATTGCATGGATTCATATTCTTAAGAAATATCAGCAATATTATGAATCCATGTTCCTTTTCACAAATTTTTTGACATTGCAATATTTTTTAATCTAACTCTAATATTTTGTAAAAACAATTAACCACATTTAGACAATAATAGTGTAAAATTGCTAATTTATATAGTGCAATAATTGGCCACAATGAAAAGAAATTCTATTGATCTTGCTTGAAACGGATTGGAAAAACAGCCTTCATCACTTTGAATTCTATAACCTTTCAATCCATATAATTAAATTTATTGAGATTTTTTATGTTTGATTTTCTAATAATCCAAAGCAAGATGTTACTGTTGGATGGAAAAAAAGTTTTAATTTTGTTTTTTTTACTCTTGACTTAAAAAATGACATTTTTCGCAGTGTTTTTGGTGAAAATGGTCGTGGCCGATTAGGGATTGATATGCTTCTTTATCATATTCTTGTATTTCAAATATTACTATATATAAAATTAATATTCAGTGAGGATATTTTGGAAGGTGAGATTTTGAAAAGTCCTTGATGGATCCTACATTTGATAATAAAGTCCACAAAATAAAATATTAGACAAAAGGTTCATCCATCTTCCACACATAAGTGTTTGAGATTTTGGTTAACCCCCATATGCTTGAACCTATGACCACATAAATAGTTTTAATCCATGAAGGACAAATAGCCCACTATAGGTTATTTTATAACTTGGGTAGGTACCTGTGACTTCAATTTAAGTCGGGATTTTTTGAAAGTTTTTGTGAATGTTTGCCGTAGCAAAGACTTCGAGGGAATCTAATTCTTTTTTCAATTAGACATTTAAAAAAATAAATTATTATGGTACCCGAAGTGAAATTTAGTGCTTGCCAGGCAATTCGGGCAGCCATGCTAAATATAAATATGTTACCTCTAAGACTTTTTTTATAAACACTTAATGTTATCATCTTTGAGATTTCCTAAAATAACTTTTTTCAATACAAAATGTTCACTCCACAAAATATCAAAGTTTTCTCACTGTTTTGGGCATTTTACTAAAAACACTACTTCTTTCCTTCATTAAAAGTTAGAAAATTTGTTTTTTTAGGTTTTTTCTTTTTTTAACTTATATTATGGACAACAGTCTTTACTTTGACTGTTTGGATTGGGACTTTACAACATAATGGAATTTCTAGGAAAGAAATATGAATTTGACTTTTTGGATTGGGACTTTACAACATAATGGAATTTCTAGGAAAGAAATATGAATTAGCATTCTTTTGCATTCAACTCAATAAAAATATTGTTTTTAACATGCTACACAATCTACACTTGATTTTAGTTTGTAATTATTTTTATACAATTAGCTAACTTAGTCTTTTTTGTCATGCACCAAAAGCTCTAAAATCCAAAATGCAAAAAACCTAAGGGAAAAAAATTTAGAGTATGTCGCCTAATCAAGAATCGAGTCAAAAAAGTTTGTTTTCAAATTTCAATCGCTATAATCTTCTAATCTCTAGAGTCGATTATGATGAAATTTATTGAGCCATTTACTACAATAATATGATTGAAGATCTTACAATTAAAATTAGAAAATAATTATTTTTTAGTCATTCATGCTTTTTACTTAGGAAATGGCAGTTTTGAAGCGTTTTTGGTGAAACATAGTCAAAAAACTTTAAGGGTTAAAAACTTTGAATGCTTTATTTGGCTATTATAAATAATGTAAAATATGATTTTTAAAATTTTCTTCGCTAGTTACACATGTTATCTACAAATATTAATTTTATAAAGATTAATGGTTTCATTATATAATTAATATAAAATTTTAAATCAAAAAAATAATATATTATATATATATATATATATATATATATATATATATATATATATATATATCATATCAAATATAGGTTATATTAAAAATTACAAAATATTTACCATAGATGTATATGAAAACCAAAAACCTCATACTAGTTATTGTGCTCAGAAATTATGTTTTAATTCAAGAATATGATGAAAAATTTTTAAACCGTGGAGAATCAAGTTATAGCCACAGTTATGCCCTTTCATCTTATAACAGCTATAAATCACTCAATTTTAGATATTTTTGAAAATTTTGAAGTAGACTGGATATTAGATTTGTCAAGCTACATTTCATTAGTTTACCTCAAATTTTAAAAAGATCATTTCAATAGTCGAAATTGTGTTTTAGTTGTCTGTTGTTACAAATTTTAGAATACATACAAGGTATTGATGTTTTGGACTTTAAGGAGCACCAAAATTCATGAAATTATTATTTAGAGAATTTATTAATAAAATTGAATAGATTTCTAACAACTTTACAACATTAAAAAATGGATGAAAATCGTCATTTGGATGATAGTTATAGAACTTTAAAGAATGAGATCCAGTTTTTGGTTGTTTAGGAGTTTAGGGGTTAAATTTTATCAATCTTCACTAAATTATCAATATTTTTTTTCCTAGAAATCCTACTGTCCAATTTATTAGTTTTCATTTTTCCAGTTACATGATCGATAGGATAGATTTCATTCTCACATACACTATCCAAATCTAGTTAGATAGTTTACATGATTTTGAAAAAACTAGTACCGTAGCTTACTAGCAGCTTTGTACAAAAATAGTTCTAAAAATAGAAAACAAAAAATTTAGAAAATTATGAAGTCAAAAAATTGAAATTAGTATAAATTAGTTTTTGCAATATTTTGTTGGTTCTAAGCCATTTCAGGTCATTTTTACTGATTTTTGGCTAGAAAACAAAAATGATAAATTCATTTTGGGGGTGTCGAACATCATTTTTCAAAATAATTAAATATTTGACGGAGCATGGTCGAAGCTGCTAGTAGGCTACGGTAGTATGCTACAAACTGGAGATGAGCTAGGTGATGATGATATAAATTACATGAACTTTGCTAGTATGTTTTGATTGGTTTTTTTTCAAACTTGCATGAAAATATCAAATCATAAATTAATAAAAATTGATTTCTAAATTTTTATAGTTACTTGAACTTGTGAGGCATCAAGCTACAACATCAAGCTTCCACATTCCATATAAGTTAAATTTTGTAACCATCAAATTTTAAAACAATGTAATGCAACTTTTTTTCATTTCTTTTATAAGTGATTGACAATATTTTCAACTACCATTGTCGGTCAAAGTATTACCAATTTCAAAAAACTTTAATAGCCTTTGTTATAGCCTTTGTTTATTTTTGTTGATACTTATAAGCTTGCCTTTCACCTCTAATCGGCGATAATCCTATAATGGGTTTTTTTGATATTTTGGACATGTTTCTACAATGTAAACTATGGATGTGAATTTCTGAATTTTTTGTAAATATAGGAAATTATAAGAGTTTTGAGAGAATATACTTATTTTCATAGTGAACGTCGGAATTTTTTTTATGGAATCCAAAGCATATTATTCTACTTTTTGGAAAGCTCCTAAGATTTTGCTACACCCTTCAATCACCTTTGGGATTTTTTACGCAAGTAATTAACATGATTGGCTTTGAGATTATCAAAATAAAGTAAAATTTGAGATTTTCATTCTATAAAGAATAAAAACTTTTCACATCTTTTTCCATCAAGATGCAAAGAACAAAATTCTTTATCACATAAAAGATAAAGATTTTATTTTTTTATTTTTTTATTTTTTTGTTCACATTTCAAGAATAGATACATACCTTTGTTTTTACTGTATGAATTTTTATTCTAAAAAAAAATAGATCATCAAAAAAATAGAATGAGTATTAGCAATAACACGAATCCATATTCCTTTTACAACTTTTTTTACAATGCTACATTTATTTTCTACCTCTGAAATTTGGTGTACAAGTGATTGTCATCATGTACATTGTATTAGTATAAAACCTCCAATTTACATAGTGCAAAATATTTAGACAAAGAGATGTCAAAGTTTGTTGATCATGTTTCAAAAGGATAAAAAGAAATAATATTTTCTACTTCAAACTTTGTTATCTTCTAAATTGTATGGTCATTTTGTTGGGAAATGTTTTGTGCATGATCTTCTAAAAGTCATGGGAAGATCCTATAGTTGGAGATGCAAAGAAATCTTTGATTTTGGTTTGTTTAATCTTGCTTTAAAAATGACAATTTTTGAAGTATTTTTTGTGACGAACAGTCACGGCCAATTAGAGGTTAATAATTGGTATATAAGTAATTGACATCAGGTACATTGTATAAGTATAGAACCATCAACTTGTATAGTGCAAAATATTTACACAAAGAGATGTCAAAGTTTGCCAATCATGTTTGAAAGGGATGAAAAGAAACAATGTTTCTTATTTCAAATCCTGATATCTTCTAATTTCTATGGTCAAATTTTTTGAAATGTTTTGTGCATAATCTTCTAAAAGTCATGGGAAGATCCTGTAGTTGGAGATGCAAACAAATCTTTGGTTTGGATTTGTTCACTCTTGGGTTAGAAAAGATAGTTTTTGAAGTGTTTTTGGTGACGAAAGGTCACGGCCAATTAGAGGATAAATGAAGACATGTGATAAAAGCATTATCAACCACTTCCTTACTAATAACTAATTAGAAGCCTAAGTTCAATTAATTAAATCCGCCCCTACCTTAACCTATAACCTGCTCCCATCACCACATCTCCTCTAGCTCAACTCCATATCCATGAATGAGTAGTTAGTAACGTAAAAGACTCGCGGAAATTTCTGTATGTAAAAACGTTTGCCTTATATTTGATAATGTTCCTAGCAGACTTGAGTCAAACATGGTGATTACAAAATGTAACATTATAAATTTTAGCAACTAACCTTTAAAACATACTTAAACATAAATTGCTCTTTCATTACATATATAAGATTTACTGAAACCACAATTATTTATTAAAAAAAAATAATGACAAACTCATCAATAAAGATTTACTTTCATATTTGAGGATGTTAATAACAACAACTACAAATCTATGAATTAGAGATATTCATATTTTCATTCTATAAAATGTTGTAATAGTTTACATGAGTCTATTTATTGTTTAGATTAGTTTTGCCACATGTCAATAAAACAATTCAAATTTCCAATTGCTGAGATAATTGGTACCATTGTATCTTAAAAAAAATTGAATACTACATACAAAATAACTTCTATCACATGAACAAAATTTATGCGTCTTTTGTGTTACAGTGTTTCATCCAAAATTTCTATGATTTTGGTCAAAATGTGTTATTGAAAAAATAAACTCATAAAATCAAGCATCAAAAAGATCTCCAAAAATCACTACATCTAGAGTACCTCATTATAACAAATTTCATCCCCATACTTTCAATGTTTTGTTCGTAATCAAATTACAAAATAAATTTTTATTTTATGTTTCAAAATATATAAAAATTAATAGTGGTAGCAATCAAAGATCTAACTGAATAAATTGAATCTAAATTTAAATACATGTAATTTTTATTTACACATCAAGTTCCAAATATTCATGTTTATTGATTTTTATAATGCATCTTTACAAAACTACCCAAATTGGACATAGGTGAAGAGGTTTAGGGGTTAACCTTTGTCAATCTTCACTAGATTATCATTATTTTTTCCTTGAAATCCCACTGTCCAATTCATTAGTTTTCACCACTATAAGAAACCCGTGTTTTTTGTAACATATTTTTTTGTGACATCCATATGTTTTCATGTTAACCATAACATCAAAAGTAACATGTAGACCTTAAAAGGGTAGTTGAAGGGTGTAGCAAAATTTTAGAAGCTTTCTAGAAAGTAGAAAACTTTGCTTTAGACATCGTAAATATTTTTTTCAACATTTACTATAAAAAACAATTATATTATCTCAAAGCTCTTGTGATTTCCTATATATATGAAAATATTCATAAACTCACATTCAAAACTAACATTATAGGAACATGTCCAAAATTTCAAAAAAGCCCATTATAAGATTATAGCTGATAAGGGGTGAAAGGCAAGCTTATAAGTATCAACAGAGATAACAAAGGTTGTTAAACTTTTTTGAAATTGGTAATGCATTTGATCAACAATGGTAGATGAGAATATTGCCAATCACTTATAAAAGAAATGAAAAAAGTAGCATTACTTTGTTTTAAAATCTGATGGTTACAAAATTTAATTTATATGGAATGTGGAAGCTTGATGTTGTAGCATGATACTGCATCTATTATCTACCTCTAAAACTTGATGTATAAGTAATTGACATCAGGTAAATTGTATAAGTATAAAACCACCAACTTGTATAGTGCAAAATATTTACACAAAGAGATGTCAAAGTTTGCCAATCATGCTTTAGAAATGATAGTTTTTGAAGTGTTTTTGGTGACGAACGGTCACGGCCAATTAGAAGTTAAATGAAGACATGTGATAAAAGCATTATCAACCACTTCTTTACTAATAATTAATTAGAAGCCTAAGTTTGAAACTACCTTTCTGTGAACCTAATACTACAATAATTTTGCTTTTGCAAATAAGCATTCTAATAATGGCATGCCATGAATTGCAAAAAATACATGTTGGTTTAATGCACTATTATGAGTGGAAATCAATTCTACATAATTTGGATGTAAAAGAACTTGTATAATGAAAGTAGTCACGAAGTACTTTTCATTTCAAAATTTCTAGCAATTTCAAAATTAATGATAAAATTGTGAAAAACAGACATTCTTCATAAAATTTCTTTCTATTATGGTTTTTCCCTCAAAAAATAGCACTACTAAAACTATTTCAGATCACATATATTTGTGGTAATAGATGCTTCTACCATTTACATTACATCACTACACATTGCATTGGTAAAAAATCAATTTCCTGAAATTTGTGGTAAAACACATCACCAATCTTGGGTTAACTCTAATTCACTCAAAATAAATTGTTCAACATGATGGTGAAGGACACCCATCACTGTACGCTAGTCAAGTACATCTTTTTCACATGATTTGCATGCTGCAAAATGGAGTCACCTCCCCACTGCACCATGCATGTTAGTCACTAAGATTAACCCATCTTAGGGTGAGTTTACACACAGCCTAGGGCCGGCCCGAAGGCGGTCCCGATTTGGGGACCTTCCGGTCCCCAATCAGGCCCAACTTTTGGGATCCAGACCCTTCACATCTAAACCCATTAGGCCCGATTCTTGGACCTGTTTATAATTCTTTTGCATTTAAATCCCTTAGACCCGTTGTGTTCATAATTTATTTATGATTGCTAGTGATTTATAATTGTGAATTTCTTGATCACTCTTGTTGGATCGTGTGAATATAAAATGAAAAAATAATTTTAAGCAAATTTATGACTTCTATATTGAATTGTTAATGTTGAAGTGGTCAATGTGAATTATAAATTTGCCACTTTTTCATAATACAACAACAAATTTCTTTGTACCTAACACTTGAAGATAGAAGGTATAATTCATTTGAAATTGTACATAGGAACTTGGATTAAATCATTAAAAAAATATATACTTGATTGAATATAACTTGTGCTTTGTTATTGGTTAAATTTTTGCTAAATTAAGACTTAACTTTGAAATTTATACATCTAACATTCTAAATATATTATGGACATTAACATAACATAAAATTAACATACGTATAACATTACATAACGTCATATAACTTCACATAATTGTACATAATATTATAAAATTTCACATACTAAAGTTAGAAATGTATAAAACTGAATAACGTCATAAAAATAGTTTGGTTTTCAATTTATCCATGTTGAAGATAATACATTCATTTTTGATGTTATTTCACCTTTTATTTTCAAATATCTATTTAGAATTTGCCAAAATAAAAGACAATTCGATATATATATATATATATAATAACTGAGAATTATGAGAATTATGTAGCAACCCACATGAGGTGATGATTTGCACACCAAATTATTTTTTCATTTGATGTGAGTAGGAGAGACAGTAGACACACAGCTCTCCTGAAAATGTAAATCACACACAGAATTCCACATTGTGGTGCAGGGAATGTTTACAGGGAACCCACATAAGGGTTAGGCAATCTTCGAAGGGATGGAGCTTGACCCTTCGTGGCTATTGTTGTTGTTTGTGGCATACGCCCTCAGCGACCCAGTGGAATTCCACTACCAGGCGGTCGATTGGGTATGTCTGTTCTTCTTCGTGGGGATTTCGATGTTGGGTGGTGAGGACGAGAGAAGAATCTGTGCGTGTTGCGGAAGGAGCAGGGTTCGTGAGTCGGGTGGCGGTCATGCAGAGGATAACGAGTTGGAGAATCAGATGGAGCGTCGACTGGTGTACTACCACGACCTTGCGGTGAGCGATCCTGTTGATCGTCCGGTGTTCTTCTTTAATTTTCGCTGCACGAGAGATCTCCGAGAGAAGATGCAAGAGATGACGGGAGAAGGAATTTCTTGGAGGTGGATTTACAATTCATTGATGGACGGTGGGGATTCAAAGGATCCAACGGATGTGCACGATCGGGTCCAAGTTTCATCTTCGGGCCACGGAAAACCTTGGCCCGATTACACCACTTAGGCCCAAAGATTTGGCGCCAAAATACTGCCACATAAGCTGCCATGTAGGATATGGTGATGCTTGGGACGGGCCCTAGTATAAAACCCTTGGGCCTGATTTGAGAAAATGGAGCAATCCTATTGGTTGAAAAGTGGAGAGTTCGGGCCAGCCCTCAATCGGGACCCATGTATAAACTGGGCCTTACACTCTACAAAATATCTTAGTAACTCATCTCCTCTTTTTCCTTTTTCTATTTCAGAACAATTATTTTATTATACTGTAACATTGTAGCAGGAAAACATTCCGCCTCTCAAAAATAGAATTTCTCAATTTACAATTTTTAGCAAAAAATTAGTTAAAATAACCTGAAATGGCTTAAAAATAACAAAATATTGTAAAAAATAATTTCTTCTATTTTTGTGTTTTTTTTTAATAATCTAAGTTTGAAGTTTCTTCTTTTAGAATTATTTTTGGACAAACGTGCTATGTAAATACTGTATTCTTCTCAGTAACTTACAGTGTTTATGCCTCTATGCCCAAGGAAGAAAAAATGGGTGCAACTTTGACCTGTTCAAATGCCAATTCAGTAAGCAATTAAATGTGGAACAAAAGGCTTTGGTTAAATGGCATGTGGACACTAATAATTCTTGGTAGAAATACATTTTTTATTTTTTAACAAAATAATCAGTGAAAATAATCTTAAATGACTTAAAAATAACAAAAATTTATAAAAAATAATTTATTCTATTTTAGTTTTTTCTATCTTTCTTATTTTCTAATTTTAGCATTTTTAATTTTGAGAAATATTTTTGGACACTTCTACTATGTTACTACGATATTCATCTCAGTAACTTGAAATGCAAACAATGTTTATACCTTTCTGCTCTAAGAAGAAAAAATGGGTGCAACTTTGACTGGTCCAAATGCCAATTCAGAAAGCAATGAAATGTGGAAAAAAACCTTTTGTTACATGGCATGTGGAATCTAATAATTCTTGGTAGAAATACACTCAAAGCTAAGTCACCTTACAAAGAGTAAGATGTCTTGTCGAGTTTATTGCTGGCAGCAAATTAAGGACGGGCACTTCCCACTTGCCCCCTCAGGCAATCAAATTGGTTGTACGTTGTCATGTCAATTTTACATCAACAACAGCTCCTTTTGATTGCTTCTAATGGTCATCTTGGAAAATTTTCAAAATCAGTCTGCCCATGGACCCTACTGAGCTAGGCCATATCCGCAGACCTCACAGGTGGCAGCTCTAGAATTTCAGATGGTTCTAGAATGGGATGGAGTAACTTAACCCATTTCAAAATCCATGGAGTGGTTTAGCTTGGATGATTCAATTACTTAATGAACCAATTAACTTAAGCTACCAAAACTCACCAAAACTTTTTATGAACATGCAGTTAATCGGGTGATTTTTTCATCAGTAGCTAAGGTGGTATCATCGAAGTTCTCATTATTATTAACGGTGTTGAAGAAGTTGTCATCATTTGCCATCATGCCCTTTCCTTGCAAATACAAGTTTAAGTCCTAAATGGATTAAATCCAAAAAAAATCCTAAATCCAAAAAAAATCCTAAATCCAAAAAATAAAAACTTGTATGAGCACATTGATATGGATTATCAGCTTATATCTGATAATGAACATGGGCATATTGATATGGATTGAGGGCAGGGGTGTGGAGGTACTGGGGGATGGTACTCTGGGGGTGGAATATGTGCAGCAGAACAATATCTCCATGTTTTTTTTTTTTTTTTAAAACTTTTAAATGTTCATTATCAGATATAAGCTGATAATGTTCCTCAACGGACTGGAGTTCCTCAGCGGAGTGAGGAGAAGCTGTAACGTGATGTTACATTTTGGAAACCACCTTGTTCTACTGAACTTCTTTCTATTTTGAACTCCTTGTCCTTTATGCAAAGTAAGCTCCTAGTCCACGGTCCACTATTGGAAAAAATGGTCTGGAAGGACTGGTGAGTATACCAATGAGTTGGTGTAAAATGCCAGTCCACCGGCTCATTGATATACTCACTGGTCCCCCAAGACCATCTTTCTAGTTGTGGTGGTTCATAGAAATAAGCATTCACCACGAAAGCGTAGAATTTCTCAAGCTTTGATGACAATGAAATGGTTTCCCGCATTGTTTCCCACAACTACACATTTTGGTAGGTTTTTGATATATTTTTTGGTATTAGTCTTTTGCCTTTGAAATTTTTATCATGTTATCAACATAAAGGAGTTTTCTTTCCAAGAATTTCATGGTAAAAAAAAAAGAAATTTCAATCTTTGCGAGGCAATCAAAGTTGGGAGCAGTGACAACATTTCCACGGTGGTAGACTTTGAATAACTTTTTTTCGGTTAATCTTTTGGCTTTGATTTTTTGCATACATATAACTAATTTAAAGATGATTCTTTGGTTAAAATTTCGTGGTAAATTACCAATATTTGAGCTCTAGGGAGGCTTTCAAAGTTGGCACTACTGAAATTTTTCTCACTTCGAGTTCAAAAACGACATTTTGATTGGTACCCTATTGTACACTCTTCAATTCATTTTTATGCTTTTTTCATGTACAAATTACATAAAAGGAATCCTTCAATCAATATATCAGGAAAAGAAAATAAAAATCAACTTACCAAATTTGAGATGGAAGTCACGAATACAGTCAACAAACAAACTTATCAAGACAATATGCAACACCAAAAAATAAAACTCCATTAAAGTGGTAATTTATAATGACCATCCAAATCAAAGAGAAGACTATTTTGGCTACAACGCCAAGGATACAAAAACACTCTATCCTTATTATAAGCGTTCAACGAAGGTGGGTGTGTATGTGTCATGACTAAAAACATAGCTGGTATTTTTGGCCGGCCAACTCGTTCATTGCAAATCTACAAGTGGTGTTCATTCCTCATTCAACATGTACACCTCATGTTGATTATTTCATGTCATAGTCTCCACATAGGGGTAACTCTGTCTACTTTCCGTGTAGAAAACCTCAAAGCTGGACTATTGGAGTCTTGACAAGACGCTTTAGAATACAAGCGGCTATTACAACATGCACCATTGCCCCTTGAAGGATGTTGGCAATTGTTGCCTTCATACTCATCAGCTCCACCGTCCATGTCATTTTCAACATCGCCTGCCCCGTCGGACAACCAACTTCTCAAGGCCGGAGACGAATTCGTCTCGGATTGGTCTCCCCCAATGGAAGACCTGCCGGCTGGGTCTCGCATGTAGAACAAAATGTAGGCTTTTTGATCGAGAACAGTCTTCTCAGTAACTTGTTTCACCTGCACGTGATATCCAAAACTTGAAAAAAGTAAGACTGTTTTTCAAAGGAAGATTGTCTGTGATGACAATAACCATTGTTTTTACAAGTTTGTTTATAAACTCAAACATAATCTTGACTATCCGCCACCCAAAATCTCTACAAGCTTCTTTTTAAACAAATGAAATTAAAAGGCTAGAATTTTTTTTTGTTTATTTTTTTATTTTTTTATTTTTTTCTGTTTTCTATGTAATATTTCTTGCAGCCAGGTAAGTCTTTGGTTTTTTTTGTTTTAAAAAACCCTTTTTATATATTTATTTAATTTCTATGTTTTATCAAGTACAGGCATTATAAACCTCTTGAAATAGTTTGGCAGCCTGAATTTCTTTTAATTAAAGGGTAGATATGCATTTCAAAAGATTTAAGATATTCATTAATTTAAAATACTCATTTTTTCAAAAATGAATTCAAATGTTTATCCTTGATATCTGATCAATTAGCTTGGAATTTTAGTACAGAATCTGGTTTATTTTTAACTAGAACTCTCTAAACTGATTCATTTGAAACATAAAATTTGTAGGTATTTCATATGAGAAAAAATTTAGTACAAATTAAAATACTTTACCCGACTATCATCAAGGTTATACCACAGGTTTCCTGCAGTTCGAACAAAGCAATAATAGTGGCCAGAATGTGTAGACCATCCAGCATGGACTAAAACTCCATACAACGAATAATTTGCATCGCAGTCCTACACCATTCATTTAAAAGCTATATTACTTAATACTTGTAAAACAATATCTTCAATTTAATATTTAAATTATTTTTAAAAGGATATAAATTCTTTTTAAAAAAAATTCAAATTCACAAATAATGCATTCACCTGAAGATTGCTAATATATGGTTTCATTGCCAAGGTACGCCCAAAGTCAATATTTTTGTCGATTTTACCTCCCGAACTATCAGATCCACTAAACCGCTTGAATTGTATAGTAAGTATAGTAGGTGATTTGTCAATAGTAAATTGCTTTAGAGCACGGACTTTCTTTTGACAATTTGCACAATAATATTCATTATCCCCTTCCAAAGCCTCCACCGCCGTGAAGCGATTTAAAGCTTTTGTGAGAGAATCGGCTCGATTAATTTCAAGACTTAAATCCAAAAGTGGATCATAAGTATTAGAGCATGTTGAACAAATAGTGCATTTAACCTGCAAATTTGAAATGAAAATAAGACCAAATTACAAAAAAGAATATAACAAAGAATGTCAAATACTTTGAAGTTTGTTGTCTTACTTGACTTCTTAATCGACCTCCAAATATTTTTTGAATGACACTTGTGTCCTGAGAAGAAGATGAACTTGATGTTGTTCCGGAGGGTGTACAACAATTATCTAGGGAGTCTATTAAGTATCGCATATATTCATGTGCATCTTCTTGCCGCCACGGCCGGAAAGTCTTTGAAATGTCTTATAAGGAATTAAAGGACTTTCAAAGTGTACATGTTAATTTGACTTTTAAGAAATACAAAATTAAAGATACATTAAAGTATAATTGAAAAGTGGAAATGATACTTCTCAAGTTCTTTACTAAATAAGCTGGAGAGACAACACCTCCTGGTGATGTCAAAGCTTGTTTGACATGATCTTGTAATGCGCACATAGTACAGAATCCTGTAGCCCGACCTTAGATGCAATAAAGGATTGTTAAATTAATTATTCTATTTCTATATTTGATACAAAGGTTTGTAGATAGGACAAAGTTTGACAATATCTTAGTATTCTAAATTTTAATTATTTCCTAAAAAACACTCGTACGTGTACAAATATTGTTGTTTCAGGATAATGAAGTATTTGAGTAGTCTGTGAAGACGATGCATTTGTTGTAATTTCTCCAAAACTAGCACTTTTGGAGGTTGGTTTGGTCAAATATTGGATGTTGAAAGTGATGCATTTTTAGTAATTTAACCAAAACTAGCATTTTTAGAAGTTGCTTTGGTCAAATATTGGATGTTCAAAGTCATGCATTTATGGTAATTTAACCAAAACTAGCTCTTTTGAAGGTTGGTTTGCTCATTTTAAACCATCCTTAGATCTCATTTCCAATAAACTTTAAGCTTTATTTCATTTTATGATTTTTTTTTTTCATTAACTTTTTTAATTTAAGGAGAAAGGAGTATCATATTCATTTCTTTTTATTTACCTTTGAGGATTTTTTAACATAAATATGGTGCTATGTAACTTACAGGTAGCATTGTGTTGTCTACTTTCAAGATAAGCAGCTAATGGAGGGGTATAAGTCAAGCACTGCAATACTGAATTCAAAAAACAAGTATTGCCCAAATTTGATAAACCTGCTCCCTGAAATATCATCATATTTATAATTTCAAGTCATAATATGTAGAAATCAAAAACTCCACTTTTTTCTTTATTATGTTATTTGGCAAAATTAGTTTTTCTAATCCAAACAAAAGAAATATATGAGATACAATTTTTGAAAAAATTAGATAATTTTTTAATTTTTAAAAAAGAAACATTAAAGATTTAATGTAATTTTACTTACTAAGACATTTTAGCTTAAGAAATTATATTAGCCATTATGAATACCTATGAAGTCAAAATGCAAAAAATTGCATCTATGATTAACTTTTCAAATTAAATATCATCTATACGTAAAATGATAATTAGACATATATCAAACATATTTCAAATATTTTGTTCATATTTTTCATTTGAAAATAAATCATAGTAATAATTTTTAAAAGTAGGAGATGCTAACACAATAAATATTTTAAATTTATAATTAATTAAAGATTAGTGTAATTAAATTGAATTTAATAAATATTTGATTACATTCTAAAAAAATTATTGGAAAATGTCATTTTGTAGTATTAAATGTGGAATTTAGCTTCAATCCTTCATTTTTTTCAAACTGTTGAAGTTTTTTTGCAAGACTTAAAAAGAATGAAAGAGAAAATTGAAATGCGAATTTGAATTGATCATACAATTTTAATCAAAGGTGTTCGGCAATTTAAGTCTTGATTGGATGATGATGATGAACTACGCCAGTTGTTATTTTTTTCATGGTTAGCCATAATGACATTGAAGTCAAATGACTCTTGTAGTATTTACATAATGATAATAGCATATCATCAATTTTCACCACCACTTGCATAATTATCATTACTACACGTGCCACGTTTAAACTCCATTCATATATTGAATTTCCTTTTCAAATAATTATTTTTAATACCTATAAACCTTCACGATTACACATTTTTCATATCTTTTATACTTTCTCAAATTGCATGCTCAAATATATTGAAGGATTTATTAATTGATGTAATAAAATGTGAAAAGAGAATTTCTAGTATGTTTTAATATTTTTGATTTTAAGGTTAAATTATAAATACAGTCTTTGTTTTTTAATTGAAGATCTAATCTCTACAAAATAAATTCTTGATCCTTACATTACAAATTTAGCTAAATTTTTAGTATAATACCATAGTATATACAAAACCCTAATACTCCATTACTAAGCTTTAAAATCCTTGCACATAATGTGTTAGATTAACATCATACTAAAAACAAGAAATTAAACTTTGAATGTTTTTATACATTCAAAATCATCAAAAAATTGAAACATTTATGTTGTAATTGTATTTTATAAATATTTTCAATTTTTTTAAAGATTATATTAATGTTGAATCTCTTCAACCATAATACTATGATTATATTCTTTCATTTGAAAAATTAATGTATATAAGAATTGAAAACACTCAAATTTAATTTCAAACACATGATAATTGTATAGGACCTAGCATTTGACGATATGCAAGGTCATCCACACATGCATTTCAAAGTCTTCATTCGACAGAAATGAAACGTATTACAAAATTTAATTTAATTTAAAATACAGTATTTTAAAAATAATTCTAGTTGAAAACATTTATAACACAAAATGCATTGCATAATGGCAAAGTTTATCTGTTTCGTGTAAAAATTAAATAGACATCTTCATAAACACAGATCTAATTTATAATATTTAATTTATTTTTTTAAATTTTAAAACTGATTTGTCAAAAGTGAATTACTTCACAAAAAATGGTTTGTTCAATTATAATTTATGCGCTTATAATACATTACAAATGTAGTAAAAGAGTACGTACAGATCCTTTATTTTTATGATCATTTGTAGATGTTTTGATACTTTTGACATTGCTTCATGTAAGCATATCTTGAAAATTCATAAAATGTACAAAATATTAAATCTTATTATGAATTTCGAAGATTTTCATGCTTTTAAATAAATTATAGAATGAAAATTTTATGCACAATTTCCATTAATGTTCAATGCACATAAACCATTAAAATTTGAGATTATTGGTACCATTGTATCTAAAAAATATTTGAATTCTACATACAAAATAAAGTTCTATCCAGATCATTTTTTGTCACCATAGCTACAGATGCTTCAAAAGCACATACGATCATATCTTTTGTCAAGATCAATTGAAAAGCATGTACTATTATGTTTATTGTCTGGATCAATTGATTGTATCTACTGTCTGAATCAATTAATTGTATTTACTCTCTGAATCGATCAATTGTATCTATTGTCTGAATGAATCCACTTTAAACTCAGTAGCCACTGTATGTGGAGTAGCCACTACATGTGGAGATGCTTCAAAAGTACATATAAATAGAGCAACTATCAAGGTCAGCATATTAGTTATTCTCATAACGTACTCACCATACCCGTTAATCTCATAATTTTCATATCTAATGTCTACATCAATTGAATAACTGAACCACCACAATATTTGTAGATGTTTGAAAAGTAAATACAAACAGAACAACTTTCACGAGCAATTGACTAACACAACCTGCTGTCAATATCATATTATCCATATCTACTGGGCACATCAATTGATTAGATGAGCTACCACTATGTCTCCTGATGCTTCAGAAGTACATTCAAACAGAATAACTATCAAATCAATTGGCTAACTGTAGAAATTGTTGGTTTTTTATCTTTTTGTCATCTAGTGTCCATATCAATGGATTAATTGAGTGGCGTCTACAGTCCATATCAATGGATTAATTCAGCCACCGCCATATCTATGGATGCTTTAGAAGTACATACAAATAGAATAACTGTCAAGATCACAGTTGACATAGGAAGCTTATTGCCATAATATCTGTCAAGATCAGCCGACCAGATAAGAGAATAACTGTCAAGATCGGTTGATCAGATAAGCCTATTGCTAGTCTCATACCTTTCTGGCTCAATTGTAGAATCAAATATAAATAGTAAATCCATTGATATTGACGGTTAGCCAAATGCTGAATCCAAATTCTATGTAGTCGTAGAAAATCAATAATTAGATTGGCTACACCTTATTGTAAGTATGAAACAATAAAATATTTTAAAAATTCTATTATAATGTTATATTCAGATTTGATTTTATAAAGAAACAAATGCAATTTGGTAATAAAATACAAAACCTTCAAATCTTTTAAAATGACACACACAAGTTACCAAACCAAAAAGTTCTACAATAAAAAAAACACTAAGTCAACAAACCATTATCACCAAAGACCACCAAAGACCCACATTACCGCTTCTAAAAGGAGTAAAAAAGCCATCACCACCAAGGTAAACAAGGACGTACGAAACGAAAACGACCCCTCACCCACCCCAATCAAGCCACACTAGGAAACCCAACCCAAGCGAAGACCATTACCAAGGCAACAAAAAATATCACCTTTGGAGGGTCCCAAGGGGGGAAGGGGCAATTAAGATCAAAATAGTGGGTGGGGGGTGAAATAGACAGCAGAGGTGGAGAGTAATACCACAATAATTCAGCAAAATTGCAGAAATGCAGAAATGGGGGCAGCCATGGTGGTCCTATCATCATTCATTTTTTGCTGCAGAATAACGCCATCCATGTGAGATTATACATACATACAAGTCCCCCCAGTCCAACCTTGCTCATTTCATTCCATTGTGCCTTTGCCATTGCCATTTCCATTCACCCTGCTCCCAGTGCTATTGCTCTCTGTTCCCCTTCTCTCTTACTACTAGTCCTCTGCCTTTCTATTCCCTTCCCTTGGGGAAGAAAGCCCTGGTTTCTGTTGGTTGGGAAGGCCTGTGTTTTTGTATGTTAAACTTAACATACAAGTTGGCAGCACAAAGAGTCATATATTTTTGTGTTTCCCTCCACTACTACTCCAGGTAGGGTTTTGCAACCCTTTCTGTTCTCCCTCCTTCCATCCTCTGAATGGAAGAAGGAGATGGAATCCTCTTCTGCTTCCGGTGACATAAGAATACTATTAAACATATGCATATGAGAGTTTCTACTTACTCCCCTGACTGAGTTTCTGTCATGAAGGTTTGTTGGTCGATGATGATGCTTTCTTCTTCTGTTAGGCTATGTGAAGTTGTGTGTGTATTGTGCTAAGTAAGTGAAGTAAGTGTAGTTGTGTTGTGCCAGTCAATGATATGAGAGTGAGTGAGTTTGTGAGTTTATGTAAGTGGACTCTGTCATGGATGAACATTCGTCTTCAAGGCAGGGAGTGTGGTGTATTTTTTTAGTGTCTCATGAATCGTGACCAGGAGTGGTGAGTTTTCGTGTATTTTGTTGTTTTGTTTGTTGGTTTGGGAGAATGGAGTTTTTGGGTCTGTGAAGAGGATGCATTTTGTGTAATTTACCCAAAAGTGCTAGTTTTGGAGGTTGGTTTGGCCATTTTGCACTTCAGGTGTGGGAGGGAGGGGAGAGGGGGAGGAGAGGAGTGGAGGGAGAGTGTATTTGTGAGAGTGTGGTTTCCCAATTGAATGCTGGGAGCAATGAGGGGGGAACAGGTAGGGGAGAGAAGAGTAATCAGGAGTGTGAGTTGGGAAAGAGAGAGGGGAGGGGAGATACAGGAGAGCAGGAAACCTAATTTTTTCATGGGATTGGAAAACAATGAGTGCTAGAAGAGACCACTCTTGGACACAAAATGCGGAGTAATACATAAGCTCAGGAAAAATGGGATGAGAGGAAGAATGGGAGAGACACAGAACTGGTGTTGATAGAGCCTCTCTCTCTTTTTTTCCAGCTATCTAATGCTGCTGATGAGTGATACCTCTGATCACCTGCTGTGGTACCATCAGAGCGGTTTTCATTGAGGAGAAGAGGTGACTGTGGTTTCTTTGGGCAAACTGTTTTCTGAAAGAACTTGCTGTGAGAAAACCGCACAATTTCATTCCACGTGATCTGAAGTTAGCTTCTGATGAGCATTTTCGTTTTTCTGGTTTTGCAGGTGAAGGGGATTTGCACCATCTAGAGTCTGCAATGGAGACTGGGTGGTGCCCGGGCGGGGCTCTGATACTTGGCATATGATCCTCATTTAAGTAGCAGGGTCACTTGGGAATTGGCTTTGTAGGCGTTGAATTACTTGTGTTTTTGTGTATCAGCGATCCTCTAGTTGAAGGAGCTGTATTCTTAGTTTGGGTGGTATAGTTCACGTCCAGTTTGGTTCTATTTTTCTTCTGTGGAGCCTTGGAAGAGAGCATTGAAGAGAGCATTGAAGAAGAGGAGTCCAGAGCTCGCTTGTTTTGCTGTTGAAGAGGGTGTTGTGTTGTGGTTCTATTCCACTGTCAGCAGCGTTGCCATCACGTGGATTTAGGTGCTTTGTGTTGATCTGAGGCTCTGTCCGGTTCAGTTCCTCTTTTGTTGCAAGAAGAGAGAGACATATCTTCAACGTCATGGCGAAAGAGGACTATGAGGATGAGGGGCCGAACGAGGGTGGTGAAGGAGATGAGGTTTGTCAACTTGTTTGTTTAATTTCGTTTGTTGTTTTTCATTGTGATGGCAGCTGGTTTGAAATCCTGGGTGATTAAAGCTTAATGGGTGCAAACCATACAACACAGTACCACAACCAACCCAGATTCTGTTTCGTGGAGTTTGGGAGTTTGGGTTATTCGTGGTGTTGTGTTGTATGGTTTGCTTGATGCTCTGTTTTTTTTGTTCAACTCTGTTCCGATGCGGAAGCTCTCTCTAGTTTGACGTACATCTCACGTTTGTTTCTTGATGTTGTTTGAGGAGTTGCAGGAGCACGGCGGCGTCACAGAGAGGCTGAGGCAGCGGACTAAGCGGAAGCCCGTCTATGTGGAAGAGGACGAGAGCATGGAAGATGAAGAGTGGAAAGCACCGGAAGAGGAAGAGGAAGTGGAAGAAGATGACGAAGAGGAAGAGAAAGACGTCCGCAAGGGGGAGCAGGTATGACTTGCACTGATGGTAGAATATCCTCATATATGTCGATTGTATGTGTATCCACCGGGCTTCTACGCTTTTGTTCTTGGAATACTGTGTCTAAGTTAGAGTGTTGTATGTTGTGGTTAGCAGATTAACATCTAGTGTGTTTAAGAGTTAACCGATCTGGGCTCTACTTGGGTTTTCAGTTATCAGGACACGGTTGCTTGATATGTTGAAGAGTTTATAGTAGGCTCCGTTTGTTGTAGAGTTTACTTGAATGGGCTGGTGGTTACATAACACATTTTATAATATTGCATGGACTCCTTGAAGCGTTTGCTAACAGACTTACTGGGTAGACGATGCCTGTCTAAAGAGGCCCACGCCGGGATGATCTGATCACCACCTCCATAGCCTCAGAAAATCTTGTTTATTTTCTGATCTCGTTTTGCATGCTGAACGCGTCTCTTGTTAAAAAAGGTGCACGAGTCTTCCGTTGAATTTGGGTAGGCTATTTGGAAGTGACGATGTTCAAGTGTTTAAATGCAGCATGATGATTTCTGCGATGTCTGCAACACCGGAGGAGTTTTGGTATGCTGTGATACATGTACAGCGGTGTTTCATCGTGGTTGTCTCAATCCGCCTATGAAAGTCGTGCCACGTGGTGCATGGAGCTGTCCCAAATGTGTAAGTTCTTAGCCTTTCTCCGATGGTGTGTGCATGTTGCTTTCATGGTGATGCACATCTTGTCAACATTGAGATATGTATTGGTGCATTCCTTTTATGAAGAAGCTCCTACTGACGCTTTTCTGGAAATACATGCTCGGTTTTGGGCTGTGGTCACAATCTCTAAAGCTTTCTTTGTTGGTTTTCCGAATGGTTGGTTACACAGGCGGACCCTCTCGGTCACGTAGAGAAGATCCTTGACATGCAAATGAGGCCAATTAAAGTTCCTGGCAAAGCCTCCGATCACGGTGCTGACAAAGCCCCTGACCAAGCTGCTGATGAGCAATCTGAAGATAAGGCCTCCGTCCAAGCTGAGGACGACGACTACGATGAAGCTGGCGACGAAGCCTCCGACCCAGCCCCCGGCAAAGACTCAAAGGAGCCACCGCCGAAGCTTGTTAAGCAATACCTGATCAAGTGGAAGTCAAGATCTTTTCTGCACTGCTCATGGTACAACCCTCTCTTTGTTGTAGGTTCTTATCAGTCCTTTTGGATTATTTTTCCAGGTTTCATCAGGTCTTTTATTGTTATTGATTTTAGTTCAACACTGCTTTAAGAATGTAGAAACTGTTTCTGTGAGCTAAGGATTATAATTGCTGAAGCTATGATGTTGGTGTTTGTGAGAGAGCTTGCTTACGAATGGAGGTTTTTAGTGACGTTTTTGTTGGCTTTCTCTCCATGTGGCAGGGTCACCTCAGAAGATCTGGAGAGGGGTATGAAAACCTTTGCTGGCCTTCGAATGAAACTCAATCATTTCCTGAAAATTTTCAATCCTGCAGATGAGGATCGCATGCCGATTAGACCGGAGTGGACAACTGTCGACCGAGTTCTCGACGTGAGGTATGACGCTAATTTTTCTCGTTTGTTTGATGTCGTTTTGCAACATTTATGTCTCTTCTGGACTATTTGGAGTTTGAGTAATTTTTTCTCAGCGGTCCTTGTAAGTAGTTCTGAATGTAACACTGGACATTGTGAACTTGTGACTGAAAGGCCTGAGTGTCTTGTTTTCATCTCATTGAAACTCAAACTTTGTGCTTTAAGTTTTTGGGTGCTTTAATGATATTGGGCACTATTTGGACCTTTTTTTTGTATACTTCTTCATTCAGTCAAGGTTTTTTCTAGGGACTGATACGAGTAGTCTAACTTTGTGATTCTTTGTTACAGGAATGATAATGGCGTCAGGGAATATCTGGTCAAGTGGAAAGAACTTGGTTATGATGAGGCCACTTGGGAAGTTAAGGAGGATATCTCAACTTTCCAAGCAGAGATAGATAAATATAAGGAGATTATGAGTCGTCAGTCAGCGAAAAAGCGGAAGGGTCCGGCACTTGACCAGAGGGATTCAAAGCGGCGCAAAAAGGACTTTAAACCGTTCAAGAAAACTCCCAAGTTTTTGGTTGGAGGTATTAATCACGCAACTGCTTTTCATGTTTCTGCATTAATTCTATCGTCTCTTGCTTTTTTTGGTTGGCGGAGGAGCTGCTGTTGTTTGTGTTTTGTTACCTGGTCTGAAGTGATGTTAGTCTCCTAACTTTTATCAGCAAAGGATGATAAACTGGTTCTTTCATCTCAAAGTTTAGTAATGTTAAAAAACTTAGTTTCTTAATTATACGTCATTCCAGTGGAATTGTGAAGTTTATTCACTTATGTCCCCCAGTTCATTAACCTCAAGTGTTTAGTTTATATTAAGTATACATTAAGTGTAAATGATCACATTTTGGTTGTACATCAGTGGATAGATATGTTTTGTCCTATATGTTGGCAATCAGAGGATGTGATGGAGTTTTTCTTGGGCAGGTTCGCTGCATCCTTATCAGCTGGAGGGACTAAACTTTCTTCGGTTTGCATGGGAGCAAAACAAGCATGTAATTTTAGCCGATGAGATGGGCCTGGGAAAAACAATTCAAAGTATCTCATTATTGGGGTCTTTAATAGAAGAGAATGTGGGTCTGCCCCATCTGGTCGTAGCCCCACTTTCAACTTTGCGGAATTGGGAACGAGAATTTGCCACTTGGGCTCCTCAAATGAATGTGGTATGTTCTCTTACCTCTCCGTGATTACTTCGATATCTTGCTTTCTTTTGCTTGTTCTTGATTTTCTAGACATCCTTTCTATATGTCCTTTAATCTGTATTCATCTCATATCTTTATGACCTTTAAGTTGTCAGGCTCGAGCACTGGTATGTTGCCAGCCACTTGGAATATATAACCTGTGTTGTTTTCGGGTTTCGATTAGCGACATCTTCTTTCTTATCTGTCGACGACATGTATGTGCAGGTTATGTACGTTGGAAGTGGTCCAGCAAGGGAAATTCTCCGTCAGCATGAATTCTTCTTTGAAAAGAAGAACTCAAAGAAAAAAGATAAAGGAAAGAAGAAAGTAGGGGAGAGCAAGCAAGAACGAGTGAAGTTTGACGTATTGCTGACATCTTACGAGATGATCAATCTTGACACTGCAATTCTTAAAGCACTCAAATGGGAGTGTCTGGTAAGCCCATCTCCTTGCTTTTGTTGTATAATCAATACTTTTTTAGGTCTTAAGACTGGGTTTGGTGTCAGAAGGAGTTGAACATATTACCACTAATGGAAAATGCAGGTTCAACTTTATATTATTTTAAAAAACAATTAACAAAACCTTTGGATTATTTCTGATTTATTCATTAATTTAGTCTAATTTCTACTATAAAAAAGCATGTATAAAAATATGACTCAAACACGAATCTGTTTTTTGTGACTAAATAATTCTTTGATTTTGAAAAACAATTCATCTTTATCCGACAGGTATTGTTATATTGTTGCTTATTGTTGTTCTCTATTTCGGTGCTTTCAGATTGTGGATGAGGGGCATCGTTTGAAGAACAAGGACTCGAAACTGTTCCAGACGCTAACAACTTTTACCACTCGACACCGAGTCCTCCTCACTGGAACACCTTTACAGGTTTTTTCTCCTTATTGATCTTTTGCTTTGAATTTGGCCTACGGAATACCGTTAGATGGCAAACATTAGTGGCATCATTTCTGATATATTCATTTGTTGTGCTGCAGAACAACCTGGATGAGCTCTTTATGTTGATGCATTTTCTCGATGCAGGAAAGGTCAGACTGACGCAACCTAGAATCCTGTACTTCAGCCTTTTGACTTGAACATTTATGTAAAGGTAGGACGATTTGCTGCTTGGGCTAACTCGCACCCTGTATTGAAATATGCTCATGCAGTTTGGAAGCTTAGAGGAGTTTCAGCAAGAGTTCCAAGACATAAATCAGGAGGAGCAAGTTGGGCGGCTGCACAAGATGCTGGCACCTCACCTATTACGCAGTAAGAAAACAGATGCCATCAAGTTGTGCTAAATTCTCTGCTTAATTTGGTATAGAGGACATCATGGTTGCATACCTGAAGAAAGTAGATTCTGTCTATAACCTGTAACCTGTTTTAAGTTGCAGAGCCACTCTGATTCTTTGTGGTTCTCTCTGTTTGTAGGAGTGAAGAAAGATGTCTTGAAGGAGATGCCACCCAAGAAGGAACTCATTTTGCGAGTGGAGTTGAGTAACCTTCAGAAGGATTTGTACAAGGCAATCTTGACAAAAAACCATCACATATTGTCTCGCCAGGGTGGTGCTCAGGTGCTGAAATACACTCTATACGTTTTTCACCTCTACAAGATAGTATTATGTTTGAAGGTTGTCCTTGATGTTGCAAATGATCTCTCCTACTACATTTATGGTTAGCTTATCTCGCGATTAGAACTATTTCTCACCTTACGCTTTCGTAGTTGCTCTTGTACAGTTTCTTGTTGTTATAGTGGTCTGTTGTGTACTTTATCTACTCTTTTTTATCTTGTCTTTAATTCCTTAAGTAATGTTGGTGGAGAAGCCGAATGCGAATGCTAATTGTCTCAATGCTTTGTTGACTGCAGATTTCACTGAACAATGTGGTTATGGAATTGCGCAAATTGTGTGGGCACCCGTACTTGTTAGAGGGAGTTGAGCCCAAAGTGCAGAATCAGACTGAAACCAACAGGTGGGCTCTTGGATTGCATTAGTTAGATAGAGTCTGTTAGAGTAGTCATAGTAATCAGTACTGGCATTGCTTTGAATCACTTGCAGATTTCTAGAAAATCTTTCTTGTCTGTGAATAATCATATTTCGTTTTTCTTAACGTTGTACACTATTAAACGTTATTTGATTCATGAAGTTTCATTCATTTTGGCAGTTCATCACCCTCTTTTAGGGACTCCTGCTTGCTTCTGTCCTGGCTCTAATTTTCGATAATTTCTTGCAAGATTTTGCCCGATTCTATGTGCGTTCTAACAGAGAGTATCGGCCTTGTGGTAGGCAGGCAGTTAATGGAGAATTCAGGAAAGCTAGTACTGTTGGATAAGATGATGACAAAATTGCATGCCCAAGGTCATCGAGTTCTAATCTACTCTCAGTTCACACGAATGCTGGACATTCTTGAAGACTGGATTAATTTAAAGGTTAACCTTACTCCTTTCATAGACACCAATTTTTTCCTTGACTACTGCTTGTCTTTGAGTACTTTCCGTGAATTGAATGTATCAATACTCAGAAATTGCTAAACAAATTGCAAGATAATGTGTATTTAGTATTAATGTATGTTGCTATAATTTTTTTTGCATCTGAATTATAAGAGGTGTACAACATTCTGAAGGGAGGGTAATTTTAGAAGTTATTACTTTGTTCTAACACCCTTGCAGGAATGGGGATATGAGCGGATTGATGGTAAAATAAGTGGGTCTGAACGCCAAATTCGAATCGACCGATATAATGCACCGAATTCTACCAAGTTTTGCTTCTTGTTGTCAACTCGAGCTGGAGGCTTGGGAATCAACTTAGCTACAGCAGACACTGTCATCATATATGATAGGTATTATAAGTTGGCACTCCTTGATCTCTGATTTAAACTTCATCTCTTGTATTATTAGACCTTCGAGGAGGTTGCGGTACCTGTTATGATCAGTGTTACTTATTTATTTTGATTCCTTAGTCTAATTTAATGGTGTTTAGTGGTTTCAGTGCTTTAGAACTGAGTTCTGTAACCTTATTTTGAAGACTTATCATCTCTGTTGCAGTGACTGGAATCCACATGCGGATCTTCAAGCTATGGCTCGGGCCCATCGACTTGGTCAACAAAACAAGGTGAGTTACTCGCAAATTTAGTTCTGTGTTTTCCCCCTCTATCATCTCCTTGCTATGGTAGTCAAGGGCGCTTCCACATATTGTTGATAGAGAGCACATGTGGAGATTGATTGATTACTTGATTTTTGATAATTCCGCTCTGATTTTCACATGCAATATTGGTTGTGTCTCAAATCAGAGCTCATTCCAAAAGCTATTTCTCTGTACAGGTGATGATTTTTCGCCTTGTCACGCGGAACACAATTGAGGAACGAATGATGCAAATGACAAAGAAAAAAATGGTCCTAGAGCACTTGGTGGTGGGCCGCATGAAAAAAGAAAACATGAACCAGGTACACATCTGGGCAAAGTTACCAACTTCTGTGTTTTTGAGTTTTAAATGACATACTTCAATTTTTTCTTGATAAGAGGTTGTCTTCAAGATGGTCAGCAATATGTTGGTTTGGTTGATTTCGTGCTTCATGATCTCATCCTTGCAATTTCACAATTTTCTAATTAATGTTTTTTCTAATTATTATTTACTGTAATTTGTGTAATTTTTCCTGTTGTAGGAGGAACTCGATGGCATCTTGCGATATGGTGCCACGGAGCTCTTCAGTGAAAAGGACGAAGAAGCGAGAGCCCGACAAATTCACTACGATGATGCGGCTATTGATAGGTTTTTAAAATTAATTTTTAAAATTTTTAATTAAAAAAAAATTCACTTATTTTCTTCACAATTGTTGAATCTTTTGGAGTAGCATGTACCTCTAGTTGTGTGTTGTCACTTAGTTTTCTGTCTGTTAGCTTTTCAACTTGTAGTCGAAGGAATCATGTTCATGCTATCTAAGGAAATCGCATCAAGTTTTCGTGTTGAAACCTTGAACATGCATGACAGTGTTAAACTTGTGAACACCCGCAGGCTGTTGGATCGAGCCCAAGTTACTGATGAGGAAGAGAAAGTCGAGGATGAAGAAGACAACGACCTGTTGAAAGCTTTCAAGGTGCTTTTTACTTTTTAGAATGAACACTGAAGAGCTATATTATTTGATGTAAACCCATTTACAGCTGAAGCCATGGGCATCTTCAGTCTTCGTCCTGCAAGTAGTTTTTCTTTTTACATCCTCACCAAATTTTATATTTTTATATATTAGAATGAACAGTTTGACTGTTGTTTTTGCGACAGGTCGCGAACTTCGACTATATAAATGAAGAAGATGCTGCTGCCGCCGCCGGCCCTGCAGCAGAGGAGGCTGAGAGAGAGGCTCGTGCCAAGCTGGAGGCAGAAACGGAGGGTCCAGGGCGGGCACAGTTTTGGGATAGTCTGTTGAAGGATAGAGTAGTGGAGCAGCAAGTGGAAGAGTTGGAAGAATTCGGGAAAGGAAAGCGGAGTCGCAGACAGGTATTTATACCCTTTGAGCTTCCTCCGTGCACAAATTGGTTCATCCAAACCAACTCACTGATTTAATGATTTTGATGAGCTGTCAAGCAGTCAACATTCCGTAACTAGACATATTGTGGACTGTTCACGGCAATGCTGACTCTGATGTGAAGGCGATTTGTTTATTTCTTCACTCGTTTACTTATTATTATTATCTCGTGCACGTTGGGGAAATTTGTGCAGATTGCGAAGGCTGGGCTGTATTCCGAAGAGAACGACCTAGCAGGTATGAATGAGCATTCTGATGATGCGCAAGAGCCCAACTGGGCACCTGCTGCGGGTGCAAGTTCTCCTGATTATTACGGAGATCATGGTGATGGAGCGAGTGGCAAGAAGTTGCATTCCTCAAAGAGAAGAGCTAGAGGTATGCTCAGGAATTTCTACAGATGACTTTGTTCTACAATTGACATAGTTGATTTATTGATTTATGTAAAATCAATCCATTAGCTCTCCTAATCATTTTGACATTGTTAATCATTTGTTTGGTTGTTATTTGTGTAGAACGTGCGACAGGCGAGCCACATCCATTGATGGAAGGCGAAGGCCGAGACTTCAGGATCCTCGGCTTTAATCATAGGCAACGTAATATATTCGTGAATGTGCTGATGAGGTGAGTACTGGGCTTACCAGAGATAGTTCGCTAAGTACGATTTCAACATAGTATTCATATTGTTATTTACGATGTTTTCAGATTTACTTGGTCTGAAATGACCTGTGTGTTCAGTCACGAGATATAACTGCGGATGCTTTTTCACCCTTATTCTGACTTCACATATTATCTGTATACGCAGGTTTGGCTTAGGGGACTTCACATGGTCTGAGTTTGTTCCTCGTCTGAAGCCCAAAACGCATGAGGAGATCAAGGAGTAAAGACATCATTATGCCCCTGATTTTTGTTTCTGAAATTATGCTGGCTTGTTGCATGGGATTTGTTTGTACATTTGATTGCCAAGCTAATTTTTATGTGGATTATTCGGGGTATTGAACCTTTTTAATCGTTTGGCAGATATGGACATCTATTCTTGAGTCATATCGCGGAGGAGATCAATGACACTCCGTTTTTTTCTGGTAAGTAGTGCTACTGGTATCTGCTGTTGCAGCACTTCTACTTCACTTTAAATCACTTGATGTAGTAGCACTGTTTCATTGGAAAGCTGCATGTTTATGTTGTACGATATGGATATTCCGCCAAATGTGCTTACATTTTTGTATTGTTACAGATGGTTGTCCTAAGGAAGGTCTTCGTATTCAAGATGTTTTGGTACGACTGGCGATCCTGCATCTCATGCGGGACAAGGTCAAGGTCACGACGGAAGACCCAGGAGTTCTTTTTTCCGCTGGGGCACATATGTATCGTTTCATCTCTCTCCGGAACACAAAAATCTGGAAGGAGGAGCATGACCGCAAGCTGTTGTACGGAATATGCCAGTAAGTGCATTTCACATTGTGCTTCAAATGTTTGTTTTGAAGATCCTTGGTATAACATCAGGGATAATTAGTGCTGCCAGTTCGAGCCGATTGTAATACTTGGTATATGGATATCTTTTAGTGACTAATACGATTGTTGAGTTGGTTCACTTATCAGGAAGCACGGTTACGGGAGATGGCTAGCGATTGTGGACGATCCTCAACTGGGATTGGGCCCTGTCATTCGCAGTGAATTGCTTCTGAGAGGTATCAATGACGGCGCTGGGCCTTCTAGGAATGGTGAAGCCCGCCCCGGTGAAATGGAAGACCCCTCAGGACGTGGTCAGAACCTTCTCAACCCCTCTGAATACTACTTGGTTGTATTGGAAGTTATAGTATCTGCAACTTTCTTCTAATTTGCGTTGGCTTTATTCTCAATTTTCACATGGGGTTGTTTGTCTGATTGGTCAAGGTGAAGTGCCTGCGCCTCCAGAGGACGGACAATCTGGATTTCCTTATGAGGCAGACAAAGAAGAGAAAGAAGTTGTTTTTCAGAAGCGCATGGTTGACTTCGTAAAGAGAAGGGTATTGCTTCTGGAGAAAGTTCTGAACGCAGAATATCACCACGAGGTATGCTGCAGTACGTCAACTTTTGATTGATGAATTATTGCATCCCTTTGCACATTGTATCTAAGCACCATGTTAGTAGGTGAGGGAAGAACATTCCCTACGTCTGTACCTTGGATGAAAGTAGGCAGGGGTATTGCAAAACCATGAGTGCTTCCGTCGTGCTAATTCTAGAAAATCAGAATTCAAGTTTGGTTTCACAGAGCCCTAATTAGTTTAGAATTGTTCTGTAAATGAACGTACATGCACAAAAATAGGGGCGATTTCCTCCTGTTCCCGACATCCCCCATTCAGGTACCCCCACTCAGGTACGAGCGTTAGCATGCAACCAGGTTCTTAAGTGATGTTAGTATGCATTTTCTTTGCCTGTGGTAGTATTTATCACGATTTATCAGCCTGGCCTTTTACTTTGATGAGTTTCTATTAACCCCTAAGTGCCTAGCCCGAAATAGTAACCTTCTTTTAGAAAACTACATGAAATAATAATGACCTTCTGAATGTTATATTTTGTGATCCTTCCGATGTTATAGGACGATTTCTCTCCTTTGCATGGCTGTATAGCACGACGTTCTTTGAAGCTCTTACATGATTCAGTTAACTTCTATATGGTCACTTTCGGGTGTTAGGCACTTTGGGGGGTCTGTTTAGAGTCTGTTAATGGAGGCCCTTGCTGTTCATCTGCTTTTGAGGTACTTAGTTCAATCCTGCATACAGGCTCAAGCTGAGCAAGTGCAAGCTCAGGAGCCTCCTCCGCAAGCGACGGTGAATGAGCCAGTTGTGGGAGGCCACCGAGGAACGCAAGCGACGCATGATCCGCAACCGAGAGGCTATCAGCCTCAACTGAACATTAATAAGCCAGTTATGGGCCATCAAGCAACACCGATGATGCATGATCCTCACATGAGGAGTCATCAACCTCAGATGATGAGTGATCCTGGCATGAGAGGTAGTCAAGTACCGCACGCGACGATGAATGATATGGGGATAAGAGTGCAACAACCCCAGTATTATTCAACGCCGCAGCCGATGCGGCCTCAAGAACGTCCCCCTCCTGTGCATGGAGCCCCTCTCCCAATCTGTGAGTTATAATTCTCTCTTCTGAATGCGATAATTTATCTTCACAGTGTACGTATGTTCAAATATTGATCAGTAAATAGGAGTCTCAAATCAAATATGCGTAAGTATGCTGCTACTGATATCTATTTTTTTCTGACCACAGCACATGAAGAGCTTAAAGCGGCTCTCTACGATAATGATCCGGGCCGTAGGAGAGTTGCTCAAATCTACAATAAGGTGTGCACCTTTCCATTGGGTAGATTCATCCTGACATGTACACATGCTTTTTTACTTAACCAACTTTTCCTACCAAGTTTAATTGTCCTTGATGACTTTGGTTGCGGTCTTCATAGAAAACATAAGAGACCCGCTCCTGGAGTTGATTGGCGTATGATCCTAAAACTATGAAGAAAATATTCAATCCTAAGAAAGCAGAAGTGGAAAGCCGCATTCAAGGTGAAAAGAACGTGATGGAAAATAATATTTAGAGAATTTTTTCTATTTGTAAACTTAATACAATCTTTCCTTTGGAGGGCTCTAATGCATTGATACCTCCAAATATAGATATGCGATACGGTGAACGAGAATGAAAATGATACTATTCAAGCTTACGGTGGGAACAAGTCAGCTGGGCTCCGAGTCCGCAAAGCTTTACGAGAGGTTGAGATCCTGTGTATAAACTTGCGGGATGCCCTGGTTGAGCGCCCACCTGGACCAGGTCGTAAGGGACAAGTAGATGGGGCAGAGGGAGCAGATCAAACAATGAACGGAGCCAGAGGAAATGGAGCACCGTCTGACGACGACGACGATTACGATAGAGAGATGGAGACTGACATTGAAGGTGATGTAGAACCTAGACAACCCGGTCCTTTTGCGCAACCCAGTTCTTTTGCGGGACCCAGTTCATTTGCCGGACCCAGTTCTTTTGCCGGACCCAGTTCTTTTGCCGGACCCAGTTCTTTTGCCGGACCCAGTGAGCCAGTAGATGAGCCAATGATTCGCGAATACCAGTTTCTCCAAATTCCGACGCAGACGTCCCCCCCTGCTCGTCATGCTAACACTCCCCCAGCCGGCACTCCCTTCTTTTTTTTGGATAGTTGAGTTGCTTAGTCTGTAGTTACTACAGTTCTCCATTTTTTATTTTTCCTTCAAGGAGACTGGTGCGTCAAGGTGAGGGTTGTGGACCTTGTTAGTTAACGTGTATCTGGAGATCCAGCTTTGCAAACTGTAAATTACATTATCATTTTTGCTAAACGCATGCAACTCATTTAATTTCGTTGACAAGCATACCTGTATATGGCCGATTGATGTTTGATATGTTCATTTCATCTTGCAACGGACTTGTACAGTATGGTTTTTATCTAGTCTGAGTCCTGACACCAATTCTATTTTTCTTTCGAATGTTATTCGGTAGAGTGTGCTTTTTAACATAGATGTTCCTTCTTTGACTTGCATTGGTTTTTACAGGTGAAAAACCTACTTGGTTTTTCAGGGTGAAAGAAGGTGGTCTTCACTTGAATATTAATTGGTGTGTTGATGATGAGTCACTACCTCTGCTTATATCAGTTGCATCTGCAGTAGAGGAGGTGAATTTGTTATGAACTCACTTTCAGTAGACATGTTTTTTCAAAGCTTAATGTCAGAAATTCCCTCCACAGCGTCTGCAGATGTTGCAGATGGTAAAACGCATATTCTGTAATCGAATGTGAGGCAGTGACCCTTTCATTTCGTGCTACGCATTTTTTCACTCACCAAGAGCTGAGCGGAGATATATTACTAACAACTGGCAGCATGGATCTTGCATATAATTCTGATAACCTGCTGATATTGGTTACAAGGACTTTCGGTTTAAGACCATTAGAAATTCAGAAAACATTTGAATCCAATTTCAAGACACTGATTTTTTAAAGTCCATATTTTCTACAATAGCCTGCACTTGGTGTATTTTTCCACAATTACTAGCATAGGAGCTGGACGCGTGGCAGTTTCTAGTCGTTCTCCATTGTTTGTTCCTGGGCCAAAATTGTCCACTTGGTACAATGGTATATTGGTATGTACACGGCAGAGTCGATCAGAGAAGACGGACATTAGGAATTTACAGGAGACACACATGTTCAGAAACTAGTTTTTGACAGGTTTGACTCTTGAGAGTAGCACCCAATTAGGAGTTTTCCTGTTTTGAATGTGTCAAATGCATTTGCTGCATCTAGTATACAATCAGTGTTCACACTGTGAGGATCAAAAGTAGTGTTGAATGTGCACTAAATTCATGTAATGAAGATGCTATTCTCTGCAATTGATAAAATCGACAGATCATGGTTCCCCTTGTGACCTCTAAGAAAAGAGAAAAAAAAAAAAGCCGCAGAATGGTTAATAAAATCGATGTTGTGCTCACTACTCGCTCTTGTGTGGCTTTGACGGCAACTTTTTGGCTGGTCTCATGTATTTGGCGATAAAGAAGTTGCTGAAGAAAAGTAGCAATGACAACGAGTAGAAAAATAAAAACTGCAGCACAGCAAAGAACTTCGTCAGTGTTGTGTCAACTTCATTCGGAAATCTAGAATTGTAAGCTCCAGTTATCGAGAATGCGAAGAAGTAAAGGAAACTTACTCTTGGCATGTTTGTCGGGTAAGTCGTAGGGTATATAAGCCCATGTACAGCTTGCCCCATAAATGAAACAAATTGGATCATTTGGAACATTGTGAGGTATCTGCACAAGCAAACAGAACGTTGGAGGAAAACCAAAGTTGAGTACAACAGCGTCCTGCTTAAGAACAATAAGAGAATATAGAACCAATTTCCGCAAGAGTGATTTGAACTTAACTAAAAATCTCACAAACTTCCCAAACATCTTGACAATGAAGTATCTCAAATTTTTTCAAGAACTCCACCATGATCCAATCAGAAGTAAACTTACTTTCCCCAAAAGAGATATTTGCGTCTACGTTTCTCATCTTTAGCTATAGTCGCTGCTAGTAGATAGTACAAATACATGAAAACGTGAATCCACGAGTTCAACATGGCTGAAAAATAAGCTGCAAGGAAGGAGTTCAATGAAAAAATATTAGCACATTCCAGGTTTCAAGGTTCAATAGACCCTAAGTTCTGTAAAGAATATGCCTTCCAAAACCTCATGGCACCCAAAACGAAAGTCCGAAGAAAAGAGCTTTATCAGTGATGCAAACGTGATAGCTAAATTAGCTTACCATCTCCCGTGGGCCGAGCATAGCTGATAATCCACCATACGAAGGAGATGCTTGTATGGTGGTACAGGTGAAGAAACGTTATTTGCCGCAAGTTTCTTCTCATGAGCATCAAGGCCTGCCACCAATTCACACAAGCTATGAGGAGAAGTCCATCAAATCTATTCTACCACGTTACAGATATCATTAAAAGATGAAAGAGGCTCTTATTAGTGTTAAACTGGCGAATAGAACATTGTAACACGGCTCTGGGCTTCTAGTGACATAATTAGACATAAATAGAATTCATATTTACAACGATCAAGGAATTCGAGTCTATTTAGAATATCTGAACGGGAATTATTAAAACCAAAATTTTCAAACTTCTAAATGTAAATTATGCTCAAGCTTACCGTGTCCATAAACTCATACAACTTCGAAACAAAGAAAATGTAGACGTAAAACCCCATCTGCAACAATGAAATAGTCTCGTAAGAAACTAAATATCAAATCGAGCTGTTGAATCTTTGAAGCCTGAACTTAAGTAAATAACTCTAAGCTTTTTGACGCATCAGCTTCAGACTTTAACAAAATCAACTACTACAAACTTTAATAAGCTCAAAAAAAAGTCGGCTAAGTATACCCACTTGGACTTGCTCATCGTTTCCATGATTACCCCAGAACGAATACCTGCGACAACACAAAACCCTCACATGGTAAGCGCGGTTGAATTACACCTCAATTTCCCCAACATAAAATCTTAGAAACCATTTCACTATGGCGAGAGATTCCATCAGTCTTCTGAGGGTCAATTACTTTACACAAAATTCAGTAATGTGATAGAGATAAGCTGCATAATGTCTAATTGCATCTGCAAGGATTAGAATTGACAGGGGAATTATTTGAAATCGTCTTTTTCATTGTAGAATCAGGGCAGAGAGAAGGAGCAAGAAGTGGACCTATGACGGCGAGCTTCAATAAGGATTCCACATCCCATATACAAGCTAAGACAGCACAGAAAGGAATTATGCACCACCACGATTGCCTGCAACCACACGGGGTCATGCCTGGGCTTCAACCCAGCTCGCCGGATGTACGAGCTCCACAGCCACACCACCACAATGTACGCCGCTATCGCCAACACCACCGGCGTGGGGCTCCTCACAAAGGGCAAGTCGGCCGTGATAGCACTGGGCTTCCGCAAGTCCAGACCCATGAAGCCTTCCAGCACTCTATGCACCACGGAATCAATGCCAGGAATCGCCACACGGGAGGAAGATCTCAGAGAGCTCGTCACCGAGTCCAGCGTCAAGTTGAGCTTGTGCGCCTTCTCCCCCACCCTCCCCACCACTTGCCAGCCCACCTCCCGGGCTGCATTGTCCACCAGCCACTCCGCTTGACTGAATGCAGCAGCCATGGCAAAAAACTCTAAATCCTCAACCCAATCCTCGACAACCACCACTCTTCCAGCAGCTCACACCACAATCATGAATTCAAATCAACTCCATCACTCCATCGACTCCTCACTTCACTCCTCTCGCATCCTCCCAGCTTCAACTACTACTCCCACATGACCCCTGGAGCACAACCAAACAACCACCTTCACTTGAACTAGAAAAACTTGGAGCTTGGTGTCTAGACAAGAGGATTGGCCATGAGGGATATCGAATAGAAGCGGGACACCAGACACGGCGTCACCACATCCACGAAAGCACCGCAATCCCAGCACCACACAGAGCGTTCATAGAGCGATGGACGAATACGGTGCGACGGTGTTGGGTGAATTAGCGATGCGGGAAAAGGCAGTGTGAGGTGCCGAGGGGCATGCAGGGCCCCTGCGTAGCCTGGGCTTGTAATAACCGCGGAGTGGACGAAGAGATAACTTGGCCCATTGGGAGGATCCATTGGGGGCTCAGTGGGGCACGGCTCAGGCTCATGAGATCATAGATGATGATGGTCGGATGATCTCCCGGATGGGCCCCGCGGAGAGGGCGATGGAGTGGGTGCGGTTGTCGTTGCGCCAAGTCGGGGAGTGCGCGTGAGGAGAGGCTGGGATGCGCTCCAGTTTTCTAGCGTTGTTCTCTTCTGTGTTTTGCACTGGAAGTTATTGTTTTTGCAGCTCCTTTTCGCTTTTCCCTGCCTCCGGACTGGAGTCTCTTTTCTAGTGGGGCCCTGAGTCTCTCCCTCTCAGGCCTTAGCTACAGTGTTCAGGACTTGAGTTTGTTTTTTGTATTTTTTGTATTGTTCAGGACTGGAGGTTTTTTGGTGACAGGGTTGAGGACCTCTAGTGACAGGGGTTTGGAGGCTTTGGAGCTTTGTGGTTGTTTTGGAGTGTGCTAGTGTAGACCTAGGACCAGCTTGAGTGAAAAATTGAATCTCGAAGGGAACTGGTTTGTAGACTCGGATGATTTGCAAGTTTTGTCTGAAATACACCCTTCAAAGTAAAAGTTAAAGTCATGAAAGTAAGTAAGTATGTAATTTTTAACAGATTAAGGTAAGCATGGATGTGTTTGAAAGTAGAGGGAAATTGAGTACCACTCCCCTGCAATTCAATCGAGCACCACTCCCCTGCAATTCAATTGAGTACCATTCCCCTGCAAAGTGCATAGAATGGAACACGCCATCAGAATGTAACCCTAGACTATACCCAACAATTCCACACAATAGCTTCAGTAGAGAACTAGCACGTGCTTGATGGTGTTGGAGATTGATATCTTTTCATACTTGTGAAAAGGTCGAATTGAAGCACCAATCTCTTTGTAGTTGAAAGCTTGCACACTGAGGACAAAAACAACTCACAGTAAGATTGGTGAGAAAGATCCTACCCACTGACGCTTCTAATTTCCAGAAATCCAACGTGATTGAAACCTTTACTAAATAGTTGATGGTATGACCATAACACTAAACATCATTCACATAAAGGTTTCACAGACCAACTGCTTTCATGTGATATACAGAAGTAACATACACTACTCCTAATTTTGAAAAGTTCCTTTTGCAATAAGGATGTTTCTGCGAATCTAAGATAATCGAAACAAAGCTGGGAAACTCTTCCCAGTTGTGAGCCCAATACCTCTCAATTGATGCCTTTACAGCCCCGAGGATAACATGAAGTTAAGTCAAACTTCCATTCCTGCGAATATTAGACGCTCTTCTTTTCTCTTCCATAAATGTTAGGCTTCTCACGCTCAAACAGCGCGTACAGGATTGATCCAAAGAAAGAAAACATCAAAGTTTATGTGTAAAGGTAGACCTAGGTGCTGCTCAGGGCTCTTCGAAACCAGTATGAAGTTTTTTCGCATGGCAAATCAGCACCAACATCATACTTGTGCAATTCGCACGGATTTTAAACCAAGAGTAACACGTTGTGCAGCAAACCATCCCTCCCTACGTATGCAAAGCATCACCAGAACAGACGCTTTGATGGGTTTAAGGTTTAGATTCACATAGGTCAGAAGTCGTTTCAAAAACTCACATAGTTCTTATCCAGTTCGTATCTACTTGCAAGAGTGTGCAATACTCCGGTTCATGTAGATAAGCCAACTTCGTTATGTCGTCCACACCACCGCTGTGCATCCTGGTCCTTGGCATGGATGCTTGATATGCTCGTCGCGACCTGCATCAGTGACGGCCACACGAATATGCAGGTTTCTAGCTCACGTACGTCCCTCTGAACAATCTGGATATGAACGTAAATCAGCGTCCCCTGCCCCAAAAGAAAGACATGGGCATGGCATGCAACATGCCAAGGCTGTCCAGCAATGGAACACACCAATCAAGCGCTCTCCCAAACATCAAGCACAAGACAATCGTATCGCCACTTCACGAGTAGCCAAGACGAGTGACACCCAAAGTCTCAAGATGACGTACAAAAGACGGATGAGGAAAACTTTCACACCCACTTAGCTGCATGATCACCGGCTTCATGCAGGACTGCAGGCTGCAGGCATTTATCTTCTTCCCCTTCACGATTACTTTCTCCCGCAGTATACAAGCTGGCAGAATCAGGTTCATAGGCTTGTCCAACCAGGAACATGGATCGTAAATTGAGAGGGGACTCCAAGGATCCTTGAGCAAAATTTCCCACGAATTTGTGCTAATGTCATACACCATGGAGTCTTCAGGTGATTGCTCACCAAAAGCTGTCATGCATTGTATCAATTTCACCTGGAGATTCTCCTAAACTAAACGCAATCACCGCGAAAGGTGATAACCCATCCCGATCCAAGGTTTTAGCTGGACACTTAAAAACCTAGCTCACAAATGCTCCTATCATTCGAAGAAAGGCTATGTTGCAGGTCCTGTCCTCCAAATTGACTCCACATAACACCTGGATGCTTGATCGTTGTGCAGGCTGGTGATGTCTGAAGATTTCCGAAACCATGATCGAAGAATCTCGAGGACTTCTTGACATTGATCTCGAGGACTTCTCCTTCCGCTCAGGCCAACTCCGGGTCCATCAACCAGACCTGGGCCCTAATCGCCACATTACCTGTTGCCCGCCTGCACACAACCAGCACAAATCCTCCGAATTCTGAAACATCTCCTCACCCTGGAACGTGCCCATAAGCGACGATAATTACTACCCAAAAAACGAACGTCGTGGTCCTGGAGTTCATCGAGGGCCATAGATGAGCACGGCTCGAAGCCAATAAACCCCACTCTCGGACATCACGGCTTGGAACCTCGCTCGTCTGACCTTTAATTCTGGAAGAGAAAAAAGAAGAAGCAATCGGACACACCTGTGCAGAACATCGATAGTCAAGGGTCGTTCATGTGGCCCAAGTGTATAGCTGCAACAGGGCAATAGGAATTCTTCGAAGGAATTCCACACAATTGCCCCAGGATCCAACTTATTGAGAGAGAGCGAGCGAAATCTCGCAACAGTTTGCAGCGTTGCACACGGCGCTCCACCGGCAATTCGAAACCTGGTAGATCTTCCTAGCAATACATACAGGCTGCCACACCTACTCAAAGAGTAATCGCGTTACAACCATCAGTTATACCCACTGCTGCACCCAGACCAAAGCCCAACCCTCACCGCAGAATTGGCAGATTCCAATCACAGGACCAGCTGATGCTTCAACTGAACTGTTCACCACACCAAGACCAGGAAACTGAAAAAACCGCACTGAAGGCAAGCAATGAGATACATCCGAATTCGTGAAACACATACCAGCCCTTATCAACGTCACAAGGAGCCAACTCCTTGAAGCTCTCGCCCTTCACACGATCGGCCCACATGGTGCCTCAATCACCCGATTCAGATTCTCAGCACGGTCATATTCAACGCAGATCCCTGAGATTGTAGCCGAGCCAGCAACCACCACCACAGTGGCGACCTTAAACCCTAAACCCTAAACCCACCCCACAAACCCCTACAATCGCTCCCTCCCTGAAACAAATTGACGAATCCTCTGATCGTCCCCATCCCAGCCATCACCCACAAACTCCAAAAAATTGATTGCATTCCATCCAAAACCAAAACAAGCGGAGATCTGCCAAGGACTCGCCATCTCTGTGAAACGCACGAGGGCCGACTCGGGTGAAACAGCATAATTCAATAGAAACAGTCCGAATGAAAACTTTATTACCGAAGCCACGGTGCGATCGAATCCAGGCTCATATGCACTTACATGATGTGAAAAACAAACTAGAAAAAACACAACTATAAATGCTACCACCGGTGATAAACAGGTTCTAAAAACCTCAAAAATGAACCATCCTTTCTACCACATTCCACCCACGCAACATGAGCTGGGGGCGAACACTAGGAGACGACACCTTAAACGAGATATCAACAGTCATCGACTCATTCGGAATCAGGGAGAACCAGTTGTCCGAATAATGCACAGGCAGGATCCGCTTATCAACACCAGTTGCACTCCCATCAGTCACAAAGAAACGCATCCCAAACGCAACTACAACCTTCCCCAACGCCAACCAGTTAGTATTCTCCACAACCACCCGGATACTGATCATGTCCCCGCTCCTCGTGGAAGTCGCCTTCGTAACCACATCGATCTTATTATCTCGGAAGACGCCTCCGAGCTGTTTATAATTCCCCGGTGTCGGATGCAGCCAGTAGAAGTTGCGGGAGATCAGACCATGATCCACCCCGTTGAGCTTCAACCGGAGGAAGTAGACGGGCTGGTCGTTGATCGTCTTGAAGAGGGGGATCTCACCGACAATGGTCGTCTTCTTCTTCTCCAGACTCAGTCCTGTGAATGTCTCGGAGTAGACCATCTTTGCATCCACATCGTAAGCTATGGCTTCCACTGTTGCATTTGTCAGGGAGTTTCTTGTGGTGTTTGCAACCTGATATTATCAACCAATATGATTAGAATTAGTTTTTTGATTAGTTTTTTGATGGAATGAGTTATTGATGATATGATATGAATGATTGGAATTGAGTTTTTTTGAGTTTACCTCTATGTTGTATGTGTGAAGGTTTAGTTGGACATGGCAAGGCTCAGCAGCGTGTTGGTATCCAAAGTATCCTCCTGTTTGGTCCAGGAGGTGGTCATACATTTGGCCGCGGAGGCCTGGCCATGGGTTCTGGGTCTTCCATATGAGTACCCCGGTGTAGTGTGTCCACATCCATGTGTTCCAGCCTTCAATTAAGGCTCTGTACTGATGATAATTTGCAAGTTGAGCCTACAAAATCAAGCAGTATTTATATTTTAGAAATTACTGAAAATGCTTAATTAAAGAAACATTTTGTAAAGTCATTTAAACAACTAAAAATTAATAAATTTAATTAAATCTAATTTTAATAATTTTTAAATATTAAAATTAAAATCAAATCAAATAAAGATTGAATTTAAATTACCTTTTCACAAAAATCATCAAGGCTGTCATATTTGCCAAATGCTTCAATTTGCCCTGGAATGAGGTTTTGACCATCAGCGTATCCAATATACTTATGATACCACCATGTAGGATTGGGATGTTCCCCAGCTAAGGCTGCAGGAGGATCCCAAGCATCAGGGGGCATGGTAGCTCGAATAGTATCAGCATTTGGAACTCCCACATTTCCAACCTCTGGGTTGAAAGCATATGGATAATACCACTCCATGAAGAATTTTTCTGGAATTTGAATGGTATATGGGCCATCTCGAAACAATCCATTGCCAGCAGCAATACCGCTCCATAGTGAACCTATATCATATTTAAATATATCAATTAAACACAAAATTTAAAATTAAATTTAAAATAATAATTCAAATAAATTTTTTAGATATTTAAAAAATTAAAAATAGTTGAAAAAATACCTTCTATATATAGACGGGTTCCATCCAATGAACGGCTTGGATTTCCTGAGCTTGGATCAATAATTACAAGGCGTTCTTCCAAAGCATCGTTGAGATCTTTAGCAGGATGTTGTTCATTTCCACCACACCACAAAGCTAAACTTGCATGGTTCCGAAGCAGCTTCACTGTATCATAAGCACAAGTAAGCCAAAGTTCATGATCAAGTGGCCAATTTTCATTAGATGGTGGTTGTCCACGTCCATCGCAATCACCTGTGATCCAAAATTCTTGCCAAACCTGTAAAAGAAACATAACATTTAGTATAAAAATAATATTAATTTTTAAAATAGTTAATGAAGAATTAAATGATAAATTAAACTTACCAACATTCCATGTCTATCACATGCATTGTAAAATTCTGGACGTTCAGCTAGAGCTCCGGCCCAAATTCGAATCATATTCATATTCATTCCAGCATGAAAAGCAATCTCTGTGTTGTATCTTTCTTCAGAGAGGCGCAATAAAGCATCAGAAAGTATCCAATTGCCTCCTCTAATGAAGATTGCTTCTCCATTTACTTCAAATTTCCTTTAAAACAAAATGTAAAAAACAAAATTTAAGTTAAAAGCTTTTAAAGTTATTATATATTTAACAAAAGAATTAATTTATAATTAAAATTATTTCATAAATTCAAAATTCAACTTTTAAAAATAAAATAATCTTACCGTCCATTTGTTGTAGGTTCAATGTATGAGTGAATATGGCGAAATCCAAACATGTGACTCCAAGAATCAGATCGACCATTATAGCCATCAACTTCAATGTTTATTTCCACTTTGTATAATGGATGATCCCCCATTCCATTAGGCCACCATAAAGCAGGTTTTTCAACATATATCTGTCAAAAAATATAAAATTATTAAAATTATTAAATTTAATTAGAAAATTTTAAGTTTTGTATTTGTATATTAGTTTTTTTCGTTAATGAAAATATATTACTTACCGGAGATAAAGAATATTGAAGGGTAGAATTGCCATCAACAAGGACAATTTCTTTTGCAAAAATCGATTTTGCTCCATCCAATGTTGCTGTTAGTGTAACAGTCACTTTGGTTTGTGCAGAAGTTGTATTCATCAACTCAACTGTGGCCCATAGTTGTGCTTCTGTGTATGTTGATGATGGAAATGTTGCTACCAAATGGGGATCCACCAAGCGTACGGGCTATAATAAATAAAACACAAAAGTTAATAAACTATATTTGAAATATTTAAAATAAAATAATTCAAAATTCAAAAATATATTTGTAATCTAAATTTAACATACCCCTGTTTGAAAGATGGTGACTTTATCCCAAATTCCAGTATTTCTATCTCTGCAAGAAAATACCAAAACAATTTTTAATTCAAAATTAGAAAGATCATGAAATCACAAACTTAATAAGTTAATTACAAATATAATTTTAAATTTTAAAAAATAAATATAAAATAGAATACAATTATATTATCTAAGAAAAGTATTTAAATACATAAGATTTATAATGTACCTGATTGCACAGATCCAATCCCATCCTTCAACATATTGAGTTGCAACGTCTTTTCCAATCTAAAAGAAAAATAATTCAATCAATAATTAGTAATAAATTTTAACATCAACATAAAAATTATAATTACAACATTAAGTAGTATTTTAAATTAAATAAAGATTTAAAAACTTACATCATGATCTCCACCTTGACCTCCTTCAATAGGTATATGACCAGGATGATCAGGAGGATGAACAAGTACTGACAAAAGGTTCTCTCCATCCATAACCCAATCAGTAATGTCAATTGTATGTCGTAGAAACATTCCTTTGGATAGCAATTTCTTGTTAGAATTCACATGAACTTCCGCTTGATAATTGATTCCTCGAAAGTGTAACCAAAGCTTGTCTCCATATAACTAGAAAAAAAGGAAAAATATTAAAAAATATAGTAACTCAAAATAAAAGATAATTATAATAATTAAAAATTAAAAAAAATACATAAAAAGGATAATATTAAAATCATTAGTGATTTTTAGAATTAAACATACCATGGCTTTGGGCTTCTTGAAGGTATTACAAAACCAAAATGTGTAGTACTCTCGACCCACATCTCCAATGTCAGCTATGCTTTCATTGTTGAGACCGTAGAGAGGATCGGGAATGAGGCCATTAGCTAACAATGTTGTAAGAATCCTGTTACAATAATTATAATTAAGTTTTTGATTGAACTAACTAAAAAGTAAAAACTTTAAAGAAAAAGAAATTAAAAAATAAAGAATAAAACGGTTAAAAAGAATTTATATAATTAAAATTTTCAAAAGAATTCATAACATTTAAATTTAATATACTTACGTTCCGGGTACAACTCCGTTGATCCATGGATTATTTTGTTTTACATTTGAAGACAACATGTCTGTGGGAAATCCATGTTCTCCTTTGATGACCTCAGATGCTCTTGCTGCCTTCCATCCATGGTCTAAAGTGATTGTCTATTTATCAAACAACATATTTTGAAAATGTTAATATTCAAAAGATTTCAATAACATAAAATTAATAAAAATAAATTATTGAATTTTAAAATAACTTTGAAATTCTACAGTCAGATCAACTAATAAAAGAACAGTAAACGTTTCAAAACTAACCTTCAATCTAGAGTTTGCTGATTTAAGCTCCGCTTTGCGGTTAAAGATGGAGGAATACATTGTAGATTATCTGTACACAAATATTAAAGTATTAGAATTTCAATTCAAGAAGTTATCCAATACGATTTAACTGATACGTAAGCTGAAAAATTAATAAACTATGTAACGTAATTATATTTTAATGAAACAACATATCAATGTAAATCTAAAAGTAATCAAAACATAATTTAAACAGATTAAAAATATAAATATAAATGAAATTTCAAATATCAACTTACTGATCAATAAGACAATATATTTTAACACCACGAAAAAATGAAGAAGATAATTGTTTCTAACCTCAAGGTCATCTTATATACTCAGGTGATCTGAAGTGCTTAAAAAAAGAAAATTTAATTTTGAAAATTTAAATTCAAGTGGAACTATAGCTACCAATTTTAAAAGTTAAAATAATCTAATTTTATCTTATATGTAAAATACTTTCATGTATATATTAGTGATTTTGATATCCACAACCAAAATGGATTTCAGAGTTTATCCACGGAACAACAGTTTCTAAAAATACTAGATCTGAACCTCAGATTATTTCCAAGAGCATACAACACACATCACATTCAAAAATGCATCACTATTGTTGAGACTTCCCAAGTATTTTAATTAGAAAAGAAAAATAAACTTCTCTATCTATGGAATGCCTTTCTATTGTGATCTTTTTGCCACGTAGTTAATTTCACTTCTTAAATAATAAATGAAAATATCAACACATTCCCACATCTAAAAAGTCCATAATTTAATTCAGTTTGTTTGTCAAAATTTACTCTATTCATGTCTACTACACAAAGTAATCAGTCCAAGTCCAAGTGATTGCATCCAATTCACTGCTCCTACAAATCTTCAAGCTTCCCTATTCAAACCTCCAGTGATATTATTTGAATGCAATTGAGAACATTGTCTGCAACATAACACTGCTAGAATCCACTGCTTTCAAATCTACACTGGACTGAACATCAACACTCTTGTCTGGTATCTGAACACTGATTCTAATTCACTATGCCTACACAACTCCAACAATTAGTCTTGTGCATACCCCTCTGTGTAATCAGTTCAAGTCTGTTGAGTTAGCCTCAGGGGTAAGATTGCACCACTGTCGCTGGACACAAAAGCAGGGTGTTGAGAAGTCCAAGGAGAGAGCAAGCTATGCAAGAAATGCAATGACCCACTAGTCCTTGCTAATCCTAAATTACAAAAGATAGGATGGTCAATTAGCCTCCCTTCTCTGACAAAGGAGAGAGACCAGCATCCACCTCCACGAACCACAGATTGTGGTTCCGGAAGCGTTTGAGCTTCTTCTCGGATCCCACCACGTAGTTGTTGTGCACTATGACGTGCTTGTTGGCCGTCTCTTGACGCCAGGTTTCGTTTTTGAAGTACAGTCCTCCAGATGGAAACGCTACTTGAGGCAACAAATATACATCAACCTGTATCCAAAAAGATGAAAATTCAAACCTTAGGCATTAGAACTGTACAGCCAGTTGCAACAGCGTGATCTAAAGTCGACCAATTCACGCACTCGGCATATACAGTTTCTCAGAATGTAGAAGCTGAACTCCCCTAAAGCAGTGAAAGTTCAAAATTTGGAAAGCATACAATAACAAAAAACTTCAAATGAAAAATAAGTAACAACAGGTGTTAATCCTAAGGTTCAGTGCGATGCTCTGTAGTTTTTTCTGTCATTAGAAAAAAGCTTAATTTTGTGAAAACGGATTTAATGTTTTTTTGGCAAAAAAGACAAGTGTCTAGGGTTTGGCGCTCATGTTTTGACGATATCTTTGTAAATAAGCAACTTTCTTGTGAGTCGCTGTTTTTCAAAGGTTGTGTCTGCAGATCTCATGGATATAGTCCAGCCCAAAATACAAACTACAGGAGGGCTGAGTACTTCAAATTCAAACGACAAGATTAAATTCAATAAAATATTGTGGCATGTACCTGGCCTGCTGTTTTGTTGAGAGCCCAATTAAATGCAGGTTGATCGTTTGTCTTATGAGAAGGAGACCATTGCCGCTCTTGAAGCTCTTTGATCCATGCACGCATCAGCAGCTTCGCACCTTCCGTAGGCCGAAGGTAAAGCATACAACTACAGATGTAAGTGCGCCCGTTCTTTCCAGGAGGCGGTAAAGCATGTGAGTGATCCTCCGGTTTTATCTGCTCCATGCCAGCAACAACGATAAGAGCTTGAGGTAACATGGTTGTACAACGACGCAAAAAAACACAGATGTACCTAACCTTCTTCCACAGATCAAATTCAAGTACCCGCTTGACAAAAATCACAAAAAATATTCCGAAGTGCTCGTTCTCACCATAGCCATGTCATCTGTGATATAAACATCGCGTTTATTCTTAAAGTAGCTGAAAGGATCAGCAAGCCACACCATGTCCACATCATTATACAGCACGCTATACCCTAGCTCCAGAATTTCCAGCAGATATTGCGGCCTGCGTGAAGTCAAATTGAAAAACCCCTGATTCACAAACACCAAAGACACGCTTGTTGGTTCGCAATCCTAGAAAACCGTGAGAAAGAAACTCAATCAAACCACAACAAGCACAGGATATGATCAACATATGTACTATCTTAATCCTTAAACCCCCACATACCTGCTCACCTGAGAGCCAAAGCGCAGATTAGACTCCTCATGAAGAGCTGGAGGAATAAGAACAGCATGACCCGGCCACCTCGTGTTCACAAAATCAAGAGTGGCGTAGTCTTCTGCAATAATCAAAGCTGCCTGGTGACGATTCTGCCTCGCAAGGCTAATGAGCCAATTGTTGAGAAACTCCAGGTAAGGCTGGCTCACTGTACAGACAATCAGCACGCCATCGCTTGCCACTGCCTGCAAAACCAACGAAACCCTACCATCATTCCCAAAATCCCAGCCACCATGAACTAAAACCCCAAACCTCGCAATCAATGCAAAGGCCAACCCAAATTTACCAAAAAACGAGCAGCACCTAATCGACACGAAAAGAGTGACTCAACCACTGCATTGCCTGGATACATGTGATGATCAAACAACTTGCTGCAAGGGATTCTCTCACCTGTGCAGCTTGGGGCAACGAGTAGCGCCTCCAGTTGGTACCCAAGTGCAAGTTAGCCGTATGCGGCAACCTCGGAACAGTCTGCGAGGTGCGCACAGCATTGAGATCACTTCTGGAGCGGCTCACGATTGGTACCAGCACCCCCAACGACAACACGACCACGAGAATGAACAAGAGGACGCGCACACTGAGAACCGCAGGCAGGCGAGTGCCAAGCTGCGGTTTCAGCGACGAGGAGAGACGCGCGAGTGCAGACGCTGCTGCGTCATGGCCTTGGAGCGTTCCATGGCCCGGCCCTCCACCTGCTGCCGATCGCACCATCCTCCCAATCCCCAACCCAATTCCTCCCCCTCCCACAACCCTCCCTAAAACCCTGGCAGCTTCACCATGCCCACCGAACTCAGCCTCATGGAAGCTCAACTGCTTCCGAAACTGCCACACGGAGCTGATCAACTTCCAAACACGACTGATGTAGCATCACATGCCGATGTTGTCTGTGCATGTACGACAGTCGTACCGGCTTCCAAACGAACGGAAGAGAATCACATGAGCTTGGTGCCGCCGGTTCTACGTTACCGGCAATCGAAAATATCGGAGGGATATCGATGCTGATGCCAGGTTTGCTGTGAATGGGCCCATCTCATGGAAACACTGAGCATCAAAGCATCATATCCCACCTTTCAAGAGTTTCCAAAATCATGCGACACTTGGGTCTGTGGCTGCCATGTACATAGCCTCGCCTTCCGTGCCATGGCTCTGTACCTGGAAGAGACATTTCCCATCTGTGTGCTCTCTGCTTCTGCTTCTTCGTTTGATGAGAAGGTTTGTAGTTGCTTGATGGGATGTGGTTTTGGTGAAAGTTTCAGTGGCAGATGCGCTGCAGCTTAGTGTTGTGGAATTTGTGATGTTGAGGGTGGAGTGAGGGTGATGGTGGTTGGAGGGAGGGAGAGTTGGGGTGATTGAGGGAGGGGTTGGGTTTAATATGCCTCGGGAGATTATCACCCTGCAGGTGGGACAATGCGGGAACCAGATCGGGACGGAGTTTTGGAAGCAGCTGTGCTTGGAGCATGGCATCAGCAAGGACGGCATTCTGGAGGATTTGCTACTCAGGTCAGTTGGGAGGGCTGATGAGCGCGTTTTTCTTACATTGGGTAGCGTGGTTTTTTGGTGTATGTGGTTGGAATTGGGATTAGGGTGAGTGATGTTAGGGTGATGGATTGGTTGTTGCAGGGAGGCGATCGGAAGGATGTGTTCTTCTACCAGGCTGACGACGAGCATTACATTCCGAGGGCGTTGCTCATTGACTTGGAGCCCCGGGTGATTAACAGTATTCAGAACAGCGAGTATCGGAATCTGTATAATCACGAGAATGTGTTTGTCTCGGATCATGGAGGAGGAGCTGGAAACAACTGGGCGAGTGGGTACCATCAGGTGAACCATACTTCTCGTGTCCTAAACCCTACGTCTGATGAAACTTCACTTTTGTGCTTTGGAGGAGCCTCGTATGAAATTTCCCCATGAAATTCTGTTGTAAGTGGCTTCAAATTCTGAATGTATAGTTCAACCTGGAAATTGGATTGGAAACACTCGTCAAAGCCCCAATTCGTTACTGGACTCGTGAATTTGTGCACCCTTGGCGCGTATTTGGTTTTGTGCTTGATTTTGATTTTTCAACTCAGAAGCTGGCATGTGGTATCCTCTGATCTTCTTTTCTGCTTTTGTGCAGGGAGAACAAGTGGAGGAAGATATCATGGACATGATACAGTCTCGAAGGCTTTCTCTTTTGCCACTCTACTGCTGGAGGAACGGGTTCAGGTGAGGCTTTTTCTCAACCTTTTTTTTTTTTTTTTTTTTTTTTTTTTTTTTTTTTTTTTTTTTTTGGTACAACGTCTGATCACGCACTGATTAGAGTGTCCTGGAACTTGACTTGCAGGTATGGATTCGTATCTTCTGGAAGCGCTCAATGACCGATACAGCAAGAAGTTGGTGCAAACTTACAGCGTCTTTCCAAACCAGTGACGTGGTTGTTCAACCCTACAATTCATTGCTTACGCTGAAACGCTTGACGTTGAATGCGGATTGCGTTGTGGTGTTGGATAACACTGCTCTGAATCGGATTGCTGTGGACCGGCTTCACATTCCCAATGCTACGTTTGCTCAAACGAATTCGTTGGTTTCTACGGTGATGTCAGCTAGTACCACAACACTACGTTACGCAGGGTACATGAATAATGACCTAGTTGGATTGGTGGCGCTTTGATACCCACTCCACGATGTCATTTCTTGATGACAGGACACACACCGTTGATTGTAGAGCGGCAGGTAATCAATCCTCCCTTGGTTTTCTCGGTTTCCATTAGATGCAGTATCACCAATTCTCAATCACTCTGTAATAGTACAGTATTATCCTCTTGTGTGACTTTCAAGTTTATTGTTCGGTATATTCAATTCCTGAACGATGGTACATGCAGGCGAACGCTATTCGGAAAACAACTGTTCTGGATGTTATGCGACGACTTCTGCAGGTGAGTTTTATCTTATATTAAATTTTCTAGCCTACATGTATCGTCTTGTTTTTACTAGGTTCAGTTGCTCTTCTTTAAACACGTTTCAAATTCTATTGCTTTGTTGAAGACGTTCTGCATTCACTATGTATAGTTGCTGCAGTCGAGCCTTGTTGGGTATTTCTCATAAAAGATCTTTGCGTCAGGCCAAAAATATCATGGTTTCATCTTATGCAAGAACAAAGGAAGCTAGTCAGGCGAAATACATCTCCATACTGAACATTATTCAGGGCGAAGTTGATCCTACCCAGGTATGTTGACATTTCTAAACTGTCGTCATGGTTCGAATCATTGGAGGCAAGCTCTTCCGAGTGCTTCTAATGTTGTTAGGCATGTATGGAACGTTAAGCATTCTCGAGTTTACTCTGGTGAAGAGGGACTTTGTTTTCGTTTATGTAAGAGCCCGAGATTGAAAGTTTCAGTTTGCTGGAAGAGAGTCTGAAAGTTCGTAATCTGTGATCCTTGTTTGGTGGGGACAGGTCCATAAAAGTCTACAAAGAATAAGAGAAAGAAAGTTAGCTAACTTCATCGAGTGGGGACCTGCAAGCATCCAGGTATGTAGGCCTACACCTTTCAAGGTGTCGAATTCTCTATAGCCCTAAGTTCCTGTCTGGTCAAGCCATATCTGTACAAGTTACAGTCAATCATCTAGGAAGCTTCAGCGAGGATTTTGGAATGCAGTAATAGCAACAGAAAGTAAAAGGAATGCGTTGTATTATTAAATTTAGAGATACTTTTAGAAAGACACTATTATTTCTTATTATTTCTAAGTGGGCTCACCATTTTGGAATTCGGGCACTTGAGGTTACAGACAAGTGGAAGAGCACATCAATTTCTCAACGATCATGGTATTAAGAGATTTTATTTTTTTCTGTGGTTTCCAACAGGTGGCTTTATCACGGAAATCACTCTATGTCCAGACTGCACACAGGGTGAATGGTACATTCCTCCTAGCAGCAACTTTGTGATAAACGATGAAATGAAACTGTATCTGCTTGTTAATGCTTGAAGAAACCTGTATGCTGGTCGTTCAATACATTTATGGATGACATGGATGTTAATTGCACTTCATATGGGGTTGCAGGTTAGTGGACTTATGTTGGCGAGCCACACCAGTATTCGTCATCTTTTCGGCAAATGCATCAGCCAGTACGAGAAACTGAGGAAGAAGCAAGCGTTTTTGGAAAACTACCGCAAGTTTCCCATGTTTGCCGTACGTCTCTAACTAAATCATTCAAGCCTGCGCTCTTGATTGCTCAACTCTTTTTGCAACTTCAAGACATATCTGAAAAAGTGTGATTAACGACTCTATAGAGTGAGTTATAGAACGAGTTTTTGGGAGCTTGCACTTATCCGCGTGGTCTGTTTGTTGCAGGACAATGACCTGTCGGAGTTTGACGAATCACGAGAAATAGTGCAAAATCTAGTGGATGAGTACAAAGCATGTGAATCTGCCGATTACATCAAATGGGGCATGGAGGTACGTAGCACCCTTCGCCATCCTTTCCTTCGGTTCGTGGGATTGCAAGTCCGAACCAAGAGTTCATTTTCTCATTGATCGTCTGTGTGCAGGATCGAGGAAAGCAAGTATCTGGTGAAGGCAATACGAGCGGTTCAATTGATTCAAGAGTAGCTCCTCCATGAATGTCTAATAATGTCTTGCACCTGATTTTGTAGCATATGAAGTTGATGAGCTGTAGGATTATGGTAGTCTATAAACTTAGTTCCCTGGATTCGGATACTGATCTGCACATATATTGAACACTCTAGTACCATACATCTGGCTGAAGTGGCAGTTATAATTTCACTCAGATACACTGTTTGCTTAACTAGTGTTGACCACACTGCATTCTACTAATGTTCTCACAAGGATAGGATTGAGGAGAAGAGTGCCGTGAACACCAGTTAAGCAAAACAGGGGGCAAAATAGGTGACTGATATTCAAGATTTATTCCACTTTTGTAAATATTAAAAAATACCTCCTTTCCAGTTGATTGTGTTTATTCAGTAAATGCTGACTACATGATTTTATTCCACTTTTGTAAGCATTTAAATTCCTCCTTTCCAATTAGATGTGTGTTCAATTGGTAAGCAGCTTAGTAGCCACTGATTTAAAAGTTACTTATTGTCGATCTCCTTTTGAAGTGAATTTTACTCTTTGCATGCTTTGTGCTTTAAAAGTTCCTCGAGATGTGAATTCTTTTGAAGGTAGATTTTGTAGTTGTTTGCATTTGTACTAGTGAGTCTATTTGTAAAATATACCTTATTTTTATCAAATTTAAAATAGCTAACATGATATGTAAGTGCGACTCTCTTCCAATCGCTCCTGAGATCCTTGTTTTTTTTAATTTCCCAAATGAGATATACTTGTTGTCGTATATAATCGATAAAGGTTGATTCCTCATTAAATTCTTGAATGTTGTCCATGTTGTTGCATTCCTTGATTGATATACCAAAGCCAACTCCATTGCGGCATGTTGGACATGTTACCGGTAAAATTGAGTCAAATTGTGTTTTTGCCCATTTTTTAAAACACAACCTACAAAAAGAATGATCACATGTGGTACTAAATTTGTCCTCAACAACACTCAAACAAATGTTACAAATATCCTCTTCTTCACTAGAGTCCAATGGTGACAAACTAATCAATGTAGAGGATTCCATTATTCAATTCTACAAAGTTGTCTTCGAATCTTGATTTGATATCAAACTAAATTGTATTCAACAACAAAGAAGTTATAGATTTACTGTCCAATGCTACCAAGATGTGAATGATGAAACGTTGTAAATGACACCCATTATATAGTCAAATTTCTCACAATTAAAGTAAAATAACCCCAATTTAAAAAACACAATTAAAAATAATCATAAAAGTGAAAGTATAAGAAATGTAAAAGTCGAAGTAAAATCAATGTAAAAGCAGAATAAAAGATCACAGCTAAACATGGGTTCAACTTCACAACAACACCGAGTATGTGTGTCTAAATTCTATCTGTCCTGAACGTGAGTGTTGTGTATGCAGGCTATTCAGGCTAAAGGGATGAAGAGAGCTATTCGCTATCTGAAGGAGGTAAGTGAGGTTGCTTTGTGTTTGCTGATATTGTGTCGGCTTGTTGTTCCTTGGTGTGTTGTGCTCCCTGGCAGGTGTTGTGTTGAGGATTTGGTGGTCTTAGGTTCTGTTGGTGAACCTTGTTGCCGGGGAGGGCTGGAGTATAAATGGTTATCGAAGCTCTTTGTTCCTCCTTGCAGTTTGTTTTGTTTTGTTCCGATTTGTTTGTGTCGCCCGAGATGGATCGTGAGAAGGGTTCCCTGCTTGCTTGGATGTCCTTTATTTTCTTCAACGACTCAACTCAAAGAGTTTCACAAATTGAATGAAACAGGAATTAAAACAATCCAAGTCAATGAAGGTCACAAACTGAGGACGCCTCCACAAGTTTTCCATATCGTTCAGGTCCTGTGTCAAGCATGCACACTCTCGCAGGCAAGCTTGACCTGTAGGGAGTAAACCTGGGAGTTTGCATAACTTCCAGAATGATCTGAAATTCGCAACTCATCATGGTTCTTCTGAAATTTGGATGGATTATGTGAACGCTCAATTTTTTTATTATCCACTTACAGCAGAATTACCAAATCTGAATGAGAAGCCTAACCTCTGCCTCTCGTCTCCATTACAATCTGATATCTACTCTAAAACACAGGAGACAGGACCTCTGGTGGTTACCACTTTATGTAGTTAGCTTAAGAAATTGAAAATTTTCACAACCTTGTTTAATACAACGGGTTAATACAACAGACAGGATGTGCAAAACATTACAAAGTCTTTTTATGTGCAAAAAATTAAAAGTTTATTCAGGTAACTTCTATATATACAGAAAGAAGTGAGCCTAGTAGATTTTTGTTGATATTGTCACAGAAAGGAGGAAGACGAAATTTATCATCACTTCCACCATCAAGTTTTGTACGCGCGAAAGGAAGCATACGTTTAATCTAATACATGAGAAACTGCTTTGATATGTACAAAAGCGTTGAAGAGTTACAATCTTTACTGCAGCGTGGTGGACATGTCACGGCTAATTCTGCAGCGTTAAACCCATGCTGAAATCCCCAAGTCAGCTTGAGAGTTTTCAGTAACTGAGAAGAAGGAAGATTTGATCTTGCTTGGTCGAAGATTCAAATCCTACGTCCAATGCTGAGCCACTCAGCATGGCCACGCTTGTGTGAATTGAGTAGCAACAGAGAGCTAGGACTACACACATCTTCAAGATTCTCTCACAACGTCCTCCACTTCAGCTTGCTCTTCCATTTTCTCCCACAACTTCTCATCGAGTGACTGTCGCACTGTTTTACGTGACTCTCGTCGATGTCGCTTTGGTTGCAGCCTTGGCTCAGCTTGCTTCACACCTGAAGCAGTTATTTTGTACCTACAGAAACGATTATTGAATCAGAAAACTTGACCAAATCAAACGAATCAGGTAGATATCCACCTCACCAAGACAGGCTAATTCTCCCTTCTTCGACTAATCAAAATCACCACAGGCCGCCTCAAGAGTACAAGGAGATGTAGCACTTAGAGGGCAGTAACTCGGTGAATGTATTTTACTGTTCAAAGTGACAAAGAAATATCGAATACATTCTATCACCGGTTCGGTTAAAAATTGGCAGTAACGAGGGTCGGCGTGTCCACTTGAACAAGAAACGCCTAGTGCATCGTGTAGACAAGGAGGCAGAAAGTGACCTACCTCACATCGCTTTCTCGTTTCGTTCCCAGGACTCGTTTCTCAACTTCCTCCCTTTTCCTGACCTCGTCTAGCAATCCTAAGTAATGGGGGTATCGATCCCATTCAGTACCCACAGCGCAAGAAGGTTCCCCAACGTGTAAGCAATTTGCAAAAAGACACCCGCCTTCAGGGCTTGCAACAATCCTTTCCCTAACCTGCACACTGCACACCCCAGTTTAGAAACGGTATTTCGTTACTCAACATGAGCATCCGTGCAGATAGGGCAAAGCATGCCCGAGACTTTTACGGAAGTTTCTAAACCCGAATCGCCACCAAAGAACTTATGCCAGCCCTTTCCTGTTGAGATGTGTTCGGGATTGAAACTTGAGGTTGCATCAAGCTTCACGTATTAGTATAATTATGTGACTTCGTACCTCTGGGAAAAGATCTCCAAGCTCTCCACTCGTGACGAGGTTCAGGCTAGGTTGACTAAAGCCTGGAGTGTCAGCAAGCAGCCCTCCGTCTCCAGGGAGCCGCAGAAGTGATACGTGCCGTGTTGTATGCCTGCCTTTGCCGGATCTTGAGGACACCTCGCTAACCTGAAGCGCCTCAAATTCTTCATGTTCGTTCCGGACCTGATCAACAACAGAATGAAGATGTCATCAATACGATGTCGCACAAAAGCAATAACTCATTCATCTCCTAGCTCTCGATTGAGGCTTCACACAAAAAACACCCAAAGAGCCTCGACAAGACACCAAATTATGCAAGATCAACTCACAACTTGATATCGCTCACAACTTGATCTAGTATTACCAGGTATGTTTTCAGAATGCATCTAGTTTCAGTTCAGACATCCGTGTCTAAAATTGAACCCACGGCCAATGGGCCATGATGACATTGAAAGACAAACTATTCTCGAGTCATCAAGCATTAAATTAAACCAAAATTACGAAGATGACAACAAACCTGCGGAATGATAACACCATCATCTTCTACAGACGCCACAGTCACTAGTCTTTCCATAGCTTCCCTTTCCCGCCACATTTCAATTCCAGACACATCACGTAATGCGTTGATCAAACTTGACTTTCCAACTCCACTTGGCCCCACAACTACTGCAGTTTTCCCTTTCAAGAGCTCCACCACTGGAGCAACTCCAGATCGAGAACGAACACTACATATTACTGGTTTATAACCCCACCCAGCAATCTTCTCTTTCCAATCATGAACCTCCTGCACACGGCAACAAACTATAAAATCATTGATACATATCCTACCACAGTTCGCATCTCACGCTGCATTCCCATCCCCAAATACCAGAGCAACTCGGTAATAACAATTCCCACAAGAACTCTTCTAAAAGCACGAGCCCAAAAGGAAAATCCAGCCACCGGCATGCTAACAACACGATCTTAAAAGCCCTTGAGTGCAGAACAGTCAAACTACCCAAATTAAAACCACGTAATTGCCGAAGAAAAAAGTTCATGGCATTACAATTGATCACTACCCATTACAAATTGATCACTAACAGCAGCACATTCAATCAATTTGCCATCATGAAGAGAATTCCAACTCCATCTCAACTTCTGCTAGAAACTAACAAGCACCACCAACCCAGTATTCGAAATTCCGCAAATCAAAACTATCGCCTATTTCAAAGATTAGGTTTCAGTAAAAAAAAAAAAAAACCGGCTCCACAGCAGCATTCATCATCTATTTTGCCCGTGAAAGAAAACTGAAATCAAACACAACGTACCTGCTGCGGCACCAAATCCGCCTTATTAAGAATCAACGTGAACGGAATGCCAGTAGACTCCGCCTCGATGAGAAAACGGCTCAACGCAATGGGCTCCAATTTGGGCCGATCGAAGGCGAACAAAACGAGCAAATGCTCCACATTCGCAACAGGCGGCTCCGCAATCTCCGACCTCCGGTCCAACACATCCTCCACCATCCCCCGCCGGTCCACCCAATCAATCCCCGAAACTAAAACCCGGTCTCCCACAAGCACCCGCCGCTTAATCTTCTTCAACACCGCTCTCACCACGCACAGCAACTCAGTCCCCGCTTTCGCCCCGCAATTGACCTCCCACGCATTCACCCCGCTCGTGGACGCCGCAGCATCGGCTCCATTCCGACGCCCTTCCACATCGTCCCCGTAGAAGCTCCCCTCCACCTGCTCCTCCTGCCCCGTCCGCTCGATGAAGACGCGCATGAAATTGGCCTGCGCCGCAATCACCTGCCCCACGGCTTGATCCCCCCGGAGCGCCAGCCCCTCCCCCGACGCGCTCTCCTTATCCTCGAACGAGCTCCGGAACTTCTCAATCCCCGCGTGCCCTATCTTCTTCACGGACTCGTCCACCTTCCACCGCTTCGTCTGCTGGTACCGCGACCCCGACTGATTCTTCCGCGCTGCGTATATCGCCCTCCTTCGCAACATCGTGGGAGCACATTTCGTAGCCGATTTGAGCTCCTCCGCAGCTCTTCGCCCGCCCAGCCATCCCAAGGAAAGTTTGCAGTCTGTCCATGACGATGTTGCCGCTCCATGGCCGATGTGTTGGCGGTGCATCATCACCATCGCCATCGCCTCGCTCTCATTCCTCACCTGCAATCAATTCTTCTACAAATTCTAGTCTGTGAAGAAGGGCTTCGAAGACTCGTGGCCTGTGAAGGGCCGATAAGTTTGCTTACCCATCCCAAGCTGCACTTTTCTAGCTTCATCTGAATTGAATTTCCCTCCTGATTAAGTTAGGTTTAGAAAATCATAAAAATATAGTGGTAATATTCATCTATAAAAAAAATCTAAAAGGTGTTGAAATTAATGGGTTTACTTCAGTATTGTTGAGTTGATTTTTTTAATTTTGGTGTTTTAGAACTAGATAAAAAGAGGATTATGTTGTTGTTTTTGGCTTTTTCTATTTTTTATTGTGAAGCAATTGAAACATTTCTTCGATGCATTTTGGATTTATGATTGGCAACTGTTTCACTTAATTTGGGCAGCTCTGAAAGTTTTCTTTGGCTATGAGTTTCTCTTGAATGGCACAAGTGATGTGTTTATAGTTTTGAAGAAGTGTTTTTTTTGGTTATCTAGTGTGTTTTGGTTGGGGTTTATTGAGGCAAATTCAGATAAGAACAGGACAGTTGAGTCCACCAAATGGCAAGTGATTGAAAGTGAAGATGTAACTTTGTGTTCTTTTTCGTTTGGTGGGAAGGTCTGGGTGCAAATGCAGTTTATTAGTGCTTGGAAATATTGCATGAATTCCTGAATAATAGCGTAGTACTGGATTACTCGAGCAAACCCATGGCCGGCCATGATCAGCATTTAGCCTAGAATGATACTTACGGCAGATGATCTGAGCTAGACTTTCTGCTGGCACTGCCTTCTTTGCAGCACCATTTTGTGGTACCGTATAACAGAGTCCATTCAGCTAATGAGAAACAACCACTGACAAACATAGAGACATACACATATTGATCAAATTGAATAGAATTTGATGAAAGAACTGTACTGCACTCGCAGATGACATTGGCAACTGGAATCACTCTCACAAGTTGGAACTCAACTTGGAAAGAAGAAGGTTTGGCATCACTAAAAACGCATATGAAATAATGTTGAATTTGATCAGAAAACCACAAACTCAACAGCCAACTGGCAAAAATAAATAGTGTTAACCCAGAGCGATGAATCCATCCGGTCATTACCATGGTAACGATATGGATACCTGGAAGTTGGAACCTGAGAGATCCAGTGTTAATTTGAACACAAACCCTACAAGAAACTAACTCAGAACCCATATACCTGACCTAAAACCAACATAAGGGAAAATTTTCATATTGATAATGTTGGATTTGATAATACAGTAATCATATTCAGTAAATGCTAGTTACTGATTTGAAGATCTATGCTGTCAAATCTACCTCCAAAGTAAATTTTACTCTTTGCCAAAGATGTACTTCAAAACTATTTTTTCAAGGTGTGAATTCTTTTTAAGGTAGATTTTGAAATTCCTTGCATTAGTATTAGTGAGTCTATTTGTAAAATATAGCTTGTTTTATCCAATTTAAAACAGCTAATGTGATATGCAAGTATGACTCTCTTCCAATCATTAAGGGAAAAATGGGGTCTCCGACAGGCCTTGTAAGACAGCCCGGATTAGGTGAGCTTCCTGCCCGCTCACACCTCTCTGCGAAATCTCATTGGTGGATATCCTGCCCGCTGACAACAAAATTCACCCCGCTAGCAACAAAATTTGCCCCGCTGACAACAAAATCCGCTATTGTCCAATGGGGTAACAGTAGTGGGCAACGCCTTCGCTGTAAGCGATTGGCTGGACCCCCGAACGCCAATTTGGCGACCTGCTGGCACCATTGGTGCCAGCAGGTAAAGTGCACGGGCATAGCCAAATTTTCAGGCACGGATTCCGACCAAAGGCCCGTTGGAGACCCCAATCTTCTCCTAATGTGCTTTGGTCATCCTTGAATTTATCAATTTGCTTGATGAGTTGTTTTTGTTGTTGTGCATAATCCATAAAGGTTGACTCTTCATTGAATTCTTGAATGTTGTGCATGTTGTTGCTTTCCTTAATTGATATGAAAAAGTAATCTCCGTTGCGGCATGTTGGACATGTTATAGGTAAAAACGAGTCTAATTGTATTTTTGTCCATTTTCTAAAACACATCCTACAAAAGGAATGTTTACATGGGGGACAAAATTTATCCTCAATAACATCCAAAACAAATTTTACAAATATTCATTTCTTCATTAGAATCCAATGGTAACAATCTAGTTGTAAGAGAGTCCATTCTTCGATTCCACTAAATAACATTAATGCACCAATACAAAATGACCGCCCTCTGTCTCAATAACCTGGCATCCAAGAAATATACCTGTACATGGCATCCAAGAAATCTAACTATACAGAACCAATCAGTATCTACCAAACAGGTACAGTTGTAGTCATCAGTCTACTATGCACGCATGAAGTTGGTTTTTGGAATCAAGTCCACGAGAAGATAGTTCAGCTTTTATCCTAAGCCAGGGCTCAGAAAACTGTACTCTTAATATCAACTCCTGTTTGTGTGCTCACTGCGACAGATCGTGGATTTTGGGAGCAGGAGGGGTGACGCAGGGGGGTGGAGTTCCCGGGAGCGAGTGTCTCCGGGGAAGATGGAGTGAACCGGCCAATGAGCGTGAATCTTTCTGGCGAGGAGCACGGTGTGTCTTCCCGGGAGCTGGCTCTCTGTTTAACCTTTGCAGTTTCACCGCATCCTGCATAGGTGGCAGTCTGTGGCGCGTTATTGAGAGATTTACCTCGGTGCATATTACCTTGTAGATGGTAACTCCTTCGAATGTGTCGAGTTTGCACTCCTGAGAACGACATCTGTCAATTTCTGATTGCCTACTTCCTAACTGTCAGCATGTCAGCTGAACAGTGTTTTCTCTCAACTACCTAAGCAGACACATGTGCGGAGTCGAACATACATTGGGTGCAAGGTGTAAGGGGGGAAGCATTGTATGTTATCATAAAGTTCAGAACAACTCATGTAGTTCGAATACCATATGTACATTTACAAAGCAATTGTATTGTTCTTTTGAAAATCAATATGTCCTGACGGTGTGCGGAATTAAACACCGAACTGACCCGTTCAGTAGCTACTGAATGCTTCTCACAGAATGTTCAGATTGTCCAAACTGAACTGGGACAACCGTAGAAGGCAACCGTGCAGTCTGTTATAAGAAAATTTATCGACTTGAACGTACGCTATCTAGGTGCATTACCTAGACAAAAAAGAAACCAAGAAAACCTGAAAACTGATACTCCTTCCCCTCCCCTACAAACGACTTTGAAACCAAAATGGAAAGGTGACATTTCAGACACATTTGGTCACTCGCCCGGTTGACGTCTCAGCTGGAGAGTCTCCCGAAATCATGCTGAGAAAGTATCATCGCCTTACTCCCTCATACGCTGTGCTGTTTTCCTATTTTTGTCATCTGTTCAATTAGTTAAATGCAGGTGCGCCCCCAGCTTCCCCTTCATCCTCCTTGTGATTTGTATCAGCCCCGAATATGTATACGTAGTCGTCTTCAGACTCCATCGCATCGTCCTCCTTCTGCGCTTTTGTAGTTACTTCTGGATTTTTGGTCTCAGGCGATGTTGGCATATGAAACGGGGTTCCTGTCCATTTCGTAGGAGAGTGCCCGTTTTGCTCCGAAGTCTCACCATCGCCTTGGTTTGGAATCAACCCGACCGACATCTCCCATTCCTCGAGTTTCGAGAGCTTTTTCTGTGTCTGGACAGGGATCGATCCATCTCCGCGGCCTGCAGATGGCCTAAATCTGTTTGCAAATCCCGGGGGCTCGTACATCTCCAGATCATCAGAATCATCAGCATCCTCCTGAAAGTTGACCCCGTTGATCTCCATGTTCTCAGCAACTTTCTGGGTAGGGGGCTCGTACATCTCCACATCATCAGAATCATCAGCTTCCTCCTGAAAGTCGAACCCGTTGATCTCCTTGTTCTTAGCATCTTTCTCGGTAATGTTGCCCGTGACGTCCCTCATGCCCTCAACTGTGTTGCTGATGTCCCCCACCACGTTGTCTTGGATTTCATCCTTCATTCCGTCCTCTCCATTCAAGTCATCATCGCTGATACCTAGAGGATCCTCGTCCACGTCTGTTTGGGGGGGGGGGGGGGGGGAGTTCAAGACGGCATAATTAGCACACGGATTATCTCATGCTTGAAGTTCACATAAAATGCAATTACGAAAAACAAATTGTGATATCAATGTGGGGTGTTACATACAATCATGCTAGAGACATGTGTAAAATTCATACATTAGAAAAATGTTCGAATGCATGAACTACTGCAATGATCCCAAAGTCAATATACAGATGCTATAGACGGAATGATCTACGATCACATGACTTCTTCTCTCCCGTCCTTCTGAACTCCATTGCATAAAAAAAATTGTACTCACCTGTTTGCACATCAGTGAGGTCTGTCTTGTCGTTTGCAATCTTGAAAGGGCATCCCCCGTCCTTGTATTTGTCCCGTGCATGCGGGTTCTCCTCATGGAAACGGATGGAACAGAAGCCTCTGAGGGGTTCTCGGATAATTTCAGCTGGTTGTGCAGCGGCTGCAACTGCAACAATGTCTTCCTCTTCTTGTCCATCGTCATCTTCTTCACTCGTGACTACGTCATCTGAAATATAGCTTTCCTTGTGACCATTAGTTATTCTGGTTAGGTGAATAGTGGAGTATCAGTCAACAAACATCAATTGAAGCTTAGCTATGCTGCTGAGGTATCCATTGTTCTATCGAACTTTCATTGCATACAAACTTGTTTTACCTGTTGGCACATCACTGAGTATTGTTGTGTCCTCTGAAATCTTGAAAGGACATCCTCCGTTCTTGTATTTGTCTCGTGCGTGCGGGTTTTCCTCATGAAAACGGATGGAACAGTAGCCACTGACCGGTTTAGGTAAATTTTCTCCTGACAGTGCAGGTGCTGCAACTGCGACAGTCCCTTCATCTTGTTGTCCCCCACCATCTTCTTCGTTCCCGACTACCTCGTCTGCAATACAAATTTGCAAGTAGACATTAGTTTCATTTTGGTTAAGTAGTTCTCGAGTAATAGTTAAGTTAGCTAAATCTAACTTTCTCTATCAGACAAAGTCAATAGTCAATACAGAATCAGCGAGCGGAACTACCATAAAGCTCAAATGGAGTACAGAGTGTGGAAGACACTGACCTCCGTTCTTGAGGGAGCCGAAATCGGGTTGAGCACTTGAGTCGTTTGCAGGAAATTTAGTAGGCCCCTTCTCTGGAGAAGCACTCCCATCTGCAGCGATCATTCACGCACAATGGTTTCTATGAGATTTGGAATCATATAAAAGTGTGGGGCGGAATGAGTGGAACCAGTCTCTCACAAAATGCATCGTGGCTTCTAAACAAAAAAAACGCATATGAGAGCAATAATTAGGCACATTAGTGTTACATCATATCTCAGTGGATTACCTCCTCTCCCAAATCGTCTTGAGCATAGCCGTTTTGGGCCTTTACGTTGCTGTTTTCCAGTAGACCTCTTGAGCGGAAGGGACAGTGGCTGATTCTCCCCCGTTTCGTTATCCATTGCGCCATCCGTGTCTGTACTGTCCTGCACGGGCTCAGAGTCAGACCCTGAGTTGCCCTTGCACATCTGAAACTCCCTTGTCTGACGGCTTGGTCGCCCTCTTGCTTTGGGACTTCCAGCTTCAACGCGGAGACGTTCATCTTCGCTCAGACGGGCCAGTCTGTCGCCGAGTTCCTCAAACGGACCGTCATGGTTGTTCGCTCGCCAACACGCAAATGTAGCCGAGTCGATGGCGTCTGCACCGTGTTTCTCCTCCGCAACCCAGCCCAGAGCAAAGAAGAGTGGAATAGTTGGCCCCATCGATCGCTGGTGCACCTGCTCGTACCTGGCTTTTAGAGCATCATAGTTAGCATAGGATTTGCTGACTCTAAAGCCGTTTCTGCCTTTCCTTTCACCCCATCGAAATACGCAGTCTGCTTCTGATGCGATAGACTGTGGAAGACCACCTGGGCTCGGGAGATACCCGCGATGAGGTAGTTTCATCTCATTCTTGAACCACTTTCGCTGTCCTTTCAGTACCCAAATATCCATGCTGATGAACGTGTACCTGCAACTAACACATCAAAGTATACAACGTTTAGAAATCCAACGCCCGATTGAAACCATTGTCACCCGGGACAGAAATAGCATAGGTAACACCTGCATAATCATTCTTATGCATTTTGCTGCGGAGTCTAAGGAGAGCAAACAATGGATCAGAACAATTCATTTCCTAACCTAGGTAGAGTAACATCAACTTTGTAAAATTATCTAACGGAGGAGAGTGGCATGGAAACACAAATAGGAAAGACAACCATTTCAAAAATAGGTATTTTCTTCTGTGGAGCCGAGCAATTTACATACCAAACTAAAAATCCACATACAACGCATAATGTGGCATGCTACGTGTATCAACGCTGTGCCAGTGCGCTTCGTTAATCAGCATTGCCTGAATGCAGATATAAGGAGAACCGAAAACGATAATGCGGGATCAAACATGTAAGTAAACAGTGTAAGTAAGGATTACCTCTGCTCTCAGATCCCGTCTGCGCCGACTCACTCCAGATCCGGAATCAAACTGGTGATTAGAGAAAACCTGCAAATTTATGCATTGCATACCACGCCACGTTCTGTCAAACAATGATGTCAACTACCAAACAGGTGAACATATACAACGAACAGACAAACTCCACCTCAACCATTGGTACAAAACTCCGCAGCTGTGTAAGTCTCTCTCGGCTAAATGCACACGGGCTGACTAAGAAATCAAATGGATACCCCAAAGAAAGGGAAACAGTACGCGACGACTAATACCTTGGCTCTTAGAATCCTGTCTGCACCGACGCACTCCAAATCCGGAAACAAGTTGAAGGATGTAGATAATCTGCGATACCAGGCATTACATATTGCGAGTGTGGTCTGTCATTCATACTTCATCCAGAACACAATGTACATAAGAATAAAATAGTGGTAAAGCGGAACGGCGGCTCGAAGACAGAACAAACCATTTCGGGAGACTCGACCGCCAAGGTTTAAGACGAAAATTGAAGACAAATATTACGTTTAAGACTACACTGACAATAAAACAACAAACGGGGACCAGCAAGAGGTTTCTTAGCAACCATTAATAAAGGAATGCGGCAAATGTGATATGCAATCGTATATGAATCAAATCGCACATTAGACTGGTCACAATGACGACCATGTCCATAAGTTTATGAGCACCGGCTCAGTACGTACCTCACTTGAACTTTCCACACGATATGGCAAACTGACACAAACACTCTGAAAATGCGAACTAATACACGAAACAGAACATGCCCACAACCTCGGAACTGACCCCAACTAAGCGACCCAACCCCGACTCCAAACAGAAGTTATCTCGGGTTACACTCGGTGGAAATGTCGAGACGGAGTTCCCAACACCAACGGCAGCGAACCCACTCACAGCCGAAAACGGAGATGCAACGGACGATCTCCACACATGCGCGACCGCAAACAACAATGAAAAACGGGAAATGGGGCCCGACAACTCTCTCGCGTGCGCTATCGGGATAGCAACTGCAAACGAGAACGACGACTATCGACTGCCTACATATGCGATCACAGTGAACAGCACAAACCCTCGCAACCACAGCTCTGAAAAAATGAAACAAACAACGCACGCATATTGAAAAACACTCTACATATGCGAGAGAGGAAGCCCAGTGTAACTTATAAGGAACCAGAATCGGGCGTTGTTGAGAGGAGACTCCCCTCGATCCATCATCCTCCCCGCAATCCATTATCTTCCCCTCAGAGTCGAAACATCACATTTCCAAGCTCCACTCCGCCACCAACGCCCAAGCAGTCGAAATCGATAGCTCTAAACATCGTAGCCTATCATGGAGAGGTGGCGCTGAGTTGACACATTGCGTTTCTGCATCATCAACCAGTCCGCCACATTAGTACTACACATCACCCTGACCCATCATGTATGGATCATGGCTGGCCCCCTCGATTACCATACCAGACATCAGACTCCCAACTGTCCCGGGTGTCGTCCCATCTATTTATCATGTACTGCAAATGCTTCACTCTTGGGAAGCAATGTGAAAACAGTAAGTATGCGTTATTGTGGATGGGGGATACCTCACCTTCATCGTACCTCACATAGCTCCTTGAACGCGAAATGCTGCAAACATGGTATTGAAAACAATGTAAACAATGAATACTACAATATGGTTGACAGTTACATGTTTTATTACTGATACACATTCATAGATACTTATGTGTTTTATTGACGATACAAATTTATAGTATCCTTCCAGTGCATATTTCAGTGAACATGTTCTATTCCGAAAAGAATAAAATCGAAAAAACTAAAAAGGAAAAATGAAATAAAAAAAAATGCAAAAAAAGTTTGTCTAGAATGATGTGTGATCCCAACGATTTGTAAGACAGTTCCGGTTTTGGTACACCCTCGTACAGAATAGTTTTTTTGTTCGACATAGATAAGTCTTAAACGTAACAAAGTACAGGACATAATAAACTAACTAATTTAAACTAACTAATTAAGTGCACTGTTGCTGTGGGATTCTCTCACAGAATTTAACAGTTCATAATCATATGAACATTTAGAAGCAATGGCTTTCTGCAAGATCAAGTCAGTTCTCTAATTGGTATAAGTGTTATATGCCCAAAAAGAATGTAGAAAAATATAGAAAAGAAAAATGTGTGTTCCATAACTTCACTTACCTCAACCATATTGAGCTGCTATGACTGGATGTCGCTCACATGCATCAGGTATTCTACTGCAGAAAATGTCAATTACCGGGGGGGGGGGGGGGGGGGGGGGGGGGGAAACATTATGTTCAAACGATTTTGTGTACATGAGTCTTACTCAAGAATGAAAACCCGGGATTAGGATGTGTGGGAACCTAGATTTCAGAAACACTCAGTTCATAATAGATAGCACACGTCAAACAAATGTCTACAAATACACCGAGAGGGATACACAACAACCCTCACTTACTCACCCACAGGCTAGCATTGGGAAGAAAGATTCTGCCGTGTTCAGTTGCTTAACATTTTTTGAAATACATATTTTATTAAAACTATGTCAAATGCCATTTTTATTCTTACAGGTGTTACGGCAATATAATTTGGAAATGAGAGATACTGAGGGGTAACCAGAAATGGACACTTCTCTTAGAATGTGGACACGAGTATACGTAACAACTGCGTACAGGTACGGAACAAAACACTCTGCAAAAAATACATTGAACAAAAACAAGTACAAACACTCTTACGTATTATATATCTAAAATGTTCCAAACGTTTCGTTTCATTACGGTTTTTTAAGAGAGCATTCGTGACACTCAGAGTACCCTTACAATATAGTAAAAGAAAAATATATTGACCGGGACACTAACGTCTGCCCACGAACTCATTAGAGAGTACAGATGATACCTGCTCCAGATGCAAATCGAAAGATTAGAAGTGTAATGATATCCTCTGCCTTCTGACGGTTACAGTGACAGATGCCTCCATTCCGATCACCGTCAGCGTCAGACCAACAAGAGTATCAACAATTACATGCTGCTAAACTACATAATGCATCCAGCCTCTCATACAGAACTAATAAACTCATACTGGAAAATCCTATGATGGCAAGTGACGGAAACAGTAAGTGCATCGTTGTTGGCAATGTATATATCAACTAAGGGAAACAGACATGGTCTCGAAGCGTAAAAAGCAGGAGCAAAAAAAACATCGCGTACTCTGGAAGTTCAAGACACATACCGATGGATCCCGTCACTTGTGTGGGTCACGTTCTCCCTTGTTCTTCAAATATTTCCCAAAAACGTCTTTCAGGAAGTACTTTGGCCGTGAGCGTTGTTCCACCCCTGGCCGCTGACCTTGAGTCCCTTCGTCTTTAGCCGTACTACCTGCATGAGCAGAATCATGTCCAGGACCTCCGGAAACTTCACCAGCCACTTGAAGGGGGGGTTTGGATTCAGAGGATACGCTTCCCGTATCCGTCACCGGTGCATTCTCCAGCGCATCATGTCTTCGTTGTTCCCGTGTGGCAGCAGCGGAGGAGGATCGTGCTGCATTCTTTCTGTTGATTTCTTCAGATGTCTTCAGATACTTTCCAAGAACATCCTTCAGGAAATACTTTGGCCGTATTCGCTGTTCTACTAATGGCCGTCTGCTGTGTCTGCCTTCGTCTGGAACCGGAATGCACGACGTATTAGAACCGTCTGTCATGCCTTCGCGAATTGAAGTGTCCACAGATAGGGGGAGTCGTGATTCAGACGAAATGGTCTCCACTTCTGTCAACGGTGTCTTCTCCAACGCATCATCCTTTCGCTGTTCCTGAACAACAGCAGCTGACGAGGAACCTGCACCTACTGTGTTGTTGTCTTCTGCCGCACTCTCGGGTAATGAGACGCTCATATCCTTTCTCCTCCGCTGTCTCTTATGTAAACGGATGGGCTCGTCCAACCAATCTGGCTTGGTAATTTCGAGGCCTACTCTCTGGCGTCGTAGCTCCTCCTCTCTGGCAGGGTCAGGTTCAGGTGGAGGAGAAGGCGGCAAGTTCCTAAGCCGTTCACGTTCTTGCGCCCGTGCAATTGCTCTTTCCCGTTGTGCCTCCTTACTGCAATATCTCCAGTACGCAAATAACAACCCGAATGGTTTCCATAGGTTCTGTATCTCATCGTCATTCATGGTGACACTAATCTTCCTGATTCAGCAGCGCTATATACAAACAAGTCAGTTCACATAAACCGATCACAAACTCTGATCAACATATAGCATTTTCAACAGGAACTTTGGTGGCAAAAACAGTATGGAAAAGTACGAGTTCCACATGACGTACCGTCGTTACTATCGAGGTACTGTGAACTGTTCAGCATGCACAGTGCGAGTCCATTAACAAGCAAAGTTACTGACTACATCGAGTGATATCTTCAAGGATTAGGGAGGTACCTTTTCACATGCGCAAGTCACAGTTAACACACTCTGCATCCAAAGATAATACATCTTGATCGTCTTTACAAACAGCATATAAATGAGCATCTAACGCAACATATAAAGCGATGCACATTTTACACAAGCTCACCGAAAATATGTAAACCATAGAAAAGAAAACTTTATGTAGATTACTTACGAACAATAAACAATCATTGTGACCCCCAGGTACAGTCACGTTAGAACCATGGAATGTTTGTATGTCTTTTACAGGAAACGACAATAAAGTCATACACAGTGTGCTAGCGATGTCTATACAGACCTGTTTTTCAATTAACGTGCGTTATTGAGATAACTGCAATAGGAAATAGGTGGATAATAAAACATGACAGTTCCTGTGTCCAACTAGTATGATTCGGTCCCGAAAATTAGAGAAGACCCAGTACAAGAGGCTTGACCACAACTTCATCACAACTTACATTTGTTACACTTCCCGCCCATCGCCGAAGGGTAGATTATCATCTTCATCTTCATAATCCTCTTCCAACCAAGCCACTGGATCGTCTTCGCCCTCTCGATTTTGGTTCACTTCGCGTACCTCTGACTCTGCCACGTTCTGACCCGGTGCATATGTTTCTTGCTCGTCATATTGTGCATTCGAATGAACAGCGCTTCCACTGGGTTCAGCACTTCTGTCGCCTCCATCACTAGTCCACGGGGCCCTTAAACCACGTGCTTCGAAAACATGTTCAGCTGCATCAGGACGGTATACGTCGTCGTCCTCCTGCGAATGGCGTCTCGATCTCGGGGCTTTCTCGACGACAACCTTCCAGTCGGGATCCCGTGGATCATTGACGAAGAAAACCTGTCCCATCCACATTTCCCGGACATTTGGCTAATTGTCAACAGAGATCCCATATTCATTGTAATAAACATGGAGAAGTGAGTTCCTGGAAACTGTTCCTCATTCAAATGTGGGGTAGAAAGAACAATGAAAAGGGTGTGTGAAAACAGAAACAGAGTAGCTGATGGACATACCTGCGAAACAGAGTATGGGAAAACGTAGGGATTATCTCGCAAAGGATCCTGACGGGATCCATACTTGACAAGCCAAAATCCGTACTCATCCTGCCTAATACTCGGGCTTCCAGCAAGATTTGGACGAATCCAAGAACAATTCATTACCGTTCTCGTCATTCTCCCGTAAGTAACAACTATTATCTGCTTCAAAATACCGATGTAGGGAAGTTCAGCATCGACGATGTTATTGTCGTGTTGGGAAGCTCTGCAACCTTGCGGGGACATGACAAAAACACCGGAGTCAAATGTCTCGTGACTGTTGATCGTCTCTTCATCTGGCAAACACCTATAATGGTTAGCATACGCCCACATGGAAGGATATTCCTCTGCATTCACTGCAGGGAGAGTAGACAGGAGAGCCAGGTCGACGTCTACTACTTCGCCGGCATCTATCTGTGTTTGCACCCGATCGCGGAGCCACTCTGTGAAATCCGGGAGCGGGGTATTTCGAGATCTCCGCCTTCCCACACGTTCACGTTCCAAAGCTTCGTACTCTCTGGAAAGCGACAAGACCATTCCCAATCAATTAAAAGAGAAACAGTTCCAAAGAAATCCTGAGCAAGCAGTTCTCAACAGTCCTCTCACAGACGAGGCACCAGATTCACATCTGGCTTCGCACCAACAAGCATGGAATGCACCACCCCGCTGAGGTGGATACGCACCCAGGGGAATAAAAAAAAACATAAAAAAATAAAGAAAATACATCGTGAATAAAGATAAGAACATAGAACACATGAATGGAAAGCGACAAGACCATTCCCAATCAATTAAAAGAGAAACAGTTCCAAAGAAATCCTGAGCAAGCAGTTCTCAACAGTCCTCTCACAGACGAGGCACCAGATTCACATCTGGCTTCGCACCAACAAGCTTGGAATGCACCACCCCGCTGAGGTGGATACGCACCCAGGGGAATCAAAAAAAAAATAAAAAAAATAAAGAAAATACATCGTGAATAAAGATAAGAACATAGAACACATGAATGGAAAGCGACAAGACCATTCCCAATCAATTAAAAGAGAAACAGTTCCAAAGAAATCCTGAGCAAGCAGTTCTCAACAGTCCTCTCACAGACGAGGCACCAGATTCACATCTGGCTTCGCACCAACAAGCTTGGAATGCACCACCCCGCTGAGGTGGATACGCACCCAGGGGAATCAAAAAAAAAAATAAAAAAATAAAGAAAATACATGAATGGAAAGCAACAATATACATCTGAGAGGGTCAGAGTTAGTGTGAGGTTCACCTCCGCAGCTCCTCTGTCGGCACCGAGTTCCATATTACATATGCATGGATCGCCCTTCTCTGACGCTCTGAGAGTTTGATTTTCTGTGGACCGCCTTCCAAGGTTTCCCCGTAGATCTTTTCGTCCTCCTCCATATCCCACATTCTTCTCTTGATGTAGGGTGATAAATTCGTGTAGTCCGTAACAAACCGGAGAGCCTCCTCTGCAAGATACCCTGTGGCCATACAAGCCTCGGGCCTATACCTATTACGCACAGATTTCTTCAAATCATACAAATATCTCTCTACCCCGTAACACCACCTGCTGTGTACGGGGCCACATAATCGCAACTCTTGGACCAAATGGACCATCAAATGTGGCATGCTATCGAAAAAACCTGGGGGAAACCAAATCTCCATTAGGCTCAAAGTCTCAGCTGTGTACGTCATCAAATCGTCCAACTCATCGATGTCAATCACCTTTGCACAAATCCGCTTGAATACGTTCCCTGTACGAATAACGACATCTCTTGCACCTGGATGAAGAAATCTGCGAATAGAAGCTGGTACGATCTGCTGAACCAATACATGGTAATCATGGCTCTTTAGACCACTCAATCTTTTCTGGCCGATATGTTTTCCCAATTGACCGGCGTATCTTGTAGGGGTTTTGACACTGGATATGAGGTTAATGAAGTTACCTCGGTCATGAGGCGTCAAGGAATATGGTGCCTGTGGTTTAAAGAAACGACCTGTGAGTCCCAAAGGCCGCAGATGTAGTTCGGGAGTGTGCTGTCTCCGTGGATCGGGGTGTTCATCAGATTGGAGAGGTCGACCTATCTCTTCCATATCTCGACGCACAGCTACTGTGTCTTTCTCGCCTAAGATGAAACCGAGCATACTTTGACTGACATTTTTCTCACAATGCATAGGATCGAGAGTATGTCTGATAGGCAATGTCTGTAAGAAAAAAAACTGTTAGTATCCTATCAACACATTTTCAAATAACAATTCATTCAAGTCGTACAGAATGAACATGCACCATACTCTGCCTCCTCACACAAAGCTAATAAAATGTTTGAAGATATCTTTGACAGAATAAAATAAAATAAAAAAAATGAGCGAGCATTGGAGTCCATATCTGTAGGCAGGTTTGGACACACATATCCAACAATTTAATGAAACGAATGTGTTAAAACAAGAGAATAACCAAGTGTCCAGCACATGGCGCAGTGACCTCGATATAATCGTGACCTTTGAGTTCCCAAAGACCGTGAGTTTCCTAAGAGCGTTATTTCTTTCTCTCTGCTTTTGCAGAAGTGAAGGAAATAAAGGAATAGTATCTGACGTGGAAGGAGGACATCTACAGCGACCTTGGTGCTCCTACAAGCATTGGCAAACGTATCAACAGCACTCGACGTAACAGATCGCTGTATATTTGGTTAAAAACATATGAACCACACATTATTGTACAAATGCTACCCACTGACTGGTCGGACCGTGTTCTCGTATGTTCGTCACAATGGCCGCATGTGATTGATATTGAAAAAGGCACCATCACATGCGTCTAAATCCAATACTCTAAACTGGTAACACTAACACAACCAGACCCGTGATCCTGCGAGGACGACGACACATCAATAGTGTGCCATATTCTTAAACATGAGTGTTGGAAAAAAAACGAAAATAAACCTGTCGAAGTATCGACGACACTGACACGGGCAAGTGGAAGCATTGGGAGCGAATCTCCAATATTCATATGGAGCATATGATCAACGACTGTTATGGTGACAAATCAACAACTGCAGACACTCCACAGTTGTTGAGATGGTCGTCAACACTCAACAGAGAAACAGAGCTACTGCGTTGGAGGAATCACAATACATTAAAACAGATAGTGATGTATGTGGCGTGCAATATAGTTACGTATTTTCCCACCGTATTCCTTTTTTCATTATTTATAACTGAACACATATAAGCCCATGGTAGAGTATTGAATTGTACCTCCCAATAAGGTAGCGTAAACAGCGCTGAGACTCGTTTCACTCTGTGTCGCCTTACAGGGTCGTCTACGGAACCTTTGGTGCCGCCATTCCTCAACCATTCCTCCCGCTCCATGCCGCACCTCTTGGTTTCTGCCCCAGTCATACGGGGGGGTGCAAAACGATGTTCGGCCTCCCCCCGAAATTGTCTTTCATTCTCGCGCAGGTAATGATGTGCAGGGAGATACATTCTGTGCTGATGGTCCCACACGTTTTTCCCTAGGAATTTAGATCTCCTACATATGGTATTGGGCCCACAACATACGCATCCTTTATATCCCTTGGTAACAAGCCCGGAAACAATTCCATAGGCCGGATAATCATTAATGGTAAACATGAGGACTGCCCTCAGATAATGGAAGGACTCGTTGAGAGGTTTCGAAGCATCCCGTATGAGAGTACCAACCGACCACAGATGCCTCAGTTCTTCCAGAAGGGGTTCCATATACATGTCCCATTGCTCCCCAGTCACCGATTTTCTCCCAGGTATTATATAAGAAAGCATAACATAAAACTTTTTCAGAGTAAGCCAAGGAGCAACGTTGTAGTTTAGGAGCATAACTGGCCAGATGGAATACGTGTTTCGTTTCTCCCCGAACGGGTTCACGCCATCAGTCGCTAACGCCAGCCTAACGTTCCTGGGATCCGACGCAAATGAAGGGTACATGCTATCAATGAATTTCCAGATTTCGGAGTCGGCCACGCTCCTCATCTTGTTGTCTAAACTTTTGTGCAGCGCAGCATACGTCATCGCTGCGGCAAGGATGGGATTCCGAAACAACCTCACAAGCCGTGGGATCAAAGGGAAGTACCTCAGAACTCGGCGTGCCACCATACTCTTCCCACATCGTCTTCTCCGATCTGCACCACATTTTGGGCACCTATCCATATCACCGTAAACAGGCCCTCTGAATAGCAAACAATGGTTCGGGCACACATCAATTGTCTGGTAATTTAATCCCAACTTTTTTAGTAGCTTGGAAGCTTCGTACTCTGTTGTAGGGAGACTGTTGACACGAGGCAGAAGGACCTTCGACAAAAGAGTGAGAACCTCGTCAATCAATACAGAGGAAGCTCCGTGCATGCGCATGCAATTCAAAATCAGTATCACAGCACTTAACATGGATATAGTAGAGTCTGGAAAGAGAGGTGTACGAGCTGCATCCCTTAGATAGGCCTCCTCTGTTGATATGGGGTTCTCTGGTGCGTTAGTCCTTTGTGGAATGTCGTCATCATCGGAGTCTATTTCCATGTCCTCGGCAGTGTTGCGCTCCACACCAGCGTCGTCGGTTGCTCCGTCATCGTGTAGCGGTGATTCGGAACCGGAGGGTTCCGCGGGTGGTCCCTCCTGACCTGCTCCAGAAGCATTGTTGTTGCACTCCACATCCATATGCTGCCTATCTCCCGCGTCATCATCACTGAGACGATCTCCAGATGTATCTCCCATATTATCTCTGACTTCATGTGGCCCGTTAACCCCCGTAGACGTAGGAATTGGTTCCTGACGTTGCTCCTCTGCCTCGCCTGGAAACTGTTCGCCACAGAGATTGTCGTACGTGTTGAATGCACTCGACAAACAGAAGGTCAGGTCAAACGAATCGTCGTCTGCGTCTCCTCCATTAGGCCGTTCGCCTCTCTCTTGCGTCGCTCCAAGTAACCCATGAGTCTGCAGAATATGGGAATCCCATTCGTCGTCGGATTCATCAGATGGAAAACCCTGAAAATGCATGCACATACGATTATTTCCCATGGCAGAAAAACTTCTATCGTCATCAACTCCTAGGATATGCTAATCACAGTATAACTACTCTGTAGATAGGCATGAAATGGTCAATTTGTATATGTTTGACCATCTGCAGTATCCCGTCTTGGCACAAAGTCGCAACGACGACTAGAGATAACCGATAGTTTGCGTTAACGTCCATACCTATATCACCTATAACTGTTATTACACTTACACATATACAGCCGGTCATGGTGCAAACATAGATAATGTCAAGGTGAAGTTCTGAACAAACCTCATCCATTTCTCCAGTGTGACACTAAGAAACTTTAACTTAGAATACGTGAAAACAAATACAATATCAACGGATGGACAATGAGTTCACCTTTGATGATCCATAATTCCTTGGATCCCTGCCATACATCCTCTCCGCATTCAGATGCTCTAGAACGGTTCCAACGTACTTCTCCTGCCTGAACCCTCTGTTGCACAGGCGACATGGGCAAGAAATCTTCAAGTGAGGCTGGGAGGTGCGCAGTTGTTCTTGAATTGCCCAAGACAACTCCCTGTTCCAGAGTTTTCTCTCCCGATTCTTTTTCCTCACCGGGTCTGTAACCGGTGGACGAGGAGGGCGATCCATGCCAATCCTAATCGAAAACACATCAACGTGTAAGCCAGTATTTCACATGTCCTCGTGAGTGAGGATCAAGTAAGAGTGTGAGCAGTGACACACATCACACTGTAGCAGTGCCAAGAAAATCCAGCTACAGTTATACTTCGAGTCCTAAAGCTTGACTAAATGTGAATCTCAACACAACTGCGAAAAGGAAATATGTAAACTAAAGAGCAGATTTCGAGAAGATAGTGATCACAACATTACTAAACAGTATATGTTTCGCATCACGAAAGACCTAGAAATCAAAAATAACTTCAACATCTAGAATCGTGTCTCTCAACTACGATGTACCAGAGATAACTAGATGCAGACTAAACATGCATAAAAACCACCAGACATGAAACGCGGAGCAGGTACATGGAAAAGGCATACAGGTTCACCGAAATTGTTTATAAAAAATAAAGCCAGTGGACGAGATCTTATAACAACCAGACAGAAAGGACAACACAAACCAAAGACTATCGACAACGAAAACATATCGTCACAATCGAAATGCAAAATCACTCTAAAAAAATAATATGCAATTTGGAAGGACAAAGATGAACAGGAGTTTTTAAGGAAACAATGCGATGGTATGTTGTTTCCTTAGTGCTCTGCGATGGTAGAGTCCGCAAGGCACTAGGAAAAAGGAACAGATTCTGTGTATTTTGGCAAGTCTAAAGATGCCGAAACGAACACGGTGGAGAAGGAGTACGCAACATCTTGCGATACAGTGAAGTCAATTTTGATTTCATAATTCTTTTAAAAGTCAGTGTAACCTCAATTTCCCCCCCTAAAATTGAATAACTTTCGCGATGGGCAATTCAAATGATTTCACAATAAAAACCTCAGATACTAGTCTGCTATTCATGCATACATACACGTACATTAAGCTAAATCTACTCCGAAGGAAAGGCACAAACAAGAGAGAGAGAAATAAAAGCCTTCTTGAAGATACATGCTCCCCGTGCTATCGAATTTATCTCAAAAACAAACCAACAGCAACCCGAAGAATCCCATAAACATTCACACCACCTGAACAGAAAACCTGCACAAAAATCCTAAAATCCCTAAAATCCCCGCAATTCCATTTCAATTCGAAGCACAGGAAGCATCAATGAGCCCAGTAAACCCCAATACTGCCCGATGAGAAGAGTTCCCCATAACCGAGAAAACGAACAAGAATTCTCACCCCAACAAGAACCTCTCCCAGCTCACAGCCCTACCCACAATTGGAATCACGATCACATCAACATACTCTGAAAGAACTCAGAAAACAAGGGCACGCCAGCTCATCTCATGTCATCTCATCGAATCGCTCTCATAACCGCATTATAATTACCTCACTCCTGGATTATTCATTACGTCTACGGTTATTTCCTAGAAATGCAATGACGCACAGACCAGAAGGTGATCATTACATTGGACAGAGTCGACACAGTGGATTAATAACATTGGCCATGAAAATCCCTTACAACAACTTCGACTATGATCATGATCAAAGTAAACAATGCGTTTCCAGCAATGTGCTATCCACCTAGACTTGTCTCACATACCAATTGTCAACCTTACTGCGAATGAGGGGCACGCGGCAGTACGGAAAGATTTATTGAACTCGTTGCTACTCTCCAAACCCTACCGTCACTAACGAACATAAATTAGGGTTTCATGCAATGACACATACCTTGCTAATCGTTGCAGTGTTGTGATGCGTTCCGTAGTAGAGATGAGTGACTAGCCTCCTCGCGGGGTTGAATGATGCTGTCCACAGGGAGCTCAGAAGAAGTAATCAGTGTCAGTCGATTAAACAGCCCATTCGAAAAACAACGTGTTGTACTGACAAACCTAAGCAGAGATTTCATTACTGGAGAGGACATAGCGAGCGCCATACCCCAAAACCCTCTGCAAGCAAAGCATCCGAATGTAACCTGAACACATCGCTCCTTGGTAATAGTGATTATATCGGTAGATGTCCTACTGTAACAGTTGGCAATAGGAATCCTAAACATGCCGGCACTACGCAACTCTTGTTTACATTTCCAAAGACGTATAAGAGAGAGGAGTTGTCACAAGTTCGTCTATTTCTAGCCAAAACAAGTCAGAATTCCGCTTGCTTCTTACGCAATTCACCAGTGCTGTCGTAACTCACTACTAATTCAGGGTCGCCCTAACCCTCTGCACCGTCCAAACCCTAGGGCACTGACGATAGGACGATGAGAGGAAGACTCAGCTGTGACCCTATCGTTATCGCTGGGAATCGCCCATCGTCTACCATTCTAATTTGCATTCTCGAATTGAAGAGAGCGCAACATTCAACTCCAAGACATTTATTTAGCACAGTGTGCACATACCTGGAATCCGATAGGTTGCTGTCCCCGACGTCTGAGTTGTAATCGTACTGAAGAGGGTGATCTCGTACCGTCCTTTTATATTGTGGGTGCGAACCGTTTAGTATCGCGCGTTTGTTACTGTGATCAAATGAGTCGATGCTTTCCGCTGAGGGTTCTTGCGATCGCACGTCTGCTTCTCGGATCCCAATTGTAATCAGAAGGATAATAAGCGGACTGTCCTATCACAATTGTGAACAACGGGAAAAACAGCTATTTGCCGTGGTGGCGCGCAGACAGTTTGTTTCCTGTAGATGTTCACGTGATACAAAGTTCGTTGGCTGGATAAAGTCCTGAAAACTTTCCAAACGAACTGAAGTTAACTCCCACTGTACCTCATGTCTTCGAAGGAACAGCGCATTAGGGTTTACGATTATCTTTGGCGGCCTCGTTGGACACAATTGATTCCCCGACTACGCAAACGCATCGTTGACAACGTACATACACCAGTTTTCTACAGCGCGAATCTAACGACGGGGTCCCAACATTTAAAGTAAGTCTCCCTCTATTTGTGTGTTTTTTCTGCGTGTAACTTCATCGTTCCCTGGACTCATATGACTTGACCATCTTCGAGGGTTTGAAGTTTTGTCGTTGTTATTTGTAGAGCTCCATTACCATGGACCTCTGCCGCCGCGCTAGCACCGCATCATGTTTTCTGTCTTGTTTCTCGTCTGTAGGAGTTTCCATGCATGTGCAGAACTTGTCATGGTATGTCTGTGACACTCGCATACGTTTATTTGTTATTAGGCACATGCATGTACTACATGTCGGCTGTTTTCTTTAGCATTTTGACAGTGAATCCTGTAGAACTAAATCCATTCGCTCTGACGTGCAAAGTTAATGTCAATTAACTTAGAAGTCCAGAACGTCAAATACTCTTGTTTTAACCCAGTTTTGTTCTGCACGAGATTATACTACTATTCAGCACGATTTACGAGGGATAAAAAAAGGTGAGAAGTACTCTGTTTTTTGTCTTCAACTTCACTGTGCAACCGCATACATAGGGTCTGATTTGTGGAGCACAAAATAAACCAAACTTATTTCAAATCATCGTTTAATTGTGATTATTAGATGGTGTAAGATATGATGTGCATGTTCGTGATTTCAAGAAAACTAACATATTAACGCATTAGGTCATTTGTTATCTTCGAATCTACATTTCGGTGTTCACCACCTCTACAGGTTACTGTTTATTTGGACGGGAAGATATGGACATGAGGGGAAGCCGCCAAACCTCGCAGGCATTGCACAGTCCGGTACAACCAAGCGGCCATATCCTCAACGCATGGCGCAGTGACAGAAGACCAACACCGTCGTTGCCCTCAGCTCCCAGAACGACGACCGCAGGAACGAGGTCTGCACAATTCGGCTTGACGAGATTGGATCCAGGGAGCGCAGGCTTTATCGCAGTGCCGGAGTTGCCACCGAATGCAACTGATGTCTACAGGGAACCCGCAGCGGAGAACATAGCAGCATCAAGTTTTTCTGCTCCATATCAAGGTGGATATGAAGCTGCGAAGTCCCACTTGCAGCAAGCAATTGCCCAAAGCCGGGGATTAGAGAATGGATATTCAGGCACAATCGATCATTCTTTTTTGGAGAGTGAAGAGATGGACACGACTGCGGTCGAAAACTTAGGCAGTGCCTCATCTGGTCTGCCTTCCGCAACATCAGAACCATCTCACGTTGTCGGGACACTTACAGACACTTTGGGACAGGTAGGGGGTACTGAGCCATGGGAATTGGAAACGAATCAAGTACCCCATCCCAGCCACGACACCAGGATGGCTCATCTGCCGGACTCCTGGACAACAGATAGCCGAGACGGAGGGAAGAGAAGTGCACAGCGTAAAGCAGACTCGAAGTACACTCTCCACAAGAAAGCAAACGACGGGACTAAGTTCAAGATACAAACAGATGCGGCAGGAAATATTCTAACCAACAAGCTTCGGGTAACCTCTATGATAAAGGCGTACATGGAGGTTTATGTTGACATAGCCCAGATTCACTATGATGACGATGACCCTAAGTTCATAACAGTGGAGGAAAAAGTGAGAGAAGCGTTTGAGTTCGACCCGCCACTCAAGGACAATTGGTTTCCAGTGTACATGCGTAAGAGTTTGGAGAAAACAAGGTCGCTGTTCCGAAAACACTACGACGAGAAGGGGCAGATGCATCCAGCGTGTGATAAACGCAAACACTCCGCTTTGCTAGCTTGGTGGACCAGTCCTGCAGGGAGCAGTCGATCCACGAGATGTTCAATCATGAATACCGAACGTGCTTCACAAAACCGACCACTAAGTTTGAGCGGCGCGAAAAGTGCAGGTCACATGGTTCCATTGCCCGTCACTACGACTGGGAAGGTAAGGACAGAACATCCAATTCATAATATTCGTAGACGATATAATTTTTTATTTATTCGGAAACGTCTGCATTTTCTCTCCAATGCGGTTCCTTACCACCTACTGTTGTATCAACTAAAACCTTCTAACCGTTGTTTGATGGCGTTCATATTGCAATTGTAGTCGGCATCAATATCGGAACCGGTTGAATACGGCGAACCAGCACTTGAACCAGAGCGTATCAGAAACACCGAAACTTCGAATGAAGGGGCTAGACGGGGCATGTGCAACACTGACAACCCCGTGAATCCAATTCCACGCGGGCATGCGGAACAGGTAACACTTTCCACAGTCGGTAGTGAGGCACAATGTTTGTTCGAAATAGTCGGGTTGACCATGAAATTATAAAAAAGTGACTGACTACGAGTCCCATTCGTCGTTGTTCTTTCTACGCTACTGATAACCATTAATCCAAGATGTGTTCAGGACGTTGCTGCGACGGATAATCTCTACAGACTAGGTGACACCACGAACATAATTTTACATCGACAGCAGCAAGTGGAGAAAGACGTCGCTTACTTGAAGGATTCTGTCTCTGAGATATTAGATCAATTCAAAGGTTTTCAGAGTTTACCAACGATCCTCGGACAGGTTCAGAGTTTACTCAGCGGTCGTCGTAAGTGCTCCACCAACGACTTAAAACATCGCTTTCACTTGTAGGAGTTAGCCAGTACATCGTCTCGGGAGTTCTAACTCTGTCATGACATCGCAGGACAAGACCAAGAAGGAGACAAGGATAATGGAGTCAAGATCTCCGAGCAGAACAGTTTTGACTCGTCAAATTTGGGAGGCGGAGGCGTGATGGTAAGTCCTTCTCCTGCTGTTCATATTCTTCGTAGCAACCCCTTAAAGACCACTGAAGACTCGGCCAACTGCGACGACGACTTACCAGACCAATCCAAAAATGTCGATAATGGTACACATATATGTGTACACATGGCTACCGAAACGACGACCAAGATCAAAGGAATCAATGATCCTGTTCCATCTCTCGACAGGGATGCCGGCTTTAACCCGAATGAAAAAGAAGTTGCCCACACAATCGAGATATCTGCAACTGCAAGGCCCGGTGAGTGTATGCTGTATTTTATGAACATGTGTCTGCAGTGTAACATATAGATTGTAACATGTCTTGGAGTAACCTCCCTTGTAAGGTCATTACGGTTTTAATCAGTCATTCACCATCGTACCAATCATCGCTGTCTATCATAAGTGGCTGACTACGAAGTTGAGTATGCAGCGGAAGAACTACACATGCAGGCTAATTCCGAGGCTGCCACAAAGACCGTTTCTTCTTCGAACATCGTCGCTTCGAACTCGCTCCACACCCAAAGTCAATCGGTAGACATCCAGAAGGAGGGTACAGTCACACCGTACTCGGAAGAGGGAACTGTAGTAGTGGAGCCAAACAGGAAACCTACACCACAGTCCTCGGACCCTTCTATCCAGACCGTTAGGAAGAAAAGTAAGTTTGAAGAAAGAGCCCCACCAGCGACTCTGACTCCAAATGGCCACCAGGTATGTCCTCGGCTGAACTCCTGAGTGGACTACTACGCTACTGATGCAGATTTTGGTATGAGTTGCAAGAGGCACTAAACCACTTTCTGGGTGTGTTGCAGAGGGGGTATCCTATGGGCGTCAACAAAGACGTCTGGGTCATACATCCGACAAGAGGAGGAGGCCCGGTTGCTCTAGGGAAAACAGGATACAGCTTCAAGACAACGAAGGCGAAGTTACAAGCCTCCCCGTGGCGTTCTTTGAAATGGGAAGTCGGAATGCAGCTTGTTGAAATAAAAAAGGTTTATCAGACTGGTGTGAAGGTGATGCACCCAACTCAGCAGCCACAGAAGAATGTAAAAACTCTGGACGATGTTACTGATGTTGAGTTCTCTGATGATGCACTTGTGATGTGGGGATCGGATTATTTAGTGGAAGTCTCTGCTGCAGCAAAGAAGAAGAAGAAAATCAAGTAGAAGGTACAGTCCTGAAACACTCGTTTGATTATTTGGTCCACATATTCCACAACTCAGTCCGCTACCCTAATGTATGTGCAGGCATCGGATGATTGTCTCTCGTTGGACTCGTTTGGAATAATGGCTGCTGCGTTACTAATACATTACCTAAGATTCACCTAACATATTGCACTCTCGATGTTTTATAAATCATGCACACACTGCAACTCCTTATTGACCGTCTCCCTCTTGTGGTTTGCAGACATTGTGGTGTTCAGGTACACAGTGCACACACTATCAACTCGCACTGGTCATCTCCGTAAGTTTTATTTGACACACAACTTCAAATGCGGTTGGTGTCTTTCCAGGGTATGTGAGTAATCATTTCCCGGATTCCTGTCGGAAGTCGTTCACACACATGCTATCTTTTCCTTAGTGGTAGAAATAGTGACATGGTCGTTTCGAGTCTGTAGTTGAAACCAGTTAGCATAGTTGTCAATGGGTAGATATGTTAGCATTGGGCAGCAGACGATGTCTGCTACTCTCCTTTCGCAGAGTCTAGTTTTACGTCTGCAATACTGCATATATGTCAAGTTATCTTTGTTCGTTACGTAGTGCCTCCTATGTGGGTACAAGACGTAACAGTGTTCAATGGCATGTACAGAACTGTTTGGCCATCAATAAAAAATGTTTGTTCTAGTTATTGGTGCAATGAGTAGCATGGTTTGTCAGTGGGTACGTTCAAATTATGCACTGCTGCCGTTTCCTAGCATCATCCACGATTACCCATTTTATAGTGCGTAGGAGAGCACCAGCAAAATCCACGCAATGAAACACTGGTAACGGTTCTGATAAATTATCAGGGGACTTACCAAAGAACACGTGTCGATTTCGTACTGGAACCCACAGCGACCCGCGGGAGGAGGCAGGACCAATGCTGCAGCGACACATGCCCTGCTGGTGGCTCAACTGGGATTCTCAGGCAACATGGGAGAACTCGCGCCAGGGACACACTTGGCGCTACAGTAGTTTGACTCACAGGGCGTGGTAAATCCAATTCGAGGTAAATTATCCGTGTAACTTGGAGTTACTGTGACGAAAGGGGGTGGCCTGGGAAGCCACCCACGGGAGTTGGGGCACCAGCTCCCCGCCCAACTCCCAGGATCCTCTGTTCGTACTAGTGGCTGGCGTTCATTTATGAGGTTTGTTAACATGTCTGCAACTATATTCAACTCAAAGAGTTCCACAAATTGAATGAAATAGGAATTGAAACAATCCAACTCAAGGAAGAGGACGCCTCTAGTGCCCCTCAAGTGATCCATATTGCTCTCAAGTCCTATCTCAAGCATGCACACTCTCACAGGCAAGCTTGAACTGTAGGAAGTAAAGCTCCCAGGAGTTTGCATAACGTCTAAAATTCGCAACTCATCATGGTTCCTCTAAAAGTAATTTGAAGGATCATGTGAGTGCTCAATTTGTTATTATCCACTTACAGCATGATTATTAAAACCGAAGGACACAGTTCTACAGCACTGAGCTTTGTCACATGGCCAGCGTTTGAAAGCAGAAATCTGGAAGGAGAAGTTGACATTCGAACACAAAATCCCTTTCACTTTTTCGTAACGGTGCTGGTCCAAAGAAAACATGATCGTCGGAAAAATTGTACTGAAACAGAGCTATCGTGCTCGTTTGTTTAAACCAGAGTCCTTGCTTGTTCTTAGTAATGCACGGAGCTGCAATAACGTTGATAAGCACCTTGACCAGCTCTGCTGCTGGTTGGTGCTGAAGACAAAAAATTGGAACTCATACCATGCACAGGACTTTCTTGCAACACACCATCACATCAGATACATTCCATCACATGAAACGATGAAATCGAAACCCCCAATCATCCAGTAATACAAACTCTAAGAAATCCGAATGTGCATATTCACATGATTCAACTAAATGGATGTGAAGAGCTGTCCTGAGGCAAAGCGAGCTGAGACCTGGAGACATGTGGACTGCTCCGGAATCGTCTCGAAGCCTTGCCGCTCACTCCATCACAGCCCGGCCTCCATCTCCGCTTCTCCATCACCCACCCGTCAGCTTCCGTCAGGTCGGTGCCCGGTCGGTCATTTGGACTATCTACTCGGCCTGCCTCCTGATCACGCCCGCTTTCATTGATGGAATCGCTCTCGCAATACATCCCGATTCAAAAAAAACTACTCTGTAAAACGCGATTCTTGTGAATGAAAAGGGGACTTCTCTGTTTGGTTGATTATCACAGAATCAGTATTATGATGAGGTGATGTCCAGCAGTTCAGAAGCGGATCCATCTCGAAGACAACTAGAACCATCTCAAGTCACTGCCAAGCCAGGTAAAGTGCAAATCCACACTTGGATCATCTCATGTCCAGGCCCTTCCAGATCTCTCCGGAAACGTTCAACTACACTCGTAGAGTGCCACGTCCGGCCCCTCCCAATCTGTATAACTGCATCACTCCGCTCATCGGATCCTCACAAGTACACTCACCTTCAATTTACGTCCACTTTGCAGTATTTCCAATTCAAGAGCGATCCGTTCGTCAGCGACAGCTTACTGATTTCTGATTTGCCCTCTTCAGTACTCTTCTGAGCTCTCGACCTTGTTCTGTGGATCATCTGGAAGACATGGCTCTTGTTTTGTCACCATGGTTTGGGCGAGGGTGCGGACGGCGTGCAAGGCCGTTCAGCTTCGGCAGCCCTTCACTGTTCACCGACCTCGTCATCATCAAAGTGCCGCAGATGCAGAGGCAGGCTTCATGTGCGCCGGTGCAGGGCCGTCAGCCCGCCATGTCCAATGTTCGTGTCGTGCAGTGGTCCGAGACCGCAGACTCGCACATCTTCAAGCTTCGACTACCAGGTGCGTAAGAATGCATATGTCATGTCCATTTAGGCAGACCTTGGTTGAGATAAACTTGATTTCGTAGAACGATGGTCATACTCTGTACAAATGTTTCGACCATTGTTACACATACGATTACTATACCATTGCTTGTTGATGCCATGACCTAACTGATCGACATCATAAATTGCATGATACCCAGGATTGAAGAAGGAGGACCTACACGTCCAGGTAGAAGATGATCGGACTCTGTACATCAGCTACAATAACCAGCCCAAAGAAGGACCCCAGGATGCTGCAAAGGGCGTCAAGGAATCCAAGGCAGCTGGGGAGGCTGCCACACGCACATCGCCATCCAAGGAGCAGAAATCCGGCGGCTGCAGCTTCATGAGGAAGTTCAAGCTACCAGAGAATGCCGACTTGGAGCAGATCAAGGCCGAAGTTGTCAACGAAACGCTGACGGTCACAGTGCCGAAGCGGAAGCCGAAGTCAGCAGAGAGTCGAAGCATCGAAGTGAGTGAAGGCGGAGCTCCAGCAACAAATCCACCGGCCACCTCCTCGGCCACTCCTGCCCACGAGGTCCAGGCTGCGGAGAAATCCGAGCAGCCTTCACCGTCGGACACTCAGCTGCCATCTGCCTAGACTGCATAGATAATTAATTGTGGAGCTCAAGACAGCTACGCAAATGAGACACAGGATAGTTTCGATTGAAGATCCAGCTAGAAAACATTTTGTAGGTTGTGTAGCACTTGCTAGGAGGTACATACTTTGGTCTGGACATCACCACTTAGGGTGCAGAACGTTTTCGTTGAATATAGAAAATTTGCATCAAGATTTGCGCAAGAGTTCCAGTTCATGCACTGGAGGAAGCCGGGACGTCTTCTAGTGATGGCATTGTGCTAATGCATTTCCTCAACATTCTTTTTTTCATACTTGTCATGCAGCTTATGCAACTTTTGCAGTATAACTCCAGACGGTTCATTGGACGTTGATCATTCTGATCAGGGGCTAGCAGGGTGCTAGCAGGGTTCGGTACACCGGCGGAGAGGTTGGTTGTCGTGGTGTCGGCGAAATACAGGTGAGCAGGGTTATTAATTTGTTCTGGAGGTTGTTGGATTGTCACAGAGAGCTTGGCAAGATCTGGTATGGCTGTGGACCGTGTAACTTCGCTTGTAATTTGCGTGTTGCATCACTTATTGAACACGGGTTGATTGACATTTGACGAAAGTGGGGCTTTTGGAAATCGCAAGGCGAACAGTGACGTTGCACAGAGTTGCACGAAGTACATTCGGGGCGTACTGATCGTGACGTTGTAGCTGGAAGTTGGAATAGAGTAGCACTGGGGAAGGGAATGAGTACATGTTGCTAATTGATATATGTGAGTTGGATGTTTTGTATTTGGGGATCTGGGGTAGTTGGAGTCTGGAATTTTTTTTGTCTTGTTGTCGTTGGTTGGTGACTGAACCCGGATGAGGAATGTTGCGGGGTTGAATCCTGCGGCGAAGTACTGTATATCACGCCGGGGATCTAGGTTTCTGCGTCGATGCTTGGGTTTGAGGAGATTTAGTTTAGAATGTGGTTTCACAAGCCTAGGTAGTTTTAGATGTTTCTACCTCTTGCAGTTTTAACAATTTGGATTATGTCGCTGTTTTCCTCGTCCGATGTATACCATGTCCATGGACCTTTGGTTGTCTTGCATTAGTTTCTTTCAGTCAGCTTCGGGATGCCAATCTCGACCTGGGGTATCCATGAGTTTTTCCGGGAGTCTAAAGGTGTTTGCTTCATGTATTGTTGACTGTGAGGGCAAGATAATGTTGCAAATTACCTACTACTTTTAGAATCAGCTGATATAATTATGCATCGCAGTAATGAATGTGAGGATGAAATGAGATCTTCGTAATATCGTGTAGTCAATCAACGCTTCCCTTCCATTTTGTTTAGAGTTAGTCCGTAGGCTACTCTTACGAACTTTCCACGAAAACAAAGACTCCTTCAAATGGCCGTCTCTGCAGTGAGAACATCTGTGCTTATAGATACACGTGCAACAAACTTCAGGACTGGATTGTCCAGGCTTGGAAGGTGTTGCAAGCTGATTTTACTGTTACTCGTAGTACTAAAGCATGGAATTAGGCCTGGCTGCACTGTGGTGTCAATTGACGAACCGTAATGTTCTGGCCAGGAACTTCGAAAACTTGGAGTTGGAGCTGGAGGCAGCAGCTACAGAAGGACCGTGGACAACGTGTCTCACTCAGGCGTAGCACTCCTTACGCAGTATTTCAAGAGCAATTCCAGTTTGACTATCGATGGGCTTCAAATCTGTTTCCAGCAAAGAGCGCCATAGCGCGCCATACCGTCCCGATGAGAAACTGGCCCGGTATGGACCTGGCGCCTTAGCCACGGTGAAAACGATGTCCATCTGCGCTAAGAGGATGGACGGAAGTTTACCACTTGCTCATCATTTCTTATTGATCGACGTCTGGAAGATCGAAAAAGGTGCGTCGACTTTTAGAAATCGTTGCATCCTGGCAGAAAGAACTAAGGTCGACCGCAAATTCGAGATTGTAGTGAAGGAGATCGACCGCGACGAGGAAGATGAGAGGCGTGAAGATGGTACCGTTAAGCACGCAGTGGACCTAACGGGTAATCACGAGCCGATTAAGATCAAGGTGAATGAGCTAGTGGACACTTTGAAACAGTGTGTCGCAAAGGATTACACCCTCACTAAGCATAATTGCTGGAAGTTTACGCATGATGGCTTCAGTGCATTGATCCTAAAGATTACAGAAATCTCAGGCGACATCAGCACGGAGTTGAAGGTCAAACTTGACAAGGCACTTGCTGAGATGCCAAGTCTGTGTCTGCCTAATGATGCTGCTCCTTTCGTTAAGAGTGCATTGTGCTGTTTTGGAGTGGGCATCCCCGTATTCGGTCTTGGAGCATACGCTTTACCATTAATGGCCGGAGGCATGCTTGGTGCGAAGGGGGTTGCATTTGCGCTCTCTGTTGAAGGTCTTCGTGCTATGGCCATGAAAACACTCTTGACAACTAACACCACTGGTGTTGTTCTCAAGGCGGGCATTAGGTTTGGTCTCTTTCTGTGTCAACCAGGTGCTCTTTCTACCGCATTGGCTGGCCTTTCCCTTACAGCTGGAGTGTGCCTTGTGGCTGTTGGGGCATACAAATTGACCCGTGCAATTCAATACGGCCTGGCAAGAAGAAGATCAAGGCGTAGAGCTGTGAATACTTGAACATGAGTTGACACCCTTGGACAAAAGTGGAAGCGAGGGAGTCGGAGTTAGATAAGGAGGTGATAAGATGGCACAGGTATTAATGAAATATACTTAGGTCGGTAAAGTTATTTCTTCGGCAAGCTATTGCTTGATAAAGGATTTTCATGTGTACATTTTGTTAATAGATTATGAGTTGTTGCATTTAATCCTAATGATCATGTTTCACCACAACATCATACTATGTGGACCAGTGCATTTTACTTAAACTTTCACCCAATTTCATGATACATACTAATTTCATGATTCTATTTATTCAAAGCCACTATGTCCCCAAAATTGCAAACCAGGCATCAGGCATTAATTAATTAATGGATTAATGAATGGGGCCACATGGACCCCTTGAGGGGGTGCCACATAGACTGCCCCTTGGGTATGGTATGGAATGGTATGGTGATGGGTATGGTGATGGTATGGCATGGTGATGGTATGGTATGGTGAGGGTATGGCGGATTTATCCCATAATATTTGGAGCTCCTCACCTCCCCTAAAAAGTACAAGAGGGCTGGGGGAGGGTTGAAAAAATCAATACTATAAATTTTAAATGCACCCATGTCCAGGTGGCACCTCCTCAAGGGGGTCATGTGGGAAGAAAGACTCAAAGTTAATTAATTAATGCTGTAATTATAGCAGTTGACATTTCATATATGTTCTTGACTCTTGAGTTCATAGTGACTCTTGACTCTTGTGATATATCCCCTCATAGTGACTCTTGACTCTTGACTCTTGTGATATATCCCCTCATAGTGTCAAAGGTGCAATTTTTGAATTAATTAATTAACTGTGGAGCCTTTTGTGCCACGTGGACCCCCTTGACGGGGTGCCACGTGGCATTTATAACTTCATCAAGCGCGCTCTCTCTCCGAAGTGGAAGGGTTTGTCTTGGACTCTTGGTCTGTCTTGGAGGGCGTTTGTCTTGGTGAGAATGCACTGTGTCCGACCACATGAGGATAATGCAAAGCACCATGAGGATAAATCAGGGTTTAGGGTTAAAGCACTTACCTAAGCTTAGCAACACAACCCACAAACTCCGTTCAGAAACTTCAGCTACAAAGAGTATTTACATCTTAATCTAACACATGCACTTGAGCTACTCCAACAATGCCAATCAACAGGTGATGATTGAAATGTTCTGCTGCCCACAGCCTCCGGAGCCAATTGAGAAACGAAATCCCACATTCCCATCATCTTCGCAACCCCAAAAGTCCTCAATCCGCGCCACACTCGATCCCCAACACCCACGTCAAACCCCTCAACTCAAAAACCTACACCAAAACCCCACCAAAACCAACAAAATGAGATCAAAATCTGCAACCAAACAACGACATCAAACCCGAAAGACAATTCAGACGCAAACACACCCACAACACACGAACAAAACCCTTGAAAAACCAATCCGCCCTCCCCCCACAAACACAAAACCCACTACAAAAACCAACACCGAATCCCCGATTGTGCTTCATTATCGTCAATTGCAATGTCGTCATCACAGGTACTAGCTGCATACATGATTTAAAATCCATCTTGAATGATATAACCAGAGTTCAAAATTCAACAACCACATCAGTGAACGCAGTATGTGCACCAATAGTGAGTATAAAATCCATACATGTCAAGCTTCTAAATGGCACTATGGCAGAGATGCGTCAAAAATGACGTAAATCCACACTATCCTGAATTAGTGTGGAAAAATATCCAATTAAACGTGGCGCGCGTCAAGCGTTTTAACGTGAAAAAGTCACCAATGACGTCATTGCGTCAAAGACGATATGGGTGAAACGCGAATAAAATTTATACGTTCAAAATAACGGCATCACGTTAAATTAAACGGACACGTTTATGTTGGACAGTAATTTTTTCACCTACTTTTTTACCTCAAGGAACTTTAGATATGACTAAATATAGTAAGTCTCCACGTCAGCACGTTTCTTATGACAGAGAAGACGTTTATCTTAACAGGTGCTACGTTAAAATGTGTTAAAAAAAACGTAACACATTGACTGACGTGGAATGAGTGCGCTGACGTGGAATGCTTGAAGAGTCAATGGCTGACGTGGAAGGTAGTTTTGACTATGGTTGACCATAGTAGTATCCAGAGCAGCGCGTTTCTTATAACATTGAGGCGTTACAGGTAACATGCGCCACGTTCAAGTGTGTTAAAAAAAACGTACCCAGAAGTCTGACGTGGAATGACTGTGCTGACGTGGAATGCGTTGTAGGGTGATAGGCTGACGTGGAAGGTTTAGGATTTGACCGGTCAAGCAATGTTTGAGAGCTCTAAGGGGGCTGTCAACATTGACGCGTGCGTTTCTTGTGACAGAGAGTGCGTTAAGATGTGTTACAAAAACGTATGAACATATCTGACATGGAATGCGTGGGCAGACGTGGGACGTGTGCGTGGATGAATTTGGTGACGTGGAAAATAAGATTTCACCTGCAATATTTTATTTGGGAGTCTAGGAGGCTGTCAACAGTGATGCACGCGTTTCTTGGGTCAGAAAGTGCGTTTCTTGTAACGGGAAGTGCGTTTCTTGTAACATAAAGTGCGTTCAAATGTATTACAAAAAATAAAGGCAGCTAGGGTTGGCGGCTAGGGTTTTGCGGCTAGGGTTTGACGGCTAGGGTTTGGCGGCTAGGTTTTTGAGGGGGTTTTGGGTTGAGGATTGACTCTTTTTCTCTCTATCTGGGTGTTTCAGCTGGAGCTAGGAGTGTGTGTGTGTGTGTGTATGAGTATGGAGCAAGGAGTGTGTGTGAGTATGAATCTAGGAGTATGTGTGTGTGTGTGAGTGTGGAGCTAGGAATGTGTGTGTGTGTGTGTGAAAGTGTAGAAGTTGAATATTACTTTCATGAGGCCATTACTTTCCTCTATCCTAATGATGACGCAATTGTGTATACAGAAAGAAGTTGGGGGTTTGGAGAAATTGTTGGGACAGAATGCAATAGTGCCGGTAAAAACCTTTAAACGGGTAAGAGCTTCTTGATACTAAACCTTCAGATGGGATTTTTTGGCTGATTTGTTGCTGTGACCTCACCGTTGGCTTGATCATGTGGGCTGTGTAGATTAAGAAGAATCTAGCGTGAGCCTCCTCGGATGTACGCACCGTTTGCGTCCTCTACATGCCAATCGGACCTCCAAGAAGTGGACGAGCTCATTTTGGTAGAAAGCTGTATGCTATCGCAATGTAGAGGTAGACTTTATGTATTTTGTATTTGAATGACACAACATTGTAGCAAAAAAGTTACAGCGTGTTTAATTGTGTTTTAATTGACGCTTCGTTTGCGTTTTGAATGACGTTCTCTTGTGTTACAGAACGTTATTGCTTACATTCAATACTGTTTGTATGTGTCATAATGATCATGAGCTATGCGTCCGGATAAACATTAAATTGCGTTTCAGTGAACACCCAAAATCCACTTTAATGTTACAAAGAGTTGACGCTGCGAACGTCAACTTCCGTCTAAATGCGTTTTTCAAAACGCATTCAAATACGTGACACATGCGTTTATCAGCGTCCAAACACGTTATAATGAACGTCCACACTACGTTTACGTAAACATATAAAACACGTCACATTACGTTTATGTAAACACACAAAAACCGTCAACATAAACCGTTTCTGTAAACATACAAAACCCGACACCATAAACGCATCCGCGAATATTCTCCAATCCATGATCATGACACGTGTCACCATCTCAACCATTGAAATCAAGTGCCACGTCAACTGCCACGCAATATCTGACGTGGAATGGACAAAGGAGGGAAATATCCACGTAAACTCCAACGTGGAATGAAAAACAGCGGGAAATGCTCATGTGGCAAAAAGTAACTCCCTCGATTTACTGACCTCAGGTAACTTCTGGCTATTCCGAGTAACGTGGTTTAACAGAGATGACGTGCGCACGTTAAACCGTTTTAACGTGCCATGACGCGCCGCGTCATAATCAAAAGACCTATGTGACAGGGCGCGTCACTTTGGACTAGTCAAAAAATCCACGTTAAACCGCGTTAAAAACCGCGTTAAATGGCGTTATCTTTGACGCATCTCTGCCATAGTGTGGAATGCAAACACTTTCAATAAATTGTAAACCTAATGCAGACGGGCTCAAAATGTATAAGAACAGTTGCACACTTACCATTAACAAAGCTGCTGATCGCTAGCAGCGGAAGCACCATGGCAACCAGTTGAACTTTCGTCATCGATCTTGGCACAGGAGTAGACTGAAAGAACAACGTAACCAAAAGGAAATACTAGGAAACATGAGCCTCAATTCCAACTACCAAATGGTGTCAACTGATGAGAAACAGAGTCCTCCATCGTCGGTGAAGGCCGCATTACAGCAGAGGCTGTCGATGCAAATCATGCACCTAGCAACCTGGCTCTGAGGTGCACATGGAGTGAGCGTGCGGGGGAGGAAGGTGACGAGGAGGAGCACCAAGCCCTAGCTCCCCAAACCCTAGCCCCCCAATGCCCCCGTGGACCATGCACACCCCCTCCACCTGGACCCCTCAACACCCCAATTAATTAATGAATTCATCTGGGGTGGTAGTGAGATTTGGTGATATAGTGATATAGTGACGCATTGTGGTCAATGTCTTAAACATGAAAGGTGTCTTGGATTGTGGAAATCTTGTAAAATATATATATGGTAGCCTTGGACAGTTTGAATTGTGAAGCCCCAAAATATAAATTGAACGGCATGAATGAAACTCTTAAAATTTCAATAAATATTCACAATTATTAAAGAGATTTTTAAGAAATGAAAGAAGATGTAAAAATTAATGAATGTAATCTGAAAACAATATTTTAAATTTATGTTACCATGTTAAATAATAGTATAGGTGCATGTTAAAGGATAATATTAAATGTATTATAATTTTTTTTTGAATATGATAAGTTTTTCTATCACCCATATGTCTTGTTCTTCTTTGCAAATTAAATAATAATTCAAGTATTCAAAAAAAATCAATTTTTGATAGATAGATAGAAACTCTAGTTTTAAAAAAGAGGTTGTCATGGATGAAGTGTGTATTCCTAATGACATTGACCTAATAGGCTAATGCCCATAGGACAAAAGGCTAGTGGTGCAAAACTACTCACCCCTTTTGAGAATAGACACTATAAAACTAAGAACTATGACTAGGATTAATGGAACATACAAGGGATAATCGAAGTTGTGGGGATTTGCGGCAGTTCAAAGTTTTTTGGAAAGATTTGGTTATTTCAAGTTTTCTTTTGTATAGGATCTAATAAAGGCGGCATGATGGATAGCAATAGCATTGATTTGGCAAAATGCATGTTTGATTGATATTTCTGGGAACTTGAAGCTTTTCTCAAGGTGTTGGAGAGATGGAGGTCTCTTTAATTTTCCCCCATGGAGAGGTGCAACCGCTGGTTCGGTTGTTAAGCTAGGTGGGTTCCATTTTGCTGCCCCTCCCTGTTTCGGGGTTCTTAGGTCTTTTTTGGTTTTTTTTTTTTTTTACATTTTGCCCCCTCCCCTCCCAACCCCCCGAGCCTGGCCATTGAGCCACTGCTTGATGGGGGAAAATAGACAGATCTGGGGGATGGGATATGTGTATTGCCTCTGGCACAGGCAGTAATAACTATGAGTGGGCCTATTCTTCAACCATGGCTTTAATACCATTGATAAGTGGTTGGTATTTTTGGATTTTATTTGTAATAGTGGTTTGAAGGAATCTCTCATTACAATATGTGAATTTGATAAATTGGATGGTAAGAGTACGAGTTGGGGTGTGGGGTGGAGTGTTTTGATAATGGGGCCTGTAACGCAATGGATGTCTTGTTTAAATTGAGTATTATAATGGCATCTGTGGGGACCACAGGAGTAGGGTAGGAGCCAATGAAGTACTGTGTTTGAGGGTGGGTTATCATGGAATGTGCCTGCATTCGATCAATTCTCATTCATAACTCATTCAAACTCCTATGTAGGACTTTTATGTTCTCTACCCAAAATCAAAAAAATGTTGGTATTTTTCTGGAATTTATTTACAGTTTCTTGGACATGATCAAAATCAGGCTTAAATATTGGTTATTAGTAAAATTTTTGTAAATTTATGATTGAGGCTTTCTATAAGATTAAAATGAACCTTTGATGTACATTCAATTTGGAACTTATTACAAAATGGTCTTTTCATACTAACTTTTCCAAGGCTAAATAATTTATGTTATAGTTGATATATAATTAAATAACATAATACATAATATTGACTTGTACATAAAGGCTAAAAAACATTAATCTTACTATGTTTTATGATCTAAAAATTATTTTGATGTTGTAAAAAATCATTTTAAAGAAATTTAAATTGATATATCATATATTAACCTTGTTACTTTGAAAAGGTGATTTTGCCCATATATAAGTATACTTGATTCCAATAAATGGCACTTAGAGTAATTACTACATATCAATACTAGTTGGATTTTATTTTAAAAAGCCACTTTGAACCTTCGATGGCTGTTTTTATTGATATATAAGTATGTTTATTATATTTTTTTTTTTTGTAGATAGTATTTTACAGTAGTTTTAAATGATAGTTTAAAAAAGAAAAAATCCATTTTGGTAAATACAATCTGACAGCAAATGTTTTATACAAAAAATCAAGATTACTGAAATGTCACTACAAGTAATCTTAACATTAACAGTGACTTCATGAAAAACAGAAGCGGATTAAAATACATTTATAGTGCATGTCTAAAGAGCATGTCTTATTGCTGGTAATTGGTAAATGTTATTATATTCTTTGTAGGATTTATATTAAACCTCAACATGACAAATTGGGTCATCGAATATTCAATTCACCAAGTTGATGTCCAACCCTCGCTCTAAACCTCGCCCACGTCTTAATGACGAGGCGGGCCCTCCCCCTCCTCCTCCCCTTTCTCCTTTCCTCCCTGATCTATTTTTAGGGCCCTGCGGCCCTTTTTTAGTAATTTTTTTATTTTTAATGAAACCGGGGACCCCGAATTAGCCTTGGGGACCCACTAGATTAATTTTAGTTAGTTTATATATTTTTTAATTTTTTTTAATTTTTTAATTTTTTTTTTCATCAACATGCAAAATATAGGGGGCTTTTTGCCCCCTCCAATGACAGCCCTGGTTGGGGGCCCCTCGTCATTAAGACGAGGGCGAGGTTTATCGCAAGGGGATGTCCAAGCCTATCACTTCCTGAACAGTTACCATGGTCAATTAAAAGTCGGAATAGGAATTACAGAACCTTCAAAGATGGAATCATGCTTCTGTAGGAGCATTTTGACAAGGTTTTTTGGATAAATAAACATATTAAAATTTGAATGGGATAAGAAATGAGCATCGTGAATCTTGACTAGCATAGCTCCTTGATTTACTCCGTTCTTGAAACAAACGTTGGGAGCGTTACATTTAAATTTAGTTAATGGGCGTTACTCATTAAAATAAGAAAGCAAAGTGTACAGCTGCGAAATACCAACTGTCCAACCATGTAGACCCTCGAAACAGGGGCAATCGGAGCCATTGAAGTATAGCAGCACGAATCAAGCGAAGCCCCTTTCAATCAGGGATATCGATCAGTCCATATCCTCGAAGCGAAACTTCGGTCTGTATAAATAACAGACTTCTTTGAACATGGTACAAATGATACAGAGATTTCATTGTGGAAAGATCAGGACAAATGTTAGCCTTCCAATTCTCAGAAGCACCGATGCTGAACTGTAAGTTAAGTCTGTATCGCTGTATGTTAGGCATGATCTTTACACCGAGGACTCAGTCCGTATGGAATTTTTTTGGTGTGTTGACCATGTCCTCACCGCCTTAGTACACGCGTGCAACCTGTAGCACACTGCAGTCAGTCGGTACGTAAGTTGGGGGGGGTGCTCGGATCTCTCTTTATCTCTCTGTTCTTATATATAGATAATCACTGGGTTGCCTGCTGTGTAGTCCATCTTTAGCAGACCATACCATGTTGTTCTTGCGTCGCGCCGTTTGCCTTTTACAGTTCTAATTTGATGACGATCTGAACTAGTCACATGATGGGTGTTTGTGTCTGGATATTACTCGCCAGCTACAAGCCGGCGCCCTAAGATTTACTGCATCGTTGTAGTAGTTTACTGCATGTATGCACTCCTCAAAAGCACGTATCAATAACCTCAATTTGGATTTGAGAGCTCAGATTGGGTCTATCCTGCTCAGATTTTCACCTACCTTACTAGTTTCTCGACTTCAGACCTGTACTAATAGCAGTATTTGTTTTAGCGTGTCAGAGCGTTGTTTAAGGTCCGGTCCTGATTTCGGTGGCCAACTCAGAGTTTCTGTGGTTGACAGTGGTGCACCGGGACGTAGCTAATCTTGTCGCTTCATTCCTAGCACCGACAGTATGGAGAGCAAGGAGAATTTTCTTCGACGACAACTAGGATGGGAGTTCATCGAGAAGAAGCTCAAAGAACGAGTCAGTGCCGTTGTCTCGAGCACTCGAAGGATGGCTGATTGTTTCAGCTGCCTGAAATGTGCATCGGTACTGGTATCACTGGTATGCTGTTGCAGCTCTACTCTTTCGCTTCAGATCACCAACAAGGAATCAGATGATGAGATGAAGAAGCCGGACGCACAGAAGCTTGGTTTGAGTTCGATTGATGCAGCTGACGGCGATGATGGGAAGACGAAGATGACTCTGCTCGAATATTTTGAGCCTGGCCGGTTGCCTGTCGGAGTCGCACACCTAAGAGATCATGGCCTAGTGCCAGTCGGAGTTGCACAGCTAAGAAATGGTTGGATGTCTGACAGATTCGCAATTTTACGATATGGATTTGTGTCAATGGGAGTTGCAAACCTTAACTTTTTAGGCAGGGTTCCAAAGAATATCGCAAGCTTAATGATAAAGAGCCAGCGGGAGCCTTTCCACGATGTTCCCACCCCTGGAAACCGAGTCGGGGCCGATCCCACTAAATCACGAATTGTTATTGCGACCCCCGCTGTTTCCCAACTCCCAGCGCAAGACATCATTGACGCAGCTATCGACTCGGTGCAAGTCAGAGTTCCTGATCAGCATGCAGTTATCGTCGAGGTCGTCGCAGAAGAAGCTCGGTTGCTTGGAGATGATGGGCTGGAGGTCGTTCTCGATGTAGTCGAAGGAATCACGGGTACTCTTGAGCGTAATGAAGAAGACATTAATAGTGTTGTACGAGCGACTGTAAATCTTGGGGTTGGAGGAGACCCCATTGAACTGGGGGTCCTCTCTCCGACGGAGTATACAAACCTGATATTCAACGTTCTCCTTCCTCAGCCTATGGTTGATGGTGTTCACCACTGAACTATCAGAATTATCGATACTCGCTGCCACAGCTTGCTGCTGTCATAGCGATCGTCTTAATAATGATGTTTCAGCTACAGGAGCCTCTCATACTATTGTGATCTTTTTGTTGTAATGTACTTTGAACCGGCCTGTTATCAAACTTATCCTTGTAGTCGATAAATAATAATCATCTATATATTTGTTGCTATATATCCATAGGCCGGGTTGGCGACAAGGAACTGATCCTGTGACCACCGCGCACGTAGTCTGTAGGTGGTTTAGACAACTTGTTTATGACGCTCCTGCAATTAAGTGTTATTGTGTAATTCATTGGGGTAAAGTGTATGTTCCTTCACCGCAGCCATAATGTGGAGAGAAACTGCGATTCAAATCTGGGTTTTGGGAGTGTTGAATAATTTGAATCAGCAATATTGAACAGATAAGGTCATATTCATTAAAATGGCCAATCGTGATTATATTGGCCGCTCAAATAGTGTGATTTCAGTTCATTTCCTCTCCTTATTTGAATAGTGGGGCGGCCAATATAATCGGGAGTGGCCATTTTAATGAATATGACCTTAGATTTTAAGTATGTTCTATATGGTGGGTAATGGATGCTGTGGAAATTGGAGCTCGTGGAGTTTGTGGAGGTGCAACTCCAATGTTTGAATAATTGCAGTCTCATAGGGTTGCATTTGGGATTTTCTTGTTTGAATTTGCGCTTGCCCTCACCGCAGACATCGCTCCACCGTAGAGCATATGTTTACATATTATGTTAGAGGTGAGATATTTGGCAGGGCACTTTTAAACAGGTTGTTGATAATTGCCCTGCACTACCAATCTACAAGGTGACCAGGGTTGTTCATGGAACATAAGGACCGGACCATCCGTCCGGTCCGCTCGTCCGTCCGGTCCGCTCATCCGTCCGTTAAGGGTCATGTCCGGTCCATAAGAATATATTCGAGCATATTCGAGCATATTTGAGAAAAAATTAGGAATATCCATAGAATATGTCCGATTTTCACCCCGGACTGACCGGTCCGTCCGTCCGTCCGTTTCTGGAAATTTTGCCCATGTCCGTCCGTTATGACAACCCTGAGGGCGACGGAAGGTGTAGGGTTGACAATTGTGTCATGATAAAGGCGATTTTTGTTATAATGTGGTCAGGTCATGATAACTATTCCTAGGGTTTTCTATGTCGTCGCGTTGTGACTATTGTGTCTTCCCGTGGGGACACGTCGTGACTTGACCTCTGTGTCGATACAATAAGGGTCAACATAGGATCCGACTAAGTCATTCGAGTAGGTTGAATAAAAGAATTACCGGGCCGCGTACAAGGCATCCTGCATATTAAGGGCGGTGGCGGAGAGCTCACTAAAGTGGATCACAAAGTGCAAAATGTGATCACTAAGAAGTAAATATGAAGTGTGCTGTTTTTTCAAGCTCAAAGCTGATTTTGAGCATTTTGGTGTAGTTTTTGAGCATTTTAGTCACTTTCTAGGGTGTCATAAGGTATTTTACACACATCTTCATAAAAAGAACATCCTCAATTGAAACTAAATTTGACCACTAATTCTAAATTATGAAAATGAACTTTTCCAAAGTCTTGATTTCTTCATTTGGTGTCCTCTATTGTGTTCAGAGGATGTTTTATTCAATTTAAAAAACAATGTTTGGTGAAAAAAAAAACGCACTAAAAGTACAGCGGAAGTGACCCTCCTAAAAAACATCCTTGCCATACTTTTGGAACCCTAAACCAATTAATGAGTATATGAATTGACTATTTTAGAATACCTCTTAAACATACAAAGGGCCCCACTTAATTAAAAGTGATTTTTTTATAGTTTTTTATTTTTTTATAGTCACTTTTCCAAATGACTGCATTCACTTTGCTTGGATTTAAAGCCTTCACACAATAACTTTAAAGTGTCTACTTTGGACAAAACTTTTCTAACTTCTAGAAAAACATATATTCGCAAAAAAAATTGACTTCAATTACATCTTTCTATCATTTTTGTGCAATTTTTGCAAAATGACTGAAACTGATAAATAAAGTTAAGCACTTTTTTGGTCGACTTTATTGTGTCTTTCTCGGTTGCCCAAAAGGATAACGTGGAATTATCCTTTGTTTGTCTTCACCTTCTTACATGTGATTTAGTGCAGAATGTAAATGTGACGGCTACCGTCCGCTCCATGTTTCCATACACTAGGAACGTGTTGCCATCATCTGACCAAGCTTGTTCTTTGTTGTCACCGGAATTTGATCCATTTAGCTTGCAGCAACCGTATCTTCCTCATTTTTGTCTTTTTTAGCGTTTGAAGATATTTGTGGCATCTACTTTTCATGAGGGTGTCTAAATTTTCCGCCCCATGTTTCTACTAGTCCGCCCCATTTTTCCTCTAGACTCTAGTCCGCCTCATCTTCGCAACCATTCAAAACTTCTTCTTTGTCGTCCGTCCAATGTTCCCATCCATTCGGATCGTGGTTCTTATCGTCCGATTCCTTGATCCTTTTCGTTTGCCTTAGTTTGACCCCTTTAGCTTGGAGGGGCCATATCTTCCATAATTTTTGTTTGTTTTTGGCATTTGAGGATATTTTGGCATTTAAATTTTATAGGGATGTCTAAATTGTCCTTGCAATTAAGATTTGGATTTGATTTGACGCTGCTAGGGCCTCTGAAAGTTGATGTCCGCCCCATGTTCCTTTTAGTTTGTCCCATGTTCTCAACTATTGGAAACTTGTTCCTTGTCGTCCACCCCTTCTACTCAACGATTGGGAACGTATTTCTTGTAAAATTTTCTTTACATTTATTATAATTTGTTGACATGTAATGACACATGGACGTCTTCCATTCTATGTATCAAAGTTAAGGTATTGTAATCATATAGAAAACCTAGTTTATTTTGAGTTAGTCACGGTAAAGGTAGGATGGATTATAATGTTGTAACGTATATGTGTGGGCCAGTGGCATCATAACGTGACTATGATAGAAATGGCCTCCGTCTCAATACAATTGACAACCCAGCCTAGTTCCTCATGAAATTATGACAAAATCATGTTTTTACCGTGACGGACTTGATAATAATTTGAAATTGCATTACCTCAATTTAGACATGTAGGATGTTAAATCAGAATTACAATAAACGTAAAGGGGTAGACTACGCTTATACGTTATAAAGAACACATTCCCAATAGATGGGAACAAAGGTCAAACAGTATGGAACATAGGGCGGACAGCATGGAATGTGTTCCCAATGTTTATGAATATGGGTTAGACGGTATCCACTACACTTACAGTCTTACATATTGTACTAATTCACATGTAACGGGTGAAGAGAAACAAAGGGTAATTCCATGTCATACTCCACATTGACCAAAGTTGTCAACTAAGACATCACTTATGCTATATGGTAAGTTATTTACCTAGTTAGTTGCTTAAGCCTAGGTTGACCCTAGGCTGACATATTATGTTATGATGGCGAGGCATATTACGACGCAACCATGGTGACGGCACGTCACGACACAAGTCTTCACGATAGAAAACCCTCGGAAGGTGTCTTGAAATTTGAGGGAAAGCCTTTCTTATTGTGGCTTGTCTACAGACTATAAATTTGATATCTAACAGATATTTGTTTTTCCACGTTCAAATGCAGCAGGTGGCCCCCTCCTTTCAAATGTTGGGATCAATGGTTTTCACTGCAAATGACGTGAAGAAAAAACTTTGCAGAATCATTTATAGAACGAAGTTCGAACCGGCTATAGTGCTACGGAATATTCCCAAGATTTAAGTACTGATCTAATATGTCTAATGCAGCATATAAAACAAGCACTAGATCTCATGCATGATTATCTCATAAGTTGAATCAATAGAAGAACAAGTAGAAAATCAAATGGTTCAAAATTATTGACGGAGTGCCGAAATGAAGCCAAGGACGAAACAGCTTTGTCTGAAGGTAGCAAAAGTCTAAAAAACTCAAAATTCCCAGCTCCCTTCCTGCTCGCATCTTGTCTGCAGTTTTTGAAATGAACCTGGTGGATACAGTAGCACTGCAATCAGTAGCACGTCATACGTAATCATTACATACCCCCAGGCTCGCTCTAGTCTCACTTAGTACAATACGCCCATGACTGCAGTGGACATAATGTATGAAGGATTCTAGACCCACGCTCAGAGCGATGACTGCGGTGGAGGCCACCGCAAATTCTCTTAGCAGATCCGTTACCACATGCAGTTATCTACGGCTGCACCCGACCAAATCCATTTTTTTAGCAGAGTGGGGTCCCGAATGCATGGGGGTGGGGTTCCGAATGCAGCATTCTATCCACTAAACTCCAAGCTATTAAAGTCCGCAGCAGTGAACATCGCTTCACCCGTTGATCAGTGTCAAAAAATCAGCAGACAAAAATGAACAAGAGCGGGAGAAACTGCTCTCACTCCGAAAGACCGAAGGTTGTACAGCTCTAAGTCCAGAATTTCTCAGGAGTGCGCTCCCGTAACTTCAAAGCCATTACAGATCATCCAACTGAATACCCAGACGTCTGCAGCTAGCACAGCCGATCGACTGCAGCCTGTGTTCTGAAAATGCACTCCACAGAAGCCGTGGCAGGAACAGCCAGTGACTTCGGGATCAGATGAGGCTGCAATGGCGTACGGAGTCGCACCCCTAAGAAATTCTTGATTTGAGCACAGATCTAGAAGTATGTGGAAGTTGTGTTCAGAGTGACTGATCAGCAGGATTCAGCTGATTAACAATATGACTGACTGATATGGTTCAGAGTGACAGATCAATATGACTGACTGATATGGTAGAGGACCTCGGCTAGTACTTATACCGGTGAATCACGGCGCGCGGTTCCGTATTTCCAGCGTAACGCTAAGCAGGAATCCCTCTCTATGGCGTACGCCGTAGATCGTGCTGATCCAAAGGCTCGTGAGCGGGCTTGGCCTTTGGAGGGGCAATCGGTGGGGATGTGCAAAAATACATTTTGGCGGAAAATCGTAGATGGTGGATCTGTAATGATCGTCGATGTTCGCGGGTACCTACGACCTTTCAGGTTTATATGCCACCTTGCGAACGAATATTTTATATTTATTTTTTATATAAGGCTTGCTCTCAAAAATTGAGTTCCTCAATTTTTATTTTTAAGTAAAGAGTCAGAAAAAATGACCTTAAATGGCTCAGAAATAAAAAAGCATTGTAAGAATAATGCTATTTGTTCTATTTTTGCTTATTAACGTCCATGATTTTTTAATTTTTACATTTTTGGAATTATTTTTGGATGAACTACTATTTACTACAATAGTTCTTTCCATACTAATGATTTTTTATTTTTTAAAGAAAATGATTGGTTACCTTGGACAATAACATCAGGGAAAAATCAGGGAAACATAAGTCTTCAAATACTTATGCCAAAGATTTTAGCTATAGTTTATTCAATTTTTATTTTATTTTTATAAAGTATTATGCTAAAGTGCAGTAAAATAGTAAGACAGGATATTTAATAAATTACATGACACAACTACAGTGAAATATTACAATTTTGGACATATAATTAGTATTTGTCCAACTTTTAAAGAAAAATCGATTTTACTACAATTATAAAATTTTATTATTGCAGTTGACATTCTCCTATGTATCTATAAATTACTCAAAATCATTGAATAGACATTAACTAATCAGATATTTTGAAATATAATAGCTTCATGAATATGTGGTTTATTCTTTTATTAGACATCTAATTATGAAATCATGTTATCGAACGTAATTCTTTCAATATTTGGAAGTTCACAAAAATTCTACACCTTTTTACAACCACTAAACTTGTTTAATTGTTGATGAATTATAATATGTTACTTTCAATAATTCAATGGAATTCGTTCTTCTTAATCTAAAGTAACATATTATTTTTAATTTAATATGTATTTCCATTTTAGTTTCTAATTTTTGAATTTTATTGTAATTGGTTAAAAGCATAATTATGTTCTTGACATAATATTTTTTATAGATTTTTATTTTCTATATAATTACAATTGATTGTATGTATCTTTTTTCAAATAGACCAGCTTAACCCCTAAAAATCGAAGAAAGCCGAAATGGGTTTTTGTTGTTTTGGGCAGCCAAGATGAAGGGGTTAAAATTCATATTTTGCCCAAGATTTTTACAGGATGCTCCCTATACTATAAAGTGTATTTGGTAAAAATTTCAAAGCCAAATTCTAATTTTAAGACCTTCATTTAGAAATTTTAGGTTTCAAGTCCAAAACGGGCAGCTTAAAATTAGGGTTTTTTTTTTTTTTTTTTTCTTGAAATCTTTTTCATAACCAAACCACCACTCAAATTCCATAGAGATCCAAGTCAAAAAATTAACCAATTTAATAAGGGCAGCCTCCAAAAATTACAAAGACAAGCTTCAAATTTTTGAATTATCTCTTTCAAAATTCGTCAAGATGTGAGATTTTAAAAATTTTCACAAATAATTTTGCCCAAAAATAAAAAATGTATAAAGGCACCTTACCACCATTTAGATTTTTCTAAAACCAAGTATACGTAATGTCATACATGTTTTACGATATCAACGTTTTTAGACCCGCATCTAGAAAATAATTTTTATGAAGGTCCTAAAAAGGGAATAAGTATCTAAAATTTTGCATGGAGGTACCCAACTTGATTACTTACATGGTCAAAAATATGAGCAAAATTTTTGGGATAATGAACATCAAGTCCTCATTTTCAACACTTACCCTATGTCGTTCGGTTTATACCAAAAAAAACTTTTGCTGCAACTTTGAACATTATAATCTCACAAATGGTAAACATCCAACCGTTGAAAATTTCATCAGTACTTCTAAAAAGGATATAGTACAAGATCTTACGGTTAGATGTCTATAAAAAAGAAAAAAAACTAGTCCAAGCCGTCATTCCCATAAAGCGGTCATAAATGAAAGTTTTGGAACTTGGAGCTTCCAAAATGGCTGGATTTTTAGGGGTTAAAATACTTTTTAATGACTTCTCATAAAAACACTGTATGAGGAGTCATTGAAAGTAGTAATGGCCCAAACAATTTTGGTCCTTGTAGCGCTTTGAAGTATAATCAACATGGTTCTTGTTGGATCTGTCCAAAATATTTTCCTTCTTACAGTAGAATAAAATCACTTTTATAAGACACAATTTTTTATCCCTGGTCAATTAGAGAAAATATAAAACTAGACCTTTTTTCTCCCACACAAATATTTGATGTTTTCTATCCTATTTCAAGGGAAGACAAAGACTTTGATTTTAATCGTTTGTTTAAATTTTTTTCATAATTTTGATTTTACAAACCATAATATATATACGGCATTAGTATAACATCTTTTTAATGCAATCTTTTCTTAAAATACCCCGCAATGTTTTTAAGCTTAAAATTTGTTATTATTTAGATGATAAAAAATCTCAATTATAAAAAATCTCAATTTAGTACATGAGATATCAAAGTATGTTGAATATATTAACATGGTCTAACAATAATCCTTTCTATACTTAAAATTCTACTAATTTCCAATCCATAATATCAAATATTTTTAATGAGAAATACTACATATGTTCCTAATTCTTAAATCATTTCATAATTCAAATAGAATCTAAAAATACATTTTCATTTAATTTGTAAGTTTTTTAATTGTTTTGCTTACAAAGAATTTAAATATTTGATAGCATAAAATATTTGAGAATTTATTGGATTTTAGAACATCAACTTCAGATTATCTATTTGTTATACTCAATTTTAATGTTTTTGGTGGAATTATAAAGATAAAGTTTACACGCACTAAATTATGGTCGAATCATTTTTGCAGAATCTTCTAAATATAATTTAAAACCTTATAGATTAAATTTGCGTTAACCTAAGTGAGTTCTCAAAGTATATTCACATCATATCCTTAGGGACTATCAAAAGTTTGTAAAGCATGGTTGATTGTCAACAACCTTTATTACTTCTACAAATCAATTAAATCCTATCTTGTAGATTATTTATATCATTTTTTAATCAAGGGCATGATAGTATATAATGAAGTGAGAGAAACTTCAATCTTGCCATAAGTCTTGGAGCATTTGCTCTCGAAAGGGGGGAGTAGATCTTTACTTCCATACCTTTGTCCTGTGGGCTTTGGATTGGGGGTAGGTCGAACAGACACTTAATTCACGTCGGTCTCCTCCGGAGACCGGAGTTTCTCTCTCTCTCTCTAATTGTAAGTTTGAGATTTTCTATATTGTTTTTCCGAAGTTTCTCTCTCTCTCTTGGAGCATTTTAACTATGTGAATCCTATACTTCAATGTTTATAAAAGCTTCAACATTCATTCAAAATAGAGTCAATTGTTCATCCCCTTCACATACTATTCTTTGGTTAGTGCATGACTACACAATTTTTGCCTGTCATACTCAGTACTAAATCCGGGGCATTACAGCACGACATGTATTACAGAGTTTTTTTTTTGTAAATTTTTTTGTTTGCAATAGTTTTATAGTTTAAACTTAGGTTGTGTATTTTTTAACATGTGACAATGATTTTAAGTTTTTTCAAAACATACTGAAAGTATTTATGAATAATTAATTTTTTGTCAAAAATACAATGATTTTAAATGTATTAATCTTCAACTTCAATTTTCTATCTTTGAAAATGATTTCATGATTACCAAACAAAAAAGATTGAAGAACAGACAAAAAATTGAAGCAAATTAAGCCTTTCACATTGGCCTTTAAGATTAATGTCAGCATACCATAGTCACGTTGTTTTGACAGAGTCGTAACATGAATTTATGTATTTTATCATTTTTCTTGTTTCAATGGATTATTTGCAACTGCTACTATTGTAAGTATTTTTTGTGGTTTCTTTTGTGAACTTAATTTTTTCTTCTTTTGATGTTAATATATAAAATTACACATTGTACACATTTATTTGTTTTCTTATTGGATTCACTCTTTTACCTATGAAATAACAAGATACTAAACACTATGCTCATTATATTTATTTGATACAATAGAGAAGAAGAGGAAGTGTAAAACTGATTTGAAAATTTGAATTAGATAATGGAGTTATTTGTAGAGTCATCTGGAATTGCATTAGAACACCTTTTCTTTCAATTATAGCAGAGCTAGGTAGTTTTAGAAGTCAAAATCAAAATATTTTAAGATATTTTTTTCGATAAATATGGAATTTTTGTAATATTTCATAAATATTAATTTTTTGTTCCCTTTAACTTAGGGAAGATATTTAAAATTCATTTAATTTTTCAAAATGAAACATTAAAAGGCTTTCTGTTCACATTCTCAATAAGTTTATAAACGACTTTCAATATAATATGAAACTTTGAAAAGATTGCTGTCGGATTTTTTGAAAAGAAGAACAAATGAAAATGATACTAGGAGAAAGAATAGGTAAATAGATAAAAGAAGGTTCATGTGTATTGGTGAGTATGAAAATTTAAGTCAGTGTGAAGAAAACTAGGTTCACAATCTATGTTTATCAAGGACGCTATCATGTGAGTATTTAACTCTTAAACCGGTAGTCGCGGCATCCAATGCCAAGGTTACCTCGGTGATTCTATATTCGGAGTCAAACAAACTTGACTACATTTGCAAAGAGTTCCGAGAGAGGTGGAGAGACCTTACACGATTAGGGTGCAGAGTGTGTCTCCGCTTTATACACCAATACTCCCAGTTTAACCGCTAAGTCGAAATCAACCCTACCAAGGTCAATTTGACTTGTCAGGCTCTCAGTAACTAAATATATGTCATATGAAGTTAATTTTATTTATTTAATTTTTTGGGCAAATCGTGGAGTTTTTCTCTATCTTTCCAACAAGACCATTTATGCTTCAAAATTCCTTGAACTTTAGGAAATATTTGCAGTCAAAATTTGAAAACATTATGAAGGCATGCTCAAATTTAACCTGAACTGTAGTATATGCTCATTTACTCTCAAAATCTGCCCCAAATTAATTAGATCATAGAAACTTCAAAAATTCACCAAAAATTGAGATTTTACTTTTTCTCAAGTTTTATTATTTGTACATGTGAATGAAATTTGAAAGTATGATCTCACTGCTTGGATTTCCAATCCAATATTTCTCCATATGTCTTTTCTACTATCAAAGACCGGTCTTTGTTTTTGGATTTCAGCATACCTCCATGTGGAAAATCGAGCATTTCTTTGGGTTTTACAAATTGTACAAGGAAAAAAGTACATGGACATATTCCTATCCCACCTAGGAACAAGAATTTGAAGAGCCTCACATCAAATTTACTCTTGAAATTGATTTTTTTGGCTCACAAAACACTTCAAATCCATTCTGCAACAAAGGAAAAAAAAAACTTTTTTCCAACTTTGAACATTATGATCTCACAAACGGTAAGAAGTTTGAATTTAAGATTTGGATCACATATACACGTACACGTAAGGTACTAGATCCTAAAGTTAGTTTACCCCAAAATACATCAAAACTTGAAAAATTACACCCTGTACTGACAGTTTTGAGGCCTTTGAACTTTAGGGGTTAATCACAGATTTTGATGGAATCCTGCTCCTCATCCGTTCAAAATCCACTTGATTTTGAAACAAAAAGATGACCAAGTTAGTATCTTCCTTGAAAAAGATTCACTTCAATATGGACTTCATATGGAAGACTTTGGAACGATACTCCGGTGACACATAGGTGATACTCGTGAAATACCCTTAGTGAAGCTCAATTACTGATTGGATTACTTGTGATACCCAAGTGATACTCAGTCTGCCGTTACCTCAGTAATGGACACTAGGAGGCTGGTCACCGAAGCCGAAGAGGTACTGTGTTTCTGAGAATAGAAATTCGACATTGTATCGTAAATATGGCGAAATTTTGTGTAGCACGTTGGACGAATGATGCAGTGAAGGTGGGAACAAGGAATAACAACGGGCTTTAGCAAAATTCAATTCAGACTAATGAGGAAGCACCAGATTCTGTCCCTCAGAGCTTCTTGGCTGGGGATTTGCGCAAGAAATCTTTGAAAAAATCCTCTAAAATCAGGCAAACAAAGCGGATGTCGAGGGAAATTGTTCCCACTTGTATTCAATTTGATATGATATTTAAAAGGTTTCTGTCAATAGGGACTAAAAAGCAAAATATGAGGTTATCAAAACCATGTGCAAGTGAACCATTATCAAGAAGCATGTTGATTTGAGCTAAGGTTGAAGCACCTAAAACCAACCAGGTCCCCAAAACCGATCACTAGACTTCTCCAATTCCGACAAGTTTTCAGATTTAAAATCTTGGGAGATCTAGAAGAAAGTATGAAGCATGATTGGTAGAAAGGGAATCATATGGTAATATTTTAGTGGTAGTAGAGTGATCAAGTTCTGGTGTCATGGTGGTCGGTTTTAGGGAAACCTACATGTTGGTTGTGTGTAAAAGTAAAAATGTTCATTAAAAAATTTGTATCAATTCAAAAAATGCTCCAAAAATTTCCAAAAAATTGGCATTCTTCATGATTTCTATTTCCCCTTCCATGAAAAATAACCATTCAGAATTTCTCCCGAGGGATCATTGCAAACTCTCTTATTTGGTCGGTTTTGGGTGCCTTAACCTTACTTCGATGATGCCAGTTGTTGATTCTTGGTACTCCCAGTTGTTGGTGCGTCTAGACTGAGCAATTGATCTATCCCAGATTTTTGGTGCTCCCAACTCAAGTCTGTTTCCTGCCACAATGTGGATTCTGACCACTGTGCGGGCCTCTGCAATACTTGTATTCCTCGAGACGCATCAATATCAGAGCTCAGCTATGGTGGTATTTTATTGCGATTTTGACTCCACATCAGCTGTGCATTCCAGGTGCTGACCAAACATCGGACAAATCGTCTGGACAAATCATTAGCCAGAGCGTGGGTTGGATGGATAGTTTTGTCAACGTGAACAAGATCTCTTTCAGATCACTAAACATTAGTTGGACACAACGAAAAGGTTTTGTTTGATAAACACATTTGATTTTGTCAGCGACGTCGCGAAACAGTAGGGAGTGCATTTGTCATATACATAGTTTGCTCGATGCACAATGACCCCCAAATTTTTTAAACAATCAATACTTCACAAAGACGCCGAGGAGGACAAGCACGACAACGACTCAAGATGTCCAAAACATGAGTAAGCAGAACTATATATTCATTTACAGCAAAATTTACAAAACGAGACGGATTTTCCATCTCCCTTCGATACTAAGGACGGGACAGCTCCGTTTCATGCGTTCGTTCTTGCTCCCTGCATCCTCGATGGGTACCATTCACCAATTCATAAGGAAATTGAGCACTAGAACATTAAGGCTTAGAAACATAACCACATCTGGAGCTTTGTTAATTGCAGGTTTCGTTATAGACAATATTTAACATAAACAGGCGAGAAATCGCCAGGTCTACCAATGTATTCTACAGCTCTGAGCACTCGAGACTCTCATTTGCCACCTCCCGAAGCGATTCGCCCATTCTTCCCTTAATGTTCTTGAAACTGACAGTCTCTCCTCCACCTCTCCCTTGCATGGCACGAGGAGTAAACCTTCGGCGCCTGAGAGAGTAAACACATTGTGAGCGACCCAATTCACACACAATTGTAACCTCCACAAGAGAGTTTCCAAAAAGTCAAACGCAATTCATCGTGATCAAAAAAACGGCTGCAGACCCCTCTTAGATAAATCTGACATCGCATACACAAACACAGAAACTAACAACATACCTCCTCAGCGAGGGCTGCTGCAAGTCTGGCTGGAAGTGAGGCCCTTCATCCCAACCTTCACACGTTAGATCACCACTCTCATCATAATAGCAGATAATCCCATTCGACTCGTCCTTAAAAACCTGCATCCCCAACAGAACCACAAATCAATTAAAACAAAACCCTGAAACCAAGCACCTGAAATTCTCCGCCCAAAGTCCAAACAAAAACCAGAACACAATTAAACCCACAGATCAACTATCCATCATAACACCTAACAACGAAACAGAGACACATCCAAAGAAATTTTCCCCTCAACCTGCCAAACACAGTCTTAAGTCAAACACTAAAATACACAAAACGAAGCTGATCCTCACAATACCTCAAGAAATAGCACATTGATGATATCAACAATACCAACATAACAGTGTTCCTTGTAAAGCCATCCACTTATCATACACATCACCTCTAATCTCACCACATAACAATTCCATAACAATTTACCCACTATGCAAACATACACAAACATGATGAATTTACAAATAACTCTAACACATACATATCTAAGTTCAAACAACTCTAAACAATATGCATTAAATTTCAATCGAGACACTAACCGTAGGAGCTTCATCCACATGAGACGACGACCCGTTTTGAGCAGAAGCCCGACAGACAGCGAGACGTTGCGTTTGCACAGTTACACACTTGGGCAGAGACGGTCTGAAAGAGCACACAGGCGACAGAAGACATGATCGCTGCAGAAGCGCCATATCGCGACACAGAGATGCTCTTGATTTCGATTCGGGGCTCCGATCGGAAGACAACGCAATTGGAGTGAGTGAGGTGAAGTGAAGTGAAGTGGATCGATTGTTGGTGAGCTTGTTGGGGAGGGAATTTAGGGCGTCGGGGGTAGCGACGGGGGGCCGTTGGATGAGGATGGGGTGGTGTGGGATCGGGCGGTGGGGGGTGGGGGATCCGTCCTGCGTTGCTGGAATGATAAACTATAGGTGGGGGCCAATGAGGGGGGGTGATTCGTGCTGGTTTTGCGTGAGTTGGGGAGATGGAGGTGCTTTTTGGGTGTGCAAGTGGGGTTGGGGTGTTGGAGTTTGACTCATGTGGGACGGTGGGGACTGTGGTGGGACGGACCAGGATATTTTTTTAATGGTATCATGATAATTGATATTATTTTAAAATTATCTTCTTGGATCTTTCTTTGACAAAGACATTGTAAATATTTCAAAATTGTCTTCTTGGATATTTCTTTCACAAGACATGGTAAATTTTTATAAATTAGCATCTTTGATCTTTCTTTCATGTGGATATTGTAATTATATTAGAAACATATTTTCATCGGTCTTCATTTCATAAAGATATTGTAACGTTGTTGTTATTTGGTTGGGTTTTAGATGTTGTAATGTATTTGATTCAAGAAAGGGCGAGGCTTTATTTAAATTTTAGAACATGATTGCTTTTCAAGTGTTGTCAAATGAAATCAGAAGTGAGACATTAAAATCTAGAATGTATAATTTTGTATCAGACTTCTTATAAATCAAATTAGAAGATATGATATTATAGAGAATGAAGATTAATTTTTTTTAGTTTTGACAATGGATGTGTTCCAACATGACCTTATGATATTTTTAGATTACTAAATTTATTTTAAAAATTAAAAAATTATATTAATTTTTTTAAAGAAAATAAACCAGAATCACGTGTTGAATTGATGCAACCTTGAATTTTTATTACAAATTTTAAAGTCAATTTTAAATTTATCCTCAAATATTTTTTCTTGAGATTAAATACTAGATGAAAGATAAACGATTCCTTGAAGTTTCAATCATTAAGGTTATATGTCACAAACCTTGAACCTTTTGCACTTTAGGTGATTAAAAAATCATAATGATATTTTACTTGACCCTTTGGATGGGAAAACTTCAAAGAGCTTATTTTTAGTTCTAATAGAAATTATGAAAATGGTTTACAAATCAAATTTTGTTTCTAATATATCATTCTTACACCAATCCAAAGTTTTGTAAGCATAAATGTTTGTTAAAAAAACAATGTCTAAAATTGAATCATCTATGTTGAAAAACATCAAACAAAGACATCAGTATGATTTTTCAAAAAAATAAATCAATTTATGTCACTTCTTGTTTCAAAAGATGTTAAAAAAAAATTAAATCTCAATCCATTTTGAAAAAAAACATTTAATAAAACCATTTCAACTTCAAAGTATCAAAAATTCAATTTTAGACCATATTTTGACATTTGAAACATTTTGATCTTCAAAATTTTATAGCTTTGAATATTCAAGTTTAATGAACACCAATTCTGATAAATCTATATAAATGCAATTGTAAGTTTGAGATTTTCTATATTGTTTTTCCATTGTACAACAAATTTAAGAAACATTTACATTATTGTATTATCTAAATGTTATAGTTTTGGATGCAATTCTCAAAAAAATTCTCACAAGCTTTCATTTGCTTTTTGAATCATAAATTGATAGATGAATGGACTTTTTAATACAAGAAAATTATCTACTAAGGTTGAGGTATCAATATTTAAAAATGACCAACTCTACAATGTTTTAGACCTTCCATTAATAGCTCATGATGGTTCTATTTCTAATTCCTCTAAGTTGTTGGTGTTAGTAGCTCTTCATTGCCCAACAAATAATTAAACACTCATCTTCTTTGTGGCCAACTACTCATGGTTTTATAAGAACCTATTAACAGAATTTAAAACTTTGATTTTTATGTCAAAAATTAACAAACAATTTCAATACTACTCCACTTTTTTTAAAACCTCTAAACGGCCAAGGGTATTTTTGCTCAAAATTGCCTCCATATAAACCCTTTTAAAAGCAAGTCGAATAGTGTAAAATTGAAACCAATTTTGGTATTTCCAACCGTAAGATCTTGTATCTAACTACTATGTCTACATGCCTACCAAATCTCCCACTCTCATTTCTTACCATTTGAGGGATCATAACATTCAAAGTTGAAAAAAATAAAAAAATTATCCTACAAAAAGAAAACATCAATATTTTGGGGTCCAAAAAAACCATTTTTCTAAGTAGATTTGGATGGCCCCGCCTCTTTAGATTCTTGTTCCTAGGTGAGTTAGGTACATGTCTACAAATCTCATACCCATGCAAGGTGTAGAACCTTGAGAAAATCATCAATAACCACAAGGGGGTATGCTGAAATTCACATACAAAGGCCGTTTTTTTACAATAAAAACAGCATATGAAACATTCTTGGATTGAAACTCCAAACGGTGGAAACATGCTCAAGTGGATCTTCTATATATAGAATTTTTTATTTTTGAAAAAAAGAAAAATCTCGATTTTTGGTGGAATTTCAAGGTTTCGTCATTAGGAAGATTTGGGCAGTTTTGGGCAGTTTCGGGCAGAAATTGCTGCATTCACAGTTGCTGAGAGCCTGCCCGTGGAAGGGCGTTTTATGCTCAGAGGAGCATAAGTTTTCCTCACTTCATCCAAAAAATAAATAAAAAAATCCCCATAAACCTCTTGAAAGAATCTTTTTCCACAAAAAATTTCAAAAAATTTCAAGTAAATTTGAATTTTTAGGAACGTGCCCAAAGTCCAAATTCGCCCATTCTAGGACTTTGGTAGTTTAGGGGTTAAGGTTTAATTTATACTCTTTATATTTACGCAACCTTTGTCTATTTTAATCGCACCTTCTTCCATTTAATCGGCAAAAAAAAACCTAATTTTGACAATTTTTGTTGTTGCCTTTCTAAATGAAAAATAATCCACAAGTCCATTAGAATAAGATAAATAAGGAGATCAAAATGATGTTTACACTTTCTAGTAATTATTTGACATGATTTATTAAATAGGAAAATAAATGCATATATGTGTCTTACATGTCATGTATAAATGCATCATCTTCATCACTCCACCATCTCTTCTCGTCATTTTTGATGAACCAAGAACTTGGTCAAAATTTCTCATGTTTACCTGGAACCAGATACTACCGAAAAGATTCAGGAACATGTCGCTTGCTTATCAGCAATGGAGCTGAATCACTGTAAGGCTTCACTTAATCAATTTCGATCGAACAATGGCCAAAACTCGTTCAGGCGCTTACATAATTTGTACCAAAAACATCGATAATCAGTAAAACTAAGGAAAATAATAGATTTTCCTTGTTCTCCAACATTCAGAATCTCAAGGTTCAGAGGACCCGTACAAATTAAGCAATTGGTCTTCTAGTTCGATCTAAAATTAAATTTCCAAAACTTTGATCCAACTAAGCAACTCTGCTACTCTGCGTCGAGCAGAACCGACCCTGTCAGATTCATTCCCAATCCAAGTCCAAATTCCACTTCAATACTGCAAGCTGACATGGATATGATGTAACCAGTTCCAGACAAAATCGTGTGGGTTCCGATCGACTACATTCTAAGTCCCAACTTCTACATGGACTAAAGAATCTGTATGCTGAGTCGATGAGGTTTTCCCACTCCAGGCAACTCGTCATCAGCTTCGCTGGCACCCATCGACGCAGTTCTACTTCTTGTTGAAGCGGCGACAGTTGAGGCGGATCTCGCCCTGGGTTCCTGAGAGGTGGACGATGTTGCCCAGCTTCACCATGGCCTTCGCAAACTTGGGCCCGAACGTTCGCATTTGCGTGTTGGCAGCCACCATGGGCCGCGTCTCGCGGTCCGACTGCAAGTTCTGGTCAGACGTGAGCAGACCCTTCTTGTTCTGCAGGTTCTTGTAGTACACCTCGTCCAGCACATTGGGCGTCGTCACGTCCAGGTTGTTGCGTCTCTTGTTTTCCATTTCGGCGCACTGCCACTCCCAATGGCATGCGTCGCTCTCGGCCGCAGAGCCAGGAGGACAGCTCTTGTTGAGTGCGGCGCGGTAGGTGGGATCCAACGTAGCGGGCGAGGCCGTGAGGCGGTCCTTGATTTCCCCGCACCCGGCGGTACCCACGCTGTGAGCGCCCGACAGCGCCACCAGGTCCTGCGTGCTCAAGCCATTTGCATTGAACAGTTTCTTGAGGTCCGCCACTGAGGCCGTCTGTTTGGGCAATTTGCCGGTGACGTCTGAGGCTAGTGACCTGAGCCCGTCTCTACGGCCGAGCGGCACTTTGTAGGTGATCTTCCCTCCAGACAACTGGAATGACACACACATGACACACGTCGGCATAAGTAGCTGGACAGGAACCAGAGCACCATGAATAGGTCTAGATCGCACTTGCTAGCGATCCGCAGAAAGCTATCGGAGTCCCTCGTGAATCAACGGCGTCGTAGATTCAAGTTTTGAGGTACCCCAAAATGGAACATGCACAGAATCTGATCTAGTTTACAATGCAACTGCACTTTGAGAAATTACGAGTCAAGAGTGCACGTGATCGAGGTTTCTGGATTGGCTCAGAGCCCCAGAAATCTCTGGATTCTCCCACAGAAGTCAACATCTGACGAGCGAATTGTGAATGAATCAATGCAAGGCTTGTCAAGTTGTCGGGAGTGACGATAGTACCTTCTTCACACTAAGCTGCGTAGCCAATGCGAGGACGTCGGCGCAGGACACCACACCAGGACACTGCTTTTCCACGGCGGCTTTGGCTGCGTCGATGACCTCGAACCCGTGCAGGCCCCCGTTGTCAGTGGAGTTCTTCTCAGAGTTGGGTCCGTCGATGAGCACCGATGCGTCACATCCCTGCAGAATCGGAAAATGACGTTGTTTGAGTCAATCCATTCACCTCACGAGGGACGATTAATCAGCTGGGTGCATGCATGCTACCTAGAAGCTGGCTGAAGTTAGCGATCACGTCACTCGCAAATGTAACAGCGGCTTCAACAATGATACAGATTGCCAGAGTGGCTAGTACTAGTCCTTACGTATATACTATGGTAGAACTATAATAGTACTCACATTAACGAAGCAGTCGTGGAAGAACACTCGGAGGATACCGACCGCCGACTTCGGTTGACGGTTGAGTGCGTTGTTGACAGCCGTGGTGATGACCTTCTCCGCGCTGGGACACCTGGATTTGTAAAAATCGCGTTTCAGCTTCTGCGCATTTGGATGCGCGGCTTGTGCAGTGGACGCGATAACTGCTAAAGAAACGGTGACCACGAAGAGCACCAACATGATTCTCATTGACGACAGCGGTGCGCCTCGACCATGGTTAGTTCCCATCTCGGCTCCAATCGCAAAATAGAACAACCCTGCCCTCTCAGTGTAGACGCGTATTACAGAATCCGGATGAATCCGATGAAGCGAAGCAGAAGAGGGTCTTGGAGGATTCTGAGCTAGGTGAGGCGGAGTCTGTAAGTACTGACGATTCAAACCATCAGCTTCACTGAACAGCTAATTGATGAGGGAGAGAGTGAGGGAGAGGGTGTTGTCACAAGTTGCAATCTTTGAGCTCCTCGGTTACAGTGTGAGTTGCGAACGTGATATTGTGAAGTACAAGTTTGCCAGGCTTTTTATATCGCAGATGAGTGTCCAATGCTGGCAATCATCATCAGCAGATGCATCGACCGGCTTCTGTTCGTTTGGTGGTACGGTTCGGACGCGGTACATTGCAGTTGACTTTGTTCTTTTTAATTGCTTAATTTAAATAAAGCTCGGGCGGAAGTTATGGTTACTTTCAAGTTTCAGCTACATTTTGCTGGGAGAACCGAGTTGATATTAACTCATCGAATGAATGAGCCAACTTGACTTGGGATCTATGAAAAGGATTCGGGTATTGTTCAGAGCTCGGATGATTTCTGTTCGTTACAATGCGATAATTTAGAGGTATTGCCGATGACCGACATGGTGCTGTGGTATTCCATCCAAGTTGAAGTTGCAGCCTATCAGCTTGAACCAAGTTGTGACGAGCAGTGACCTGTTGCTTTAAGAATCACGAGGTGCAGTTGAGAGGCACGTGCAAATCAGCAGATTCAAGAACATTTTATGACATGAGCGCCAACTTAGAACATGAGCACTCTGAATTTGTCAATTTAGGACGGAGAGGTAAAGGAATTGGTCACGCGGCACGACGAACGATTTAAAAATCCGACAACTTTCAAACTGAATAGTAAAGGAAAAAGATGGCACTACTGTTCACCACGGTGTACAACAACAGATGAGCGTTACTGTTCAAGGTTCCGAAATAGAAGGCCCTCCACTTGATCCGAAATTAAGGGCCACCTACTTGACACTCAAATTAGACTTTCGTTATGGTTTTGGTATGCATCCCGATTTCTGCCCACGATGTCGTTGTAATGTGGAATAACAATGAATTTACTTGGATTGAATCCCTATTTTGATTGCTAACACATGTAAGTCATTTTCATGACTTGCATCTTGTTTTCTAATATGTGAATTATCTGCTTATTCCAACCAGAATACGTACCTTGGGTACCTCAAGTAACGCACTAGAAGAAAATGTGTCGTTTTTGATTTGAAATAGCAATCAAACGGCGCCACTCTGACCTAAAGCACTCGCATCGGTCACAAGAGACAATTTTGCGGGCCCCTTTCCTCTGCTCGGTCGGATTGGTTGATTGCTCAATGTTCCGGGTTCTCTGGGATCAAAAACGACGGGTTTGCTACTAGTGACGCCTTCACCTCGATGGAAATATCGGTCCAGTTAATTGTGGGATCTGGGTTTGTAACTCATTCATTTCTACTACGACGTATGCCTCTGTTCACTGGTCAGAATTCAAAACTGGTACTTTATTCAAACCAATCACTAAAGACTATTCATCGATATTATTATGAGGACCATGAACGTTTGAAGGTGGTAGGTGGTAATAGAAATCTGCCTCCCGTATGTGCTGAATTGCAAGAGACAGTAACGACGAAGTCAGAGGATCGGGTGAGCATGTACTATACTCTCTTGAGCTTTTCTCACATGTACCTTTTTGCTTCTTGTGGTTGCATACTTCGCACTCTATATCGTGAAGCTGGTGCATGCACACAACGCCATCAAAGCTTCAGTTACAATTCGCTGAAAGAATAGATTCCTAAGTCTTGAGGAAAATCATCACCGTCAAGGTGAGGTTTCATCCAGAGGAGAGAACAGAAGAGGACTACACTGGTGGCACTCTCTCTCCAGATTTTCACATACTTCTTCGCTTAATCCCTGACGTGGTTGCATACTTTGCACGCTGAGCCCTGCAGCTGTAATGATCTGGTTGCAATTACCGAGTCTCATTACCGGGTTGCCGTGTAAGTGTGAAGGAGAGACCATTACTGACAATTAGAGATGATCATTGATCAGTAATGTCACTAACTCTTCAGAGCTACGTTAATGCTGCGTGTTTCTGATTTTCCCTTAAATTGTCTTACAGCTATTAAGCTTCTCGTTTCCTGCAGATCGACCCTCGGTCAATTCAGTCGGAGGAGAAATCATCGTCAATTGCAGGTGAGCATTGACTGTCTCAGACTGTTTTGATTGAAAATAACGGTTTCGTTACACATATCCATGTTGCTTCTTGTCCTAGGAACTGATGCTCACATTCCACGCAGTGCCTCGATCGTTTGATTCTATGAAGGTCCAGGACGTTATCACGGGAATTGGTGGTAACCAACTCTGTCTCATTTAGCTTCGAATTCGTCTACTTCCACAACTCTGCCGACTGGACTTGCTTCTCATCACACTTTTTATGTGCAAATCTGCGACGTCTTCACTACTCAATTTTGTACCACATGTATTGAAGTGAAGAGTGGCTTTGTTTGCGCTGCCGTTGTTGACGTCTCCTCAGGTGACCTTTGTCTTTTTGCGTTATATCGTCTTTGTTAAGCATGAAAGTGTACCTGTTTTGACAGTCATACATGGTTACTCTTTCTTGAGCATTTATTTTCATATTTCTGCTTCATAGGCTCGTCTAAAATGCCTCTGGTATCGAATTTGGAATTAAGTTAGTGGAATCAATTGCCTCAAATCCCCATGGGACCCATCACCGATAAAGACTACTTCGAGTCTGGAAAGTTCCCATGAAGCTGATTCTGCCCAATATTGCCCCAAGGTATCCACGACGAGGTCCAGATGATGGAATTCTACCATAATTAATGAAGGGGGGACTATGTTCGCAATTTAAGGCTCAACTTCTCTGAAAATCCAAAATTTGAAATAGGATACATGCGTGGTCAGGTTTTATCAAACAGTACTTTCATAGAACCAGTTATGACGGACATTGTTGATCTGAATAGATCTTCTGCATAGGCATAAAACGACGTATGTAATTTCCACGAAAGCAACATAGCTCTATGATAATTGCAGGTAAGCCCTCCCAGTGGTCTTCATGTGCAATGCAAGCCTATTGCACTAGAACACACAAAAACCTCGAAACGATCAAACTACCATGACTTGCAACATTTTCATCAACGCAACATGTATATCATTCATGACATTACCAGGAATTGTAACTTCAATAAATTGGATAAAAGAATTTCCTATCTAAAATGAATTTTGAAAACTTCGTTTCAACTACGCAACTCCGCTTCTCTGCGCCGAACATGTCCTGCGTCGGACATGTCCTGATAACCTCGACCACCAAGTCCGCCGTTCACTTCAAAACTGCGATCTCACATTCATACACTATATCCCGATCGAGGAAAAAATCGTCTGGGTTCCGATCAACACCATCCTGGAGTCCCAACTTCTACACGAACCAAACAATCTGTATACAGAGTCCAGGAGGTATTTCACACTCCAGACAACTCGTGATCAGCTTCCTTCGCAACCACCGCGGCGGCAGCTCCACTCCTAGTTGAAGCGGCGGCAGTTGAGGCGGATCTCGCCCTGGGTGCCCGAGAGGTGGACGATGTTGCCCAGCTTCACCATGGCCATCGCAAAGTTGGGCCCGAACGTCCGCATCTGCGTGTTGGCTGCCACCATGGGCCGCGTCTCGGGGTTCGACTGCAGGTTCTGGTCCGACGTGAGCAGGCCCTTCTTGTTCTGCAGGTTCTTGTAGTACACCTCGTCCAGCACATTGGGCGTCGTCACGTCCAGGTTGTTGCGTTTCTCGGCGCACTGCCACTCCCAGTGGCATGCGTCGCTGTCGGCCGCAGAGCCGGGGGGACAGCTCTTGTTGAGCGCGGCGCCGTAAGTGGGATCCAACGTTGCGGGCGAGGCCGTGAGGCGGTCCCTGATTTCCTTGCACCCGGCGGTACCCACGCTGTGAGCGCCCGACAGCGCCACCAGGTCCTGCGTGCTCAGGCCATTTGCCTTGAACAGTTTCTTGAGCTCTGCCACTGAGGCCGTCTGTTTGGGCAATTTGCCGGTGACGTCTGCGGCTACTGACCTGAGCCCGTCTCTGCGGCCGAGCGGCACTCTGTAGGTGATCTTCCCTCCGGACAACTGGAGTCATGACATACGCAGGGCACACGTCGACATTAGTATGTGGATAGGAAACGGAGCGCCAAGTATCCTAGATCACACAGGAGGTAAGAATATGTAGGCATCCCACATGAATCAATGGCGCCGTGCATGCAAGTCCTGGGGTGTAACCACAATATGGAGCATGCACAAATCGAATTCACAATGCAACCGCAATTTGAGAAAATCGAGAAATTGGATCAACGCGCGAATCCAGACTCCTGCAATATCCGACCAAGATTTCTGGATTGGCTCGAGGCCACAGCCAACTCTCAAGGCCGACTCTACTCAAGGATTCAAGATCTCATGAACATGAGCGAACTGTGAGCGAAGCAACGCAGGGCTTGTCGTGAGTGATGATACCTTCTTCACACTAAGCTGCGTAGCCAATGCAAGGACGTCGGCGCATGACACCACACCAGGACACTGTTTCTCCACGGCGGCCTTGGCAGCGTCAATGACCTCGAACCCATGCAAGCCCCCGTTGTCAGTGGTGTTTTTCTCAGAGTTGGGGCCGTCGATGAGCACCGATGCGTCACATCCCTGCAGAAGTGGAAAATGACGTTGTTTGAGTCAATCCATTCACCTCACGAGGGTCGATTATTAATCAGCTGGGTGCATGCAAGCTAGGAAGCTGGCTGAGGTTGGCATTCGAACATCACTTGCACATGTTAGCTGTAACGGCAGCTCTACTGTTGAAACATGCCACCAGAATAGCGGCCGCTAGTCTTTATACATGGGATGGTAGACTTATGATAGTACTCACATTAACGAAGCAGTCGTGGAAGAACACTCGGAGAATACCGACCGAAGAATTCGGCTGGAGGTTGAGTGCGGTGTCGACAGCAGTGGAGATGACTTTCTCCGCGCTAGGACAGCTGGATTTGTAGAAATCGAGCTGCAGCTTCTGTGCATTCGGGTGTGCGGCTTGTGCGGTGGGCGCGAGCACAGCCAACGAAACGGTGGCCGCGAAGAGCATCAACACGAATCCCAGCGACGATGAGGGTGCACCTCGACCACGGTTGGGTCCCATCTCGGCCGCAGTTGCGAAGTAGTTGATCGCGGGAGTCGGCCCTCTTAGAGAAGCAGCGTGTCGTGTATCCTCGATGAACCCGATGAATAGAAGCAGAAAGGGGGCTTGGAGGATTCCGAGCTGAGTATGGCGGATCAGTTCCAATTCCGATCCCCCTTCACTGAACAGCTTGCTCGCAGGCGCTCTCACGTCGTCGCAAAGTCCACCTCTGGGAGGTGCCAGGTGATATGAGAACTCTGATTGTGAATGTTGATGGAGCAGTATGCCGGGCAATTTATATCGCGGACGAGTGCCTCAGGCGGGCTGTCGTCACCAAGAGAAGTACTGGCATCGACCAGCTTCTGTTAGTCGTACGGTATAGTTCGAACGCGGAATGTTATCGCAGTTGACCTAAGTTAGTTTCTAAAATGGCACGATTCTAACGAAGCCCCAGTGGAAGTTGGGATTCCTGTAACTTTCAGCTGCATCCTGCTGGCCGAATCGAGTTGACATCTGCGTCTACGCATCATTGTGCTGAGTTGCCTTCTGCTGGCGCGCGTGGTGGGGGTCGTGAAGCATTGGGCAAAAATGTCGCCGTTTTGTTGCACTTACTTTTTAAATGATAAAATAAAAAGTCAATGGATTGAGTTGACCATGGAAGGATGTGGAAATTGCAGGTTTAGATGTAGAAGTAAGTTGGTAGACTTCTGTTCATGACAAGGCAGTTACTTAGAGCCGCCACGGAGCAGTGGCTGTCATCCGAATCGATGGTGCAAGGGAGTTCTTTAATTCGTAGCGTGAGTTTTTTTTTTGACGAACTACTTTTTCTGAAATCGCTGATGAGGTTTTTATCTTCTCTGACTGAATGAGCCAAGGTTTGATGTTTAGGTCACCTGAGCAACATGTCGGGTCAAAGTGAGGGTAAATCAGACTGTTAATTTGGAGAATTGGCAGAGAATTAGTGATAATTTCATCATTGATCACTTCTCGGCACGTATTCGTGCACCGGATTAATGAAGCTTTTCAGGCATTTCGAGCTTCTTCTTGAGGACTTAGGGTGCTAAGTATGCATCCCCTTTATTATGCGGGAAAATTTGTGAAATACTTAAAAGAGAGTGCTCACCCCCTCTAACTACTTCAGATTGTTGTTGTCTCTTTTGATTCGGCTCATTCAAGCGTTCCTGAGTTTACAGGAGGCATATTGTATCCACAACCGTTCAGTTACTTTTAAGTACTTTTCCTGCACAAATTCCTTTTCCTCGAATTATAAATATGTAGATATAGAGTACGGTTTATGATGAAGTACCAGTTTTTCAGTGGTGGAATTTCTTTTTGTTCGATTCGGGCTCGATATGATTATTGCGCCCATTAGTCCTACTGCAAGAACCAGAACTCAAAAAAAAGTTACAACATTACATCTATCTTTTTATCATGACCTGTAAGTGGACAATGTCATATGTACACGAAGACGCTAGCGTTCGACCGAAGGCTCTCTGCATGACGTAGGATTACACAGTAAGTTAGTACCTTATAAGTCTATGAAGCAACTCTGGCACGATCAGCCACGGGTGGTCACTGAGTGATAATCAGACCTCTTCCACAAGACTAAGCGCGTACTACTGCGTCAATGGACATGTCGATGCTCACTGTTCTCACATTTTATAAAACTGCCCACTGGCCAGTGAATAGGGGGACTCGTCGTGTGGATACTGATAAATGAAAACCCAGGTTCCACCATTAAATAGACCGCTTTTCCATTGAGGTTAAGGCGTCACTAACGACGACTTCGTGGGGTGAGATTGGGATGCATGTTAGACAGTGGACTATGGGGGTGAGCCAAGACATTCACCAAAAGAGAGTGGGAGCTTGGAAAGCTCTCCCTTTATATAGTAGAGGGAGTTGTACAATCAGCCGCCAAAGGCTTTAATCATCATAGGTCATGCCCTTAACTAAACCGTTGTATATATAGTACGGTAGATAGTGGGGATATGGTTAGATACTAAGTGGTTACCGGGAACTGGATGGGAACTGGGAACAGGAAGGTGAAGCGTCTGTGGATGAATGGGAAAACCCCGGAGTGGGGATGAGAGTCCCTATCTTAACACTCCTCCTCGAGGGACGCCGTGCTCGCTAAAAAACTTCATGGGTTTGAAGAAAAAGAGCTATGGCGTCACTCGGATAACTCCGCAAGGGTTTTCATCCCAGCGGCAGAAATGAGTTTTCGGTGCTGAGGGGCTGGGAGTGCCTTTGTAAGCACATCAGCAATGTTTTCGGCGGAGGCTACCTTCCTAATCTCAATCTGTCCTGAGTCGGTAAGCTCTTGTGTGTAACCGAATATATGCGGGTTGATGTGTTTCACCCGATCTGACTTGATGAAACCTGATGAGACTTGCTTGATGCATGCGGCGTTGTCTTCAAAAATGACTGTCGGCTTGGGATTTGTAGAAAAACCAGCCATTGTTGAGATGGCTTCCTGCATGGTCCAGAGCCATACAGACTCCCGAGCTGCCTCATAGAACGCAAGTAACTCCGCGTGGTTCGTTGAGGTGGCGGTTGTTGTTTGCTTGGTGGAGCGCCATGAGATTGGGGCGCCATTTTTGATAAAAATCCACCCGGTCTGAGACTTGCCGGAGGTTGGATCAATCTTGAAACTTGAATCCGCGGAGCCAATTATCTCTCCGGGGCCGCGAGTGAAGTGAAGTCCCAGATCTTCGGTTCCACGGAGGCACCGCATCAAATGCTTGACACCTTGCCAATGTCTTGCGGATGGGCGTTGGCTGTGCCTGGCTAGAACACTCACGGCAAAACTAATGTCCGGTCGTGTGTTGGTTGCTAGATATAGCAAAGCTCCCACGGCTGCTAAGCATTAGGAGAAAAATCAGGTCACAAAAAGGCCGTGTAAGCGGCACGTGAGAGAAAAAAACGGGCGCTGCCCGCGTACTTTTTGACATGGCATGTGAGGTGCCACCTTGCTGCCAGCAACCGCCACGGGGGCTCGAACCAATGACCTCCAAGGGAGGCGTGTGGAGGGCACATCTACAGTGTCGGGCTGACACAATCTGCCCACTTGGGACCAAAGCCCGAGCTGAGGCATTCATGTCTCACCTAATATTCCGAGGACCTTTGTTGTGAGTGCGCCACGCAGTTCTGTGCGGGCAGCAACTCTGGCATCCACTGCCAGCGGCAGAGGTGCCCAAAGTAGGGAGTTCACCTAGAAAGGGCAGGCTTACACGGCCTTATTTTGAGCTCATTTTTCTCCTAATGTATTGCCGTTTCTCTATCTCCTCCTCCTCGGGTTCACTGGGGCGATATGGGTCCTCTTCGGTCTTGGACTTGCCAATCATTGGGGCGGAGAGGGCGTTGGCGGTTTCCATGTTGAATGTGCGTAGCAGCTTGCGAGTGTAAGTCTGTTGGTGAAGTAGCAAGCTTCCATCTGCAAAATGCTTGATTTGCAGTCCAAGGCAAAACGAGGTTCGGCCTAAGAGTTTCATCTTAAACTGTTTGATTAGGATAAGGGGGGAAGCACAATAAAGTGGACCAAAAAAGTGCTTATCTTTTCACCAATTTCAGCCCCTTCCGTAAACACTAGGGAAAGTGGGATCTACGTTATGTCGATGCAAGATTAAGTTTGGAATACCAAAAATAGACTTGATGGACTTCAACGTCCCAAAGTGGCGGGAGAAGACATGGAGTTTAACATGGAAAACGGAGATGTCGAACTCGGACAAAGTGAACTGACTCGTTTCGAAAAGTGAACAGAACGGTTTAGGGTTTTGTCCGATATCACTTTTAATTTCGCTAGGCACCCCGCTTTTGAAATAGGGTTATATAAATGTACCTGTTTCAGTACTTTGGAACCTCGGATGGACTAAAAGTGTCGTTCCGACGTTTTCAGGACAGTGTTTTCGACGAAACTTTTGGGGCGTTTTTTTTCACCGAACATTGTTTTTCAAATTGAAAAAAACATCCTCTAAAGACACTAGATGGCTTCAAATGAAGAAATTAAGACTTTGGAAAAGTTCATTTTCATGAATTAGAACTAGTGGTCAAATTAAGTTTCAATTGAAGATGTTCTTTTTATGAAGATGTATAAAAGATACCTTATGACACCCTAAAAAGTGACTAAAATGCTCAAAAACTACACCAAAATGCTCAAAATCAGCTTTGAGCCTTAAAAAACAGCACACTTCATATTCACTTGTTGGTGGTCACATTTTGCACTTTGTGGTCCACTTTATTGTGCTCTCCCCCATAAGCTCAACTTCTTTGGTTAGATGCGGAGTTCCTATGGAATTCAAATCGTCCACATAAACTGCCAATATCACAAATTCCTTGTCGGATTTTAAGACAAAGATGCATGGTAGGGCGGGGTGGGTGGTGAACCCATGGGAGATCAAGTATGACTTGAGATGGTGATACCAGGCGCGCCTGGCTTGTTTCAAGCCATATAATGCTTTGCATATCTTGAGTCCCGAAAATTTTCTAGGTTGGGTGGGAGGGAGCAGGAGTGAGAATCCCGGGGGAGGTTTGATATGGAGTTCTGTATCTAGGTCTCCGTAAAGGTAGGCGGTCACTACGTCTAGCAGCCTTGTTTCAAGCGATAGCTGACATTAGGTGAAATTTGGGGTCATGAAAACTTAAAAGGCCGTGTAAGCCTGCCCTTTCTAGGTGAACTCCCTGCTGCCCTCCGCACTGTCGCTGGCAGCGGGTGCCAGAGTCGCTGCCCGCACAGAACTGCGTGGCGCACTCTGATTAACGGTTCTCGGAATAATTCTTGGAGGGAAGCACAATAAAGTGGACCACAAAGTGCAATGTGTGATCAGATTGCAGTGGAATTTCAGTGGCATGTTTGGGGACTTCGGGAACGTAAGGGTCGTTGAACTACTAGAAAACGACGTAGGTTTTAGGGTGACACCTGTTGGGGGGTTTCGCGTTCAGCACAGAAGCCAAGTGAGAGCCTTCATTGCTTCCAAGCCCGCGAGGGAGTGTCGTGAATGCTCCGCAGCCACTTCTGTTTTCAACCGGATCTGCTGCCAATTTCGAGGAGGCAAGACTCAATTGTGATCAGGTGTGCGCCATGTTTAATTGATGCTGGGTTGGAGGGCTACGTTTCGGGGGTTGGGATAGGGTTTAGGGTCCTCTGAAATGGAACTTCCGCTTTGCTGCGCACTTTACTGTCCTCACACTTTGGTGGGGATGAAGGAGCTGCACTGTGAGGGTTCAGTGTTTGGCCAGGGGGTGCGCCGTGTTATGCAATTACGTTCGCTATTTTTTCTGAATTTGTTCCGCAAAATCTCGAGGTGCATCGCTGCATCTGCTTCAGGGTGGGAGTCTCTGGAAATTCAGCGTCGTCGGAGATGCTCAATTGCGGATGCCGGCATGAGCGTATTGGGCGCTAACACACATTTTCACTCATTGCTCGTTTCTGCCCTCACACCTGTCGAAGTTGTTAGGGTCATCAGAAAGTCCATAGCGTAGGGTGCGTGAACTTCGTATGTACTTGTGAGTACAGTGTCACCGTGAAGAGTGTAGAGAGGTCGCACCTTCCTCTGTAATTGTACTCGGTTAGGCTTTGAAGGAGTGCGACGGATTCTGCCGAGGTAGCTACGAGGAACGTAAGCAGCGATCGAAGTAGCCTGTTCAGCCAGGAGCGGGGATGGCATCCGAAAGTGGGCAAGTCGCAGCTGGGATCCAGAAGAGCGAGCCTAAATCAAACAGGAAAAATGCTGAGAGAATTAGGTTTGCGAAGGCTTTGTTAAGTCGCTGTAAGTGGACTGTGCAGGACTTTGCAGAGCACTTGAACGACGAGGATGCAGGGATCTGTGGGAAGACGGAGTGTGGGATCAGACACATCACAGATGCTCATCTGACACGTGTGTTCCCAAACAAGGGTGGCAGCGGAATCAAAGTAGTCCCCAACGAATTCGTCTCTGAGGAAGAATGCGGCAAGCTGCTGGAGCTGTACCTAGCGATGTACAACCACCCTCCTCCAAACAAGGAGTACGCACGTTTCTTTTTGAGGAGCTGGTTGGCTGAAAGAGAAGGGAAGGTCAAAATTAATTGGGCTAAATTTGCTTACGATATCTGCCGCAAGCAGTACGCTCAGTGGGAGAAAGACGGGAGAGTGGAGGAGGCCTGTAACGCGAAGTGGGACGATTTGGCAAGCCTCGAAAATTCGGAGAAAACAGGGGAGGGACAGTCTCAAGGACAACGTCGTCAATTTGGAGCAACGTGTCAGCCTGTCCGATTTACAACGGAGCAGAACGGAGGAGTGCGAGAACTCTTGAAGACTGCCGAGGCGGATAACAAGAGCTTCGGGCCAAAGCTGTGAGTCACGGAGCCCCTACTATGCACAGTGAAATTTGTGGAATTTGCACGTCTCTGAGAAATCGGAGTGGAAATCAGGTGGTTTTTAGGGTTTCTATGTTCGTCTTCCGATGTTTGGTTATTTATTGAACTAGCCTGATTTTGCAAATTTGTCTCCGAGATTGAGACATGAACGACTTGTCTCGGGGTTTGGTCCCAAGTGGGCAGGTGGTGTCAGCCCGACACTGTAGATTGTGCCCTCCACACGCCTCGCTCGGAGGTCATTGGTTCGAGCCCCCGTGGCGGTTGCTGGCACCACGGTGGCACAGCCGGTGCCATGTCAAAAAGTACGCGGGCAGCGCCTGTTTTTTTCTCTCACGTGCCGCTTACACGGCCTTTTTGTGACTCGATTTTTCTCCTAATGACGGCTAGGCTTAGCAAGTAGCGAAACGAGGTGCTGTCCATCACGAGGGAGTATGTTTGCTCAAAGTCAATCCCGGGTTTTTGAGTGTAGCCTTGGGCTACCAGTCTAACTTTGTACCTAAGGATATTTCCGTGCTCATCTCGCTTGCGAGTGAAAATGAGCTTGTGGCCTGTGGGCTGGGTTTGGAGATTTGTAACAAGGGGGCCAAACACGGCTCTTTTGCGAAGGAAGTCATATTCAGCCTTAATGGCTGCTTTCCATTGGGGCCAATCAGTCATGCTTTTGGCCTGATCTAGAGTCGAGGGTTCGGGCTCTAGGCTGGTGAGCCTAGTGACAAAGGTCTCGTGATCATCCCAAGGGATGTCACTTGGTGGTTCGGATGCCTGGTGATTGACATGAAGTGACGCTCGTGTTCGAGGATTGGTGGTCTTGCGGCGCTTTTGAGGTAGCGCTGTGGGTACTAGGTTGCCTGCACCCGGAAGTGGGCTGCGGACTATGCGCGAGCTGGTTTGGAAACCGTCCAGGACTTTGTCAGCTAAGTCTGCTAAGGCAAGAAGTTTGCGAACTTCTATGTCTGGGAGTGCTGTGCAAGAGTCCGGGTTCATAGTCAGGGTCTCCTGATCTTTGAAGTTAAGTGGTTTGCTCCTCCTAGACTGGGTTCTAGGCATTGCGCCGGAAAAACTAGTTTCTATGAACTTGCAGTTCTGGAATCTAGCTTTGAGAATGTCATCCTTCTTTGGGAGCTTGTATCTAATGATACTAGGGATCGAAACCAAGGTAAATCCCTTTGATTCTATGGGGTTCCATGGTTTTCATTTTTGGTTCGGGTGTTGGGACCCAAACTTCACAGCCAAAGGTTCTTAGGTGGGAAACTATTGGTGTGCGCCTGAAGGCAATTTCTAAGGGTGTTTGCATTTGGAGCAAGGTTGGGCGCAGCCTAAGGAGGACTGGTGCATGCAGAACTGCATGCCCCCAATATGTTGCAGGGAGTTGGGCATGGAAAAGGAGGGGGCGGACTATAAGCTGGATCTTTTTGATGAACGCCTCAGCCATTAGGTGCAAAAAGAGGTCAAGAAAAGGCCGTGTAAGCGGCACGTGAGAGAAAAAAACAGGCGCTGCCCGCGTACTTTTTGACGTGGCACGTCCTGTGCCACCGTGGTGCCAGCAACCGCCACGGGGGCTCGAACCAATGACCTCCCCGCGAGGCGTGTGGAGGGCACAATCTACAGTGCAGGGCTGACACCATCTGCCCACCTGGGACCAAACCCCGAGACAAGTCATTCATGTCTCAAGAATTATTCCTCGGAGGATTGTTCACAGTGCGCCACGCAGTTCTGCGCGGGCAGCAACTCTGGCACCCGTTGCCAGCGACAGTGCGGGGGGCAGCACGGGGTCCAACTAGAAAGGGAAGGCTTACACGGCCTTTTCCAGACCCCTTTTTGCACGTAATGTAGGCCGTTCAAGGAGTGCTCATATGCAACTGAGTAGAAGAGCTCTATGCCTGTGGCTGTGCAAAAGTCCTCAAAAGCATGTGACTTGAATTCACCTGCGTTATCTAGTCTAAGGTGACGAAGTGGATACTCAGGGTAGTGATTGCGAAACTTGAGTAACATGGCCAAGGTTTTGGGGAACACCATGTTCCGGGTGGTTAGGAGTGAGACTTCAGCGTGACAACCGGAAGCATCGACAAGTACAAAGAAGTACTGAAACTGACCTGAGGGAGGTGTGATGGGGCCGCACCAATCTCCATGCAGTCGAAAGAGAGGTGGTGGCATTTCACCCGGTAGTTTCCAGCGTGAAGGTTGGCGGATGAGCTTGCCTTCCATGCAGGCTGCGCATTCTTTGACATGCTCCGCGTCGCTAGAGCACATGTCGTGGCCACCTAGCAGCGAGATCATTCGCCTCATCATGGTTGTGCCTGGGTGAACCAGTCGCCTGTGCCATAGGTCGGGTCGGTGATGGGCAGCAAGGAAGGAAGCTTGGTCAGTTCCGAAAGGAAGGTGGTGACTCGCGCTGGGGCGGCCAGTGACCTCTTCCGCACCCAAGGTGGTGGAGGTAACGCCGCGGATGCTGAGCTCGCAGAGCCCATTTGCACCCGCGTGAGCTGCGGCAAGGAGTTTGGGCCCTTGGCGTAGCTCCAAAATTTCAGTGCCCTGCTCGCTGGCAGTAGACACATGAATTTTGTTGGCCTGGAGGTCGCGGTAGCTGATCAGGCTCCTTGGCGCTCCGGGAGCATACATTGCTTTTTCGCAGATAAGGGGGGCTCCTCCGGGCAACACTAGGTGCGCTCGGCCCTCACGGAAGCGGAATGTCCGTTTTCCTGCTATTGTGATTAGATCACAAGTTTGCCAAGGCTCATTTCGAGTTTTGAACTCGAGGAGAGCTTGGTCTTGTAAGATGGTGTATGTGGAGGCACTATCATGCAAGGCAATGTTGGCCTGATTGCTAGTGACTCCCGGGTTTATCATATAGTTTTCTGGGTCAAGTTCAGTGAGGGTGAGGGAAGGGGGCATCGAGGGTGTGAGTTTCCCTCTTTCCCCCCCTCAGAGCCTGCAGCTCCTTGTACATATCAACTATGTACTGCGAGGCACGGCAATCTCGAGCATAATGTCCGTGCCTGCCACACTTGTGGTAGGTATCCTTCACTGTTTGAACTGGAGAACTAGATGAGTCTTTCTTGGGTTTGCCTACGTACCTCGTTGTTTTTGACTTATTCCATTGGTGACGTGGCTTCCAATCTCCCTTCGGTTTGTGGCGTGGGGCTTCGGAGTTATGAGATTCACGGCTTGCTCTAGTTGGCTTGGATGCTGATGATGGTGTTGGTGCACTCTTGGCAAGTGGCTGGGACACCTCAGAGTTGTGAATCTCCTTCCTATGGCGCTGTTCTGAGACCTTGAGCATCACTTGTTGGTTCTGCTCTCCAACCTGCAAATTTCTCATGAATTCAGCGTAAGTAGGATATCTCATGTTCCTATACTGCTGAGTCAAGACGTATGTGGCGGCAGGGAAAGAGTTGAGTGTCTTGTTAATCAGCTCTGCCTCAGAAATCTTGATGCCGCAAATCTTAAGTTGTGCTGTGATCCGATGTAGTTCGGAATCATAAGGACTCAGGTTCGGAAAATCTTGCACCCGGAGCTGCGACCAGTCTTCTTGAGCCTGCGGCAGAGAGACCAGTGCATCCTGCGCAAAACGAGCCTTAAGGGCGTCCCAGAGCTTGGCTGGGCTTTCTTCCGGCAGATACTGCATGCGCAGGCTAGCGTCCATATGTCTGCGCATTGTAAGTAGTGCCTGCCAAAGGTAGGATGGCGGTATCTCATCTTCAGGGTGAAGCTCTATGCATGCGTCAAGTTCCTCTGCAGCTAAGGTTGCTCTAATGTTGAAGCTTCAATCTGGGTAATTGGAACCGCTGGCCTCTAATGGATCAAAGATCAAGGGGGCTGTCCGAGTATCTCGGCGAGGCTGGTTGGCTTGAGTAGCCATGGCAATCAGTGCTGGCCTACTAATTGTGCTAAGCTGGCTGCCCTATGGGTTGGCTTGCTCTCTCTCTCTCCTCAAAGTCACACTTCTCACTGTGACCCTACTTGCTGTTTTGAGCGAGGGGAGGAGGGCGGGGGGAGGGAGGGTGGGGAAAATAAAAATCAGTAAAGACAAAACATCCCCTAAAAACAAAGCATCCTCCTAAGCCGAAAACACATGGGCGGTAAAGACAAATGTGCTGATAACGTGTTAGACAGTGGACCATGGGGGTGAGCCAAGACATTCACCAAAAGAGAGTGAGAGCTTGGAAAGCTCTCCCTTTATATAGTAGAGGGAGTTGTACAATCAGCCGCCAAAGGCTTTAATCATCATAGGTCATGCCCTTAACTAAACCGTTGTATATATAGTACGGTAGATAGTGGGGATATGGTTAGATACTAAGTGGTTACCGGGAACTGGATGGGAACTGGGAACAGGAAGGTGAAGCGTCTGTGGATGAATGGGAAAACCCCGGAGTGGGGATGAGAGTCCCTATCTTAACAATGCAATCCAAGAACCAAGACCAAAGTCTAATTTGAGTTGCAAGAAGGTGGCCCTCTATTTCGGATGCTTGAATAGTAAAGCTGGTCTGTAGTTGTGGTAAACAGAAGTGCCAGGTCTTTTTTTCTTTTTTCTTTTTTTTTAATACTTGAAAGCGATAAGTAGCGCCACCTGTAGGATACGATGACCAAGTCGTGACGTGTGAAATATCGCTGGCTTCGGAACTTAATTAGTAAACTTGGGCCACATTATTTTGTTATCAAGATGGTGTCCGAATGATCATTTGTCATATGGACTGCATATTCACATCATGGTTCGAATCTGTGTGCTCTGAACTTGGCATCCGTGTACAGGCTGTAATTTGGAGACATTCTACAGTCTACTGTGTAATGAAAAATGTCAACCTGGTGACGTTTTAATGTTGAACGGAAGGTTCTCTTTCTGACATCAGTACAATATCAATTTAATACCAAGAAGTGGCCATCAAAAGTCATTAAATAGTGTAAAACATTTGTATATCATTTGATTACAGTGCCTACATGAAGTAGTTCAATGTTGAATAAATACCATTTTGATGTTATTTGAATGAATGTTATTGCAACACTATTTTTTGTACATACACTTTTAATAACATTTTAATGTCACTTTTCATGAATATCATAGTAGAGTCAATTTTGGCGTAGATTATTTTGGCATCACATTTATATACTTTTTATGAGTGTTGTTATAATGTCATTTTGACATGTACTATTACATTCGGTAATATAATGTAGTAATATAATGTACTATTTTAATATCGTGACAATGTCATCTCAACAAAATTGAAAATTCACCCAGGAGTATTTTTTAAAGTATACCATATTGATGTCATATTCACATTATTTTAATAAATGCCATTTTTATAGAGTTTCTCTTTTAGCCTCTCAAGGATGTGTCCATTTTGCATCTCATTAACCCTTAAAGTCGAAATTGACCCAGTCATTTTTCATTCACTTGAAGCGATCCTTTCTGAAATGTTTTGCACAATTTCTTTTTTTAACTTGAATTTAAATAATCCAACCGTAGGATCTTGTTCAGAGCCTCCCTCCCAAGTTTTATCAATTTAGATGGTACAAATCTTGCGTTATATTTCTAGTCAAAGTTCCAAGTTTTATAAAAAATATTCAGGCGGATAAATAGTGATCGGGTCGATTTTGTCATTAGGTGTTAACATTCATTTATCACTTATAAACCTATTTGATCATTTTTTCCATTGACCCAATCTTGCAACTAGCTACTAAGGTTGACTGTCCTAAAACCACCAACTTAGAGATTCTGAGTTTTACTAGCACGGTAATTTTACCTAGGATATATTTTTTCCATGTAGAAAAGTTGTTTTCTAACAGAATGCAAATTTTTGGAGACTTTTCTTCCCAATACTAAATTAGATACAAATTTCTAAAGGCTTTTCCAAAATACTTTATGATCCCAACATGATCTATGGGTTTTCCCATTGTCACAATGTCACCTCTAGTGGTACTAATTTTCACTCAAGATGATACCAAGACCACCAGCTTTTTGAGTACCTGTCTAATTAGTCAGTTTGAAATCTCAATTTGATAATTCTCAGTCTCATGTCAGAAAAGATATACTACTATGCATGTCAGAAATGGGGAAGGTGGTGGTTTAAGGACATTCGACCTTATTAGATAACATATTCACACATAAACGATCTCCTCTCTCCTGCCTGATAAAAGAATCAACTTAAGATGTTAAAATAAATCACATTATAACATGTGCTTCAAACCGCCATCCAGCAGTCGCCGCTCAACCGCCACCTGTAAATCCGTAGGCAACAGCCCACTCCTGATTCTTGAAAACATTGTTCGACAAAAAAAAACTCACGCTACGAATTAAAGAACTCCCTTGCACCATCGATTCGGATGACAGCCACTGCTCCGTGGCGGCTCTAAGTAACTGCCTTGTCATGAACAGAAGTCTACCAACTTACTTCTACATCTAAACCTGCAATTTCCACATCCTTCCATGGTCAACTCAATCCATTGACTTTTTATTTTATCATTTAAAAAGTAAGTGCAACAAAACGGCGACATTTTTGCCCAATGCTTCACGACCCCCACCACGCGCGCCAGCAGAAGGCAACTCAGCACAATGATGCGTAGACGCAGATGTCAACTCGATTCGGCCAGCAGGATGCAGCTGAAAGTTACAGGAATCCCAACTTCCACTGGGGCTTCGTTAGAATCGTGCCATTTTAGAAACTAACTTAGGTCAACTGCGATAACATTCCGCGTTCGAACTATACCGTACGACTAACAGAAGCTGGTCGATGCCAGTACTTCTCTTGGTGACGACAGCCCGCCTGAGGCACTCGTCCGCGATATAAATTGCCCGGCATACTGCTCCATCAACATTCACAATCAGAGTTCTCATATCACCTGGCACCTCCCAGAGGTGGACTTTGCGACGACGTGAGAGCGCCTGCGAGCAAGCTGTTCAGTGAAGGGGGATCGGAATTGGAACTGATCCGCCATGCTCAGCTCGGAATCCTCCAAGCCCCCTTTCTGCTTCTATTCATCGGGTTCATCGAGGATACACGACACGCTGCTTCTCTAAGAGGGCCGACTCCCGCGATCAACTACTTCGCAACTGCGGCCGAGATGGGACCCAACCGTGGTCGAGGTGCACCCTCGTCGTCGCTGGGATTCGTGTTGATGCTCTTCGCGGCCACCGTTTCGTTGGCTCTGCTCGCGCCCACCGCACAAGCCGCACACCCGAATGCACAGAAGCTGCAGCTTGATTTCTACAAATCCAGCTGTCCTAGCGCGGAGAAAGTCATCTCCACTGCTGTGGACACCGCACTCAACCTCCAGCCGAATTCTTCGGTCGGTATTCTCCGAGTGTTCTTCCACGACTGCTTCGTTAATGTGAGTACTATCATAAGTCTACCATCCCATGTATAAAGACTAGCGGCCGCTATTCAGGTGGCATGTTTCAACAGTAGAGCTGCCGTTACAGCTAACATGTGCAAGTGATGTTCGAATGCCAACCTCAGCCAGCTTCCTAGCTTGCATGCACCCAGCTGATTAATAATCGACCCTCGTGAGGTGAATGGATTGACTCAAACAACGTCATTTTCCACTTCTGCAGGGATGTGACGCATCGGTGCTCATCGACGGCCCCAACTCTGAGAAAAACACCACTGACAACGGGGGCTTGCATGGGTTCGAGGTCATTGACGCTGCCAAGGCCGCCGTGGAGAAACAGTGTCCTGGTGTGGTGTCATGCGCCGACGTCCTTGCATTGGCTACGCAGCTTAGTGTGAAGAAGGTATCATCACTCACGACAAGCCCTGCGTTGCTTCGCTCACAGTTCGCTCATGTTCATGAGATCTTGAATCCTTGAGTAGAGTCGGCCTTGAGAGTTGGCTGTGGCCTCGAGCCAATCCAGAAATCTTGGTCGGATATTGCAGGAGTCTGGATTCGCGCGTTGATCCAATTTCTCGATTTTCTCAAATTGCGGTTGCATTGTGAATTCGATTTGTGCATGCTCCATATTGTGGTTACACCCCAGGACTTGCATGCACGGCGCCATTGATTCATGTGGGATGCCTACATATTCTTACCTCCTGTGTGATCTAGGATACTTGGCGCTCCGTTTCCTATCCACATACTAATGTCGACGTGTGCCCTGCGTATGTCATGACTCCAGTTGTCCGGAGGGAAGATCACCTACAGAGTGCCGCTCGGCCGCAGAGACGGGCTCAGGTCAGTAGCCGCAGACGTCACCGGCAAATTGCCCAAACAGACGGCCTCAGTGGCAGAGCTCAAGAAACTGTTCAAGGCAAATGGCCTGAGCACGCAGGACCTGGTGGCGCTGTCGGGCGCTCACAGCGTGGGTACCGCCGGGTGCAAGGAAATCAGGGACCGCCTCACGGCCTCGCCCGCAACGTTGGATCCCACTTACGGCGCCGCGCTCAACAAGAGCTGTCCCCCCGGCTCTGCGGCCGACAGCGACGCATGCCACTGGGAGTGGCAGTGCGCCGAGAAACGCAACAACCTGGACGTGACGACGCCCAATGTGCTGGACGAGGTGTACTACAAGAACCTGCAGAACAAGAAGGGCCTGCTCACGTCGGACCAGAACCTGCAGTCGAACCCCGAGACGCGGCCCATGGTGGCAGCCAACACGCAGATGCGGACGTTCGGGCCCAACTTTGCGATGGCCATGGTGAAGCTGGGCAACATCGTCCACCTCTCGGGCACCCAGGGCGAGATCCGCCTCAACTGCCGCCGCTTCAACTAGGAGTGGAGCTGCCGCCGCGGTGGTTGCGAAGGAAGCTGATCACGAGTTGTCTGGAGTGTGAAATACCTCCTGGACTCTGTATACAGATTGTTTGGTTCGTGTAGAAGTTGGGACTCCAGGATGGTGTTGATCGGAACCCAGACGATTTTTTCCTCGATCGGGATATAGTGTATGAATGTGAGATCGCAGTTTTGAAGTGAACGGCGGACTTGGTGGTCGAGGTTATCAGGACATGTCCGACGCAGGACATGTTCGGCGCAGAGAAGCGGAGTTGCGTAGTTGAAACGAAGTTTTCAAAATTCATTTGAGATAGGAAATTCTTTTATCCAATTTATTTAAGTTACAATTCTTGCTAATGTGGTCTTAATGATCTCGCCCCAATTTGATCTGGTGTAGTTTTCGCTTTTTCGTGAGCTTTTCCTGGGTGTTTCGACTTCTTAGCCTCGTCTTTAAAGTGGGTGGTGTTTAATTTGTTGATAAGTTAGTGAAGTCAATTGCCAGATTTACTTGGGACGTTACACCGATGAAGACGACATCGAGTTTGTGAAATGAGACCTTTCAGTTTCGCGTGAGCAGTGAGCAGAGTGTAAATTTTGTACGACGGTGTTGTTTAGGGTCCCAGACTATACTTCAGGTTAATGTGAAACGTTCCCAAAACTCGGAATTTGACAGGAGCAGATAGGTGTGGTGAAGCACATATAGTTAAGGTAGTATCATTAAAATGATTTTGTCATACAATGTAGTTTTGCAAAGAACTCTTACGCAGGTAAGCGGTAAAAACTTATGAGCATGGCAGATTGTCATCGTCACTAAGGAACTTAGCTCTGAGATGATATTCACGTAAGCTGTCAACCCAGTACGATGCAAGCATGTTGCCCAGATCATTTACTTTTTCCTGAGTACAGCAAGACCTTCGAACGATCGGAGGCCCATACCTTGGTGCATTTGCATCTACGCAACGTGTCTATCCTAGGTGACAAAACTTGAATATAATTCACAAAAACGACCAATCAAGTACATGTCAACAAGCACCACAGTTGTCAAACGCAAGGCCCTAAGCATCTTAATTTACCCCTTCAGACATGAATTGCACACAATTCAGGAATGCAGAACATTACACTCTCAACTCATGCAAATCCCCAGCATACTCAAAATCCAGTCAGAAACACAAGACTGATGGGCATCGAAAAATAATCTTTCCCGTCGCTGAAAGTAGATAGGAATACGACCCTTGAACTGATTCTCCCAGCTCTAGGGTTTGTCTACAAAACTAGAGACGACCGTGATGATCATGACCAACAATCTGGGCTGTCGACTAATGTAAAGGTCTAAGAACTCAATCCAAATATTGTTGCGGAAAACAGAAAGAAAAGAGAAAGACGTTGACATCTGCACCATAAACTAGCAAAGTGCCTTCTCGTCAGCCTCATCTACAATCTCAGCGGAAGCCATGGCCAAGCTGGGCTCGAACACTTCGGTACCTTCCTGGTACGCCCTGCGACGCTGTCGGCGATCCCTGAAAAACTCCCGCCGCCTTACTTTTCTGCTGTTAGGGTTCTCGACCTTCTCTTCTGTCACGGGGTACACGCTAATCTGCAAGTTCGCACAACAGTGATTAGCACAGAGTCTACTCAAAGTCCCGATTTCTATCCAGCCAATTCTGATTCAAGAAAGACAGGGTATTCATGTTTGCATCAAGTTAGGACAACGGTGTTCATTCATGCTCGCTTGCAAGGAGAGAAGTTCTGGCCTCAAGGTATGGAACCGAAGAACTGGGCAAGGCGTTAATCTTCCTACAATGTAGAGCTCTAGATCTTGTGTGCCCATTGTGTATCTTCTTGGATTTGATTATATCCATCTAAAATTTTCACAATTATATTACAGAGATACATTGTCCGATTACACATTGCCAGCTTATAGCCTTCATGTTGGTTTCCTTTTTATTCACATGCCAGAATCAAGACTCTCGTAAAGTAGTGCTTCCACCGGTACCCTCAATTGCCTTCTTGAGAAGTAGCCACTCCATGTAGCTCAGAAGTAGCCACTACTCTCTTTCAACGCATTTTGTGTAGTCATAATGCCGTTCCTAATCAATAAACGAGGTTTAACACTGCTCAGGAGAAGAGAATTTGAAAGAACAGGTACTAACCTTTTTCCTGTCAGGTCCGAATTTCTCGAATTTGACGAGCCCGTCGATCAACGAGAAGATAGTGTAGTCCCGTCCAATTCCGACGTTCTTACCAGGGTGGAACTGTATCCACAAACGACAACCCAAAAAAAACCCGTTTAGGATTTCACCGCCAATGCAGCCCACTAGCTCCTCACAAAAGCTCAAAATCACTGAAATTGATTGCAAACAAATGGAATTGATAAGAAACAGACCTTGGTACCGCGTTGGCGCACAATGATAGCCCCGGGCTGCGCAACCTGGTCACCGTAAATCTTCACCCCGAGCATCTTGGGCTTGGAGTCACGCCCATTCTTGGTACTCCCAGAACCCTTCTTGTGCGCAGCTTCAATGACGAGCCCATTAGCGCTCTGCGACGAAACGGAAGCCTCCCCAGCAGTGGAGAACCGGGACTCCCCGGCGAGGAAGGAGGAGGCGGCGGAGGAGGAGAGCGTGAGGCCCGTGAAGACGGTGGAGAGCGACGACGCCATGGCTGCCGAAGCGTGGCCCTGCTCCGATGTGCTGCAAGTTCTGTGAGGCTCAGTGGTGTCGCTGCCTGGCTGCCTTCATAAGAAACACATCTTTCGCTTCCGTCTCTTCTTCTTCGCAGGCAGGGGATAAGGTGATCCTCGCCCTGCCCTGGTAGAGACCCTGTTCGAGATCGTCCTTCCTGGGTATCGCCTCCACCAGGTTATGTGGCGTCGTCTTCCCCACCTGAGTCCTCTTCCAATCGTCTCCACACAACTTCTGTTCTCATATCGTTGGTTGTGTGAGGATCAAAGTGGGTAACTTACAGGACAGGGAATGAGAGGCGTTTCATCGCTTTCGGAGCAAGAGGAAGTCACGGGAATGATGTTTCGGGTTGGAGTTGAGTGATGTGTGAAGTGGTTGTAGTGGGTTTTTACTAGGCACTGAGCAATCTTGTGAGGAATTTCAGGAAGGGGATTTGTCGTCGGCTCTACTAGGCAGAAGATTCGGTGTTGAGGTTGTGGATTTTGACGGAACTATTTTGGACGTTGTATGGTGTGTCAAGAGTAGGCTGCAACAAGAGAGCAATTGCATTGCTTTGAGCTCATCTACTGTGCAAATTAGTATGAGAATTAGTACTAAGTCCACAGTTCCGTCCCTTGTTTTGCCCAACTGTGAGTTCCAGCGAAAGTAAACGGAGGGGGGGTCTGTAGGCACTGTCCCAGGATCTTTTCTTTTGTGCTAAGTGCACCGTTGGTGACTCTCAGACACAGAAAAGTATGAGTGAGAATTGGAGATTGAAGCCGACTTAAGTGCCCGACTTGATACGGTAGGGGGCACTTTTATTAAAATGATGTGTTCAAAGAATCCAATGTGGATGGAGCTATGTACTGCAGCCAAACAGAACAAGACATGCTGAGAGTCATTTGTACCTAGCTACGAATACTGTTTTACTGAGATGTATTACCGAGATGTGTTACTGGTAGAAATCTGCTTCTGTATGTGCTCGGCAAGCTTCGGCAGATTTTTCATTTGCTCCCTCACTGAAGTTTCCATGCAGCTCTCCATCTCTTTCATCTTCGAGTCGTCCTCATCAATGGATCCTCCCGCAATTTCTACTCTGTCCCGGCACACCATCATACTCCTCTGCAATCGTTCCTGCACATGGACAACATGTGGTAGTATGAGGCAATCAGCTCATCCTTAGAGATTTCATGTAAAAACTAGAAAGTGTGCACTTGCAAAAACTAATTTTACGACTCAACTAAGAGCAGATTGAAAATTAAACGTAGCAATCAGGATGTCCTATCTCCACTGGAGATGTGCAGTACATAGCTGCACACTCGAAAAGCTGAAACTAAAACCTTAAACCTGGTTTGAGCGTCAGAAGATGCACTTGCCTGAAACCGACTGAGCTCATTCTGCAAGATAGCGCCAGCTCGCTCGACAGGAACGCTGCATCTTTGAACGCATCTCTGAATGTCGTTCTTATCTTTGTCGAAACATTCATAGCCGCACTTGTAATACTCTTTCTGTTAAAAATCACCAAATTATTACTCAGTTCAGGCTTCAACAGATCACTCTCAAACCCTATTTGGGGTTCATAAACAGAGTTCCACTGGGTTAAAATTGAACAGGGTTTGAGAAATATGTCTACTTCACATCCAATCATGCCAAACAGTTAACCTATTGTACTGTAGACGAGACAAGCATGAGCCATGGTCGAAGATGATGGGAACCCAGCTGACAGTAGATTGAAAGAGAATACTGGAAAAACGCAGTACAATACCTGGAGTGTTATGTTGACATAATCCTGGACGCCGGAGAGGTTCTCATTCACAGCATTATTGACCTCTTGCGAGAGTCTGTTAACTGAGTCTGACATATTTACTCCTCACTTGTCTACTAAACCCTCTAAACCACACCAGCGTAAGGCTCTGCGAATGATCCACCACAACATCAAACCATCAGCAAAAACACCAGTAATTCTGTCAAAATGCGCAAGAAAGCTGCAACTGCAACCCAGCAGGTGCATCTCCAAAATACACACCGTAACAGACTTCACCATTGAACTAAATTCATGCCCTCGA